>JAKOOJ010000001.1:316068440-316688440 GCA_022577455.1 Arizona elegans | reverse complement strand
CTGGCAGATAACTCAAAGCAACTGAGCATGAGAGAGTCACATTCTGGATACAGAGTGACCGCACTCTGGATCACACTAAAGACAAAATACTTTTACATGGTAAAGACTCTTGCAGCTTGACTCCTAAATAACAGGGTTTACGGGCTAGACCAGAAGATCAAAGAACATCCCAGAAAATCATGGCAAAACACGTCTGAATCAAAGAAGAGGGAGTCAAGCTATTCTCCAAAGCACCTGAGGGTAGAACAAGAAACAATGGGTGAAAACTAATCAAGAAGAGAAGCAACTTAGAACTAAGGGGAAAATTCCTGACAGTTAGAACAATGAATCAGTGGAATAACTTGCCTCCAGAAGTTGCGGATGCTCCAACACTGGAAGTTTTAAAGAAGATGTTGGATAACCATTTGTCTGAAGTGGTGTAGGGTTTCCTGGCTGGGCAGGGGGTTGGACTAGAAGACCTCCAAGGTCCCTTCCAACTCTGTTATTCTACTCCCAGCGAAGCTGCGTGGTGAAGAACTTTAACCTGTTTGCACCAACAGACTTCCCAGCCTCCCACTTTCTCTTGTTTGCAAGAGAGGCCCTCTTTAACCAAATATTACAACCAAAATCCAAGCTATTCAAATGGTTCCCCAATATATATTAAGCAACTGATTCTAAACATAAAAGGGAAAAGAGGAGAGTAGAGAGAGAGAAAACTTTTTCTTCTGGTTAAAAAAAAAAATGAGGTTTTTCCACCCACACCATTCTGATGGGTTTGTTGTTGTTTCTTGTTTAGTTTAAAAGTAGAATCCACTCCCAGTTTGCATAGAAGGCTGGAACCCTTCCACGGCCGTGATGTATTTCTCCCGAATGCCACAAGGCTATTTTCCTATATTAATGGATAAGTTGTGTCTTATTGTGAAATATCTACTTTGGAGACCATATGCAACAAATTAGGGCCTTTTTTAAAAAAAAATTTCAAAAATCAAGACAAAAGCCACTGCTCACTGTGAAAAGCAGAGTAAATCTGTCTCCTGCTTTAAAAACAAACAACCCCCCCCCCCACCCTCCTATCTTAAGAACAGCTTCACTAGCTTAACCAAGTTCCATCCTACCAAATATCTTGATTCCAACTAGGAGAGGCTAGCCAGATGCTTCCAAGAGAAAGCTGAAAAACAGGTCGAAGACAAAAGTTCTTTCTTAGAACTTGGCCTCGCGGTCTGTTCTTCAGAGGGATGCTCTGAAGACGAGAGGGCTCTTTTGCTATTCTGGCAAAACAGTTTTGCAGACCCTGCTCTCAGCTACCCCACATCTCTTCTGCTCAGGGAACACAGAGCAACTGGGGGAAAAAAGGGGTTTGGATATGCTTCTGCTGGGGCAGTGTTTTTCAACCTTGGCAACTTGAAGAGGGGTGGACTTCAACTCCCAGCATTCCCCAGCCAGCTTGCTGGCTGGAGAATGCTTGGGAGTTGAAGTCCACCCCTCTTCAAGTTGCTAAGGTTGAGAACCAAATTGCTGGGGTACCTGTGAACGCAGTTCTCATATCAAAGAACAGGAGAAATGTTGGGGCACTGTGGGGCACTGTTCTTGGAAAGGAGATAGCCTCACCCGTCAAGACGGTCTTGATATATTGGATCCAGAGATATATGGTCTGGATAAACTACAAATGTATATTGTGTATGCGCCATTTTGATTGACTCCTTTGATCATCAAGCCTTTCTCCTTCTCTGTGAATTGTCTATTCTTTACAAAAGTAGTGCAGTTTTGGAGTGCAGTGGGGCCTTTGGCTGTTCCCAGGCATGGCCCCTTCTTTGAAAACATACAAACATCTGAAACCCAGCCAAATCCAGAGTCTTATTTTTCTTGAAGACCAACCCATTGTCTGTAATCCCCCAAAGGCCCAACTGGAAAGGAACGTTTTAGTCTGCCTTCCAAACAAAGACAGTCCTTCCCTGGTACTGTATGCTTTTCTAGGGAGAACAGAAAATGCCAGTAAATGAAGATAAATACTCTGCATGAGCTCAGAAACCACCTCACCTTGGTCACCATAGCTGTATTTTTTTTTCCAGCATCGTGAAAACAAAGTCCATGGCCAAACTCACAGGTCAGAGGCTGACCTCTGGCTTAAGTAAAGTCTGGCAATTTTGTTCTTTAAGAAACGTAGCCTTGGTCATTAAGTTGTTCTTGGACCAAGTGCCAGGATATCAAAGCACTTGCAGCTGTTTCTGACTAACAGAACCTCGACTTTAGTCCAGTAATGGTGGAAGTGGGCATTCTGGGGCTGCCACCAGCTGCGGGACAATCTCTTCTCGCTAGATATGGTCACCTTGCCCTGTGGCCCTCCCTATGTTGTGCATGGGCTTTCTTTGCAACGTTCTCCCTGGACACTGAGAGGGGATCAGCTGGAGACACTTATCCCCCATTTTCTTTGCAAACATACCTAGTGCCTCTCCCATCCTTTTTATGCGGTTCCTGGAAAAAGAGCCAATGTGCTGTGCCAGCCATTTTCTAAGCCTCTTTGTCTTGCCTTGGAGAGCAATGAGCGTCTGGAATGCAGCACCTGGAGGTAAATATAGAGGCTATTCATGAACAAATCTGAGCCTTATGTCACCCTCGGAGACTGCCAAGGCCTAATCCAGAATGGCAGGCTCTTGGCAGGTAGGGAACAGGAAGGGCAGAAGCGTGCGAATAAAAGCATCACCAGAAACATAGCACTTCAAGGGGGCCTGGATGTCCCTCCAAAGACATTTCTTTCACGGATTGCATTTAATCCATTTTATGAAAAGGTCGAGACGGTAGGAGAAGAGCAGCCACCCATACAATTAGACTGGGAAGAATCCATAGATATACACCAAGTTCTCAGGTTGCCCTAAGCTAGTGTTTTCCAACTTTGGAAACTTTTAAGAAGTGTGTATTTCAACTCCCAGAATTGGGTGGGTGGGGAATTCAGGGAGTTGAAGTTAAAGTTCCCAAGATTGAAATGATACCGCATTAAGCTGTGGTGTAGGTTGCTTGGCTTTGGTTGAATGTGCTAGGTGAGCCCATTCACCGCAGCTTGCAAATCATGGTTATGGTTTAGCATATTGTGAGACACTGTTGTCATTTCTATACTAATCCACTGTTAAATGCAGTGTGCAATGGAGATTACACCTATGAGCCCAAGGGCAGTAGCCAGAGAAAGACAAAGAAGAGAGCACTGTTCTTTTAGAACTCTGCATATGCTCAAGAGCACATCCTCTGACAAGGACTACTGCTGCATTCAAGCCTCCAACCCTTCGGCTCCTCTCTTCCTCTCTGGTTTTCTCCTCCTTTGAGGACCAAGACAATTCCAAGAGTTTCTCCAGCAAATCTGCGTTGGGCTGAGAGGCTCTTTTTTTAATATGCTGCAAATTTGGACGATAAAACTATTTACATAAAAGAGCTATACATATGCTGCGATACCGTGAGAACCAAGTTTTGGTACATGGTACAAAATGATGCCTTCTGTTTTAAAAGTAAACAAATTCCGTATTTTCATAGCAATGAAGATAAGTATGGAATTGTGTGATTGAAAAATTTAGTTCCAGAAGCCAAAATGGTGTCTGAAAGAGATTTCCAATCCTTGGCTGGTGGAATTCTGTACTTTCAGTGATTGATAAGACCCCAAATTAAATTATGTATAATGGCAAGCTGTTTGCAAATAATAATGTTAATAGTAATAATCGCAGCAGCTATGAAATGTGCTTCTCTGGGGATTGTATTGGATTGTCTCTGCCTTTAGAAATTCTGCAAAGCCGGGCCATTTTAGGTCCCTGTTGCTATTATTTGATTTTCAATACACTTGTTTTTGTTCCATGTGTTATGTTGTTTTAAATTATAAACTATCTTGAGTATTGTACTAAAAATTGGGCTAAAAAGAAACAACTACAATAATAATATTGTTTTATTTTCTTGAACTACATAACATGCATTCTTTGTTCCAATAGTCAAATGTTTACTTCTTCTGGTGATCTTGATTTCTGAATGCTTCGTTTTGAAAGAGAGAGAGAGGGAGAGCGAGAGAGAAATATGAGAGGATGAGAAGTCTGACCTGAGGACAAGCTTTGTCTTTGGGCAAGAAGCTGCAATATGTATCCTTTCAGTCTGGTAGTACTTAACCTTAACATGTCTAATGTCTATTGACAGAACTTTCATTCTCCACGCGTTTCTCTTGTCTCCTTTTAAAGCCAACAGAACTAGCAACCATTATCTATGCATCTTCTGACAAAGAGTTCCAGAAGTTAATTAAGTAAGTCTGCAAAAGTTATGTTCCTCAGAAAGAGATTACAAGACAATTCTGAGAGATCTCTTACACAGAGAAGGAGGATCCAGCCAGCCAAAGAAAAAAGTCCCAAATTCACTTCTCCTCCAGCATCAATGCCAAAATTATGGAAATCAAACTCATTTTTCAAGAGACCCCCGATGTTGGCTATGTGTTACAGCAGATACATGTAATTGTACAGTCATTGAAAATCTGAGTACAACATTTCCATAGTTTAGTATCTGATTACAGAATACCTTGCTTAATATCTCTAAAATATCTCAGGCTTGTTGGATTCAGGCACGTCCTGCTCTTCTTTCAAGGACAGTATCTAACTCCTTCCATAAACAGAAATGGGAATAATGTATATGGAGGGGGGGAAGGAGAGATAAAACGACTTGGTCATTTAGCTGTTGAAGATGCTCATTCCTCTTTTAAGACGGAATTCTTCTTTTCTAAAGTCAAAGTGTTATAGTAACAGCAACAAAAGCAGGCTCAGGTTCTCAGAACAATAAGTGACCTAGTCCAGGGATCTCCAACCTTGGCAACTTTAAGACTTGTGGACTTCAACTCCCAGAATTCCTCAGCCAGCTAAAGCTAAGTTGCCAAGGTTGGAGCCCCCTGATCTAGTCTACACTCCGGTTCTTACACATGAATCCTACAAGCAGCAGAAGCAAGAGAAGCTTCTGCATGGGGCGTGAAGAATAGAGTCAACATTTCAACTCTATTATTCCCTTCCACTTATTTTCAGAGGTGGATCTGGAGGCTCCATGTAGCCATAATAATTAACATCCCATCTTCCTCAAAGAAATCTTTCCTTAAAGGTCATTTAAGCCAGTGGGGGTTTTTTCCCCCCTACATCTTGCTACAGTAAGTTCCATAAGCTAATTGCATTGTGCAAAGAGGCGTTTTCTCCAAGTGCTCTCAATGTGCTCTTCTCAGTTTCACTGGAAGCATTTGCTTTGGGGTTGGCTCCATTCCTGATTAGCTGGAGGATGCTGCATAGACTCTCACCCCCACTTTTAGGCTTGGGCCCTACCATTTTTTTGGGAAGT
This sequence comes from Arizona elegans, assembly GCA_022577455.1. NCBI lineage: Eukaryota > Metazoa > Chordata > Lepidosauria > Squamata > Colubridae > Arizona > Arizona elegans. The sequence goes on along the minus strand of JAKOOJ010000001.1, from coordinate 316,683,127 downwards.
CACTACAAGGTTCTCCTGCTGCTTACTTTTTTTTTTTTTATGGCGGGGGAGGGGGGGAAAGCAAGTTGAGATTAGTTGGAGATGGAGATTAGTTCTGAAAGTGATGCCAAGTGAGGCAAGAACATGCCAAGCCTGCAAGGAGCCAAGGTCAACAAAACTTCGGTCGCCTGCCGGTCCCAGCATGAACAGCTCTTGGAATTAGCCAGTCTTTCATCTTCGCCCTTTTTTATTGGAGCTCTGACTTCAGCAAGGAAAGATGTTTTTGGACTCTGAGCAAAATGTGTCCTGTGAAGTTTCTAAACATAGTAAAGGGTGACTCACAGAACAGACACTCGGCGCTCCACCGGGCTTGAACACAAGGCCTTGGCAAATCTCAGGTTGATTCCCTAGGCCATCCTTGTGTCTTTGACCAAAAACAGAATCAACTTAAACGAATGTAAGCCTACAAACTTTTGAAAAGACAAGCAGTCGCTAACCAACGTAGGTGAGCTACTGTGATGACACAGAAATATTCACAAACTTTCCAGAGTTTATCTTTCTTAAAGGAAGTGCTCTCCAGTTGCTTTACCACTTTAACAGAATAACAAGTTGAAAGGCACCTGGATATCTTCTAGTCCAATCCCCTGCTCAAGCAGGAGATTCTATATCCATGATGGCGAATCTATGGCACACATGCCACAGGTAGCACATGGAGCCATATCTGTGGGCATGCAAGCATTGCCCTAGCTCAGCTCCAGCGCGCATGTGCATGTCGGCCAGCTGATTTTCAGGCCTTCCGGGCCCACCAGAAGTCGGGAAACGGACTATTTCCGGCCTCTGGAGGGCCTCCAGTGTGGGGGAAGACCATTTTCGTCCTCCCCAGGCTCCTAGAAAGCCTCTTGAGCCTAGGGAGAGCAAAAAATGGGCCTAACGGGCCCACTGTGCCATCACGTGCCAAAAGTGGTGGGAGCAGGGGGGGTCGCACGCGCAGGTATGGGGCAGTGGTGGGTTCTATTTTTTTTTACTACCGTTCTGTGGGCGTGGCTTATTTTGTGGGTGTGGCTTGGAGGTCATGTGACTAGGTGGGCATGGCTAGCTGGTCATGGTCATTTCTGGAAAGTCCTCGCACTTACAACCAGGCCTCGCACTTACGACCCGACTCATTTGTTTGCTTTTAACACTGATCAGCTGTAGGACGGCCCTTTGAAGCCCCGCGGCAAGAGTTTAAACAGTTTTTTTCCCTCTAGTCATCAGCTGGGACTCAGGAGGCAGCAATAGATTGGGGGTGGGACCAAATAAAAGGTAAGAATATCATGGGGGGTGGGGGGGGTGGGAGGGCAGGAGGGGGGAGAACCGGTTCGGTGATGTCATATCATCACTGAATTATGGGTGTGGGCACAAGCGTGTGCGACCCCCCCCCATGATTCCCCCACTTTTGGCACTTGACGGCAAAAAGGTTAGTCATCACTGCTCTATATCATTTCAAATAAATGGTTGTCCAATCTCATCTTAAAAACTTCCGGTGTTGGAGCATTCACAATTTCTGGAGGCAAGTCGTTCCACTGATTAATTGTTCTGTTGGAAAATTTCTCCTTTAATTCTAGGTAGATTCTCTCCTTGATTAGTTTCCATCTATTGCTTCTTGTTCTGCCTTCAGGTACTTTGAAAAGTGGAGTGAATTTGCAGAAATGGGATTATGAATTGACCCCAGTAATATTTGCGGGTTGTTCTTTTGTATTTTATGTTCTTTTGACATTTTGAATAAAGTTTTGTGCATGTGGGGTGGGGGGGAAGAACCCTAGTGCCCTGCTTCTAGTACACACTTCTGAATAACAATAATTGCTCTATTGTAATTATCACACATTGATAATTACAACACTGATGATTCTGCATTTCTCATGGATTGATTCATTCAGTTCTAATTCCACCTCTTTTGTTTCACAATTCTCCTCAACTTTAAGATCTGTGGATTTCAATTCCCAGAATTCCTCAGCCAGCATGCTGGTGGAGAATACTGAGAATTGAAATCCACAGATCTTAACATTGCCAAGGTTGAGAAACACAGCATTAATGATAGGATAGAAACCTGAGCTTCCTGTAATGTGTTACCTGCAGTTCAAAACATATGCTATTAAGAAAGGTTGTGGGTTGCTTATCAGCTTAGTGATTAGACATATGGATTGGTCTACATGTGCACAGTGACAAATGCTCTAGCTAGCTTCTTTTTCTTCTGCCCCTGCCAGAGATTTAATACTGTCTGACGAGAGACATTAACTCAAGTCTGTAGAAGAGCAAGTTATCAAGTCATCTTTACCCAGCAAAAGAAGAAAAATCAGGAGTGTGGTTGCACTTTTCACTCTAACACATTTTACTAAAAGGTATATAAAATGTGTTAGTCTGAAAAGGTATGTTGATACGTCTTCTGATTTCAGGCTATCATATATCAACATAATCCTTCTCCTACAATATCTTTTTTAAAAAAAATAGAAAAAATATGTTATGCTCTGAGATCTTTTCTGGCACAGAAATCTGAGAAGCTATATAGAAAAATAACCTCTGAGCCCATTTTAAAGTTATAATACTTGATTACTAAGGAAACATTAAAACAAATTAAATGTGGCGAGCTTAACCATTGCTGGCTGAATACAAACCTAACAGGTTAAGCCAAGATCAAACAAACCACATTTGGCTGTGTGAATTCACAGTAAATAGTGCCATTGCTTAGGGGCAATGGGGATGTCTGCAAAAAAAGCAAGATATTGGTCATGATTTTGGCTATTGCAATTTCTTTGGCTGAAATAGAACAGGATCATCGGGAAATTTGTGAAAGGGGCTGTAAAAGATCAAGTAATCAAGAAGTTTAAGAGATGAACCAACAGGCAGCAGAGAGACCAACAGAAATACCATGGAAGACATCTCAGCATCTTTGCAGAACCCAGAATACAGTTTTTCATATTACTTGAAAAATAACCAGTGAAATATTTAGTTTCATCGCTTAATAAAAGGACAATTTTGCTCAAGAGGTTATGCCAAGAATTCCATGCCATAGTAGCCTCGGTCTACATCTTCCTAACCCTGGAAATGTTGGACAGATCAATGTGTTATTAATTAATAACACTCACACACACATGTACATCAGCATAGGGGATTGCAAAAAAAGAACTAAAAAGAATTTGAACTGTCTCTAGCAGTCTCAGCCAACATGAGGTAAAAATTGAACACTAAAGGGAAATTGTGCTGCCAGGGAAATTTAGGGAGGTGAAATCCACAAATTTTAAAGCTTCTCGTTGTGTCCCTGAAAATAATTGAAACTATTTCGAAATGTCTGAGGTTTTTTAAAATTCTGTTTTGTGTGAATACAAAGGGTCTTGTGTGTCATAAAAGTCTTCAATAAACACCATAAATAAAATATATTAAAATAAACATTTAATTATAGGAACATAAATGATCAGCAATCAGCTTTACAGGATTAAAACAGTGTTGGGATGACGACGAAGATGATGATGATTAGATTTTTATCCCATCTTTTAAGCACATTTTGGTTAACTCAAGAATGTGAGCATACTTAATATTCATGCTTCCTATTTTCCCCACAGCAACTGAGAGGGAGTGTCTCACCCAAAGTCACCCAGATTAACGGAATATTCTTCTTGTTGCTTTTTGGTGCTGAGCATCTGGAAAATGATAGTAGTAAACTGGACAAACTTCTATACGATATGATGAAAGTATCATGAGAACTGATCCAATTTGATTGGTTACCTTTTATTTATAACAGATCAGCAACTTACTGAGGAGGGCATTCTTTTAATTTAGATCAGTGTTTTTTTGAACTTGACAACTTTAAAATGTGTGAACGTCAACTCCCAGGATTCCATCATGCAGGGAGATTCTTAAAGTTGCCAAGTTTGAAAAACACTGATTTAGATTGTGAGTGTTGTGGATGATGACCTCACAACGTCTCTGGAGACTATTTCCATCCTATTTTGTGGGGCAGGATTAATAGATGCTCCCTTAAAACTCTCCCAAAATGAGGATAATTATTCTAATTCATAGGAGCTTATGAACATTTAAAGAGGTGTAATGGTAAGGCCCTACAAAGATTAAGGCACACATTTCATTTCTTAACAGAAGAAACAAAATAAGAAACAAAGGAAGTATGTTTATTTTCCAGCATGGCAAAATGACTATAAAGCTAGTCAGATGTATTCCGGGCTGCTCTGGGGGAAGAGATGCTGGAGGTTGCAGGTGGCCCATGAACTCTGAATCACCTGTCCCTGATTTATAAAGACACAGGTGGCACCTTTTCTAAATGTTCTCATCTCAAGCAATAGAGTCTTGCCAATGCATGTTAAGGTCATGAGGTTATTCTTCTGTCCAAATTCAGTACTAGATATTTGGCTGCTTTATTTATTTTATTTTATTTATTTGTTTTGTCAAGCATGTATTAAATAACAGATATAAGTATAAATATGTTTATTAATACATGAAATAGATATGAATAAAGGGGGACATTAGATCAGGGACGGTAGGCACATTGGTGCACTTATGCATGTCCCTTACAGACCTCTTAGAAATGGGGTGAGGTCAACAGTAGACAGTCTAAGGTTAAAGTTTTGGGGGTTTGGGGATGCAACAACAGAGTCAGGTAGTGTATTCCAGGCATTGACCACTCTGTTGCTGAAGTCGTATTTCCTGCAATCGAGTTTGGTGCGGTTTACCTTAAGTTTGTATCTATTGTGTGCTCGTGTATTGTTGTGGTTGAAGCTGAAGTAATCATTGACAGGTAGGACATTGCAATAGATAATTTTATGTACTACGCTTAGGTCAGACCGAAGGGGGCGTAGTTCTAAGTTGTCTAAGACTAAAATTTCAAGTCTGGTGGCATAAGGTATTCTGTTGCGAGTAGAGGAGAGGAGGACTCTTCTTGTGAAATATCTCTGGACTCTCTCAATTGTATTAATGTCCGATATGCAGTGCTGGTTCCAGACAGATGAGCTGTATTTGAGAATTGGTCTAGCAAATGTTTTGTATGCTCTAGTTAGTAGTACAAATATTACCGGAGAAAAAGCTATGCAGAAATCTAATACCATCCACATTTGTAAACCCTGCAAAAAACAACCATGAATTATAAAGGTAGGCACATTCCAGGCCACATCCAGATGCAAGATCTATGCCAATCTCAGATCAGTGCCATCCCCATTTCTCTGTAATGCTGCGGTATGGCGCTTTGGAAAGCTCTGCCAACAACTTTTAAACTGAAGTCCTGTGAACACAGCTTGGCAACATTTTCTCTAGAACTGTGAATGGGTGGTACCCCAATTGTGTGAACTCCAGCGTATGCCGCTCCCTGCAATTTCCCTCCTGCTCCTGCAGCAAATGCCCTTCCACCATCCCCCTTCCCATCTTCCTCACTATCCCAAGTTTATAACTCTGCCCTCAAAAAGATCAAATTATGTTTTTCCTTTCTCCCCTCCCCCCCTGCCCTCCTTGCTATAAAACCAAGAGGAATGTCAGATATTGCCTGCATATGATGCACCAGAGACTAGAAGGGGTTAAGTCTTTACAGACATCACATGTGACTATATCAGCCAATTAAATCTCTTATTGGACTCTTACCTAGAAACCACTTGGATATCTTCCCCCTTTTTTCTCTCTCTCTCTCTCTCTCATCTATCTCTCAGCGAGACAACACGTGAACTTCTCTCTCCTCTCAACATCTGAGTCCTACAGTTAGGGTAAAAAAATATAACAGGACACCCTGTTCATTATCGTATGCATGTATATATTTGTAAATAATAAAAACAACCTTTTTGAACCTGAAGCTGTATTGACCAAATAACTTCCTCATAGAACCAAATGAGCACGATCATCAATATATATCTGATAAGGAACGTGTTCTTGGCTGACTGGCTGGGATATGTGGGGATGTTGTTGTTTTTTTGCACTTCCCATAAGGCAGATGGAAGATACAGGTACTCCTCATTTAATGACTGACTTGTATAGCAACATTTGTAGTTATGGCAGTGATGAAAAATTCATTTTAAAACCAATCCTGGCATCTATAATCTTTGCAGGGCTGTAAAGCAAAGAAAAGCCGGAGTAAGATTGTAAGCACAGTTATGGTTTCACTTAGCGACTGCTTCACTTAACAACTGAGTTGCCGATCAGAATTGTGCCCACTAAACAGGGACTATCTGCATTCCTTGCTCATTGATATCCTTTGCTGGAGTGGACATGACGCAGTTTCTGGGAAGCAGAGTTACCCTTTTCTTGTGCTGTCCAAACTTACTGGTTGCCAGCCACTCCCGTCTCCTCTTTGAAATGGCCTCCTGCTGTCTCAACACCCCTCAAATTCCGCCGTGCTGCTTGGGCCAATTCCTCCCTCGCACCCTCACCCCGTCCCCAAGAGGAAAGCGAGTTTGTGTGCAACTTGTGTGGTTCCTCTTGTGCAGCCGCTTAACCTGTCTCACATCCCGGCATGCTCGTTTTGCCGTGTTTTGCAACTCTATCCCGCAGCTGCAGAAGAACCGAAAGAAGAAAAGGGGTGGAGGGGGGGGGGTTGGGGGGTGGAGGGAAAAGGCTCTGTTCATTCAGAAGCAGAATTCACATCCGTCCAGACAGGCCATCTGGAGCGATCCAGAGCCAAATGGAAAAAAGGGAGAAATCCACTTGAGAGACAGAAAAGTAAGATGGAGACCCGTGAAGCTGGGCCCACAAAAGGCAGGGCTGCCTCTAATTGAGGGCACTTCAGTTGCTTTTTGGTCAGTGACCTGAGGAGTTCTTCCAGGCGCATAACAGCTGGATGTGCAAACATCTGGCTAAGGTCTCTCACTGTCTGGCCTCTTCAGAGATGGTGCGCCATCAAGCTGTATGTTATTGACGGAGCAAGCCAATATGCTTTGTACAGTACTTTCCTTTGCAATGGTTGTTTGCTTTTGCCTCGCCCTTTCAAAACTTGTAAAGGTCTGCATGGGTGTAGAGACAGTATCTCATTCCTAAAGCTGGAAGGAAGGAAACCTTTCAGGACAATTTGCATATTTGGTGTGTCAATGTGTGGCAGCCATTTTCCATTTCAGGGAAGCCAAAAGGCTCCAGGCTCATGCCAGGGTCACAAAATGTTCAAATAAAAAAAAAACAACACAGGAACTCAAAATGATATTGGCACCTCTCTTGTGGCCTGCCAAGCTTTATTTTCCACTCGAAAATGGAAAAGTTCTCCATTTTCGACAGCTCTTTAAAAATGGGAAGATGGCAATTTTACAAAGAGAAGTATAGATCTGTAGCAGTAGCATATTCATTATAGGAAGACATGATAGGAAAACACTTAGGAAAGGTAAAATGGCAGGAGCCTGAAAGCTTGGGTTAGATTTGCATGTCACATTTATGGCTGCCTTCATATAACATGCTGAGCTCAGTTAGGTTTAACTTTGTGTGTGTGTATGTGTGTGTGTAGGAGATCAGAAGAGTCAAGATGACAGCTTAACAATGCAATCAAAGACCCAATCCTTTTGACATGGAGAGGCAGGGCTTCAATCACATGTTCACAAGTGCCTTCTTGACTTTGGGGACAGTTCTCCCGTGTGGCTCAACCTGTTATATGAACCCAGCATGGTCACCCACAGCTCCTGCTGTTTGATGCTTCAGTGCACAAAATAGCACTGGCGGGCCAAATAAAAGGTAAGAATAACGCTGGGGGTGGGTGGGAGGGCCCAGCTCCCAAACAAAGAGAACCGGTTTGGTGACATCATATCATCACCGCTACTGGCTCGGCCGAACCGGGCTGAACCGGGAGGAACCCACCACTGCACTGTACCATCATGCCACAAAATCCACCCCTTTGGGACACACATATGCAAAATGAGTGAGGTCTGCAGAAGTAGTCCTCAACTTACAACCAAAATTGGGACCATGTCCATTGCTAAGCAAGGTGGTTGTTAAGTGAGTCACGCCTGATTTTACCAACCCTTTTTGCCACAGTTAAGTAAATCAGTGCAGGTATTAAGTGAATCATGTGGTCATTAAGCGAATGCAGCTTTCCCCATTCACTTTGCTTGTCAGAAGGCAACTGGGAAGGTCGTAAATGGAAATCATATAACCCTGGGACACTGCAACCATCATAAATACATGCCAGTTGCCAAGCACCCAAATTTTGATCATGTGACCGTAGGGATGCTACAATAGTTCTAAGCGTGAGGACTGGTCATAAGTCAGTATCATTGTAACAGTTGCTAAATGAATGTATGTAAGTTGAGGACTATCTGTATTGTACAGTATTGATGCAACCCCCGCTCCCCTAAAGATTGCTCAAATCTAGTTTTTGTTTATTAGGTTATGTTTCAATGCTTTGGGCAAACCCAGATAATAGCTCTTTCAATTATCAATGTAAGTATGCAGGGGCAAGCTACCCAAAACAAACTGGGTGATATGGAACCTGCTGGTGGGAACCATATTGCCTTCTGGAGCAATTTTTGTAACTGGCAGCTACCACCATTTTGTGTACAAGCAAACCTCTCATGACACCCATTTGGTGAGACCACCTTTGCCATGTTTTCCAAATTCTAGCTGTGCTCACTGGTCCAAAAAGTTAATAACACCCTGCTCTTCCCTGTTCCTCCAGTCTTCTCTGTCCTCATCAGCCACCCCAGCAGCTTTCTATTTGATGATTGCTTCCCCCCCCTCAAAAAAGGAAGACTGTTTGTTTTTACGATGATTCAGCGATGAAGCAAAACAAATATTTGACATAACTCCCACAGTGAGTTTTAAAAGACAACAAAAGCATTTACCCTCTAAGGAACACGTCACTCCGTGTTGTTTTCACACTACTATGGGTCTCAACTGGAGTGCCACAGAGCTAAGTCCTGGGTTTTGTGCTGTTTTTATCAATGACCTGAATGAAGAAGTTAAAGACATTTTAGATGACAACAAAAACTTTGTAGATCAAGGGTCTCCAACCCTGGCAACTTTAAGACTTGTGGACTTCAACCCCCAAAGTTCCTCAGCCAAGGTTGGAGATCCCTGTTGTAGATGACACTAATGAGGAGGGGTGGCTAATGCTGGCTGCGGACCTCTGGTGGTTTTATTTTATTTTATTTTATTTTATTTTATTTTATTTTATTTTATTTTATTATTTTATTTTATTTTATTTTATTTTATTTTATTTTATTTTATTTTATTTTATTTTATTTTATTATTTTATTTTATTTTATTTTATTATTTTATTTTTTTATTTATTTTATTTTATTTTATTTTATTTTATTTTATTTTATTTTATTTTATTTTATTATTTATTTTATTTTATTTTATTTTATTTTATTTTATTTTATTTTATTTTATTTTATTTTATTTTATTATTTTATTTTATTTTATTTTATTTTATTTTATTTTATTAAATTTTATTTTATTTTATTTTATTTTATTTTATTTTATTTTATTTTATTTTATTTTATTTTATTTTATTTTATTAAATTTTATTAAATTTCTATACCGCCTTTCTCCCGAAGGACTCAGGGCAGTGAATTGAAGTCCATACATTTTCAACTTGCCAAGATTGAGAATCACTGCTTTGAGTGAAACAGGAAAGATTCACCGAGATCTAAGCAGGCTTTCATTGTGATATGAAATGAGTAGGATGGGATTTAACAGGGAGGAATGTATGTTTATACATCTGGCTAGCATAAAATGTAAGGCACAGGTAAAGGATGGCTTGGCAATAGGAAATGTGAAAATGATCTGTCTGCCCTTGTCAATCACAAATTAAATATAAGCCAGCAACATCATGCAGTAGCTAAAACATACCTTGGGATGCATTAACAAAAGCAGAGAGTTCAGATCAGGTGAAGTAACTCTGTCCTCATGAGACCCCATTTAGAATTTAGTAATCTAGCCCTCCTGGCCAAATAAGGAAAATAAATTTTATATGCAATAAAATTGACTTTTCTAATTTAAGTGTGTCCATCCATACTGTTGGAAGAGTCTCCCCTGTGCAGAAAAAGTTTCTTTTCCCTAACCTGTTACTTATGTACATAGACGTATTGAACAAATTAGAGAAATTAACATCACATGACACAGGAGGGCTGTTGGGTACCAAGACAGGTATCTGTGGACATATTGCTTCCTTGAGACTATATTGCTCATTGCTGAAATACAATCATTCAGATAATACTAGTCCAGCATTTTGTTCTTCAATATGTCCACCAACGTTTTAGCTACTCTGCGACATGGGGCTGCAGACATCCAGATAACCAGTGAAGGGAAGCAAATTGCTAATGTTTATTCTATCATGGCCATGTGTGGTTTTTATTATCTAAGGAATCTTATGGAGCCAATATGGAATTAGAGGACGTTCTTGGAAATAAAACTGAATCTGGAGACTGTATTGTATTGTATTGCAATACAGTAAATCTTTAAAAATTTGAAAAAGTAGATGTGTGGCAAAATGTCTGATAGGCATCATTTGGGGTATTGCAAAACTAGAATCGTAACTAATCTACATCCTGTTAATTTTTCAGCTGGGTGATCATTTTGAACCAAGAGGCTGCTTTTCAGAAATGGATCACCACTGGACTTCTATTGAAGATGCATTGTGAACTAGACATCTCTCAAGGAGCGAGGATAGCAATGAGGTGGAGATTGGCAGCCAGACAGCAAATTCTGGCTGGTGAAGTCTGTCCAGAAAAAGGAGGGATTATGAGATTGCCCACTTGCACTCCGGACACCTGTTCCTCATGAATAAACTGCAGGAACTGAGATTTTTGCAGTCAAATTGTGAGTCAAGTAGCTGGGACTTGAGCGATTTCAAGTTCACAGCTGTAATATAGCTTGTATGGATATTTGCCAAACCTCATTTCTTATTTACTTTTTTAACTACTTTCAATTATTAACAACCTTTGGATCAACAAGTTTTATAGGTTTCATTCAATCCGTAGGGTAATAGTTTTTAAATATAAGATTAATAACTTAAAAATATTTTTGTGGAATAAATAGCAAAAGGTGATTAGAATGTTGCGTCTGAAAAGTTATAAACAAACTAAGGGTCCAGATGGATTTGAAATAAGATTTTTAATATTAATGATAAGAATGTTGTGGCTCCGTTGCCTGAGCCTGGGCTATCGACAGATGCAGACTCTTGAGAGTGAGGGAGAGGAGTTGGCAAGGCCTCCCTCTCCAGGACCCTCCTCTCTGGAAATGCCTCCGGAGGACACCGAAGGCCAAAAGATAGGCTCAGAGCCAAGCACGTCCCCGCACACAGGTGGACAGCGATGAAGAAGATAAGTGCTGGCTGGACCCTCGGCAGAGGTGCAGGGAGAAGCGTGCGCAGCAGAGGGGAAGGCGTGCCAGAGATTAGCTGAGTCACTGGACCACACCCCACAGGGTGTAAATGTGGGTGTGGTGGCCGGTTCAGTTTGTGAAGAGCAAAAACTGGAAATAAGCCATGATCTCTGCGTTACTGGACTTTGCCTGCTTTATTGGACTGCATTTGGATTAATCCTTGTATTGTTGAAACTCTGCCTGTTTTATCGGAATGCTTGCAGTCTAATCTTTGTTTTGTGTGAGTAAAGTCTGAATTGGCAGCTAGCCACTGGGTTGCTGCCAGCTTTATCTTCAAAGAGTTTTGTCGTGTGGCTGGGCCATCTGTGGGGGTGTGTGTGTGTGGTACGGGGACAGAACAAAGAATCCCTGTGGGAAAATGCTGTTATTTTGAATTCTAAATAAAAAAACAAAAACCATAGTAAAATGGGACCAGAAGGAACTAATATATTGGATTTATAAAAGAGATCTATTAAGGTTTTGAAGGATTTAGTAAGAAAAGACAAATTAAAAAATGAAATGAAATGAAATTCTGTGACGTTGTTTGAAGAGATTTGATATTGTTAAAAGTATAGGGAAGAAATATACAGTTGGCTTATTTGATCATAGTTAAAATAGATATGTCACTGATAACCCTTAATAGACTTTTCTTGACCAGAACTGAAAAACAAGACTTTAAGTATTTGCTTATAGATAAGAGATGAGGTGTGGGAAGAAGAGATCATTTGTTGTATTTTAAGCAAAGGTGATAAGTCTAAAACACTAAAAATGTTTACCTTATTGTCATAACCCCGATTGGGCTTATTATCAGGGGATGTCTTATTTTGGGGAAAACAGGGTATAAATAACTCTGCTGCTGGATAGGGCTTTGTCATTCTGGTGCATTTTCATCTTTTTCCTTTTACAATTCCATTAATGTTAATTTCTAATGTGCTGTAGCGTCTGTTCCCACAATAGTTTCCCTGTGTGCTGTGATCATTGTTAGATGGCCTGGCCACGCTAGGTGTTCCATCATCTTAAGAGTACCAGGAACATCTTAACAGCTAATAGAAAAGGCTCCTTCTTAATGCCCAAGCCACCTCCATTAAAAATGATGCAAAATGATCTTTATTTTTTTTTTAAATGCTGTCTTAATTTCACAATTTGGTTTTATTGTGGATTTTATACTCTGATTTATATATGTGTTATAATAAAACCAAAAATAGATCAAATAAAGAAAAAGCAAATAAAACATGCACACACATAAACCAGGCTTTTATTCATAGCAGAGAAGACATTTTAGTCTGCTTTTTATGTTTTTTTTGGGGGGGGGTTTCCTCTTTTTGCCAAGATTACAACAAATTGAAAAAAGAACACGTTTTATTTATTGATATTTATAGTTTAACTTCTTTCTAGAATCCGGGATGGCTTATATTTATAATATGCACAATATAGAAGATATTTCCTCTCATAATGCACCAAAATAGCTCTGTAGTAGTGTCTTTTCTTGAAACCCAGAGAAGAGCTGGCATGCCTTCTTGGATCAAACCAAGGTCCATCTAATCCGACATCCTGTTTCCAACAGCTGCAAGCCAGATGCCTCCAGGAAGCCCACAAACAACTTATGAAGGCATGAAGTTTTGCTCTGTTGGTGGTCCCCACCCCCCATCTGTTGGTTTTCAGAGGTATATTGCCTCTAAACATGGAGGCTTCATTTAGCTAACCCAAAAATCTCTCCAGCTCTACCTTCTGTCTCCAGTGGCATTAGTTGGTGAATTAGATATTTTCTAGACAGGGCCCAGAGGCAATATTCATCCAATTATTTATTCCCTTCATATAATGCTTAGAAGTAAATTGTTTCCAAAATGTAAACTCCCTTGTTGGAAAATAATATATTTTGTGGTTTTGCTGCTGAAATGTTAATTTTACAATAATTTCCCCTTCCTTTGCGTATTGCAATCCAAGATTTGTTCTGATCCCCCCCAGTCACAAAACTGAAGCCAGTCATAATATCTTAGATTTTCCTGACGACAACCCTACAAGGTTGCCTTATGACATGGGTTTCAAACTCGTGGCGTCATGTTGCCATCACGTGACATATCGTGACTTTTTTTTCTCTTCGCAGAGCTGGGGTGAGCATGTCCTGTGCATGACGCATCCGGCCTGCGGGCTGCCAATTTGACACTCCTGCCTTATGAGGACTGCATGGAAATACTAGTAGCAAAAGTGAGGGAACAATAATTATCAAGAAACCAGCATCTATTATCTGTTATTTATTGATCAAATAGTCAGTTATTTCATGTCTTATCTGTACCAACTGAAAATACCTTACATCAATATAAAAACAATAATCGCAATCAATCCATTAAAAGAAGATAAATATTAGGCAACTTAATGGTGTGAAGGAAGGAGAGTGAAACTATAAGATGGGATGGGGTGTTGCTGTGATACACATTGGCTGCATTCACACAACATGCTTATCCCACCTACTAGGCCTCCCTGCAGCCTCCTGGAACAAAAATGGGCTGCGGGGGGGCAGTGCTGCACCCCTCCCCCCGTGCCCCGTTTTGGGCCTTTTAGGCCTCCCTGCACTTATCTGGGAGTCAAAATGGGGCGTGTGGGGATTCCTAGAAGAGGAGGGGCCAGCCATCAATTTAACAACCAGTTCGCCTGAGCCGGCCCGAACCGGCTGAATCTCACCACTGGTTGACCCCCTCTTCTTTGTAACAGGCCCTCAAATATTGAAACACTGCTATCATGTCATCCCAGTTCTTCTTTTCAATAGACTAGATATATCCAATTCCTGCAAACATTCTTCATATTCTTCATTCATGCAGTGGCGCAGTGGTTAGAGTGCAGTGCTGCAGGCTACTTCTGCTGATCACCAGCTGCCAGCCATTTGGCAGATCGAATCTCACCAGGCTCAAGGTGGACTCAGTCTTCCATCCTTCCAAGGTCGGTAAAATGAGGACCCAAATTGTTGGGGGCAATATGCTGACTCTGTAAACCGCTTAGAGAGGGCTGTAAAAGCACTATGAAGTAGTATATGTCTAAGTGCTATTGCTCTGTGTTTTAGCCTTCACCCCTCCCTTCATCTTTGTCACCCTTTTCTACACTCTTTCCAGAGTCGCAACATCCTTTTTATTTTGTGGTGGCCAAAATTGGATGCAGTATTCCAAGTTTGGTCTTACCAAGGCATTATAAAAATCATCCAAGCTTGGGCTGTTATATGGATGTGGTTTGGTTGATGGGATTTAGTAGTTGTCTTGTGGAAACAGGTCATGAGGAAGCCTTGAACCTGCGTTTATGACCAAAAACTTTTAAGTGGGCTGGTCATGTTCAGCCTGGCTGTTTCTAGATTCATAAATAGGAGGCCACGTCCCTACTGTTGAGGTCACTACTGGAATGGGTATGAAAAGAAGGTAGCACGGAAACGGCATTGGTCGCGTTGGTTGATGATCTCTGGAGGGCTCGGGACAGAGGTTGCTCCTCTGTCTTGGTCCTGTTAGATCTCTCAGCGGCTTTTGATACCATCGACCATGGTATCATGCTGCACTGGTTGGAAGAGTTGGGGGTGGGAGGCATCGTATTACGGTGGTTCTCCTCCTTTCTCTCCGACCGGTCGCAGTCTGTGTTGACAGGGGGGCAGAGATCGACCCCGAGGCCCCTCATATGTGGGGTGCCGCAGGGGTCGGTCCTCTCGCCCCTTTTGTTCAACATTTATGTAAAGTTGCTGGGCGAGATCATCCGTGGTTTCGGGGTGAAGTACCACCAGTACGCTGACGACACCCAGCTGTACATCTCCACCCCGGACCACCCCAACGATGCCCTTGAAGTGATGTCCCGGTGCCTGGAGGACGTACAGATCTGGATGGGGAGGAACAGGCTCAGGCTCAAGCCATCCAAGACTGAGTGGCTGTGGTTTCCGACGTCCCGATATAGTCAGCTGGCGCCATCACTGACTATTGGGGGCAAATCATTGGCCTCCACGGAAAGGGCTCGCAACTTGGGCGTCCTCCTGGATTCATGGCTGTCTCTAGAAGAGCACTTGACGGCCGTGACCGGGAGGATTTTTCATCAGGTTCGCCTGATTCGCCAGTTGCGTCCCTTTCTAGATCGGGACTCCCTACACACGGTCACTTATGCCCTCGTCACCTCTCGTCTGGACTATTGTAACGCTCTCTACATGGGGCTCCCCTTGAGGTGCACTCGGAGGCTCCAACTGGCGCAGAGTGCGGCCGCGCGGGTGGTTATGGGAGCAACTTGGAGCTCCCATGTAACACCTCTCCTGCGCGAGCTGCACTGGCTCCCGGTGGTCTTCCGAGTGCGCTTCAAGGTTCTGGTTACCACCTTTAAAGCTCTCCATGGCTTAGGACCTGGTTATCTACGGGACCGCCTGCTACCACCAATAGCCTCCCACCGGCCAGTACGCTCCCATTGAGAGGGGCTCCTCCAGGTGCCGTCGGCCAAACAATGTCGACTGGCGGCCCCTAGGGGGAGAGCCTTCTCTGTTGGGGCACCTACGATCTGGAACGAGCTCCCCCCAGAGATACGGAGGATCCCAGATCTGCGCACCTTCCGCCGCGTGCTTAAAACGTTTTTATTTCATCAAGCTGGCCTGGCCTAAATCTTCTCTCTTTTAAAATTTTTGGATTTAAATTTTAATCACTAATTTTAATTTGTTTAATTATGGGATATTTTTAAAATTGAGCCAAATTGTTTAATCAGTTTTAATCTATTTTAAATTTTGTATTTCCGTGTTTTATCTTTTGGCTGTTCACCGCCCTGAGTCCTTCGGGAGAAGGGCGGTATAGAAATCTAATAAAATAAAAATAAATAAATAAATAAATAAATAGTAGATTTGAATTTGCAGAAAATCGTAAAGCATTAGGAACATGAGCTCCTTCTAATCTTCTTGTTGGAGGAGCAGGATTGTTTGACCGATAAAGTGAGGCATCCTACTTTCCCATTTTTTTAAAAATAATCTTTATTAAATATTTACAATAAAATTAACACACAATAATGGTTGAAAAGCAATATAGGAAGCGAAATATAGAAACACATAAACACGGGACTAAAACGAAACAACAAACATGACTAACGGAGAGTTAAGCTCACTCTCCAATTAATATTAACTAATATCATTCTAGCCAAACATTTCAATGCAATCAAGTTCTTTTTACTAACTACAAAACAATTGGTCTGTTTTTATCAAAATTATAAAGAGTTATAAAGCCTACTGAATAGCTAGCTAATCTAATTAGTTGATCTTATCACCCTTCTCCTAAGTTTAACCTTCTTTTGAGCCAAACAAAGCATCTGTCTCAACTTTTATTATATACTGAATCTTTCTTGTCTTTTAAGATATACGTTAGCCTGTCCATCTCAGCACATTGAAGAATCTTGTTTATTATCAGATGGTCAGGGGGCGTGTCTGCATCTTTCCACAGTTGAGCAAATGCCATTCTCGCCGCTGTTGAGACATGGACAAATATATACCAATCCTACTTTCCCATTTTTATGCTTAACCGATAGAAAGGTGCAAGTAAATCTTCCCATAACACGTTGAACTGAAGTATAAACCAGACTTTACATGCTAAGAAATAGGGTCATCATATCCAGCCAGCAACAATCTAGATCAAGGGTCTCCAACCTTGGCCACTTGGAGGACTTGAAGCCTGGAGGACTTCAACTCCCAGAATTCCCCAGCCAGCAAAGCTGTCCTCCAGGCTTAAAGTGGCCAAGGTTGGAGACAGGGATGGGTTCTAAATTTTTTTACTACTGGTTCTGTGGGCGTGACTTATTTTGTGGGCATGGCTTGATGGTTATGTGACAATTCTTTAGGATTTAGCAGAGGTACTGGTCTACCAGACTTTTAACTGCTTGCAGAGCTGTACCCATCTACTCATATATTTTTGCAGGCACTGATCTACTCATGCACTTTTTGCAGGCACTGATCTACTCATGTATTTTTGCAGGCACCGGTCTACTCATTTGTTTTCTTTTAACACTGATCAGCTGTAGGGCGGCCCTTTGAAGCCTCACAGCAAGAGTTTAAACAGTTTTTTTCCCCTCTAGCCATCAGCTGGGACTCAGGAG
Source organism: Arizona elegans (assembly GCA_022577455.1). Lineage (NCBI taxonomy): Eukaryota > Metazoa > Chordata > Lepidosauria > Squamata > Colubridae > Arizona > Arizona elegans. The sequence continues at coordinate 316,665,763 of JAKOOJ010000001.1, read as the reverse complement.
GCAGCAATAGATTGGGGGTGGGGCCAAATAAAAGGTAAGAATAACGTGGGGGGTGGGGGCGGGGGGCAGAACCGGTTTGGTGACGTCATATCGTCACTGCTACCGGCTCGGCAGAACCAGACGGAATCCACCACTGGTTGGAGACCCCTGATCTAGATCTAGCACCAAAGGGATATACTCAGGGGTGGGCTTCAAAAAGTTTTAGCAAGGGGTTCTCTGCCCGGTTGCTGGGTGGGCGTGGTGATGATGGGCGTGGCCTAGTCAGCCTCCTGCACCACAGTGGAGGGTCGTTTTTGCCCTTCCCGGGCTCCGGAGGCTTTCCTTGAGCCTCTGGGAGGATGAAAACAGCCTCCCCAGGCTCCAGAGGCCCTCTGAGGCCAGAAACAGGCCCATTTCCAGCCTTCCCAAACTTCCGGTAGGCCGTTTTTTCGCTCTCCCTGAGCTTCCGCACACCCCCTGCACTTACTTGCATCCAAAATGGGCTGTGTGGGAACTCCTGGGAGGGGTGGGGTGGGGTGGGCAGGGCTAGCCAGGAGTGGGATTTAGGGGTTCTCCGAACTGCACAGAATCTTAGCTAGAGGTTCTTCTGAACCCCTGTGAACCCCCAGCAGCCCACCCCTGGATATACTGTACAATACTATGATACTTTCACTCTCATTAGTTGCCTAGTTGCTGTTCAGAATTGGACAGCCTACTTATGGTAGCTTGACATGAATGCTATCAGTCTGTAGCTTCTGAGGACACAGCCTATGATTGTTTTAAAATGCAGTCCACCAGAAAAAACACTGGTGCGGAATCTGTGTTTCACATATTATGCCAGGACAAGACATTTTATGTGGATAGCCTAGATTGCATGGAGGAAGGAGGCGACTTGAGATTGCAAGTAATCCTTGATTTACAACCACACCTGAGATCAGAATTTCTGTTGCTATTTATTTTATTTATTTATTTTGTTGCATTTCTATGCCGTCCAACTCCCGAGGGACTCTGGGCAGCTAAGCAATACAGTTGTTAAATGAGTCATAAGTACCCTTTTCAGTCTTGTATCTTTGAATGGAGATTAAACGAATGGTTGTAAATTGAGGACTACCTGTACCCAATTGGCATCAGCAATCTCTTTATTTCCAACTGTTCCAGTAGGTAGGTTATGGGACCAGCCTTTCCATCCAATCACCGGACTCTGTGGCTGTTCTGCAAGGCTGGTTTGCTTGCAAGAGGGAAGCAAGAGCCCTGGCTGGTCTGACTGTAGGCTGACTTATTTGTCACTGCATCCACAGAGAGACAAGGAACCAAACTGAAAGGATCCTATCAAGTCCGAGGCAGCTGGACTCCAACTAAAGCATGAACTCTAGAGGCACTGGCTATTTAAATGGTTCACACTGCTTCTTCCCAGAGTTCTCCCCACCTGGGCTGAGCTGCCATTTATGAGATAAGCTATCAATTGACTAGGGATGCGGTGGCTCAGTGGCTAAGACACTGAGCTTGTCAATTGAAAGGTCGGCAGTTCAGCGGTTCGAATCCCTAGTGCCGCATAACGGGGTGAGCTCCCGTTACTTGTCCCAGCTTCTGCCAACCTAGCTGTTCGAAAGCACATAAAAATGCAAGTAGAAAAATAAGGACCACCTTTGGTGGGAAGGTAACAGCGTTGCGTGCACCTTTAGCGTTTAGCCATGCTGGCCACATGACCATGGAGATGTCTTCAGACAGCGCTGGCTCTTCGGCTTTGAAACGGAGATGAGTACCACCCCCTAGAGTCGGGAACGACTAGCACATATGTGCGAGGGGAACCTTTATCTTTATCAATTAGCCTTCCATCACCTGATTGTTTATGCCCATGTTGTCTTCCGATTCAGACACATTAGTGGGAATGGAGAATAGGCAGAGGGCCTTCCTTAACTCCGACTAAAGAAGAGACTGGTACTCCAGTTTCCACAGCCACGTTATTCACTGAATTTTGAAAATTAAGTTGATTTCCTTGTCTACACATACACAGAAAAAGCCCTTTCTTAAAGGCTAGCTCTTCGGTAGCATACAGGTAGTCCTCGCTTAATGACCATTTGTTTAGCAACTGAAATTATGACAGCACTGAAAAAGAGTAATTGATAACCATTCCTCCCACATAACTTTTGTAACTGCTGTCTCATGATGGTCATTTGTGACCTTCCCACAAGATTAATAGGGAAGCCAGCAGGAGGGGGCAAGTTGCTGTCACAATGATGTCTTCCTTCGTAACTGTAGATCATTCACTTAACAACCACAATTGAGACAGCTAGAGCTGCCAGAATTATCGCTAAACAAGGGAATCATATGATGTTTGCTTAATGCAGGGGTGAAATCCAGCAGGTTCTGACAGGTAGTGGAAATTTTGAATAGTTCGGAGAACCGGCAAATACCACCTCTGGCTGGCCCCAGAGTGGGGTGGGAATGGAGATGTTGCAGTATCCTTCCCCTGTCCACAGAACCGGTAGTAAAAAAATGTGGATTTCACCACTGGCTTAATGACCATTTTATTTAACCACAAAGTTGCTGGTTCCAATTAGAGTTGATAGGCGAGGATCCCAAATTATGTGGATTAATTTGAGAGCATCCACAGTTTAATAGGCCTTTAGCCACTCTGGAATCCCAGAATACTATGGCAGGGGCTGGAGAATACTCTTTGCTACCACCTAGTGGCCATGGGGTCAATTTTCCACTGAGGTTGGAAAAGTTTTTGGAATGTTTACTTTTACTTTTAGGGGGGAAATAGTAAGGGAAAATGTTGATAAAGTTAGACATCTATATCAGCGCCATGCAATGCTCTGGCACAGGGGTCTCCAACCTTGGCAACTTTAAGACTTGTGGACTTCAACTCCCAGAATTTCTCAGCCAGCAAAGCTTGAAGTCGACAAGTCTTAAAGTTGCCAAGGTTGGAGACCCTTGCTCTGGCACACATTGTGTATGGCAATTAGTGGCAGCTTTCCCCACCATCGGTGACATTTGAATTTTAGTCAGGGCAGGGAAACCATCAGTCACTGCCCCATCAGTATTGTAGGGCTGCAGACAGCTGCAGAGCACGGCCTCATTCCCACGTGTAGACTGGCCTGCTGTGAGAGGAGTAAAATTAGAGAAATGTTCCCTCTCGATAGATAAAGTTCTGGACAGATAAATTGCCATGTGGATGAATTCTTCACTTGAACGTGAATTCAAGGCACAAACTGCAGCCAGCAATGTGACGGGACTAAATTAAAGAGTGAAGTCATAACTCATTTGAGACAAAAAAGGAAGCCCTCTCTGCCCAAGCCAACAATGGGGAGGTATTACTAAAGGCAAACTGTTGTGCTTCATTTTCTCTGAGTCTGGGACAGTTGTACTTTGCATCTGTATACTGTATACTACCGGTTCTATGGGCATGGGTGTGGCTTGGTGGTCGTGGCTTGGTGGTCGTGGCAGGGGAAGGATACTGCCAAATCCCCATTCCCACTCCACTCCTAGGGGAAGGATATTGCCAAATCTCCATTCCCACCCCACTCTGGGGCCAGCCAGAGGTGGTATTTGCCTGTTTTCCAAACTACTCAAAATTTCCGCTACCGGTTCTCCAGAATCTGTCAGAACCTGCTGAATTTCACCCCTGGGTATACTGTATCTGGACCTGTATACAGCACAAGCCAGAAAGAGGGCTGTGAAAATATCTAGTAATCCCTCACATCCTGGACATAAACTGTTTCAACTTTTTCCCTCATGACACTATAGGGCAGGGGTGTCAAACTCATGGCCCGCAGCCCGGATGCATCACATGCTGGCCACCCCTACCCCCAGTTTAGTGAAGGGGGGAAAAGTCCCAATATGTCACATGACAATGACGTGATGATGTGAGTTTGACACCCCTGTTATAGGGCATTGCATACCAAAACAACTAGACACAGGGGCAGTTTTTTCTCCCAAGCCATCACTCTGCTAGACAACTAATTCCCAAAATACTATCTTATGCCCTAGGATGTCAAACCATGTAGTAGGGCTGTGCTGTTATCCTTCTCATCTTTCTTATTACCATCTCTTATTACCTTTTAGCATCTTATGATGATGACTTTGTTGTTGATTTATGTTGATTGCTTTTATGACTGAGTGTTGTATCTTATGATTTATGATTGTATTATGATCATGATTTATCACTTGTTGCTTGTAAGTACACTGAGAGCTTATTCACCAGAGACAAATTCCTTGTCTGTCCAATCACACTTGGCCAATAAAGAATTTATTCTATTCTGTGAATAAATGGTAGACTTGCTCCTAGGTACATTACAAGGAGGCCAGTCCAGTATAGCATATTTTGCAAAGGTGCAGTAGGCATGTGTTTCAGATCTTATTTCAAAAAAAGTGCTTTAGAATAACCTCATTCAAGGCAAGATGGTTTGGATATACTGGATCCACAGATATATGATCTTGATAAACTTCAGATATACAGAGCTTTGTCCTGGGCTTTGTCCTGTTTTAATCTATGACCTGAATGAGAAACTTGAAGAGACACTAAAAAACTTTATACCGTTTCCCCCAAAATAAGATATCCCCTGATAATAAGCCCAATTGGGCTTTTGAGCGCATGGCAATAAGGCCAAGCGCTTATTTCAGGGTTCAAAAAAATATAAGACAGGGTCTTATTTTCGGGGAAATACGGTAGATGACACTAACTGGGAGGGATGGCTAAAGGCAGCTGGGGAATTCTGGGAGCTGAAGTCCACACATCTTAAAGGTGCCAAGCTTGAGAAACACTGCCTTAGAGGACAAAGTAGCATGAACATAATACCTGTCTGCACTTTTTGGAAGCAGCCCCACCTAAGGAACTGCTTCCTTTGTAACAGCAGATGGCAGCATCAAACCAACCTTAGCTGATCTCAGAAGAAGAAGGGGAAAAAACCCCATCAGACTTGGTTAGTATTTGAATAGAGTGCCACTAAGAAATCCTAGGGTTCTAAGATGGACAAGGACATTAAAGAAAAAAAAAGCCAGAAGACAATGGCAAATGCAATCATTTTGTTGCCATGAAGTGAATCTCCACTTATATAATCTCCTGTTTCTTTTGAGTTTGACAAAGTGTCCCATTGTTTGTTCGAACTGTCTCCAGGCACAAGTATAGGAATGGTTTTTCTAATCTGCCAAGAAAAAAAAATTGGAACCTTTAGCAGATTCTAGAGAGTCAAACCTCCCGTCCTCTGATGTCATGATGATTCTTCTGATTTCCTATCAGAAAGATGAAAACTTCTGAGATTGCTTGAAAACAGTTCCCCAGCCATCCAATCTCTCTTACTGCATTCATACAACCCAATAAATTAATCCCTTTTCCGAGTTTCCACAACCCATTAGCTCCTAAATTAACCAAACAGTTTGGCTTGCATGGCACCGTAAATAAGGAAACCAAAATGAAAAGTAGCCATTCTTACCATGTTTATACATATAACCACTAGGCATTTAAACTGATCTGCTTAACCATGTTGTGCAAAGGCAAACATCTTGAGGGGAAGTTTGAAGTGCCACCCAGTTGTTAGAGCTTTTGTCAACAGTGATGCTGTTTCTGACTAAAAGCTGATTAATTACACTTTGAAAATTAGGCTGCCTTGGAAGGAATGAAGTATGCAGATTCCTAAATGAGGGTGTCAAGTGTCTTGCCTTTCTAGCAGCCAAATTCTTGCCGGGAAAACATCTGAAAGCTCCTACCATGGATTCTTATTTTGTATACATGGAAGTGTAACATTCCTACTACAGTTATGAGGCTCAGCTGTAATAGGATTGACTGGAAGTGTGTAGATGTGTGTGGAGGGGAGGGGTGTCTCCTATAGTATTTTTTCCAATGCAATGCATCAGTCAGTCATGCTCCTCACTCATATCACATGAAGAGTGTCAGGCTATCTGATAGCAAGGGTTGCAATTCCAAAGCTTGTGTGCGGAGACAGAATTGTACCCGCCTGCATTGCATTCATTGTGAACATGTTTGCTTATCTTACAGATAAGAAGCGTAATGTTTAAGAAGCAATTTCTCTCTTTCTGACAATTTCAGAGTACAAGTATTGGAAATAAGGAGGGACAGTTCATACCAGTGTTTCTCAACCTTGGCAACTTTAAAGTGTGTGGGCTTCAACTCCCACAATTTCCCAGCCAGCATGAGTTGAAGCCTATCGATCTTAAAATTGCCAAGGTTGAGAAAGAGTGGTTTAAATAATGGAATCATACAATTGTAGAGTAAGAAGGGATCCCAAAGGTCTTCCAGTTCAACCCTCTGCAATGTGTAGGAAAACCAATTAAACCGTCCCAAAGAGATGGCCTCTTCAACTTTAAAAGCTTCCAAAGTTGAAAGACTTGTATTGGTAGAAGAGTTCCAGTTTCTGTCTTGGGTAGCCTTTTAGACCAGTAAAAGTTGGCAACCTAAGATGTTTGAACTTCAACTCCCCAGAATTCCCTAGTGGGCACGCTGGCTAGGGAATTCTGGGAATTGAAGTCCACACGTCTTAAAGTTGTGAAGTTTTTAAAAATACTGTTTTAGACAAAGGGGCTTTTGAGTTGAGAGAGAGGTGAGCTGAGTTCATGCATTACATTAGTCTAGGCTAAAATGGAGATTGCTTAATTCAACATGTTGTGCGAAATCAGGGTGAGGCAGGATATTGGGTTCATTTATAAATGTATTTACCAAGTATATATTCTGCCTTTTGTTCTGGAGCCCAAAATAACTTCCATTCCATGGATCTCTCTCTCTCTCCATTTTATCCTTACAACAGTTTTGAAGGGTAGGCTGGACCGAGAAATCTAAAGGGTGGAACCATATAAAAAAAAGGTTGGGCTTCAATTGCACAATCATAGTTATAATCCTAAGTGTTTTGATTCTTCCTACAGATGCTCCTATTGGGCTAAGAGAGAATAAGTGATCCAATGAATTTCTATGGGTAGACTTGAATTTGGATCTACCTGTCCTAGCCTAATATTTTAATCCTGGCATTGTACTGTTTCTTCTGAAGACATCGTTTATTCTTTCCTTCTGTTTCTGTACCACGTTCACAAAAGCATTTGCCTTTTATAAAAATGTGTTGGTTGGAAAAGTTGCTACCAGACTCCTGGTTGTTGGTTTTTTCCCACCATAGACTAAAACATCTTTCCTTCTACAATACTGACATTGGGGAGACTCAATTAGGGAACCCTGCTGGATCACAGGTCAGATCGAGGAGACAGAATGAGGCAAAAACCCAGTGGTGAAATCCAAATTATTTTACTACCGGTTCTGTGGGCATGGCTTGGTGGGTGTGGCAGGGGAAGGATACTGCAAAATCCCCATTCCCTCCCCACTCCTGGGGGAAGAATATTGCCAAATCTCCATTCCCATCCCACTCTGGGGCCAACCAGAGGTGGTATTTGCTGGTTCTCCAAACTACTCAAAATTTCTGCTACCGGTTCTCCAGAACCTTTTGGAACCTGCTGGATTTCACCCCTGAAAGAAACCCAAGGAGCTGTCTTGTGTTGCGCTCCCAGAGAAAAGCTGAAAGCTTTGAAGAAATTTAATGCAAGAGGCTTTGATGCACTGGAACCACATTGTGCTTTTGACATCTTGCAGTATGGCTAAAATTGGCTTAGGTTGAGCAGAAGTGGAAAACACAGTCCCTGTACATGCTCAGAGGCAATTTCTCAATCATCAGTCCAGCCAGTAAAAAAAAAAAAATTAACCAGAGTTATGTGCTCTGGCATTCATTCAGCTTCTCCCTAATCCAGCTATTGTGAGACTTCTTGGCTAATGTCAATTCTGTTGGCTGCCAAAACAAACAAACAAGCAAATAATAACACGCCCTTAGGATTAGAAGCTTCTTCAATGTGTCCTTTTCCCCCTATAACCCAGTATGAACAGAAAAGATTCCCCCCACCCCCATTCTAATAACATACAGAATTACTGTTTCCTTCTGTATAGCTTTTGCCGTCATTCCTTTTTCCTAGGAAATAAACCCATTTAGCTTTTCTAAACACAGCCCAGGTTAGAGAACTGGGGGGACCAAGTCAGATTGCTTTGTACCAGGCAGCTTGGAAACAGCCAGGCCAAGAGCCAGAAGAAAGAAGGAGCAGGCAGATACCAAGGGTACAGTTAAAAAAAAATCAAGATGGCAGCCATAATACTTCGATAAAAGTTCTGCCATTTGAGTGGGTGCTGCACGTAACACATGTGGTTACCATCTTGATTTTCTTTTTACTGTAAATTGAGGACATCCTTGGTAGGTATTATCTGTGTTGAACAAGGCCTTGCCAAAACAGTATTGTGGTAGACACTATGATTTGGGCAGGAAATGTTGGAAGGGTTTGTCAACATCCTTAAAACACTGTTCTGGTTTTCTGGTGACATCTTGAAAATTCCCTTTGAAATGACCTTCACTTGAATAAGCAGGGAGGGGTGGAAGAGCTGGCTTTGGAGTCTGGAGAACCCAGGCATGATGCCTGGACCGTCTTACCTGCAAGGAATAATATCAACGGAAGCTGCCAGCATGGAACTCCATAGTGGAACCCTATGAAAGATTCCATGGGTTCCATGAGGACCCAAGAATCAGTCACACTCACCATGACAAAATTTTTGTGAGAGTGCTTATAACCCCTTCAAAATTCCAAATGTGCCCATTTGGTGCCCCAAAATATATGGAAAACACTGATCTACCCAAAGGTGCTTTTTCAAGAGGCAACTGGACTTTCTGGTTTTTCTTTGAAGACGTTTCGCTTCTCATCCAAGAAGCTTCTTCAGCTCTGGATTTCCAGAAAGTCCAGTTGCCCCTTGAAAAAGCACTTTTGGGACAGCCATGACCTGGATGACTGAGAATCTCCATAGATGCTGATCTACAACGTTTTGTACTGCCCCTTGAGGTCTATTATTGGAATCTCAGAAGATCCCCATTGGACCAGGGGTATATTTCTAGAGACTATATTTCTCATAACCTATGAGAAGGCTATATTTCTGATAGCCATTGATCTGATGCCTCCAGGAAAACCCTCAATAGTACCTTCTATAGCTGGATACCCAGCTTCTTCTCAGCTGGATGCCCAGAAACAATGCTGCCCATAATCATGGAATTTCATTATGTATGTCCATATATAATCTTCTCCTCCTCCATAAATTGGCTCAGTCCCCTTTTTCTAAGCAAGCTATCAACACTGGATCTTGTGACTCTAGGTTCTAAATAGAATCCTTCATATAGAGAGACACTCTGACCTTGGGAACCTGTGATCTCTTGCATGCAAAACATATGCTTAATCATTGGATTATAGTCAATATGAGCCAACTTGGCTTCCCAGGCAAGGAAGCCACATCAGCAAATTCCCTTTTAAAAAGCATTTAAAATGTCATCTTCTCAACACTGTGATATAAATTAAGTCCTACTAAATTATATCTCTCCATTCCTGTCAATTCACACAGAATTCTGATGTGCCGGCACTGCTCTCCTCTGAGAGACATCATAATATTGCGCTCTCCATTAATTTGGAAGTTCTCCCTCCCTTCATCATCTGGGCTGGGGAAAGTACACTCTAAATGCCCTTCTTTGGCTAGCAGAGCTCAATTTTTCTTGTTTACGGCACCAGACTGAATATTTTTTGATCTAATCAAACAGATTTGCTTAGTGCCTTCCAAAAGTTGACATTCTTTCTGAAAATAATGGCAGCGGGCCAGTGAATTTGCTGCCAGTGCTGGAAAAGGCATCGCTTTCTGGCATTAGAAGCCAATAAAATAAAGGGCTTCTTAGGTGGTAGGGAAGGAAGTCCGTATCCTTGGAAAGGAGGGCTCATAAAATCCTCAAATGCACCATGTCTTCCTCCCAACGTACAGTACAGTATCTGTTTTGTCCAGAACGAGGTAGATATTTTTGGCTGTTGTCCTAATTGCCTCCACTATCCAGAAAACATTGGGTGATATGAGAACAAGCAGGATCTTGTTGGTAACGGCACCCAGATTGTGGACTTCTCTGCCAAACCTTTGTTTGACACAAGTTTTCCTTAACAAGGCAGACCATAAAAGGTGTCGATTTATGCTAAGAATACATGCAAACACATTTCAGTTACCACAAATGTAACTAATATGTCTTACCTATCTTTTAGAACTTGTAGAGGAGACTCCTTTTTTAATGTGTTCTTCTGAGCATATGCAAAATATATTCTAGTCACCTAGTGAGTCTCATATATAAGGATCTTCCCTAGTCCTATCATCTCCTTAGAAACAGTTAGGACAGCTTCTAATTACTTTTTATTTTCAGGGAACTTCAGTGGTTGCTCAGAATGTTAAAGCTCTATGGAGAGCTTCAAGGGTTTCATTGTATGTATGTATGTGTGTGTGTGTGTGTGTGTGTGTGTGTGTGTGTGTATATATATATATATATATATATATATAGTTCAAACTGAAGTTTGTATTGTTTTACTTTAGAAGTTCAGGACTCTTTGGCGCTTTCGCCAACTTCTTTTTTTTGAGAAGTCAACGCCTTCGTTTTCAGCTGAATCCCCCAAAGCTTGAATTTACGCATCTGAGAACCCGAACAATTCTTTCCCATCATTAAATCATAAACTGCGCAAGGCAGGCATCTATTTTAATCAGAGTTGTGCTCAATCAATGGTCACATTTTTTTAAAAAAAAAAAACAGGCATACAGTATTGTCATTTTTCTTTTAAGCTCTTTTCCAGCAACTTGGTCAGGAGGGTGGATGAATGCTATTATATCTGGGCAAGGGAGGCCCGTGCGTGGATTCCCCAGACAAGACCAATGTGTTGAGTGGGACAGGCCAGAGGTCTCCAAACTGGATCCCAGAGCCTCACCCTTGATCCGGTCCTTTGGCTGGTGTGCAAAGGGCATGTGGGTTCTCTCCCTTCTGACAGAGGCTACAGGACCCTTGACCCATCTGGAATCCTGCCTCTTGTCTGTCTGAGCACTGGTCCAGGTGGCCTTGTGTCTGAACACAACCCAATCTGGCCAGTTGGCTCCAGAGAACAAATTCTTTTTTTCAGATAAGTTATCTGGACTCTCCCGCTTCATTTCCCCGGCGCCTCCCTCTCTTTCTTCTTTCTTTCTTTCTTTCTTTCTTTCTTTCTTTCTTTCTTTCTTTCTTTCTTTCTTTCTTTCTTTCTTTCTTTCTCTCTTTTTCTTTCTTTCTTTCTTTCTCTATCTCTCTCTTTTTCTTTCTTTCTTCTTTCTTTCTTCTCTCTCTCTTTTTCCTTCCTTCCTTCTTTTTTTCTTTCTCTCTCTCTCTCTCTCTCTCTCTTTCTTTCTTTCTCTCTCTCTCTTTTTTTTCTCTCTCTCGCTTTCTTTCTCTCTTAGTGGGGATCCCCCAGCCCCGCTCGGCTGTTCCTGCTCTCCCCCCTACCCCACCCCATGCCTGCGGAGTGGCAGAGGCGACCTGGTTCCGAGCCGAAGGAGCCCTCCCGCCCAGCCACTTGCCTCCCGGCCGCCACCTGACCTCCGGGCCTCGGGGGTCTCTTCTCTGGCCTCGGGGTGGGGCGACGGACCCGAGCGGGTGCGTTGCTCTACCAAGCTGGAGGAAGTTGAGTCCCGCTCTTTCCTCTTCGCTAAAGTCTCCTTTGGCAGCCGAGCTCGCTGTTGGCAAAGGACGCACCGATCTGGAGCGGAGCAGCGCGAGAGAAAAATTGCAAAGGGAAGCCAGCCCGAGCAGTTGGAGAGACTCGTGGCTTTGCCCTTTCCCAATGACGTCGTGTCCTGAGCCCTTCCCCTCCCCTCCCCTCCCCGCCCTCACCCCCCCCCCCCCGCCTTTCCCCTTACATCTTTGGAAGCCACAATTAAGCAGCACCGCTGGGATAAAACGCTCGGGCTGCCAGCGGACTAGGGCATTGCATCGAGAGATGGCCAGGCTGCGGACTTCGTTCCTCCTCCCTGGAGTCCTCGTTCTCCTGCTTTCCAGCCTCCCGGCTTCGTGGCAAGGAGGTAAGAGAAGCACCTCGGGCAGGCTGCGCCGGCTTCAGCTTCTGGCCAGCCGCCGCTGAGGTGCTTTCCTCCTGAAAGCCGGGCTCGGCCGTCTGCCCCCTGGCTGCGGAGCCTTCTCGTCGCCTTCATCCAACTCCAGCTTTGGGGACTCCGGGAAGCCCCGGCCTCTCCTCCTTCCCCATCCCACTCTAGGCAAAGCCTCTCCAGTCCTTTTGTAGAAGGGAAGGGGGCGAGGACCCCGCTGCTGCAGGTTACCATTTGACAGCAGAGAGTAGGGTGGGTGTATCTACTGAGCCCCCTTTTCCTGTCTGTCTGTCTGTCTCGGGGATCTCCAACACCCAGGGCTTCCAAGAGAGGCGCTGATACTGCATTTTCAAAAATAATAAGAATGATCATAATAATAAAAATATAAAAGCCAAGACCTCTGCTGTGTGAATGAGGATGATTTGGAAGGACAGGCAGAGGTGGGGGAAGGTAGGATGTGGTGAAGGCACAAATCCGGAGTGCTCTAGGACGACCAGAGCTCACCTGGATCCCTAGAAGTGTTTCCAAATGCTGCGCTCAACTCTGGGTCCTGCAAGCAGGTCCTGGAAGAGAATCAGAGCATCTCTGAAGGTGTGGCAGGTTCCTGAAGCAGATACAGAACCTGCAGACAGGAGGGTTCGATGTGAACCCCAGCATTTCCTTGCCTCTTTTTACTGTAGAGTGGAATTACAAGGTCTCATTCACTGGTTAGGAAGCCTCCCCTGCAGGGGCTCATGAAAGATAGATGGGTCCCTCCTCAGTGTTAAGTGACAGCCAAAATTCTTCACCACTCTCCATGTAGGAACACAGAAAGATTATGCCATTTCAGGGACCAAGACAAATGTTGGCTGCCCAGGATCCAGAGAGCCATCTTGTGCCAACCCAGCTCCACCTCTTGGATTTTGCATCCTTCCATGGGGCTGTTCGGCGAACCATCCGCACTCTTAATGGCATTCCCCTTGCTTAAGAACCTCACTCTTCTCCTGCTGAATAGTCTGACTCCTTGTAACCAATCTGCTGTCTTGGAGCAAATCAGTTCCATAGATTTAGGATGTAGCTGGTGATACTGATGATAAAGTAAACCTTGAGATTTTTCCCTACAAGGGCCCCTAAGGGACATTTTTCCTTCTCTCTCCTCTGTGCCCAACCTGCTTCCTTTGGAATTGTCAGCACTCCAGGCAGAATAGGTAGTAATCTGAAAGTCTTTTTAAAAGTAGTATTTTTAACACACACACACACACACACACACACCTCTACTGTATAGGGAAGATCTGCTGGATGGGTTTTGAACTACTGTAGGTGTGATAAGAAGCAATTCTCCTAGAAAGTTAGCTAAAGACCGCAGTAGGAAGACTTAGTGTTTGGCTTGCCTTGTTCTTTTCAGCTTAATGAAAAAGTTGCCTAGGTAGGCAGTAAATGATGCTTTATGGCACCTACAGCAGATGCCTACCTGGATCTCTTTTATAAATGATGTTACCCAACTTGAGAGGCACACCCAAGATCTCTTGAATTGCTGCCCTGAAGGATTCCAAGGGCAACCCAGTGACCCAACATCTTTTCTGCATCTTCACAAAGGGAGTTGTTGGTACACCTACCGGTAGTAGGCTGCAGTGTGAGGCGGACACCTGCTTTTTGCAAAGATTAACTCATCTCCATAATCTCCTTAGACTGGTTTGAGTTCTTTTTTAAAAAGTCTGTTGGATCGTTCCACCAATGATCCCTCTAGTATTCGGTTGACTGCTGTGTTCAGCAGCGGCCAGCTAAACACTTTCAGGAAACCTACAAACAGCGCACAAGGGCTGCATCTCCACTTGTCTGTCCTTAGCACCCAGAAGTACGCTGCACCAAGCAGGAAGGTTCCACTTAGGTATCATAGCTCAGGCTTGTTGATAATCCTCCCTACCCCACCCATAACTTGGTCTATTTTTTTTAATGTTGTCCGATCCATGCTTTGCATGATTAAAAAAGGAGACATGAGTGCATGATAAAAAAAAGGAGACATGAGTGACCCCAAAGTGTACTGATGATAAAGAATTCTTTCTGTTCGTTGCTTTCAACGTTCGGGTGGGGGGGGATAAGCAGTGTCTACCTTGCTGTTGCAACTGAAATAGCGGAGAAACTGGCTTATTGGCATCTTGTACGAATTGTAATGGGGTTACTTGGGGAGAATGTCTGGGTGTGTAATGTCCTTTCCACATTGGGCTTTCAAGCTGTGTTGTGGACGTAGCTATGTGTATACAACAGATTTAGGCACAGGAGCTATGAATATTCAAGATCAGTTCAATAGGGCTTAGTTCTTGGCTGCAATAGAAGTAAAAAAAAAAATACAGAAAAGAAACCAAGGTCTCATTCTTGCTGGAATACAAGAATGTTGGCCAAGAATTTTTTTCAAGAAAGATTTATTAGAGGAGACAAGGAAATCAGAAATCGACAGAAATATGTCCCCCAAGTTCTGTCCAGGTTTGAGAGCATATTCAGAGGAATTATGTATGAGTTATTTCCTTCTACAAACTGTATACTATGTAGGAAAAAATGTCCCAAGAGTGGGGGGGAGGGGGGGCTGTCTGGGAGTTTTAACTTTTTGGAAGGAAGGAACCATAGTCAACAAGAAGATAAAATTTCTCCTGAATTTTTCTGGTGCCTATATATGACTATGTAGTTTTCTTGGCAATAATATGGAATTAGTTTACCATTGCTTTTTTATAGAAGACTTTTCCATTTTCCTCTCACCTCAATAACCCTGGTGGTCTCCCATTCAGGTACTGATCAGTTCTAACCCTGGCTAACTTTTTCAAGATCAGCTTGGTAATGCCACCTGTAAATACTCTTTTGCTGACTTCAAAACTGGCTTCAGACAACCAGGACACGCTCTCAATCCCTCTCTCCCTTTGCTTAGACTTCTATTCTGCCTTGATTGACCAGAGCAGAGTTGACTTTTTTGGTCTTTGAGTGTGCCCGAGTGCCATGAATTCTTAAGAGGCTTGTAAATTCTTTGCTAAGAACTAACACAGGATAGTTTTCATGCTATTTGTGGATTAATTTAGACTAGCCTTTGGCAGGGAAAGTTGCAGAGGGAGCTGGAAATTTATACCAGAGTTTCCTAAGTTGCATTTTCAGGTTGTAGCGATAACACATAAAAGAAACTGGATTCATATGCACAGACACAGAGAAATACTTTTTCCTATCCCCTCAAAGCATTTTTGCATTTCTGTTATCACTCCACTGTGTTCTAGAGTGGCAATGCAATCTGGACACGAGTCCCTGATTGTTTGGGTTTGTAAAGAAGAATGTAACAGAACAACAGCATATAAATCTGCAGGTACCCGTGCTCAAAAAATTCCCTTAAAAAGCAATCCCTTGCAAGCCAATTTTTTTTTGTGTTTCCCTGGAAACAACTCCCACTTGGTTAAATTGGACTTACTCCCAAGTAAGCATGCAACAGATTGCAGAGAATGGTTTTAGAAAAACAGGATGCATACCACATTTGGCAGCCCTTCAAATTTGGGTCTAGTTACCCAAGAGTCCAAAGAATGCAATTATTACATTATTGTTAAAGTATCTCAAATGTAGGACCTGTAAAAGAAAGGAAAATCTCCCTTGAGAGGAGCAAAATTCTTCCTGGCTCTATGGACACATCCAGGCAATTTTGTTGGGGACAGTGTGTCATTTTCTTCTAGAACGGGTGAATTTCTGATGGTTTCATATTCCAAGAGTAGCCAGGTTCAACCGAGGTTAGTTTTTTCAAGATGAGCCAAATCATCCAGGTGGTAGCATCTGTTGTGACATAAACCATGCACAAAAACTTGGAATGCAATAGGTCTGCTTTCAGACCAACAAGCTACAAAGTGGTTTGGTGTGTGTGTGGGGGGGAGGGGGGAATTAATAGAAGCAAAAAGCTTCATCTCTCTCTATTCATGTTTTCGCTGAAGAAATCACTTGATCCCACTTTTCCAGGTACTTTTCTTCTCATTGTTTTTTCTTGAGCCATTCAGAAGATATAGAAAGTAGACCAAAAAAGGAAGGACTTACGGGTGGAAAGTGGTAGAAAGGGAAGGCTTCAGAAGGTGTTTTTTTTTTAATTCCGTGTTTGTTTGTTTTCTGTGATGGAACTGGCTTTTTTCTGGATGTCTTACTTTCATCCCCAATACAGTACCGTACTATAAAGCCTTTTTTTTTTTTTTTTTTTTTTTTTGCAAAATGCTGAAATTTCCAATTTTAGGAATGAATGTTGGACATTTGGCCAGATGCTCAGTATCTTCTCGGTGCTTAACATTGCTGAAATACAAAAACCTTAGGAAATAAGATGCTGCCAAAGACTTATAAGAATTCAAAAAGAATTCGGAATGTATCTACTGAATGGTGAATAGGAGAAGGAGAAGGAAAAGAGACAAATAGAAGGAGAAGAAACCCCAGTGTTCCTTTGTCCCAATGTTTGCATTTCTCAGCAAAATATTGGCTGGGCTCACATATTCTGTTTAAGCTCTAAGTTTCAATTATTGATTGCAGGAGTGTCCATGGATGGAGGGGGGTGGGTGGGATGAAAGAAATGAAGAGGGCAGCCAGGACTGCATGACTGAAGCCTCAACCCCCCCCCCTTTTTTTTTTTAACATGCAGGGTCCTGACTGTTTGCCAAATAAAACACAATGTTCACACATTATCCTACCACGTAAAGACCAGCTAAGTGTCCTTTCTGCCACTGGAGGGCGCTATTCTTTTAAACCTGCATCTCAGCTACCCAGAGAATTGATTTCTATTATTTATTATTAATAGTAATTTACAAGTGTGAATCATTTATTTTACTGCTCATTCTCTTTTTAAAAACTGGATCATTGCACTGCTATAGCACAGCTATTTTCAAGTTGTGCAGTTTTGGAGAATTTGGGGGGTCAGTGGGTATATAGAGGTGCTAATTGCACACCTGTATCAGAAAGTATAAATCACAGCCTCCAATTGATCCAACTTCTGAGGCCATATATTAAGTTAAACCAAAGAAACTATATGACGACTTCAGCTTCAACAACATCTTATGCCAAGCAACCTCACAAAAAAAAAAAGCCTTTTTTTTTAAAGAAATGAACTTTAAGGGATTAAGAGAACAGTGCAGAGAACGAACAGTGCAAATAGTGACAATCACACGGATAAGGAGGAGGCTTAAAACATGTCCACGATCATTTCTAAACCGCTCACTTATAGACACAGAAATGCTAAAGACAATCATATTTAGTATGCACTCCAAAAGGCATTTTTAAAAACTTTTTCCAGTTCTATCGGATGCCTAAAATGTGGCATCCGGAAATTAATGAGAGTTCATTTTTATTCCACAAATCAAGCCATTATGTTTTCAGGTGGCTGTAAAAGGATATATACCAAAGTTTGAAATGCCCTGACTAGCGAGGAGAATCATAGAAAAGTGACATTATAGTAATACAATCAGGACTTCAGCAAGGCAAAACTAAGGTGTTTGGAACAGTGGTGAAATTCAATTTTTTTTTTACTACTGGTTCTGTGGGCATGGCTTGGTGGGCGTGGCAGGGGAAGGATACTGCAAAATCTCCATTCCCACCCCACTCCTGGGGGAAGGATATTGCAAAATCTTCATTCCCTCCCCACTCCTGGGGGAAGGGTATTGCAAAATCTCTATTCCCACCCCACTCTGGGACCATCCAGAGGTGGTATTTGCCGGTTCTCTGAACTACTGAAAATTTCCGCTACCAGTTCTCCAGAACCTGTCAGAACTTGCTGGATTTCACCCCTGGTTTGAAAGATTTACTCCTTTAAAAAAAGATCTATGGATGGAACATAATTGTTTTTATAACTATATATAGCACAGAGGGAGCAGTTTAGAAAAGTTTATATGATCACTGAGAACTGCTTAAATCACCCACTGAAACTGGCCGTAAACTAACAGTAGAAAACATGGCTTTGATGTCTACCAGAAGGGCCCTGCTGAGGGATAAGACAAATGGGTGGTTGCTAGATCCCCAATTAGTACTATTTACCAGGGAGTCTAAGAAGAGAAATCTTTGTATGGATGCAGTCTATGTTTGAGAGCCGGATTCTGGGGACAATCCCTAGAGAAGCGCGGTGGCATTTATATACAATGCAAGTTAAAAAAAACCCAGCTTTAATCTTGTCCCGGAGTCTGCTCTATACAGTTTTTGATTCCCGCTCCCCTGCAGACCCTCTTGCTGCTTGGGGTTTCTTCGAGGCACATGAGTGGAAAACAGGATGCTGGACAGAGCAGGAGAGAAAAAGAAAAATGTTCCTCAGTCCATGCCAACCTCATAATTTCATAAACCTGGCAACTCCAGCACTTGCTTTCTCAGTGTAATCCGGTCCCTTCCAAAGGGGGCCAGAGACTGAGCAGCTGTTGGAAGTAAGCTGGGGCATATTAGCAAAGATGTTTGGCTTTCTACTTTATCGAGTGTTCTTTTCGTTTTCTTTTTGAACTGTGTCCTTGTGAAACCCCTTTTTGTTAAAATAGGCCTGTGAGATAAGATTACAGTTCCTGCTGTGGTTTATTCTTGTTCTTCCATCTATAAAATATAAAATGGGGGGACCTGAAAATATAAAGGGGAGAGCTCTGAGGCTTGTAAGAACGGAAAAGAAAAAGAGATCCTCTCCTAGATTCCATAGAGATATAGAGAATTGGTGTGTTTCGGAATTGGCAGAGCTCTGCTTAAACTGCTGAGTCATTTTGTCCCTTTCCTCAAAGTGAGAAATTAAGTCAGGCAAATAGAGGAATAAGGCCAGTTGATTCTCAAGCACTCCATTAATTACTTCTACTCTTAACCTCCCCCCCCAAATACAGTATTAGCAATAGCACTTAGACTTATATACCACTTATACAGCCATCTCTAAGCAGTTTACAGAGTCAGCATCTTGCCCCCAACAATCTGGGTCCTCATTTTACCAACCTCGGAAGGATGGAAGGCTGATTCAATCTGGAGCCGGTCAGGATCGAAATCCTGGCAGAGTTAGCCTGTAATACAGCTTTCTAACCACTGCGCCACAACAGCTTTAGATTAGAGGCATTTGTGCACAAATTGAGTTTACATGTTACTTGGTTGTGTGCCTTTTATTATTTTTACAAATAACTCAAGGCGGCCAACATCCAACATAACCTCCTCCTCCTATTTTCTCTGCAACAACTCTGTGAGATGAGTTGGGGGTGAGAAAGAGTGACTGGCCCAAGATCACCCCGTTGGCTTCCATGGCTAAGATGGGACTAGAACTCACATCATGCTAATCAAACGTGTGCACAAAGGTTCAAGATCAGTGTCTTTGCCAATTCAGTCAGGCTTCCTTGAAACATGATTGTTATGGCTTTTATCAGGCGAACCCAGCCAGTGATAGCTTATTCAGCCAATCAGGGTTAAGCATACCAGGCAGTATTATTATTATTATTATTATTATTATTATTAGTAGTAGTAGTAGTAGTAGTAGTAGTAGTATTTAGACTTCTGTACCGCTTCATAGTGCTTTACAGCCCTCTCTAAGCGGTTTACAAAGTTTACAAAGTTAGCATACAGCATATTGCATTAGCATTAGCATATTGCTCCCAACAATCTGGGTCCTCATTTTACCCACCTCGGAAGGATGGGAGGCTGAGTCAACCTTGAGCCGGTGAGATTTGATTTGCTGATCTGCTGAACTAGCAGTTAGCTGAAGTAGCTGCAGTACTGCATTCTAACCACTGCGCCACCTCAGCAGTATAGATGTGCAAACTAAATAATAGTGTCTTCTTTCTCATACACACTCAGTTGCACTGTAGTCAGTGTAAAATTGACACGGATGGGTGCTTCCAGGAAGTATTTTTATTGTGTTGCTATTCTGTCTCATTTGTGTAGTTGCATAAGGACTTCCGATGATCCTGGTTCTTACTTAAATCTATCCCTTTTCTTCTCTCTGGTTACATTTAGATATTTAACCCGGTTTCTGAATTAATCCATTTTCTGTGTTCACACATAATCCACTGAACTCTAACCTAACCAAATGTCATGGGTTCATGTAATTTGCTAACGTGACCCCTGACTCCCAGACATACAATGGTTGACACTATCAAACTGAAAGTAAACTATGGTGTGTGTATATGATTTCTCTCCCACTTCCTCCAGTCATAGTTGTTTGGCTTTTCATAAAAAAAATGGATAGAAGAGAAATCTAAGGCTGGTTTGATGACAGAGCCATCTTCCTCATTCATGATCTGGGTATTCAACCTTTCTATCACTTCAACCTGTCTTATTATATCTTCTGGCCTATTCTTGTAAAGATTTGAAAATTGGCAGGATGACTTTGAGAACAAAGAAATGAGTACAGATAGTCCTTAAGTTATGACCATAATGAAGCCTGCCAATCATAGGTTGTGACAATCATGTGACAATCATGTGACCAACCCAATTTTACCTGTTTTACAATGATTGTTAAGCAAATGCCACAGGAGTTAAGTGAACCAGTGGGCCTGGTTTTACTGAAAACCAGAAGTAATTGCCAGTAAATAGCAAAGCCATTGTAAAACTCACAGGATGCTGTAAACAGCCATAAAGTGGCCTTGTTGCTGAGCTCTTGAAGGGAGCCTAACTGTCAAAACTTTGGATCCGGATTGCAAGTAGAACCATAGTAGGCCCATTGGAAGTTTGAATGGTCATTAAGTGAATGGTCATAATCGAATACCGTCATTCATGCAATATCCAAGACAAATTCCTTATGTGTCCAATCACACTTGGCCAATAAAAAAAATCTATCTATCTATAAAGAATTCTTTCTATCTTTCTATCTATCTGTCTGTCTGTCTGTCTGTCTGTCTGTCTATCTATCTATCTATCTATCTATCTATCTATCTATCTATCTATCTATCTATCTTATCTAGTTAGCTAGCTAGCTAGCTAGCTAGCCAGAAGCACTTCTGCTTCTCTCTATTTTGTTTTTTTTTCTTTTCAATCATCCATTCCTTTTGCCTAGAATTCTGAGCCTGTCACTGCGCAGTGGATATGAAACCCGCTTCCTTGAAGGTGTAGTTTTTGTTTTCTTAAACCCTGCCTCAGGCTGGTGCCTCACAGAGTCTCAGCATTAAGCTGATTAGCTGATTAGCTTTGCAGCTCTTGGATGCTCTTTTCAGGCTAGGCATAAGCTGCCAACATTCATTAGAGTTTTCAACTTCTGCCCTTCTCCGTGATCTGAACTTTGGACTCAAGACTGTGGCTGCCGTTGTATGAAAAAAAAAGTCAGTTTGGGCACATTCTTGGGAGAAAATTCCACTGCCAGACCACTAATGATTGGGGTGCCCACATACGGCTGCTCAGTGGTAAGGCATAGGCCATGTTTAATTCTGGCTGAAGCCTTTAATCCTGCCTCGAAGCAAGTGCTGAAGTCTGACCTGTCCAAGTAAAAATTATTTCAGTTTTTCAGAAATGCACCATGAAAAAAAATTATCCTCTGTTTCCAGTTTTCTCTTGGACTATTTTACTTAATTTTGAAGCAAGTACTATGAAGTAGATTCAGGCAGGACTATAGTTAGAGTGTTATAATATGTGCATGACTTGTTCTGCATCTCCAGTGAAACTACCACTTCAGCTGCATCCTGTAGGCCAAGGGTATCAAACTCACGTTGTCACGGCAGCGTACTTGATGTATTGGGACTTCCCCCTCCCCCTTCGTTAACCGGGCATGGGCGGGGCCAACATGTGAAGCATCCGGCCCAAGAGCCAGGAGTTTGACAGCCCTGCCGTAGGCAGTTTTCATGGAAAGCCAATCTAATGATTCTTCTGTATTTTACTTTTGGAATTTAGTGATGGCTATTAAAAGAGACAAATTCTGCATAATAAAAGCATGGGAGGGGTACAGAGGTGTGTGAAGAATGTATGCGTATGCATGTATGTCTGTGTGTGTGTGCAAGTGCAAAAGAGTATTTTGTAGTTATGTAGAGGGGTGATATTGTATAATGACATATACCGTGTTTCCCCAAAAATAAGACCCTGTCTTATATTTTTTTTGAACCCTGAAATAACCGCTTGGCCTTTGTTAGAAAATGAGTATTACCTACCTTGTTGGGTTGGCAATATATAAACCATCAATATAGCTTTAAGATTGCTGTTTTGCATCATACTGTGTCCTGATTGGTTAGCTCTGTAGCCAATCCCCTTAAGAGGGAGCTAGAAACATGGTTTGTTTCTCTTTGCTGTTCTTGCTCTCTGATATCTCTGTATGCTAGTGTTTGCAAATCCAGAAGAACTGTTTATTGTGAATGACTATAACAACTGGTAAGAAGACTTTGTTATTGGATTATCCCTGGACTGTCGTTTTGCTATCTCCTGCTTTATATGTGTATGACCTGGACTGTTTATTGGTCTGTGCCTTACTATTTCCTGAAAGTAAACACAACTCAGTGTATCTGTGTGTTGACTGTGCTTATTCGTATCTACTCTCAATTGCTTTCATGTGCACACCCTTGCTATTCAAGGGTTACTCTGCGAATTCCTTAACAGCCTTATTGCCAAGCGCTCAAAAGCCTGATTGGGCTTATTATCAGGGGATGTCTTATTTGGGGGGAAACAGGGTATCATAGGATTTTATTCCTCTTCATTTTTTTTTCTGTGTCCCATCACATTCATCAAGGCCTTAACAAGTCTCTTTTGTAAATCCAACAACAAAAAAATTACCTGATCATTCTCTTGGTTTGTCATTTATATCGTGTTTCCCCAAAAATAAGACCCTGTCTTATTATTTTTCTGAACCCTGAAATAAGCGCTTGGCCTTATTGTCAAACACTCAAAAGCCTGATTGGGCTTATTATCAGGGGATGTCTTATTTTGGGGGAAACAGGGTATTTCTCTTTAAAATTTACAACCTCAGCCAGTTTCCTTTGTGGATTCAGTAAGACATTCTTTTCTAAGTCATTCTCTTGACCTGTCAATTATAAATCCATTTTCAATGCCATCTCCATATGGCCCTGTTCTGATTGTGCATTAAGCACACACATTGGGGGGAAATTAATTGTGCCTGCACATTCTGCTCCAGACTCCAAGTTAAGAAGGAAGCACATCACCATTGAGGGTGGGTGTTGGAGAAACAATTTCTAACGTGTCCATCAAATGAATAAGAATATTGGTAGCTGGCATAAATGATGGGATGTCTTTACATTGTACCCTCCATACCAAAAATCTGCCTTACTGAAGTCCTCTTCTCTGTGCAGGGATATTCTCAGGTCAAAGGTAATGGGGGAAGGCCTTCTTTTTCTTTTTCCCCAAGTAATTTCTCCAATATCTCCCTTCCTGTTAGATAACACTAGCCTGATCATACAACATCTAACCAGCATTTCAGGTAGTTCTTGACTTTGGACTAGAATTGGGACTGCAATTTGAATTTCTAAGCAGTGTGGTCATTAAGTGATTCATCATGTGACTAGACTTGATTTTAAAACCATTGTTACCATAGCGTTTAAGCAAATCAGATGTTAATTAAGTAAATCATGTGATCATTAAGCCAACCATACTGGAACTTCAGGACTGGTTATAAGTCATTTTTCCAAGGATGCCATAACTTCAAACCATTGTTAAATAAACCATTGTAAGGACTACCTGTAGACTGGGCAAAGTTTATCATGGGCTACAAATGCTGAGTTTCTACATGAGGTTTCTACACATTATATATGGCACATGGCGGCCACAAGCCAATGAATGGAACTGTTAGAAGGCCAAGATAGAAGAAGATGTTTCATAGGATGGATTATTCCTCTTTGGCTTTTCTCATTGGTGGATTTGAAACAACAGTATCCCAGATAATCATAGGGCCTCTTTGCATCCCCCAAACCAAGAAATTGCAAAACTACAACTGGGAAATCGGAGATGATCTATTTCTTTAGACATTTCCCTCAGGCAGATCTTGAGACCTGGCATCATCAAGAGTCCTTGGCAAAAGGTTAGATTCTGAGAGATTACAGGCTCCAAAACTGACAAGGAGGGAAAGTTTACTTCATACAGTTGAAATAAAGAATTGATTTTTCATTCAGCATGCAGAGTTCTCCCATTTAGACTATTCAAATTTCCCTATTTACAAGCAAAGGAAATGAAGAACCATTTTGGTGACATTCTCTCATGTTTCTCAGGGATAGGCCTCCCCCTTAAAGGAACTTGGTTTGTTAATTATTTCCCAAATATCTTTTGCCCCACTCTCCTCCATCATTTGCAGCCTATCCTTCTCCAGAACGCTCTCAGTTTTATATTGTGTTGGTGGACATTGTAGGAAAAAAAAAGAAAATGACGGCTGCCACATATTTCAAGAAAATTCTGCAAAGTGTCTCCTTTTTCTCAATCAACTGCAAAAAGAAAAAAAGAATAAGAAAGAACATCGGATTATTTAAAAAGGACTTTGGAGAACTTTTAGCTCATTTTTGCAAAATCAGGGAAGGAATACAAAGAAGAAAAATGGGAAAGAACAATGTAATTCCTTATTTTCCATGCACCTCTATTATCATTCTTCCACAGTGATAGTAAGCAAGCAAGCAAGGCAGAAGGACTTTCTCAGTATAAATTCATAGGATATGAAGATATTGGATGGAATCCTTTGTTATCCATTTTGAGTATAGAATGGGAAAAGACAACATTGATTTGCTTGGGTGAGGAAAAAAATACCCCTATCTTTAACTCCTTCAGTTGTGTCTGTGAATCCTTGTGTGCACTGACAAGAAATCAACTCAGGCCGATATATTGTATAGGAACCCATAGGGCTGAAATTGCATTGAAATTGAACAAGGCCATTCTTTTTTAAAAAATTCTATGTCTAGGAATAGGAGAACATCTTAAAATTATATAAAGATGTCACCAGGAGTAATTGAACAAACAAACAGACAAAAACTAAGGCCACCTTTGCTTCTTTTCTTCTGTTCCTATTTTGTTTTTTATCCTTCATAGATGCATAGATACTTCTTTTTAAAATAAATTTGCTGGTGTAAGGATTAGTGGCTCCAATCCCCACTGAGTCACGAGCTGTCTCGAAACCTATGAGCATTCTAGCTCTTGTGGATCTTAAAAGAAATGCAGTCAGCACAAAGTTTGCGGGAATATTACAACTCTATGGTTAGGCAGTCACTGTTGTCAGGATAAGTAATTTGATTGTCTTTGGATGACAGGGAGGTTAATCCCACCAGTCTGTGCATCTTGCAAACGCACGGTGCTGAATTGTAAAATGATGTTTCTCAAAAGATTTTTCACTGGAAAAAAAATACCAGAAGGAAGCAGATGGATTTTTATTTTTATTCTTAGGCTCTGTGTGATCTTGAAAACATGCAATTTTACTAGCTATCATTGAACAAACGGTATCATATCAATGTATTTTCGGACCAGTGTTTCTTCATGCAAAGCTTGGATTCTTACCAATAGTACATTTCAGGACAGAGCACTCCATGACATAAGTAGTTTAGGAGGCGATTTTAAGCATTGACCGCTTCCAAGAAAATGGGGGAATCTGTTTAACAGACACAACAGGCTCCTGACCAAAGAGACACATGTGGTCAATTCCCCCCTCCCCCGCCCATCCTTTGGCTTGTGATTTTTTTTTTTTTAAATAGAATTTGCTGACAATCTTCTTCTGTATTTTTATCTTGATTGGCCCTCAAATCCAAATTGCTTTTACTACAGAAGTACATAGGGTGACAAGTGCATAGAATGAAGAATATCTGTGGCTGTCATATTTTTTTAATGCTCTTGAGAACATCTGGCTTGGAACAGAAGGGTGGGTAGAAGAAAGATGCCCTAAAGCTGGGAGGTGTTTGGAGGAAAAGAGGTCAGTGACTTTTTTAATTCCAACTCACCGCTGGAGTTGATTGACAGGGTAAGAAGTCCTCATTCCCATGCTGTCTGTCTCCATGGTTCTGGATTTTTGCATAGTTTTAATTTTTTTATTATTATTTTTCTATATATGTTTTTACAATTTGTGAGAGTCGTGTTATCAGGGAGATAAGTTGCATATAAATTTAGTAAATAATTAAATACCAGCTCTTTCCTTTGGTGGCACCTGGGGCTTCCTAATATTTTTTAAAAATATTATTATGTTAATATTACTTGGATATACTATGGTTGATCACACAGTCAGCCAGATGTTGAGACTGAATTGGTCATGTTTGCCTACCTATTGAGTCCTTCCCAAGGACCTGGAATAGGCAGGTGTTGTTCTTTAATAATATTAAGGATGTAACCTGCTCCAAGTAAAGCTGCCTTAGTTTATTGACTGATTTTGTCAATGCCAGTGATGCTCAAACTCCGGTTGCTTTGGAAATGAACCCAAAACGCCTATCATTATTGGTGCTTTCTTTGCTTTCTTTTGCCACAGTCGTTCTACTTCCATTTACTTCATTATTATAATTTAGATTTATAACACCATTAAAAAAAAAAGACTCAGGGCAGTATGTGGGACAACAGACAGCATTTACAAATCTGCTTTCAGTCTGGAGGTTATAGGAGCTGAAACTAATATGGTCACCAGGTTGGAAGAAACTGGATTATAAATTTATGGCCTGTTTGACAGTTTCAGAAGAAAAAGGATTCTGGGGGAAAATGCAAATTAAATAGAATAGTAAATCCAGATTCTGCAAGTGCTTTTGTGGAGCTTTAACAAGTTGCCTAAACTCTTTCCAGGAGTGTCTCCCATCCAGCAGGCTCAGAAATATGGTATTTGTTGATCCCTCCACTTCCCTTTTTCTGAAATCTGGATTCGGGCAATAGGATCTAGCAACTATGAAATGATGAAATCAAAAACCCCAGGTCAGTTTTGAGAGGGGAAATGCCTAATTTCCTAAGCACTTAATGATTAGTCTTTTGATTTACATGCTGCAAAATGAAGATCCAAAGCTTGAAGATGGTGTGAAAATTGTCCAGAATCCAAAATAATAAAGTGTTGGCACATAAAGAAAAAAAAATTAAGGATACACATTTTTCAGGCTTTGATATCTTTATCAAGTCCAACAAAACTTCACTAACATCTGCCTTAAAAAGTTATTGCATTGATCATGCAGAAATGTTCTCTAAACATCAATTTGGCATCTTTGGAATGGGGAGAAGTGTGGCAATAGGAGATATTTTTTTCTGATCAGGCAAGTAATCTACTACGGTTTTCTCTACATCATCAAAACCTGATTCCCTAGCATTCACTTGGATAAACACATATTTATCTTACAATAGGGGGTGACCACAGGGAGAGGATCAAAAGAGAAAAGATAGAGGCCACAATACTTCAACATATCCTGGCTATCAACATCTTTCTTTGACCATTCCTCGGTTCCTTTGTTTTCCTCTTGCTGTCCACAGCTCATGAGTAAGGCAAACTTCAGTCAACCTTAGCCATATCAATATAATAATATGCCCCCATATCTGCCCTCCAGTGTATATGAAAAGCCATTGTATTCAGCTTGACTGAAAACTTGCACACACATAAAAAGACTTTTAATCAGTGACATATCAGTGAGTCTTCATAAAGTAATACTAAAGTAATACCATCTTCCTCCCATTGTTTTGATGAGTTAAGCACCTAAATTGGATTATAAAACATGCTCAATTTGGATTTAAAAAACACCATTTTGTTGTTTGCATGGTATGCCCAAATGAAGATTCATACTTTGGTTTAAAGTTATGGTCTGGTTCACATACAACCCAGACCATAGTTGGGCTCCTGAAACTACACAGATCCATTTTAATCCAGGTCTGATATACTGTGTAAACTCAGCCCAACAACACGACAGAAAATATGATCTTACTCAGCCCTTACTCATTCATTCAGATGAACAGCAGCCATAAACACCTCCATCTCTCATCTGGCCATTTCACCCTGGAGCCTCTCTTGCACATCTACACACTTGGCGCACACCATGCACAAGTAGTTATGTGCAGCTAGGCACCATCTGCACTCCGCTTCTAAAGTGGAGACTGTGCGCCATCAATCATACTAGGATTCATGCGCCAGAGCAGCTTCCCTCCTGCATTCTGACAGCCAAACGCCTGGAAGTGTGTGAGCACAGTGCCAGGAAGACCCCAGTTCAACTCTCTCACAGACTCACCAACAGCTAAGCTGCAATCTATCAGGCTTAGTATCCTCCCTTTCCCCAAAACAAAAATCAACCATATGGTGATAATAAAGAATTCCTGGAGCACCTTATGCAAGGTTACAAAGATGTAATATATGTGAAGAATTCTGGCCCTTCTCCAGAAGCACTAGACAAATTAATATCCTGGCCCAGAATGTTGTATTCTTGTGCCTTCATAAATCATTTGCAATAATCCCTCCATCTGATTTTTTCAGCCTCCATGTGCGTGATCTATTATTCGTCATTTCTGATAGAAGCTGTGGCCAGTCATATGGGACTTATCCTGGCTACACTGTGTAGTGGTTTACAAAACAGAAATCACAGCAAAGTGAGTATTCCTGGACTTTTAGGAAGACTTTTAGACACTGTTTCTCAACCTCAACCAATTTAAAATGGGTGGACTTCAACTCCCAGAACTCCCAACCTTGGTCACTCCCAGAATTCTCCACCCTGGCCATTTAAAGATGTGTGGATTTCAACTTCCAGAATCCCCCAACCAACATCCAGGCTAGGGAATTCTGGGAATTGAAGTCCACACATCTTAAAATGGATAAGGTTGAGAAACAATGGTCTGGATCATACCACTGATCATCATGCATGATGCTTTTAGGATATTCTGGGTAGGTTTAGAGACATGTGGCAGAAGTGGCACAGCAAAATTTTTGACTCCTCTATATTAAGCCACATAATGTGGTGGATCTATTACTCTCCTTTCTTGCCTCGGAGCCAAACAGCCAGCAAAATAACAGCATTGATTTTCATTTTAAAATGACAAGAATATAATTATTCCAAAGTAACGTATGTGAAATTTGCCCTATTTAGAAGAACTTAGATCTAGCTATCTAGCTATCTAGCTAGCTATCTCAGCTTGATGGCTCAGCAGTTAAAGATTTATTTATTTATTTACACAAATTTATATGCCGTCCTTCTCCCTAAGGACTCAGGGCAGCAAACACAGGTTAAAAACATAGAATAATAAAAGGAAACGTAATTAAAACCAATTTTAAAAAGCGACAATAAATAATAAAACCCAGGAATCAGAATCAACCCATTTGTTGAAACAACCAAGTCTTTAGGTCTCGACGGAAGGAGCGGAGGTCAGGCGCCGTCCGAAGTTCGGTGGGTAACTCATTCCAGAGGGCAGGAGCACCCACAGAGAACGCTCTACCCCTGGATGTCGCCAGCCGACATTGTCTGGTCGACGGTACCCTGAGGAGGGCAGCCTTGTGTTAGCGGACAGGACGGTGGGAGGCAGGCAGGAGATGGTCCTGCAAATACCCCGGACCTAAGCCATGTAGGGCTTTAAAGGTAAGTACCAGCACCTTGAAGCGGATCCGGAGGACTACTGGTAGCCAGTGCAGCTCACGTAGGAGAGGTGTTACACGGGAGTAATGGGGAGCTCCCATAACCACCTGCGCGGCCGCATTCTGGACCAGCTAGAGCCTCCGGGTGCACCTCAAGGGCAACCCCATGTAGAGGGAGTTGCAGTAATCCAAGCGAGATGCTGAGCTTGTCAGCTGGAAAGCTGACAGGCCAGGTCCGAGGTAACGGGATAAGCTCCCATTACTTGCCACAACTCCTGCCCACCTAGTATTTTGACAGTATGCAAATGCAAGTACAGTAGATAAATAGGTGGGAAGATAACAGTGTCCCATGTGCCTCGGCGTATAGTCATGCTGATCCTGTGACCACAGAAATGTCTTTGGATAGCACGGGCTCCCTCACTATGATACAGAAATGAGCATCACCCCCTAGAATTGGACAAGCCTGGACAGAGGAAACCTTTGCATCTATGTGTTATCCATCCATCCATTCATCCAGCTAGCTAGCAAATTTATATACTGGTAGCAGCCCAACTCAGCAAAAGTGACTCACATAAAAGGTGGCACAGAACAGTCAAATAAAACAGAAAATGTAAAACCAAGAGATAAAAATATTTTTTAAAAAAATCATATTACTAAATGTCATAAAAAAACCAGAGATACAAACCATAGGCAAAAAGAGGATAAAATGGCCCCCCTCAACAATGATGCCATCTAAACAAGTCTCCAGCTCATATGTCTTGAGGGCTTTCCAGAATATCAAAAGGGAGGTAGATTTAAATGATCAATAATTCCTTTGCCAAAAAGGAAGATAAACCACAGTTTAGCTCATGATCTTATTCCCAAAAATATCTGCCTCCATTTCCAGAATTCCAGTAAATCTAAAATGAATCTCCAACATAGGTTATTTGAGGAGTGGGGGGAAGAATTTCCTCTGAGGTAAACACAATATTTACATGTGGATTCTGGAAGAAATTTTACTTACGATGCTTTAGAAACTACAAAGAAAAAACTCTAAGAAATCTGAAGCAGTCCAGAAGAAGACAGTGGAAGTAAAACTGGTGCAAAGGGTGAAAAATCTAAATCTGGAATTCTATAGACATTTTATTCTGAGTAAATATTATTTTGGTTGGGCTCTAATTGTTGTTGAAATTTATAAGAATGTGTGGTGATGGGGATTATTGGACCCAATAGTGTAAAAGATTCTTCTCAGTTCTGTGGCTACATTCAACCTCTTTAATCCAGCTACTGGATTTACTCATGTTGGGGTTTACACAATATTTGAACCATAACCGAATGAGCAGTGTGTATACAATATATTAAACCACAGAAAAGTAACCCACTTCCACCCAAGTTTAGCCTGCTGACAAATGTATCTGCTAGGTTTTTACCTCACTTGGTTGAGCATCCAAGCGTCCTCCATCTTTGAGATGTGCTAACAGTAATTTGGCAACGGACTGTTCTCCACCTTTCCTCTGCTTGTATGACTAAGCCCCCAAGGACTCCTCCGAATGTTGGATTCACCCTGGAATGTGATAGCTTGCATTAATTAAAAGCAAGTTTCAAAGCATGTGCTGAATGCATTCGGCTTCCCATAACATGCTCCAGATTTGATTGAAGGTTTAATTCACTCAGATGTAGCATGATGGTTGACTTCAACCAGAGTCGCTGTTACTGAGGCTGGAATTGCCACTTTCAAGGAGAGTCTGCCATCCTGAAACCCGATCAAGATGAGCAGGCGGCAGGGAATCGAGCATTTTCATAGCAGAAAAACTCCAGTTCTTCTGCCCACGTTGTGAATCAGTTCCTCTGGAGGTTTGGGGAAAGCTGTGTTCAGTCAACAGGGCACCGCATATCTCTGAGACTCTACTGGGAAGGTGGGGGAACACCAGGGAAGAGGCAGCCTCCCGCCCTCCCCTGATGAATTGCAGCCAGCCAGCACACAGGCGCCTTCAGTTCCCCAAAGAGGCTGCAACACACAACCCATAGCATCAATGTCCCAGACAGCCCACCCATTTTGACCCCTTTTAAGCCCTGGCAGATAGGGCCTGCAGACAACTAGTGATGCAGAAGTCTGCAGCCATAAACAGACAGCGAAGGAAATCATTCTGGGAAGATGAGACTATGCCAGGGATGAGTCTGGAAAGGATGCTGCAATTGCACCAGGGACTATAACCTTTTAATACATGGGCATATGCACACACAGGATATCCAAATAATATATAGGGCATACATGGCCTGAAAATGAAGCCGATTCATGGTGGGAATTAATAGCTAACAGCTATCAGGATTAATTCTGAAAAGAATACCCATGACCAGGAGCATCGCTGCTGGGGTAGTGCAAATAGGGTTGCCAGGTGTCTACTATTTGAGCGGACAGTCCACTTTTTTCACATTATGTTCACTATTTTTTTTCACAAAATAGTGGACATTTTTTTATTCAAAAGCTTTATGATGAAATGGTACTTAATCTAATGCTGTACCGTCTAAGAGAATAAGGATAGGAGAATTGCGTTTGGTCTTTTTTTTTCATAAGTTAGAATGAGACAAAGATCAAATGCTCATTGCAATAATCACATTTTACACAACAGCGCAAAAAATGCATTAAAGCAGTTATCTTTTGATATCGAAAATGTAGTGCTGAAGGTTTTTGCTGAATTTTCGAATTCTGCGAAGAAATGAGAAGAGTTGAAATCATTTTTTGAGTTTTGCGAGTCAGAATTCCATGAAATTTTGCGCCATGTTCCAACACGTTGGTTAAGTTTGTTTAAAGCGGTCGAAAGACTTCTTTTAAACTGGATACCTCTAAAATCGTATTTTATTTCTCTTGGATCTGATGAGTGCCATAAGGTTATCTGGAACCTTATTTCGGATCAGGAAAATGAACTCACAAAGGACAATGAACCAACAATTTCAGAATTGTATTTATATTTCACGCACTTCTTCATGTCAATAATTTAAGACACCCTACTGAAGCTGGAAAGCAAGAAAATTCTTGCATGTGATCTTCACATTATCATGTGTAAGCTGCGTGATTCTTTGCAAAAAAAATACGATGAGCAGTTTTTTGGAATGAAAGCTTTATTTGCCTTACGTAAAAAACATATGCCTGAGAATGCCGTGCAAAAGTTCAAGAAAAAAGCCATCAACATGTATCAAAGAGCTATTGCGTACCTAGAAAAGTGGTATAATTTCACCGATTCAGTATATGAGAAGCTAAGTTGTTTCAATCTAATTGATCGCAATAATCCTCCAACTTTAGAAGAAATGACGAACATCTGGTTATTATCACCATGGTGAGAAGAACTTCCACCCAACACTCTCTTCGATGAAATTTCTGCCTCAGAAGAAGTTTATGTTCATCTGCAGGGCGATTCATCCCTTGATAAGTAGACGTACTTTTTCAAGAAAGAGCCAGCTCCGAGTTTACTGAAACTGTTCCAGTGTTGTGCATCAATTCCGGTATCAAATGCAAACATTGAACAAATTTTCAGCGTCATGGGAAATTTGTGGACTGACGAACTTGACGACTGCTTGTATCAGTTCGAAGTGAACTTTGTATATTTTTTAATATTTCTCAACGTTGTACTGAAATTAAAGAATTATTCCTTAAACACAAAGAATTGATCAAAGCTGAGCAGTCAAATAAAAACTACACAAGACAGCAAAGTAAAATATAATTTAATATTGTACATATTATTATAATATATTTGATGTTTTGAATTTTAAGTAAAGTTTTGAAGTGATTATTTTAATACGTGTTAAAATGTTTGTAAGAAAATATATAATTTAATTATAATTTTTTATTATTTTTTTTACTACTTAACACCCCCCCCCCTCGCTTGTCCACTATTTTTTGGAAGCAGACCTGGCAACCCTAAGTGCAAACAGCAATACTGTTGCCCTGACTGAGCTTCTTGGACTCATCCACTTGGTCACTATGGATACAAAATGCTAGATTAGATAGAATGACTGGAAGCCAACAGTGAGTTTATTCTGTTCTTATTTATCCTGGCTACAGACTTAATCTGGTTCATATTTATTCTGTCTCATCATACAAGCGCCCTGGGAGCTAAAGTTGTGTAAAAGGAGGAAGTTAACTATTTTTAAGGTGTACAAACCAAGCCAGCAATTCCCAGAATTCAGCAGAGGAAGGTACAATATTTATGGGGGGGATAAAGCTGAACCAATTCTACCCTGTAAGTGCAGGTTGGCCTCAAGGCTTCATTTGATTTCTATGATTGCATTCACATGACACACTTAAGACGGGCTACTGAATTAGAAAAATGGTAATTTGTTTTTCTGGGCACTTTTGGCTACTTCACATGAGAAAATAAGTCAGCGGGGGTGGGTGCGGGGAGCTATGGCTAACACTGACCAAGTTCAGCATGTTGTAGAATTGTTATCTGCAGGGTTTTTAACCTGATGTGATTGTGTGTTGGGTTGTTTTATTTATAGCTTGATCTGAGTATTGGTTCTTGGTTGCAAAAGCTGGTATCTTGTTGCCGATGAAAAAAAATTCAAAAACAAGGCAAGGCGTCTTTGGTTATGCATAACATTTCCGATCAATTCTTTGTCAGTCCGTCTCCAGCAGTGACATTTCTGGTGGAAGAAAAATCTTTTCTTCAACAAAGAGAAGATGTGTAAACATTGTAAAAAAAAAAAAAAGTGGTGAAGTTTTTCAACTCCAATGTTGGTTTTTTGTTCTCTCCCAAGTTTGCTCCAATCCTTTGGGATGGAAATAATGGGCAAAAACAATGTTATTTTGTGTTCCCACATACCCACACAAAAAAAACCCACTCATATTTGTACCAAAGCCACTGGAGAATTCTTGTGTATAGGAAAGAGGTGTTTGTTTTTTTTCCACATCACCTCTTTGTTGTCCATACCAAATCCTGGAAAGTGGGGGTGGAGATTCAGGAGGGAACGTTTTCCAAAAGTTGATTTATTTTTCTGGGAATTAATATTGCAACAATGCAATCAAGTGGCTATGTATCTCTCCCCCTCCCTTACCCCTTGCTAATCCAAATAAAAGGAAAGGGTTTAATCAAGGTTTGGGTTGTAGTTTCTGTGCTAGCCCACAAATTCTAGACCAGTGATGGCTAACCTTTTTGCTGTTGCGTGCCAAAAGCAGAGGGAGTGGGGGGGGTTTGCGAATGTGCGTACCCACACCCACAATTCAATGCCCCCCCCCAGTGCATGTGTGCAAGATCTCCTGTGCTTTCCTGCTTTTGGCACACGATGGCGCAGTAGGCCAGGTAGGCCCGTTTTTAGCCCTCCCCAGGCTCCAGAGGCTTTCTTGGAGCCTGAGGAGGGCGAAAACGGCCTTCCCCACCCCCCAGAGGCACTCTGGAGGCTGGAAACAGCTCATTTCCCGACTCCCGGTGGGACCAAGCCTGAAAATCAGCTGACGGAACTGAGCTAGGGCCACACGTGGGTGCCCACAGATATGGCTCCGCATGCTACCTATGGCACGCATGCCATAGGTTCGCCATCACGGTTCTAGACTGAAGTACCTCTGATCACATCCAGAGTATTTTTCTTGACACCAGAGAGAAACCCTGGAAGAACCATGGCCTGGAAACCATGCTATTGGTTTTGCTGATTTGCAAAAAAGACCAATCAGAGGCTCAGGTGCTGCTCTTCCCTCCCTTAAATCGAGGCATCTCCCTACTGTTTGTCTTTTTGAGTTTTGCAGGATCTCAGGAGGATGAAATCTTTTTTCTGCCACCTGAATCCCAAAGCCTTTAAACTGGAGGTTGAAGCCTCTGGGCCAGGAAGGCTTCCTCATTAAAAGATTCTTCTGTAATTCAGAATGCATCCTCCGTCAAGTCATTCATTGACCCTGGCAGGGTCTTCTTGGGAAAGTCTGTTCACAGGATCGGCATCAGCTCACCCTTATTTATTTATCACATTTATCCCATCTTTATTACTTTATAAGAAATTCAAAGTGGCAAGCATACATAATTCTACTTTCTCCCCTCTTTTCCCCCATAGCAACAAATTTGTGAGGTGAGTTAAGCTGACTGGCCCAAAGTCACCCAAGCGGCTTACATGCCTAAGGTGGGACTAGAACTCACGGTTTTCTGCTTTCTAGGCCAGCATCTTAACCACTACGCCAAACTGGCCCTTGCCAGTCAGCAATCATAATGCAGCAATTCTGCTTGTCTGGTAAAGAGGCAAAATGGCAGCAGTCGTGTTGGAAAAATACAGTGTGACAAATGGCAGACAGCAAGAGAACATAGAACAACAAGATTGGAAGAGACCTTGGAGGTCTTCTAGTCCTACCCCTTACTCAAGCAGAAGACCTTATATCTTTCCAAACAAATGGATGTTCAATCTCTTCTTGAAAACCTCCAGTGATGGAGCACCTACGATTTCTGAAGGCAAACCACAGAATTAATTCCACAGATTAATTCTTCTCACCGACAGGAAACTTCTCCTTAGTTCTAGGTTGGATCTCTCTTTAATGATCTCCCACCCATTACTTCTTCTCCTGTCCTCAGGTGCTTTGGAGAATAGGTCAACCCACTCTTCTCTGTGAGAGCTCCCCAAGTACTGGAAGACAGCTATAATGTCACCCCAGTCCTTCTCATTGTTAGACTAGACATATGCAATTCTTTCAACCATTCATAGAAACACAGAAACATAGGCTGGAAGGGAGCTTAGAGGTCTTCTAGTCCAACCTCCTGCTCAAGACAAGAGCCTTATAGTATCCTGGTCAAATTACTGCCCAGTCTATTTTTGAAATCTTCCAGTGATGGAGCACCCACAATCTCAGGAGGCAAGTTATTCCATTGTTTAATTGTACCATCAGAAAATTTTTCCTTACTTCTAGGTTGAATTTCTCTTTGACAAGCTTCCACCCATTGATTCTTGTCCTGCCCTCTGGTGCCTTTAAAAAAAGTCAATCTTCTCTTCTTTGTGACAGCCCCTCAAGTACTGGAAGAGAGTTATCATGTCCCTCCTCACCTTTCTCTTTGATAAACTAAACATATCTAACTCCCTCAACCATTCATCATATGCTTTAGTCTCAAGAACCTTTATCATCTTTGTTGCTCTTCTCTGCACACTTTCAAGGGCCTCAACATATTTTTGTATCATGGTGACCAGAACTGGACCAAGTATTTCAAGAGTGATCTCACTAGTGGTACTATTACTTCTCACTGTCTTTATACTATCCCTCTGTTGATGCAGCCTACGACTGCATTGGCTTTTCTGGTATCTGAAGAACACTGCTGGTTCATACTTAAGTGGTGGCCCTGTAGGACACTTAGATCTTTTTCATAGTTACTATTGTTGAGCCAAGCACCACCTATTCTGTACCTATGCATTCGTTTCTTCTTACCTAAATGCAGGACCTTGCTTTTCTTACCACTGAACTGCATATTTGAGGCCCAGTGTTCATCTGTCAAGACCCTTCTGGATCTTGAGCTTAACTTCCAAATTGTTAACAATTCCCTCCAGCTGAATTTGATGAGTTCCCCTTCTATCTTCTCATCTAGATAATTTATGAAGATGTTGAAGAGTATTGGGTCCAAGACCGAACCTTGAGGTGTCCCACTGCTTACTTCCCTACATGTAGAAGTAGTTCCATAGTTCATGTCTCTAGAATTCTTTCTTCCTTCAACTATTTACAATTTACAGACCCCCTCGCATCCTGGACATAAATTGTTTCAACTCCTACCCTCAAAACGATGCTATAGAGCACTGCGTACCAGAACAACTAGACACAAGAACAATTTTTTCCTGAATGCCATCACCCTGCTAAACAAATAATTCCCTCAACACTGTCAAACTATTCACTAAGTCTGCATTACAATTACTATTAATCTTCTCATAGTTCCTATCACCCATCTCCTCCCACTTATTACTGTATGACTGTAACTTTGTTGCTTGTATCCTTATGATTTATATTGATTGTTTCCTAATATTATTTGATTGCTTATTTGTACCCTATGACTATCATTAAGTGTTGTACCTTATGATTCTTAACAAATGTATCTTTTCTTTTATGTACACTGAGAACATATGCACCAAAGACAAATTCCTTGTGTGTCCAATCACATTTGGCCAATAAAGAATTGCATTGCATTGTATTGTAATTCCATGAACAAGGTAGAAGAATTATATTATAAAATGAAAACACCCCTCATAGTACTGAACTGTTGATTTGTGAGGCCAAACAGAGTTCTTGTAGATGGGTTTCAGCCGAAAAGCAAGTTACAAACTGAGCAATAAATTCGGATTAGGGGACGGTTACATCCAACCTTGCCAAGACTCCCGCTTGAAGTTTCCTTGCTTCCTGGAATTGCACTTTCTGGCTGCCCATTCCTGAGTCACTAAAATGTGTGTCTGTTTGTGTTTGTGTGCATGTGTTGTAACATTACCATTTCTACATGCCCTTACCAACAGGCCTGCTTACTTCCTTTGCTTGTCTGAGTAGTCTTTTTTTCTCAATCCCAGGGCTGAAAAAAAGGTCACACAGTTCAATCTGCTTCCAGTTACAATGGCTGCTAAAATACCTTTGAAATCTTACGCCTTGCATCAGGATCTTCCCTTGCCACATCTGGCCTCATTCCTTTTTTTGTTTCAACTCTCTTGTCTGATCCCGGATCTCATCTAACAAAAATGCTCATTTGCCTTTCTCTCCTGATCAGAATTTTAAAGGGGGAGGGGCAATCTTATTCAAGCCAAGGAACGAGCTCTCCGTGCTGCCAGCAAATGGTGAATGCTAAAGACCTACGTATAATTAGATGAGACAGTAAAAGATCTCAAATGTTTGGCTCCGAAGTCCAAAATCATTCTTGGAAGATACCAACAAAAAGGTGCAAGCAGATGGTAATATTTCAAAAATTTCCTGCTGAGAATATCATCCATCCATCTTACCTTCCTTTTCCTCTCTTCCTTTCCATAAAAAAAGAGAATAGAATTGATTCCTGCTTTGGGGTGGACATAAGCTGCCTCTCTTTCTTTGGCGTCTCCCCACAAGGCTGAAATTGAGAACAGTAGTTACAGTGACAGTAATGGTCCAAACCACAGAGCCTTTGCCAAGAAACAGAGATAAAAATGATTATATTAAAGCAAGAAAGTTCCCTAGGCTGGTGACTTGCAGGCAAATTAAATGTCAGGTCCCATAATCCCCAGCCAGCTATTGGCTGTGCATGCTGGCTGGGGAATATAAGAGTTAAAATCCAACTCATTAGCAAAACATCTGGTTGAGGGATGATAATGTTAAATTATTAAAACATACGTGGTAAAGCAAATGTCTGGAGGATATTTTTAGCCTAGAACAGGGATGGCTAACCTTTTTGCTATTGTGTGCCAAAAGCAGGGGGAGCACAAGGGAGTTGCGCGAATGCGTACCCACACTCATAATTCAATGCGTGCCGCCCCCTGCGCATGCACACATGACCCCCCCGTGCAACCCCCGCTTTTGGCACGTGATGGCTTGGTGGGCCTGGTAGGCCTGTTTTTCGCCCTCCCCAGGCTCCAGAGGCTTTCATGGAGCCAGGGAGGACGAAAACTGCCTCCCCCACCCCGGAGGCCTCCGGAGGCAGGAAATGGCCCATTTCCCAACTTCCGGTGGGCCCAGAAGGCCCAAAAATCAGCTAGCTAGTGCACACATGCGCGCTGGAGCTGAGCTAGGGCAATGCTCGCGTGGCCACAGATATGGCTTCGCGTACCACCTGTGGCACGCGTGTCATAGGTTCGCCATCACGGGCCTAGAAAAAAACTTGATCCACAGTCCTAGGCATGCTTACCTAGGAAAAGGACCTAACAAATATAGAGGGATTAATAATGTCCCCCACAAAAAATCAGAACTCATATACTGTAATATTGTAAGTCTGGAGTCCAGCACATGCTTGCTTAGCATGAAGATGGCTATACCTGCTGTCCAGGTGCTAACTTTGAATTCCACCTTTCCTTTTAGTGATTTCTTAACTTGATCTGGGCTGTGCCAGAAGGAAGCTACTGTCAAAGATGTCAGACTGCAAATTCTGCTCAGCTCCAGCCAGTATGGCCAATGGCAACAAATTATGGAAATTATACCCCAATTTTTTGTGAGCATGAGGTTGCTTAATCTTACCCAATGCTACCTGACAGGGGAATGTCCACGTGGGGCTACTGTGAGTAGGACTGCTTATGGATGCCAATGCAGTAATTTCATATTTTTCCTGTCATTTGTGTCTTTGATTGAGTGGACAGAGCACAACGAAGGCTTGACATTGGTTGGTTCCCCTATTTGCTAAATCATAACTTTGTGGCTTGTTTGGTCTTGGCTTAGAATGAGATGCTGATGCTAAAGGATTAGAAGGAAGCTGGCTATAAACTCTGACAGAGGTCATGTTTGCACATCATGCTTAAGCAGGCCAATTTCAAAGTTATCTGCGATTTGCACAACAGGCTAAGCTAAATCAGCATCGCAAACTTTGGGGTTTTTTCAAGGTTTTGTTTGTTCTGCAAACCCTAATTTTAGGGTTTGGTTCAGGATATGATGTGAATCCAGAAAATAGGATGATTAAGTACACAGGTAGCCCACAACTTACGATCATTCGTTTAACGATGTTTCAAACTTACAACCACCTCAGAAAAAGTGACTTTCCACTATTCTCAAAATTACAACCATTGCATTACCAGACAAACACGCACACCACAGTCACATGTTCATAATTCAGGCGCTTGGGAACCAAACTCACATTTACTTATTTATTATTTATTTATTTATTTATTTTATTTATGTATTAAAACTTATTTGCCACCCATCTCGTGACAGTTGTAGCACTTGCAATCACGTGGTTGCAATTTGTGATCTTCCCAGCCAACCTCTGACAAGCCAAGTCGACTGGGGAATTTGGCTTCGCTTAATGACTGTGCAATTCACTTAATGACCATGTCATTTGCTTAATGACCACAGTAAAAATGATCATAAAATCAAGTCTGGTCATGTGATTACTTATTAACGAGTGCATCACTTAGCTATCTCAATTCCAGTACTAATTATATTCATGAGTCGAGGATTACCCAATACTGGTGTATTGCAAGAATCCAATCAATCAGCCAGGGTCATCTTTGTTGCTGAGTGCAATATAGAGTTTAAACTCACCAGGGGGGTGTTCTAAAATTTTTTACTACCAGTTCTGTGGGCGTGACTTATTTTGTGGGCATGGCTTGATGGTCATGTGACAATTCTTTAGAATTTAGTAGAGGTACTGGTCTACCAGGCTTTTAACTATTTGCAGAGCTGTACCAATCTATCCATTTATTTTTTGCAGGCACTGGTCTACTCATGTATTTTTGCAGGCACTGGTCTACTCATTTGTTTCCTTTTAACACTGATCAGCTGTAGGGCGGCCCTTTGAAGCCCCAGGGCAAGAGTTTAAACAGTTTTTTCCCCACTAGCTGGGACTCAGGAGGCAGCAATAGATTGGGGGTGGGGCCAAATAAAAGGTAAGAATAATGCAGGGGGTGGGGGGACACGGGGGGGCAGAACCAGTTCGGTGATGTCATATCGTCACCGCTACCAGCTCGGGAGACCTGGGCCGAACCGGGAGGAACCTACCACTGAAACTCACACATCTTGCAGTGGCTGAGGTTGAAACACACTGCTCTAAGCTATGTCCATTACAAAAAGCCTCCGTCCAACTGGATTACTCTTTGGTGGTGCAAATTCATGTTGCACATGAGCATGAGAATATTATATAATTTTAACTTTGCAAGTCCGTCCTTTAACCTGCTTGGACAAAAAAAAAATGTCATTTTTCCCACAGGCATACTTTCTCTTAAGGTTGATCTAAACTTATGTTGAAAAATCAGTTCTGGTGCTAAGTTAAGAATCACTATGAGCCGTTGATTAAATGAACACCTCTCAAGCTGGATTTGAAACTTTTTTCATCCTTCCCTTCTCTGCAGCCCAGGAAGAGGCTTGTTCTGATCCAAGACAAGAGAGGCAGGCCTAGGGCCACCATCCAATTTAGAAAGGAAAGAAAGGTTTTCTTTACAGAGTACACTCAAGCTACACTACAAACCTGTTCCTGGCCAGACTGGCGCCTCAGCACCCTCTGCTGGACAAACTATGTAGATGCAGCTGAATGCCAGGAAGCTGAAATTGTAGTTCAAACTGCTTGCATCCAGCATCAAGGCTGCTTGGGAAACAGCTGCTAGATCAGGGTTGGGCTGGAATTTCTCAAGTCAAATTTCGCTGTGAGTCTTGCTGACAAAGTTTACCCTATCTTAACTTTATACAGCTCTGTGTTTTCTTTGGGTTCCATTGTTATTGTTTGTTTTATAGCATCTGGCTGTCTCCCAGTAAGATTTACATTAGAAACCAATAGCAGTCATGATCTCTAAAAGTATTTCATGGGAGGCAGACAGTCCGGTGCTTGGCATCACTGTGCTTCATAAATCTAGATTTTTATCAGGGGACGTTAGTGTGAGAAACAAGTTCATTAACTCATGTAAAAGCTCATGAATCTTAAGATCTATTTTGGAGGAGAAGGTCCCCTAAATCTTTGTCGAGAAGGAGCTTGACAGACTGGAACACTGGGCCCTATCTTTAAAAAATGTAATTCAATAGTAAGAAAAGTTAAGTTCTACATTTAGACAAGGAAAAACAAATGCACAGGTACAGAATAGGTGATACCTGATTCAATAGCTGTAACTGCAAGATGGATCTTGGAGCCCTAGTGGACAATCGCTTACCAGCAAATATGAGCCAGCAGTGTGCTGCAGCTGCCAAAAAAGCCAATACAGTCCTAGGCTGCATAAACAGAGGGATGGAATCAAGATCATGTGAAGTTTTAGTACCGCTTTATAATGCCTTGGAAAGGCCACACTTGGAATACTGCATTCAGTTTTGGTCGCCACAATATAAAAAATATGTGGAGACTAGAAAGAGTGCAGAAAAGAGCAACAAAGATGATTAGGGGACTGGAGGCTAAAACATATGAAGAACAGTTACAGGAATTGGGTATGTCTGGTTTAATGAAAAGAAGGACTAGGGGTGACATGATAGCATAGTTCTGATATCTAAGAAGCTGCCACAAAGAAAAGGGGCCAACCTATTCTCCAAAGCACCTGAGGGCAGGACAAGAAGCAATGGGTGGAAACTAATCAAGGAGAGAACCAACCTAGAACTAAGGAGAAGTTAATTAATCGGTGGAACAACTTGCCTCCAGAGGTTGTGGATGCTCCAATACTGGAGGTTTTTAAGAAGAGATTGGACAGCCATTTGTCTGAAATGGTATAGATTTTCCTGCTTGAGCAGAGGGTTGGACCAGAAAACCTGTAAGATCCCTTCTGACTCTGTTGTTCTGTTACCTTTTGTGATCAATGGTAC
The DNA here is from genome assembly GCA_022577455.1 of Arizona elegans. Classification (NCBI taxonomy): domain Eukaryota; kingdom Metazoa; phylum Chordata; class Lepidosauria; order Squamata; family Colubridae; genus Arizona; species Arizona elegans. The sequence goes on along the minus strand of JAKOOJ010000001.1, from coordinate 316,623,097 downwards.
TTGCTTCAATGGTTCTTGGGGTGGCACCACCAAATTCTTAATGTCTGCTAATCAAGTGTCATCGTTGTATTGAGCCACTCCCAGTGCAAACACAGGTTTGGCTTGCATCAAGGATACGCACCTACTTTCACGGGCTGGGTCTCTAGATTTTCCTCATTTGGAACAGGTGTATCCACAAAATCATGCAGAGGCTCAGCAGGTTGAGCTTTTTTGAAAGGATTTTTTTTTTTTTAAATGCACCATCAGGTCATTCAACAACAACACTGATATTCTCCATGGCAATCTGTCCCTAACCTGTTCTTTCAAGTTTCCCAAATGTGTACTCATCACTGGCACATCTTATACACATTCTAAAAGGAAAATGTTCTCAAGGGTAACACCCCAGTTTGTTTTAATTTGGCAAATATGCCCCTTTATCTGAAATCTGGGAAACATGTGAGGGCCTCCATCTCAAAAACAACAAAATAAAACCCTGGCTCCCCACAGGCTAAAGGAAAGTAATAGGCAGCTGTGTTTCACAACCATTTCTTGCTGGTGAGTTCTAGCTAGCTTCCACTGGTTCAAATCAAAATGGTTTTGAGTGAGAATGGAGCTTCTCCCCCCCCCCTCCCAAGATTCCAGTCTGGAACTGAAACTTCTGGCCACAACAAGAACATCATCTTGTCTCTACTGATGGCCTGCAAGCATTTCAGATTACTGTATTTTTCAGAGTATAAGACGCAAAGTGCATGCATGAAGAGAATCGGTAGTAACACCAGTTGGAACCCACCACTGGGCAAGATATATAGGGAAAAAATGATGAGAGCCAGTTTGATCTACTGGGTTAAAGCAGTGGCCCCCCATCTTTTTGGCACCAAGGACCGATTCCACGGAGAGAGGTTTTTCCACAGATTGGAGGGGCCGTGGTTTCATGTACTGCTTGCATCCCACGGATGGGACTTTGCTCGTTTGCATGGCCTGGTTTCTGGCATACCGCAGACCAGTTCCAGTCCATGGACCGGGGGTTGGGGCCCTCTGAGTTAAAGTACCAGACTATGAACCAGGAGACTGTGAGTTCTAGCCTCGCCTTAGGTATGAAAGCTAGGTGGGTGATTCTGGGCCAATCACTTTCTCTCAGCCCAACCTCACGGGGTTGTTGTAAGAAAAATAGGAGGAGGAGGAAAGAGTATATTCGCTGCCTTAAGTTATTTATAAAAAATAATAAAGGCAGAATTTTTTAAAATTAAATAAATAAAATAAGCCTTTTAAAAAGCTTTCCTTTCTTGGCCAAAAAAATAAAAATAAAATAAAAGGAAGATTCAAGGCATACTCAAACATATGACGCAGCCTTGTCCACTGCTGTCTCCATCTCCAGTTGCTTAACCCTGTTTAAAATGACAACCATATTTTCTGAGCCAAACAGCCCATCCTTTACTTCAGTCTGCTAAAACCCCAGAGAGGAAGGGTAAGCCAAGGGAATGACAGATTCACAATTTTGATGAGTTATTGCTGTTACTTTGTCTGCATTTTAGTGTTGCTCTAAAGGAGTGTTTCTCTGGTAATAAGGGGCCAGAGGGGCATTCTGAGGGATTCTGGGACTTGAAGTCCAAATATCTTTAAACTAAACTAAACATTGCTCTACAGAGCCTTAACTTTATACGTTTGAATGTCTTTTGTGTAGCATATAGGAAAATTATCTTTACAAATGTATTAGCTGAATCCGTACATGTTGGATAAATTGCGAGTTAGCACGCTGTGAAAATCCACCTTCATCTTAGTATGTTATATGAACCAGATCATCCCTTGAGTTGGATTATTTAGGCATATTATTTTAACACACCAATTGTATTTTCTTAATCTAGGATCAGATTTAGGATCTCATATGAACCCAGAGAGTATTACTTATTTTATTGAATTCATATGCTGTCACTATCGAGTGACTTCGGATGGTTTATCAAATATGATTATTGTATTCTGTTGTTTTGCAAGTACACTGAGTGCTTCTGTACCGAAGACAAATTCCTTGTGTGTCTAACCACACTTGGCCAGATAAAAAAAGTAGGTTAGTATTGTTTAAGTATCTTAATTCTATATTATTAGCGGACTTCTCGGTTTTTGGCTGCTCTTTGATACACAGCTGCTTAGTGGTTTCCTTTCTTTTCATAGCTAATGTTGGTTTGGCTTATGAAAGTTTACGTATCTGGTTTTACAAGGGATGAATTTGGACAATCTTCCAGCCCTGCCCTGGGAATCCATGATCTCTTGTCTCTTCTGCCCCTCCCATCCTCTGCATTGTGTCTGTGTTTATTATATCATTCCTTATTTTTCATTGTTTCTCAATCTGCTTCCACTAACCATCCAGTTGGTTTTTCAGTCTGCTCTGGCTCATTTGTCTGGGGGGGGGGGTGTTCTGCCTTGTGTTGACTTAACTTTGGCTGCCGTCCATCAACTAATTAAGCTGGAATGCTGGAGTTTAAACCAGTTTTAAGTCCCACTTGGGAGGAAGCTAAGCTGGTTGAAAAATACCAACTGGACCGTTTTTTACTGATCTTGGGATCAGCCGTCTCTTTCTTTCATTGTCTTCCAGCTTGCTTAAAGAAAAAAAAAAGCTTTCTCCAGTTTGGCCCTAGCTTTCTTTTCAGGTGGTAATATTTAATCCGGCCTTGTTCTCACACATAACTCAAGTAGGGGGAAAAGGGGAAACAGCTGGGAAACAGGTGGCAGGCACAACTTTTTTTTTTTTATCAGCGGGCAATTCTCTGCAGGCAGAGGCTCCAGCCAGGGGAAGGGCACACCTTTCTAATTTAAGTCCTTGGTTGTCAGATAGCAATCCCAACTCTGCTCCTGATGCTCAGGGGAAACTTTTCAAACTGGAGCTTTGGTGACATTTTGAAGCCACAAAGACAGATGAGTTTGGGCTGGTTTAAAAAACAACAACAACCACCCACAATGTTAAGGGTTGATTGAAACCATCGGTGCTTGTAGGAAATGGGGCACAATGAATGTAGAGAAGGGAACATTGTTGGGTGGGAATAGTGGGGTTCCCTATGCATTCTGGGGAGCAGCACATCACTTATAGCTTACTTCACTCACTGCATTGCCTTTGTGGTTTCTTTTATTTTGGTGTCCTCACTGCCCAGTTTTTCTAAGACCCTGTAAGACTCTTTCTCCTTCCCCCCACAATCTAAGCTCTCAGATCCTTCTCTGCATCCCCAATTCAGAACAGTAATAGCAATTGTCACAATTCCTCCCTCCCTCCCTCTCTCCCTCCCTCTCCTTCCTTCCTTCCTCTCCTCCCTCTCCTTCCTTCCTTCCTCTCCTCCCTTCCTCCCTCTCCTTCTTCCCTCTCCTCCCTTCCTTGCCTTTCCTCCCTCCCTCCAGAAATCCAGTGAAGTCCCTGGATGTAACTATCTGGAACAGTATTTCTCAGCAAATTTAAGATGTACGGACTTCAAACTTCCATGGCTGGCTGGGGAATTCTGAGAGTAGAAGTCCAAACATATTAAAGTGACTGAAGTTGAGAAACACTGATCTGGAGTGTTTCTGTGATGTTATGGTAACTTCTGTCATCGTTTGGCTATCCCCCCCCACCCCCCCAGCTGTGAAAGTGCTGGGAATGTATCCCTTGGTCCAATCTTGAATGTCCACGGTGCATGCATTGAATAAGAAAATAATGTGGAAAAGATAGCAGGTGATTCACCGGAATTGGGTGCAAAGTAATGGGTTGCCTGGGGAGAAAAAATATGCTTTTATCTCCAGATAAGGAGCAATCTATTTTGTCATGGTTAATCTTACAGTACTTGCACTGCTCTCAGTTAAGAGGGTTGTTGGGGAGAGCTTTAAACAAACAAAATATGCATTGCTGAGCTAATGCCCTATAGTGAAGATGCTTCATCAGCCATCTCAAATCTTATTTTCTTGACCTTAAATTGCTGGGATGGGGTGACATGTATATCCTGCACATCTGTTAATGAGCATGCACAGGCTGCAGATGTCAACTCCTCTTCAATTCTTCTCGCTGCTTATCCGGATAGTAAATATTTGCCTCCAAACACATTTGAACTGCAAAATAGCTCTCTTCAATCCAAGGCCTTCCACATATGTTAAACCGTAACTCCCCTGATTGATTTGCTGCCAGCCACTCAGCAGGGTCTTAGGTAGGAATCATGGAAATTGTAATTTAATAGACACGCAGAGGCCTAGATTGAAGGAGGCCAATTTGTAGAATAAGGGCAGTCAGGAAGATGGTGCTTTTTGTTAAATATTCAGAGGGCGTGTTGTGTATTGAACTTTGTCTCATGAATTTGGACTCCTTTGAGGCTGCTAAATCATTGGCTTTTAAAAAGAAAATAACATTCTGTCCAGTTCCTGAGAAGAGAACTGAATGTAAACCAACCCCAGGATTTCTCTTTGAACACATTTCTACAACATGCTAAGTTGCTAGGTTTGTTAGGGTTAGGCTAAACAAGCAAGCTGAGTTTCTGGGCTGGGTTACAAAAAGAATCAACTTTAGTATGGTGTGCAAACTCAAAATAATTGTGGTTTAGATATGATTTAACATAACATGGTTTTAGTATGGTGTTGATACCCAGTTACTTGGGCTTTTTGATTAACCAACATCCAATTTCAACCTCTGCAGGAGCTGCCTACAATCTAATTTCTCCAACTGCCCTGGATAAAGCACAGTTCCTGTTTTGCCCTGTGGGGCTATTCAGCTTGTCTTCCAAGCCTTCAATGAGCAAGCGTAGATGCTAAATGTTAGTGCGCTGTGATAGTTTCCTTTCTTGTCCCTCAATCTTAGCCTAGAAGCCAGTCTTCTCCATCCTGACATTCTCCAGATGTGCTGGATTGTAGCTCCTATCAACCGGGCCATTGGCCAGGCTAGTTGGAAGTAGTGTGCCTTGTAATCCAAGACAGCAGGATGGCAGGTTTGAGGAAACCTGCCATAACCACTTATCAAGAGAGCAAATGTGGCTGAGTCATTGCTGTGCTGTAAATAACTAGATCTGGATTAGATTTATTTTTTTAAAAAAAAGATTCTCAGCAATTGTTGCTCTATAACTGTTAGCTTCAGTTGACTAATACTCTTTCCAGGACAGGCTTAGTAAATAAATGTCTTCTGTGTCCGATGGAGGAACAACATGTAATACTCTGTTTCCCCCAAAATAAGACATCCCCTGATAATAAGCCCAATCAGGTTTTTGAGTGCATGGCAATAAGGCCAAGCACTTATTTCAGAGTTCAAAAAAATATAAGACAGGGCCTTATTTTCAGGGAAACACAAGTAGAAGTCTAGTTTGATGAAAAAAAGGATTAGGGGTTGACATGATAGCAGTGTTCCAATATCTCAGGGGCTGCCACAAAGAAGAGGGAGTCAGGCTATTCTCCAAAGCACCTGAGGGCAGGTCAAGAAGCAATGGGTGGAAACTAATCAAGGAGAGAAGCAACCTAGAACTAAGGAGAAATTTAGAGCAATTAGTGGAACAACTTGCTTCCAGAAGTTGTAAATGCTCCAACACTGGAAGCTTTTAAGAAGAGGTTGGGGAACCATTTTTCTGAAATGATATAGTGTTTCCTGTCTAAGCAGCGGGTTGGACTAGAAGACCTTCAAGGTCCCTTCCAACTCTGTTATTCTATGCCTATACCTATGCCTGTGCCCGTGCCCATTCCCATTCCCTTCCCTTCCCTTCTATTCTATTCTATTCTCAAGAGGTGGTGGCAAATATGGAGCACTCTTTGATGTCAGAAAGGGGGTAATATGCCTACCCTTTTTGTCTCTGTGGAGTGTCAGAACAATTTATCTGTGTATCGATGGAGATTCTCAGTCACCAAGGTCATGGCTGTCTCAAAAGTGCTTTTTCAAAAGGCAACTGGATTTTGTTGTATATTTATTTATTAGTTTGATTTATATGCCGCCCTTCTCTGGAGACCCAGGGTGGCTTACAATGCATTAAGCAATAGCCTTCATACTTTTGTATATACCTGCTTAGTAGGGCTTTCGCCCCCTCCTAAGCGGTGTTCTTTTTTTTATACAATGTCAGCTTATTGCCCCCACAATCTGGGTCCTCATTTTACCTACCTCGAAAGGATGGAAGGCTGAGTCAACCTTGAGCCTGGTGAGATTTGAACTTGCAGTAATTGCAGGCAGCTGGCAGCTAAGTGCTATTTTAACAGCACTTAGCCCACTGCGCCACCAAGACGTTTCGCTTCTCTTGTAAAGGTTTTCCTTGTATGGTATAGGCAGTGTCATCTTATAATTTATCTTCCACAAATTCTCCCACTTATCCAATTCTATAGTATATCCTATATTTTTGGCCCATGTTATCATATTAGACGTTTCGCTTCTCATTCAAAAAGCTTTTTATCTATCCACCACCATTCAGTCAGAACTGAAGAAGCCTCTTGGATGAGAAGTGAAACATCTTCAAGGAACAACAAAGTCCAGTTGCCTTTTTAAAAAGCACCTTTGGGATTCTCTGCATAAGCTTTCTGTGCCCTGCTAGCCCTGTCCTATCACTGACACAAGGATGTTACTCTTTGGCTGCATTCAGATGTGTTTCCAACCCCAAATGATGTCTTCCCCTAGTCTGCTTTAGCAGTTCCAGAAATTGGCTTTTCTCATTTACAGAATGTGAAGTGCCAGTAGTTCTGCAAGTTACATTTATAATTTGATGCATGCCTCTGCTTTTATGCTTAGAAGACAAATGCACTCTGCGTATGCGTATTGGAATCATATATTTATTTCATATATGTTGAAGCTGGATTGGGCACCAGAAAAATATTCTGGGCCTGAAGTTGTCTAATGCTGAGTCGAATGAAAACCCTGCCTTTAGTCAATCCAGTTCCTATCGATAATTACATTTTCTGCTGAGTCTTCCTTTTATTTATTTTTTTCCCCTTCCCCATAAAATCTGCATCCATGTGTTTGTGTGAAGGCTACTGAAACTGGGCTGGAAACATTTGTTACATCTAGTGGTCATCTGAATATTTGCAGCCTGGATGTGGTAGTCCTAATGCGTGCCTGCACATCTAAACACAAACTAATTGTTCTTTGGCCATAAAAGCTGCTTCTGCCATTGCAGCATTCTCTTGGCTGAAAGAGGTCAGCCCATTGTTTGAATCCCAAGGCAAAATATGCTGCGTTTAAACACAAACACAAGTGTTTATTTAAGGGGAAAGAAGCCACAGTGTCAGCAAGAGGAAGGAGGGGCTGGAGAACATGTGGCAACAAGTAAGGGTTGTATTAGGTTCTGCCATGCAATGTGCACAGGTGGCTAGAAGGAATTAAAGTTTTATTGGAAGGAACAACCAATGGAATAGCTTGCCTTCAGACGTTGTGGGTGCTCCATCACTGGAGGCTTTCAAAGAGAATTTGACATTATTTGAGAATTATTTCCTGACACTTAGAACAATTAATCAGTGGAACAACTTGCCTCCAGAAGTTGTGAATGCTCCAACACTGGAAGTTTTAAAGAAGATGTTGGATAACCATTTGTCTGAAGTGGTGTAGGGTTTCCTGCCTAAGCAGGGGTTTGGACTAGAAGACCTCCAAGGTCCCTTCCAGCACTATTATTCTATGTTCTAACTAATGCTAGTCCTTGGAGTTAAATAACAAGACAGCTGCTGGATTCGTGTATATGTATATTTACCTTTGGAGGTATATTTAAATAATCATACATTTACAAGTCTTAAAATTCAAACTGCATTTATGCCATCTGCATTTATGCCGTTATGCAGGTCACTTTGATAATGGTTTTATATTAGTTTTGAATGAAGGATGAGATTACATGCATAAATATGTGTGTGTATATGTTTATAAAATAAAATATTTGTCTTAATTCTATTGAATTTACTAGTTATGTTTGCACAAGAGTTTAAGTTAATAATCTAATGGCACTTATAAGACTTACTTCTTGGTTGGGGTGTTTTATTTACTTGTCAAATGTATATAGCTGCTCATTTTGCATACAGGTGACTCTGGGCAGTATACAACAAAATCAGATCGTTTTTGTTCTGTTTAGTGGTTTAGCATGTTGAGTGAATCAAACCTATTCATTTAGCTTTTGAGGCTGGGTGCACCCAGGAAAATGTAAATGGCACATCACAACACATGTAAAATAGAGCAAACTTCAGCTGACTAATTGTGGCTACCATCTTGGCTTCTGGTCCTTTGATCACTTGGTTGTAATCACTGTCTTGACTTTTTTGCCCCTTCCCTGTCAACATCCATGAACAAGGAAGAGGCAGGGAAAAAAACAACAGGCAGGAACAGGGAAGGGAGGGAGGCTTTATCCCAAAACTGCTTAATCTTTTGGTTGGCCACTGTTGTTGTTGTTGTTGTTAGCTGCAAAGTCGTATCCGAACCATTGTGACCCCATGGACAACATTCCTCCAGGCCTTCCTGTCCTCTACCATCCTCTGGAGTCCATTTAAGCTCACACCTACTGCTTCAGTGACTCCATCCAGCCACCTCATTCTCTGTCATCCCTTTCATCTTTTGCCCTCAATCTTTCCCAGCATTAGGCTCTTCTCCAGTGAGTCCTTCCTTCTCATTAGGTGGCCAAAGTATTTGAGTATCATCTTCAGGATCTGGCCTTCTAAAGAACAGTTAGGGTTGATCTCCTCTAGGACTGACTGGTTTGATCGTCTTGCAGTCCAAGGGACTCTCAGGAGTCTTCTCCAGAACCCATAGTTCAAAGGCCTCAATTCTTTGGCGCTCAGCCTTCCTTATGGTCCAAATTCACAGCCATACATTGCAACTGAGAAAACCATAGCCTTAACTATATGCACTTTTGTTGGCAGGGTGATGTCTCTGTTTTTTAGTATGCTGTCTAGATTTGCCATAGCTTTTCTCCCCAGGAACAAGCGGCCACTGTTTGTTGCCCACTGAAGTGAAGTTAAAAACATGACTAGACTGGGTACCATCTGTGCTCTCCATGCAATCCAAAAACAACACCTCTCTCTCTCTTATTTTATTGATAGGGGTTCCAGGTGCTGGAGCAGGAGTTCCAGGAGCAGGGTTCTACCCAGGTAAGAATTAGCACCATCCTAAGAGATGCCATGATTGTGCAACATTGGTGATGCACTGTGTGTGCCTGCTCACAGTACCACTTTCAATCAAACTCAAACATTGGACTAGAAAAGAAGCAGCCAGGGAGAAGACCATGATTTATTCATTTGCTTATTTATTCTGCATAATGAACTTATTTGAGGGAGGTGAAATGGAATATTCCCGTGATGGCAAACCTATGACACAAGAAGCCATGTCTCCTGGCACGCGCAATGTTGCCCGTTCCTCTTCTCGCTTTCTGGCGCACATGCTCATGTGCATGAACAATCAGCTGGCCTTTGTGCATGCGGCAGTGCCGGAAACCGTGGTCTTCCGTTTTCCAGCGTGAGATGCATGCCGGCCAGCTGATCAGCGTGTGCGCATGTGTGGCAGTAACCAGAAGGCAAGTGCACCGGAAACTGGAAGTATCTTATCCAACTCGCGCATGCCCCCTGGCAGCTCCTCTTCCTGGTCATGGCTCTGACAAGCATGAGCGCGAAGTGCTCTCTTTTCGGCACTTGCTGCCCCCACCCACGTGCTCCCTTTTTGGCACTCCATGCCGAAAAGGTTCGCCATCACTGGAATATTCAGAGTTTTTTCTTCCGTGTGAATGGAGAAAATGTTAATTTGCATGAGTGCCTTATACCTATAACATGAGCAACACAACTATTTTTCTTAGTTTTCCACTACAAGAAAATGGGATGGGAACTTTAGAATAGTATATTTCTACATGTTGCAGCAGATGCCAGAACAAATTATAATATCTCAGGCATTTTCCGATATTATAAAAAAAATATATCACGTAACTCAGTGTGGGGACTGATGTTTCAGAGGGTACCATCTATCCTCTTGATCAGTGAAAGCTTACAGCTTTCCGATGTGTGGACTTCAGCTCCCAGAATTCTTGAGCTAGCATCACTGGTTAGGGAATTCTGGGAGTTGAAGTCCATACATGTGCCAAGTACATGCTTGAATGTTGCCAAGGTTGAGAAACACTGATCTAGGTGGATCCACTTTAAATTATGGCATTCTGTAATGTTTCAAGGATGCCTTTTTCCATATCTACCTTAGAATATAGGGACTATTCCCTAGATAGATTAAAATCTTCTAACTTTGTACCAAATATGCATTTATAAAATAGGTTCATAACAATGTTGGTATTTCACATGGAGTGGAAGTAGGGAATCTGTCATGATCTATCCAGGCAGATTCTGCCTTCTTATTTCTTCCCTTAGGAGAGTTTGCAAAGATCATTGGGGAACACTAAAAAAAAATGTAAATCACTGTGTGATCTTATCTTGCTTTCATTGGCAATTTGTTTGCACCTATCGTTTTATCCAAAAACCATCTGCAAGCTCATTTCCTTCCATACCTTAATTATTACCCTATTGTGCTATTTCTTTTCTTCACAAAATTTGGGATGTTATTAGTGGCTAAATGAATCTATATATGCCCATTTCTTTTTTAAAAAAGCATTCTTCAGAATGTTTTGTCAAATTCCCTTAACTGGGAAGTGCACAATACAGATATGAACATACTTGGCTCAGAACTCCAACTTTGGGGGTGGGGGGAAACAACTAATATAATATCATGGTTGGGGCTAGTGTTTTATACGCTTTATTGAAATGACTAAGAATTGTTTAAAATCCTTGCTTTCTGCAGGAACAGCTGGCATCGGAGGCCTAGGGGGACTTGGCGGCACAGGTAAGCCCCTAATGGAGTAGAACAAGATTCCTTGCTGGGTTTGCTTATAAAATAATGTTATTTTCAAAAATAATACATACAGTAGAGCAAATAAGCATCTCTTCTTCCTCCCTGATAATGCTGTCGTGTTTCCCCGAAAATAAGACCCTGTCTTATATTTTTTTGAACCCTGAAATAAGCACTCGGCCTTGTTGCCATGCGCTCAAAAGCCCGATTGGGCTTATTATCAGGAAATGTCTTATTTTGGGGTGAAGAGGGTAGAATTTGGTTGTATCCAATGAAATGTGCATATGTAAGAAATGCAAAGGAAAATATATAAAGGGGAAAAAAACTCCTGATGGTAAGATCTATACAACAGGGGAACAATCTACCCATAGAGACTGTTTTCCATTTCTGGAGCAAGAAGAGGCTGGGCAGCCACCTCTCACAGATGGTTAAGTTAATTTTCCTACAAATTGCATGATTTGGCCTAAGTAATCCTTGGGGATCCTCCCAACTCCATAGTTCTATGATTCTGTCACAATTGACAAATAATGATCAAATTCATAGTCACATCTTGGTGGTGATGCCTGCCTGCTAGCCTAGATGGCGCTTCCAAAAAGCTGCACAAGTCAACAGTTGCCTAGTTGGCTCATAAGAAGTCTGGTTGGAAACGAGCCAGTTTGGTCTAGTGGTTAAGGCATCAGGCTAAAAAGCAGAAGACTGAGTTCTAGTCCTGCCTTGAGCATAAAAGCCAACAAGGTGACCTTGGGTCAGGCTTTGTCTCTCAGGCCAAACCACCTCACAGGGTTGCTGTGGAGAAAATAAGAGCAGAAAGGAGTATTATGTATGTTCTCTGCCTTGAGTTACTTCTAAAAAATAATAGTCAAGGAAAATAAATAAATAAATAACATACATACATGCATGCATACATACATACATACATACATAACCAGTAGTGGTATTCACTTAACTTCGCTACCGTTTTGCAGATGTGAGTGTGCGTGCCACCTCTGCACATGCTCAGAGCGTCCGTGATGACGTCTGCTGGGTGGGTGGGCGGAGGCTTCTGCCACTGCTATCGGTTCACCCGGTAGAACTGGTAGAATCCCACCACTCATAAATACATATATACATACATACATACGACTGTCATGAAGTTCATTGATCCAGACTTCTACATGAAGAGTTTGCACCACTTCTGAGTCACTTCCATACCGCTGTGATGTTCAACCTCAGCTGCCACAGCCATCTAAAAGGTCCTGTAAGAGGAATGGTAGTTTTCCTGATTTGCATCTCACCTCAGTAACCTGAGGAAAAGGAGGAGTGAAACTGCCAGATTCTTTTCTGTACAGTACTGTAAACACAAGGGTGGTGAGAGAAACTAAGGATCCAAGGCACCTCAGGGCAGAAAAATGGTTTTGGCTCTTTTTTTTCATTGTGAACTTGGCAGTCACAAAGAGAGTGGCAGACATTTTTTAAGCTGGCTTTGGAAGAAATGGGGAGTGGAAATACAGTATTATGGAAATACTTCCAGGCAAGGTTTCTCAGCCTAATCTATTTTCCAGAGTTGCAGGTGGTCCCTGGAATAGACAAATTTTTTTTTTAAAAAAAGGAATTTTATCCATGTGTTGCATGTGCACCAGTGGTGGGATCAGGGGTGGGTTCTACTTACCTTTACTACCGGTTCACAGTGGGCCCGCATGCGCAGAAGCGTTTTGATGATGTCGGGGTCGGTGGGCGGAGCCTCCCACCGGTTTTACTACCGGTTGTATAGAACCGGTGTGAACCGGGGGCAACCCATCACTGGGTGGGATTCAAATAATTTAACAACCGATTCTCTGCCCTAATAACCGGCTGGGTGGGCGTGGCCATGGCAGGCATGGCCAGGGTGTGTGACAGCACTCGGCCTCCTGCACCCCCCTGGGAGCAAAGACAGACCATGGGAGGGGGAAACGCAACGCTCCCACCCATGCCCCGTTTTGGGCCTAGGAAGCTGCCCTGAAGTCTCCTGGGAGCAAAAACAGGCCGCGGGGGCACTCCCCCCCCCGCACCCTGTTTTGGGCCTAGGAGGCCTCCCTGCACTTACCTGGGAGCCAAAATGGGGCACGTGGGGACTCTGGGAAGGGGCGGGGTGGGAAGGGGTGGGGCCAGCCAGCAATTTGACTATTGGTTCACCCGAACCGGCTGAATCCCACCACTGATGTGCACATATGTGCTTCTATGCTGGGGATGAAAGTTTGTCACTGGGGTAACTGTTGCTATCCCAGCTTTCCTTCTGCTGCACTGCTGAAATAAGGCCAGCAGAGACACTTCTCTCACACAAGGGCTATCCCTATCAGGCTGTGGCTTTCCAGAGGGGTGTACATCCTGAGGAACCTGCCATAAAGGCCTTGGTCTTCATGAAGGGACATGAGAAAAATTGCTTCTTTTTTGATGTTCTTCCACAGGAGCTGGCATTGGAGGTGGACTTGGAGGAACAGGTGAGTCATTGTCTCCACTAATTAGGCTTCACTTCAACCTCGCAGGTTGCTCAACTTGCTCAACCTGCATCTAGCCAACTGTAGTTGAACCAGAGGTGGGTTTCAGCAGGTTCTGACGAGTTTTGGAGAGCCGGTAGTGGAAATTTTGAGTAGTTCGGAGAACCGGTAGCAAAAATTCTGACTGGCCCTGCCCCCATCTATTCTCTGCCTCCCAAGTCCCAGCTGATCGGGAGGAAATGGGGATTTTGCAGTAACCTTCCCCTGGATTGGGGAGGGAATGGAGATTTTACAGTATCCTTCCTCTGCCATGCCCACCAAGCCACACCATGTCCACCAAGCCACGCCCACAGAACCGGTAGTAAAAAAAATTGAAACCCATCACTGAGTTGAACCCAAATAGCTAAGCAGAAATCAACAGGGCTGTAGACTAGATCAGGAAATTGCAAACCCATTCTAAAAAAAAAGACAAAAGCAAATCAATTCCATACTGTTGCAAGAAAAGACACAGTCATGAATTCAACAGGAGTCAAATCCGATATGAAAGAAATTTTTACCTATCTTCACCTACCACAACCTGTAAGTGTATTGTGATTACAACTTCCAGAATTTCCAGCTTCTGTGAATTCCAGTAGCGTTTTTCTCCTATCAAAAGAACAATATTGTGTATCATCTTATATAAAATTCGATTGATACAACACAAACAACATACAATATACTGTATACAGTATATTCTGTATATGTACATATGCATTATATTGTATTATATTACCTATACGGTCCCCATAACCTTTAAATGGTACGTCATAGGGCAAAATGTTTTCAATCAAAGTACCTCAAATAACTAACAGAAAGCGTCCAAGCCTTGGGACCCATGACTGCCATGGAATTGAAATTTGGACAAATGTTATAAAACATGACATAAAAATTATAAAAACATTTTATAGTACAAAAGTTCATAAAACATCTGGGCTCAGATGCCGATGTTTGACTAAGCTATACAGTTCAACACGGGCTACTTTCAAGGCGGATGCGTCTTTGAAGATCTCTCTGAATTTTTAAGAACTTTTCAAGTACATTAGAAGTTTTGCCATTAGTGAAGACATTGAGGAATCTGATAAGGAAATATCTCTGGAACGATGACGCAATGGGTCACAGCAAGGGTTTATTCCAGTGGTGAGTTTCAAAAAATTTTACTACTGGTTCTGTGGATGTGGCTTGGTGGGCGTGGCATGGCTTGGTGGGTGTGGCTTGGTGGGCGTGGCAGGGGAAGGATACTGTAAAATCTCCATTCCTTCCCCACTTCAGGGGAAGGATACTGCAAAATCCCCATTTCTTCCCGATCAGCTGGGACTCGGGAGGCAGAGAATAGATGGGGGCGGGGCCAGTCAAAGTTTTTACCACCGGTTCTCTGAACTACTCAAAATTTCCGCTACCGGTTCTCCAGAACTGGTCAGAACCTGCTGAAACCCACCTCTGGTTTATTCAGTAAGCCACAGTTAAATAACCCCTTAGCTTAGATAGAGTCTCAACTCAACTGGGGCTTCCCAATTAACAATTGACACACACAATTGTTCCCATCAAAAATGAATGGTGCATTTTTTTTTACAGGTGGCCTATATCCAGGAGGTGCCTATCCTGCTGGATCTGCTGCTGCAGCCTATAAAGCCGCCGCTAAAGCTGGTAAATTAAAGTTGCTGTTCCCCGTTGACCAGTGGTGAAATTTAAAATTTGTTACTACCGGTTCTGTGGGGGGTGAGAGGTAATGTGACTGGGTGGGCGTGGCCAACTTCTTCTTTTTTTTTAACTTTTAAAAGCATTTTTCTACAACCTCTTCAGCCAAAGAGGTTGTAGAAAAATGCTTTTAAAAGGCTCTGACGATCCCAGCTGAGCTGCGTGATCATCAGAGGCTTTTTTTTTTTTAACTTTTAAAAACATTTGTAGAATTGTAGATTGTGCTGGGCATTGGGGGGGGTGGGCGGGCAGGGATTTCTGCTACCAGTTCTCCGAACTACCCACCGCCATCGCTACTGGATCGGGCAATCCGGTCCGAACCGGGAGCATTTCACCCCTGCCGTTGACCTCATGTTCAGTATTCTGATTCCATTTCATCTTGCCACAGACCAGACTTGGACAAAAGTCATAGATGAAGTCAGAGGTCTATTCAATTCCTCTTTGCCTTTATTGGCTTTCTTGGTATTGGATGCCAAGGTCTTATAAGGTCATCTCTTTACCTGCCTTGTCCCCATCTTGGCTTATAGATGGTAACTAACTCTTAGTGATTCCTGATATAATTAATCCTCAACTTACGAACAGATGCTTAGCGACTGGTCGAAGTTGTAGCAGACCTTCCAGAAGCTACTTGCAACTTGGTTCCAAACTCCCCCCTTGTGGTCACATAAACACATTTTGGGTGTTTGGCAACCAGGCTGCGCTTATGGCCACTTGCCGAATCCTGCGGTCACATGGCCAGGATTATGACAAATTTGCCAAAAACTAGGCTTTACTTGCAGTTTTCAACAAAAATGCTCCTTGGGGACCAATGGATTCGCTTAACATTCATGGCATTCTCCTCCTCCTCCGCGTCCTCTGCTTCTTCTTCTTCAGATTATCATTTATAATAAAAAAATCTAACCCAAACCAAAGAAACAAGAACAAAATAAAAAATAGAAGATGCAGTAAAGGAAAAACTTGAAAGAAAAATAGAAAGGAAGGAAAAATTGGAATACAATTAAAAGAAAAAATATATAAAGAAGTGACTTTCCCCTTCATTATAACATGTATAAACAATTATAATAACTTATAAACTTCTCTTAAAATACAACAAATGATCTCTTCCCATATCCTATTTCTTATCTATAAATAAATCATAAAAACCTCATCATTTCATTTCTGATGCCAGCAAAATCCCATTAAAGGTTAACAGAGATACAGCATATCTATTTTAGCCTTGATCAAATGAACCAATTTTATATCCCTCCCTTTTACTTCTAACAATCTTGTTCTTTAATTCCTTCAAATAATGCCCTAGAACTTGATTTTTCGTGTTTTCTTTATTCCTTCTCACAAAACTCTTCTTTGTCTTTGTGTGAGCTGGCAAACAGTGAGACGAGTACTCCTGTGGGAGCAGAAAATACTATTTTCTGTCATCCTGAATATTTTTTTTCTTTTCTTTATATTTTTCTTTTCTTTATTTATATTTCCTATTTCTAAACCATATCCCACCTCTTAGATATAAGAAGTCTAGATATAAGGGAATCATTAACCTCATCCCAACATCAACCTAGTCCTCAAACCTCAATAAGTGTGTGTTTTATCATCTTCAGGACTTGGTCTACCTGGTGGTGGCGTAGGTGGATTACCTGGAGGCGGCCTAGGGGGACTACCTGGAGGTGGCTTTGGTGGACTACCTGGAGGTGGAGTAGGCGGACTACCTGGAGGTGGCTTTGGTGGGCTACCTGGAGGTGGAGTAGGCGGACTACCTGGAGGCGGAGTAGGCGGTCTACCTGGAGGCGGAGTAGGCGGTCTACCTGGAGGTGGCATAGGTGGACTACCTGGAGGTGGTGTGGGTGGATTACCTGGTAAGTCTATTAACATGGAATGATTATATTATCAACATTTCTGCACCCAAAAAACTTAGCTCTGAATAAGAATGGTTCTTCAGTAAGTCCGATGTCAATTTCTTCCAATCACATGATTCAAACTAGGAGAAAGTTGGAGGAACAGTCTCTTGACTTTGCTTATCAAGTTACAGAAGCAGTTTATGGTGTGGTGGAAACAGTGAAACAAAAATTCTCTATTACAGCTTCATCCCCTCATGTACTTGTCTTGTTCATGGGCAAGGAGAGCAAGTGGTATTATGTGCCTCATGACACCATCATGGAAATACTGTAATATAAAATATCTACTTGCATTGTTTTGGGTCATTGTGCAATGACATTGTGGCATTGTGGTAGTTTCCACCAGATGCCTCTATAAACTTGGTCACTGAATTTCCCAAATTTTGATTTTGTACTATTGTGGGGAAAACGATCGTTTAAATAAAGAACCTTTCCACAATAGAACAGTATATTAAGTTATAAACTAACCAAAAGGTCTTGGTTCACTAAATCACCAACGAATTTATGAAAGTAGACACTATCTAAGCTGCCATTAGGACATAAAAATGACTTGGTTAAGCATGTTCTTTGAAGCTAACTTTTATGTGTAAATCATCATGATACCCTGGAAAAGCCATCTATCTCCAATTACTACTTCTTTTAAAAGAAGTACTGTATGTAATTGGAGATGGGTGGCTTTTCTGTGGTATCAATTGGATTGATGTTAAGTGCTGACTCCTCTGAAATTTCTCTTCTGCCAGTGGGGTAAATAGACAGAAGACATATGGCATATTAGCATCACCAACTTGATGATGTTAATCTGCCATTTTTAGAGGGCTTTAAAAAAGAGAGAGAACAGGGATTTCAGAAATCTAATAATCAGTGATTACAGATGAGGCCATGATGATGGCAATCTTCATATCATATTCCTGAATTCTTCCCGTGCATCTCAGCCTACCAACCTTACCTTGGTTGCATTTGTATTTGTAGGTTTTAGGTTGTTTTGAATTCACAGAACGCTTGGAATCTTAAACAAGCTAAATTCACACAACCAACAGCATGATTTGCAAATGCAAACTTGATTATTGAGTGAAAGGAAGTGGCTTAAACACACTCTGACAAGGGGAGAATAATTTTTATACTTTTAAGGCATGAAACCCAATCCAAACCATAAAAATTTCCCCTTGAATGAAGAGTAATAAGACGACAGCGATATCCTGTTACTATAGTTGGGATATATATACTAAGCTGTCCTCAAAGTTCTCTTATAACACTGATTGGGGCAGTTGCTCATTTAAACCACTCAAAGACGCAGGCATCCCCTACAGACTTCAAGGACAAAAAAAAATGTTGAAAAGTGATTTGCTATGTCATGGTGCAGGTTCTGACCTTTCAAACTTTTGGCTTGACCTTGGATATAAATACATAAGTCACAAGGATTGTACATTTCATCTCTTGTTCCTCCTTCCTGCCTGACAGGTGACCAAGCACAAAGTTGTTTAATAAGTTTATGCAAATTGCAGTATTTTTTTTTTATTTAAGAGTTTAATAATAAAAGAACAATAGCATTGGGGGTCGTTCAACGTAGGAATTGGTTGATGGATTAACCAAGAAGTATATTAATTTTGCCTTATTTGCTTCTTGCCTTCCTGTATTGTATTTAATGTTTTTAATATTTTAATATTTATGATTTTAACTGTAAGCCACCCAGAATCACTTTTCAGAATGACATGGGCAGCATGTAAATTTAATAAAGAAATAAAATGAAATAAAATTGCTCATTAAATACCGATTGAAATCGTGGCCTGCTAAATTCTGCTCCTTAGCGCACCATGTTTTAATTTGTTTTGGGCCAAAATAAATTAATCCTTTCTAACTAACTCTTGAAATACTTTTCCTGATTTTGACTTGCACAATCTCACAAAGACTGCACGATCCAACAGAAAGCACCTTTGCACTATTGCTTAAGAAGAATATTTCCTTTTCGAATCTGGGGGGGGGGGTAGACCAGAGCAAAAAAAAAAAAAGACAAATATGTATGCTGGACTGAGGCTTTTGCACTGTAGCAACTGGTTTCTTTTGCTCCCACAGGTGCTGGTACTGGAGCCAAGCCTGGGAAAATCCCTGGTAGGTCAGCAGTTACTCCAAGAAACTTCATCTTAAATAAGGATGAGTGCTCTGAATTTTAATAACATGTTAATTAGCTGGGAGAGTAAGTGGGCTATGAAAACTGAAGGCATAATGTTGGGTTCATCTTTTGCTCTCTGATTTATAGGATTAGGTGGCTAATCACAGTGGGCTCGAGATGAACAACGTTTTGTTTTTCATTTAAAACATTACTTCCACTCCATGTCCATCTGGGAAACTAATAGTCTTTTCAAACAAAACCTAACATCGTGATAAAAATAGCAGAATACCTGTAGTGCTTTGGTCTAAAACAACAATACATTTAGTTTAGGGATAATATCTTGACTTATCCATTTTTTTCTACATGAGGTGGTTTGTTTGGCAGCTAACAAGCAGTCTTTTTTTCATCAAAAATAGTAAAAAGGGGCCAAAAGGACACAATTCTAAACAGAACAGCAATCAACAATCTTCAGTGGATCAGAAACAACCCCCTTGAATAGTATGAACTGGCTTGTATTTGGTTAAAAAGTGGTCTCACTCAGTTTTGTGGGCCGTATTGCTAACTAAGTAGCTGACTTCCTACCATTACTACCAGTGGTGGGTTTCAAAAAATTTTACTACCGGTTCTGTGGATGTGACTTGGTGGGCGTGGCAGGGGAAGGTTACTGCAAAATCCCCATTTCCTCCCAATCAGCTGGGACTTGGGAGGCAGATAATAGATGGGGGCGGGGCCAGTCAGAATTTTTACTATCAGTTCTCCAAACTACTCAAAATTTTCACTACTGGTTCTCCAGAACTGGTCAGAACCTGCTGAAACCCACCTCTGGTTACTGCATATTTAACCTGTCCACTGAATTAACTCATTTTCTAGATTTGCAACCACAAACTAGTTAAACAGACTGGGCTCATGATACATATCAAGGCACAGTAGAATTACTCAGCCATTAACTGATTTGATTAAGAGTATTTAATCTTCTGCCCAATCCAAGCAAGTCTTGAGTGGCTTGGGTTTTAGGGCCTCTGGCTCTGTTGGTTTTCCATGTTTACTTCTGCATGGGATCATTGCACTTCTCCAAACAGAACTGGAACGCAATCTGGAGTTCTCCTGGATCTCTGCTTGAAGAGCAGATAACGATCTTGGCGAGCAAGAGGTTTTGTACAACTTCATTTGTATGTCAATTGTAGCTTTCCTGGGCCAGGAGGCACTGATCATAATCACTTTCATAATTATCTCCCAAGTGAATTACCGCAATGCAAATGTTTCAGAATGCAGCAATGTGAAATGTTATGTTTATGTTTCGGTATATTCATGCTACACCTCTACTACACTATCTATATTGATTCCCAGTGTGTTTTTGGATGAATTCAAGGCGCTGATTGTCACCTATAGTTCCTTTCAGGACACGGAACCAGGTTACTGTATTTGTAGGGCTACCTTCCCCCACTGTTTCTACCCATCCCATTTGATTCAAGAGGAATCAATTTGGGTCCCCTCAATTAAAGGATGTCATCTAATGGAATCTATTCTATTGCAATGCTGGCCTTTCGGAAAGGGCTGAAGATCCAGGGATGCTCCAGGGCATGGGGGTCAGACAGGTAGATGGCCTGTGAGATGTTATTGGGTATAATTGGGTTTGTTCTCAGTGATCATTAGATGTTTTTACTTTTTTTTTTGCTGTTGTTGTTCATCTATACAAGTTGATTGAATGCACAAATAAATAAATAAATTTAACATCAGCCGTTGTTGATTTGATGCTCTCCAGATGTATTTCATTTTGGAGAATTCCTAAGTAGCATAAACACTGAGAATTCTGGAAATTGAAGTCCTTGCACAAACATTGATTGGCATAAATGGTCTTGCTTTGCTGTCTTAGAGTGAGAAACTGAAGAACTATCTTATGGATAATTTAAAGAGAAAATGCCTATTGAGACTAAACTGCTTTAGGACGTGCTTAGAAGTCCTAAACTTTATAACTTTATAACTCTGTATAACAGGTAAACAAAAATAAAAGCATTCAAGATAGGGGGCTAAAATCAATTCAGCAGGTGTTTTTGACTTGGTAGAAACTAGTTGACCTAGTGACTTTGAATCTCACCTAGTTAAAATTCTTGCCCAGAGCTTTTTAACTCACAAAGCCTCTTAGCATTACAGAAGAAATTTGCTACGGTCTTCTTCTGGGATGTTATTTCAGCTTCCCAAGGCAATGTCCCAAATTAGCAGGTGGTTCTCGATCCAAGTAAAGTATTAACCAAACCAAGGCTGATCTTGCTTAGCTTCTAAGATCAGTTTTGTTCTGCCATCTGCTGAAACCATTAAATTGACATCAAGAACGACTGACAGAATTCTTCTAGCTAAGGCATTTGAACTAACTATAATGCTCCAATCGGAGAAAGTCATGGAAGGAAGAATGGCAGCATCTTTCTTCTTCTGTTTGACAGGTGTTGGAATTCCAGGAGTCTTCCCTGGAGGCGTACTTCCTGGCACAGGTGAGTTTGGCCTCCGTAAATTCCATCCCTCCCTCCTTTCAGCAACATGATGTTGAATGCATAGGTGCAAATTTAGCACATTTCAACGAATCAAAAGATAATGATGGAGCACTTGCAATTTAACATGTGAGATAAAGAGACTCAAATTTCCTGGCAGTTAGAACAATTAATCAGTGGGACGACTTGCCTCCAGAAGTTGTGAATGCGCCAACACTGGAGGATTTTAAGAAGAGAATGGACAACCATTTGTCTGAAATGGTATAGGTCCCTTCCAACTCTGTTATTCTTGTTAAACTAAAACCTTAAAGCTGCTGTTTCTGTATATATCAGGAATCCGCTATCCAGGTGTAGGAGTCTTGCCGGGAGTGCCATCTGGAACAGGTGTCAAACAGAAAGTCCCAGGTAAGTGGCATTTCCACCCCAAATGCTACTTTGTTTGCTATTGTTTATAGCAAGGTTTTGTTGGGATCTTATAATTCTCTGATTCTCAAACATTTTGGTCTCGGGGCCCCTTTATGGTCTTAAAATTGATTGAGGACTCCAAAGAGCTTTGGTTTATGTGGATTGTATCTCTTGATGTTTACCGTATTAGAAAATAAAACGGAAGAGTTGTAAAATATTTATTCATCTGACTTGATTCTGGGTTCCCTAGACCACACTTTAATAACTGCCCTTCTAATTCACACTGTGATTCATTTACCTCTGTCTCTCTGTGTGCATGGATGTGTGTGCCTCAGTATAGATGCACGTGTGAGAGTGCAAAATAATACCTGCAAATACCTTCACTCTCAGTATTGATATCTGAAAAGAACTTGAAGCTCAGGGTAGCTTATTAACCAAAAACAATCACATTACAGGTGATCCTTATTTAATGACCATGCCAATGAGTGTTCAATCTTATGACAGTGCTGAATGAGTAGTAGTTATGACTGATCATCATACTTACTTTGGCTGTAGACCCAGCTTGCAGTTATGACGTTGCAACACCCCACGGTCATCTGATCACCATTTGCAACCTTCTTTGCTGGCCCCCTGGCAAAATCAATGAGGAAGGTGACCGGAGGTCGCAAATGGCAACCACACAATGTCCTTGCTTAATGATTACATTGCTTAGTGACAGAAATTCCTTCCCAATTGCCATTGTTAACCCAAGACTACAATACCTGTATATATAGAATGAATAGAAAAATATCATATATCTTAAAATCCTTTATCACTCAGATAGGTTTTAAAATATCCTACGCTCTAGCTACAGTACTAGGTGTGGGTTTTTTCCTCCTTTTCTCTTGGCATATTCATACTGCTATGTCCATATCAGAAACAATTTCTAACATGCTTTCCTCTTCTCCTTTCAGGAGCTGGAGCAGGAGCCTTTGCTGGAATCCCTGGTAGGTTGGATGCTTAAAAAAAGAAAGGAAAAAAAATGAGGCCTGCATTTGTGCATGCATCACATATATCACCTGCTTCCAGGGTAGGTGAGGAAGAGACTGATCCATTCCAGTTACTGGCTACAAAGTGCAGTAGGAAAATCTACTGGTTATGGGAACGACATGGCGTTCCCATGTAACACTTCTCCTGCGCGAGCTGCACTGGCTCCCAGTGGTCTTCCGTGTGCGCTTCAAGGTCCTGGTTACCACCTTTAGAGCGCTCCATGGCTTAGGACCTGGTTATCTACGGGACCGCCTGCTGCCACCAGTAGCCTCCCACTGGCCGGTACGCTCTCATAGAGAGGGGCTCCTCCGGGTGCCGTCGGCCAAACAATGTCGACTGGCGGCCCCCAGGGAGAGAGCCTTCTCTGTGGGGGCACCTACTATCTGGAATGAGCTCCTCCAGAGATACGGAGGATCCCAGATCTACGCACCTTCTGTCGCGCTCTCAAGACCTTTTTATTCCATCAGGCTAGCCTGGCCTAATTTTTCCCTTTTTCCCTTTTTAAAACGCAAATTTTTATTCATTTTTAATTCATTGGGGTGTTTTAAATCTGTCTTCGGCCAAATTGTTTAATTCGGTTTTATTCTGTTTTTAAATGTTGTATTTATGTGTTTTTATCTTGTGGCTGTTCACCGCCCTGAGTCCTTCGGGAGTAGGGCGGTATATAAATCAAATAAACTAAACTAAACTAAACTAAACTAAACTATTAGGTCATTGTCAGTTTGTGACCTTTCCCTTTTTCTTGATGTTACAGGACTTGGAGGAATTGGAGGTGGACAACAACCAGGCCTACCTCTGGGTTATCCCATCAAGGCACCAAAACTCCCAGGTGATTCTTAATCCAGAATTTAACAAATTGCTTTACACATCCCTGAAACATTTGTCCAAATAATCTATAAATACTGACTACATTAGAAGAATTTCTCTCTCTCTCTCCCTCCTTCTCTCCCTCCCCCTACCTCCCAATTTACATAGCATTGCAAACCAAAAATAAAGTTGAACAATTGTGGCTTGTAAATTATAGGTTTGGCCTAGCCTACTGAGTAACTCTAAGATGTGTGCACTTCAGCTTCTAAAATTCCCCAGCCAGACACGACTGATTGTGGAATTCTGGGAGTTGAAGTCCACAGTTTTAGAATTGCAAGGTTGAAAAACACTCCTAGCAGTCCACAAAAACTGTATTCTATCCTAAATGGAGCAGTGGTCTGTCTCAGTAACTAAGCCAGTTTCCTGTGTGCAAGTTCTGATCAAACAGTTCTCTTTCAGGTTATGGTAAGCCTTATGGTGCTGGCAAGCTGACTTTCGGTGAGTCCTCTTGACATGTCTTCCATTCTATAAATCCTTTGTTCAGTGTTTGTGCAGCCTGCGGCTTGATAGAAATGGGCACAACTTGAGACCTTAAATCTACTAAATTATCGACTGGATTCCAGATTGCACAAATCTGTCTTGTGTGCCAATTGGGCCCTTTCTTGGACCAGGAGGCCTTGCTCATAGTCACTCACACTTTGGTCACTTCTAACCCGCTCTATATGGGGCTATCCATGAAGTCCACCCAGAAGTTACAACTGGTCCAGAATGCAGCAATGCATATTGTGTTGAGTGTCCCTAGTTTCACTGATATAACACCCCTGTTGCAGGATATGTACTGGCTCCCAATTTTTTTTCAGGGTGCAGTTAAAGGTGCTGGTTATAACTTTTAAAGCCCTACATAGTATGGGACCAGGTTATTTGTAGAACTGCCTCTCTCTGAGGATATGTGTCCATCCCATCAGAGCTGATGTGGTGGGCGCACTCCAGTTCTCTTGCATTAAACATTGCCATCTTATGGGACCTAAAGAAGTGTGCTTTTTCCATTGCAGTCTCTGCCTTAAGAACCGGTGGGCCCCTAGCCTTTCATGGAGCATTAAAACCTAATTCTTCCCCCCAGGAAGGGGCATTGGAATAGGTTGAGGTCAAGATGGGACAATAATGTGGGTGCATTGGAGCATTTTTTCTGTTTCTCTTTTTATTACCATTAATTTGTTACTGTTTTATATATTGTTTTATCAGCTGTAAGCCTCCCAGAACTGTTTTATATAGCAGGGCAGCTATATAACCATTTTAAATAAAGAATTAATAACAGACCAGGTGAGCCAACCATTTAAAAGGAAGGTTTGTGAAGCTTTGGCTCCACGCTTCACAGTAAGCCTGAGAATGTGAGCAAGTCTTCCTTACTGATTTCTGTCATTTGGTTTGAATCTAGTTTTAAGTCTCATGGCTTTGATTGGAATTGTGGTTTTGGATAGGAGGCAGAATTGAAAATTATTTGCAAATCTTCTAAGGCTGCTGCCGATAGAGAGAATGACAAGCATAGGAGTGGAGTGAAATTGGATCTAATTCCATAATTAGATGTAGAACAGCCTTTCCCCATTCTGTACATTCCAACTGATTTGGGATTATGATTGTAGAGGTCTTATACATACGGAAAGCATTGGGTTGGAGAAGCTTTATAAATATGAGGAATTAAGAGATCGCTGTCTCTCTAAATCTAAAACACAACAGGGATGAGTTAAAGGAAATGTAATCCCACATATCAATACAGGTAGTCCTCAAGTTACGACCATAACTGAGCCCAAAATGTATGTGGCTAAGAAAAACATTTTTTTAAAAGATTTTTTTTTTATTTTTAAACAAAACATAAAACATAAATCCATCATCCATTACAATTGCAAATAGTGTGTCAGTCGGTTACAAGTCTTTTGTGCTTCATCCCCATATTCAAAATTTACTAATTATCTAATTTCTCATATTATCAAACAAATAAGTATCCTCATTTATCATTTATTTAACTGTGGCTTTATCGTTTCATAAAAATTACTTTCAAATATTATATTATAACATTCATTTCATGTTCCATATTTCATTTCCATGTTTTATTATCTAGCCATTGATAAAATAAATCCCATATCTTATAATATTGTTTATCTTCTTGTTCTCTAATTTCAAATGTCAATTTACTCATTTCAGCACATTCTATGATTTTCTTAATAACTTCATATTGCGTTGGTATTTCCTCATTTTTCCAGTTTTTAGCAAACACAATTCTAGCCGCTGTTAATACATTCACAATCAAATATCTCAATTCTAAGGCTAAGAAAAACATTTGTTAAGAGAATTTGCCCCATTTTACGACTTTTCTTGCCACAGTTGTTAAGTGACTCGTTGCATTTGTTAAGCTAGTAACACGGTTGTTAAGTGAATCTGGATTTCCCCCTTGACTCTGCTTGATAGAAGGTCACAAAAGCTGATCACATGACTCTGGGACACTGCAACCATCATAAATATGAACCCACTTGCCAAGCATCTGAATTTTGGTCATGTGACCAC
The DNA here is from genome assembly GCA_022577455.1 of Arizona elegans. Taxonomy (NCBI): domain Eukaryota; kingdom Metazoa; phylum Chordata; class Lepidosauria; order Squamata; family Colubridae; genus Arizona; species Arizona elegans. The sequence continues at coordinate 316,596,896 of JAKOOJ010000001.1, read as the reverse complement.
GGGGATGCTGCAATGGCCGTACGTGTGAAAAACAGTCATACATCACTTTTTCCAGTGCTGTTGTAACTTTGGACAGTCACTAAATGAACTATTGTAAGCCGAGGACTACCTGTATGGGGGAGGTGTTTTTACCAAGAAGAGCCCCAATGAATTTTTTTCCCTCCATTTTCTTTATATCTGGTATTAGGCAAAAATATTAATACCTATTCTCATGCAGATTCTGCCTTCTCTATGTGGTTTCAGGCGGGGCAGGTGGTGCATATGCTGGAGGACTTGGAGGGAAACCTGGCTATCCAACGGGTACAGGTAAATGTCTTTGTGTGTTTGGCTGAAAGTCAGACTAGGGTGTTAGCAAAGCCCTTCTTGTCTTCCTATCTTGCAGCTCAGGGCAAATTTGGCATTTTGACATAGTCAGAGAATGCCACGGATTTGGGGAGCCTGTGGCCCTCCAGGTTTTGCTGAATGACTGCGTTTTCCACTGTATCCAGGGGTAGGCTGCTGGGGGTTCGCAGGGGTTCGGGAGAATCTCTAACTAAGATTCTGTGCAGTTCAGAGAACTCCCAAATCCCACTCCTGGCTGGTCGTCCTGCCCACTCCATCCCGCCCCTCCCAGGAGTCCCTATGCGGCCCGTTTTGGATGCAAGTAAGTGCAGGGCGCGTGCCGTAGAGGCTCGTGGAGGGCGAAAAAACGGGCCTACCGGAAGTTTGGGAAGGCATTTCCGGCCTCCAGAGAGCCTCCGGAATCTGGGGAGGCTGTTTTCGCCCTCCCGGAGGCTCAAAGAAAACCTCCAGAGCCCTGAGAGGGCAAAAACGCTCCCCTCCCATGGTGCAGGAGGCCGACTAGGCCACGCCCACCGTGGCCACGCCCACCCAGCAACCAGGCAGAGAACCCCTTGCTAAAATTTTTGAAGCCCACCCCTGCCTGTATCTGTAAAACAATTTAAAGATGACCTTAGAAGGTATGAAATAATAGTTAAGGATGGACTTGGTAAAGCAATTTCACAGTCGAGAGACTGAAGCCAGCAGAAGAAAAAAAAACTGAATCTGTCTTGATTTTGTTTATCAGAAGACAGGACAGGGAGGAACTGAGAGGTCCTTGGTGCTCTCTAAGCTTGATGGTTTTCTTGCAGATGTTTCATTGCCAAACTAGTAATGCATCAGTGCTAGTAGGAAGTGGAGTTTGCTCTCGTTTTATATTCTACTGACAGTGCACCAAACAGGGAAAGCCACTAGAATATAAAATGAAAGCAAACCCCACAACAATGTTGTTCTGTTTTCTTCTGCAGGTGTAGGAGCTCAGGCTGCTGCTGCTAAGGCAGCCGCAAAATATGGTAAGTATAACAAGCCAAAAAGAACCACCAGCATTTTTGTAGCACGTGCTCAAAATTCACCCTGCAGGATTTCCAGGGTGAATAAACATTTAATGTTTTAAAACCTATGCAGCCTCTGTGGTCTCCAGGGCTCCTAATCATAATTGTTAAATTACAACTTTTTTTAAAAAAAAACATGGCTAAATCTCAAATATCTGTAGGTTATCCCATGAAATCTCATGAGACTTTAAGCCATTTTAAAATTATCTTTCTTTTTAATTCTTGTGTGTTCTTACTTTCTTAAACCCACAATATCATACAAGAGTATCTACTGCCTAAAAGAGTCACTGAACTTCCATCAGCTAAAGGATATTGGCTCTAATTCTAAAATTTTTGGAACAAAGGGCCTTAACAGTACTTTCTTGTCTGTAGAAAATGAGATGTTTCTTCTAGGGAGTTCAATCCTGCAGAGAGCCTTTTTTTTTCAGACAGTAACTTGAGGTTGGGGATCAAATGACTTAGATGGATTATGCTGGGATTAGAAATATTTGCTCTCCATTCTGCTGGGAGTCAAAGTACAAGGAACTTTGGCCAATATGCATCCCTACTTTTTTCTTACAAGGTGCTGGACTTTTGCCTGGAGCAGGCACCATCCCTGGAGCTGGGACCCTTGGTGGAGGAGGGTTGTTGCCTGGTGTTGGTGGTGTTCCAGGAGGACTAGGTAAGAGATATCAAATCTGTCTTGCTGGATCACTGCCTGAGAATAAGGACAGTTCATTATGGGCTACCATGATGTCAATAAAACTAAGACGAATAAAACTAAGATCTGTATAGCCTCTTATCTACCAGAGGCCTATTCACTCCCAGATATTAAAAGTCAGTTATGGAGAAGATGGCCATGTCCAACTTTCATTATCCTTGGTCCCTTGGCTGGGGCTGATGCATGTCCAGCAAAATTGGAGGGCTATTGCTTCTCTTTCCCTCACCTAAAAAAGTAGAGTGCATCTGAACTGATCCAGGACTAGCTCGTCCAGGAGTCAGCAACCTACGGCTCCGGAGCCTCATGTGGCTCTTTGGGCCCTCTGCTGTGGCTCCCTGTCAGGTGATCCCAACACTGGATGGCCCCGCCCCTCGCCCTCCCCTCTCAGTCACTCCTCGCCTGGCCTGAGAAGGTAAGGGCAATGGCCGGGGCAGAGACAGAGAGATACAGAGAGAGGGGAAGAAAGAGAGACAGAGAGAGAAGGAGAGAGGGGAGAGAGATGTCAAAAAGATTTTGTGGTTCCCGGTGTTTTTTAATAACTGGTTCTCTGCCCTAATGACTGGCTGGGTAGGCGTGGCTAGGGGGGTCATGTGACCAGTGGAAGTGAGTGACATCAAGTTGGCCACACCCACCCAGGTTTTGTGGCTCCCGGTGTTTTCTTTTCTGTGGGAAACAGGTCCAAATGGCTCTTTGAGTATATAAGGTTGCAGACCCCTGAGCTAGTCATTAGCAGCCATCCTCACCTTGTCTTGAAGTTCCATCACAGAAGTGGATAAGGCCAGCTATATACTTGGAAGTCAGAGCTCAGCAGAAAGACTCTGGACTCATAAACCTTGTGGAGGTTGAAGCATTCTGTGAGTGCACATGGGCATTCCTGAGCCCCCAGATGATGTGATCAATGAGTAGTGAAGCAGGTATTATAACTGAAACATAATGGAGATGCATATACAGAAAGTACATGATAGGAATAGGCCAGGTCTAGCACCTAGCTAGCTGCATCCTACTAGGAAGGAAGTCCAAAATAATATTTTGTGTGTCTGTGTCCCTGGGAGAAAAGCTAGATGGAGGTTACTGTAGATTAACAAAGTGGAGATGAAGTGATAAAGAGAGGGACACATTAAACATTAACTCTCCCTCTACAGCCTATGACCCTTATGGTCAGTAGGGCATGGTGTGCTGAAGAGCCTATGTCATTGGATTTGGAGGTCCAACAAGATTTTGGGTACCTCTCTGTTTTATAGGGCTATGGGAAGATAAGCAAACTTAAAACTCATTTAGTCCAACTAAATGTGTTCCCCCACAATTATGCTGCTTCAGCCATCACAGCCATGACTTTCTGAAATCCACCCCTCCATGACCCAGATATAGTAGGAACATCTGTTGTTATTGCCATCAGGATCCCAAAGGTAATAAGACAAGTATACTTCTCTCATCTTTTTCTTTCCTTCAGGTGCCGGTGGACCAGCGGTAGCGGCAGCAGTAGCTGCCAAAGTAGCCGCCAAAGCAGCAGCTTATGGTGAGTTGGTTCATCATCTTTAGATGAGCTTGAACTAGAACTGAAACGGAAACTGAAGATGAAGTAAATTGAGGAGGATAAAGAATGTACAGACTAAATTAAATAAGGCACCAAGAATCTTTTGTGGAATAACTTAGAATTGGCAGAGAAGTAATTCTCCTTTGCTTTGAGCTTAATTTTGACTATCCGTGTTGTTTTCTTGGAAACAGGATAAAAATGATGTACCGTTATCTTCTAGTGGTAGTTTTTTTCTTTTTCTTTATTTATTTTTCACATTTCTGAGCAGCCCATCTCCCTCAAAGAGAGACTTTTTACTTCCTAGTCCAATCTTCAACTTTGGGATTTCCTTGTGATAGGCCAGGGGCGTCAAACAGATCTGCCCCGCAGGGTATTTAGATCTGGCCTGTGGTGTCACCCTGGAAACAGCAAAAGACCAGCCTCTGCCAGATAAAACAGAGCTTGGGAGGGCCGCATGTGGCCTTCCCAGGTTCCATTTTCAGCCACAATGGCCTCCTGCCACCCTCTGGCCATGCCCACCCTGGCCACGCCCACCCCGGCCCTCGAAGTCAAACACAACCCTGATGTGGCCCTCAATGAAATCAAGTTTGACACCCTTATGATAGGCCCTCTAAGTTCTTACTACCGTAGGCCCAATCCTATTTGAGATAGGCTGAGGTCAACAAAATGCTGCCGTCTGGTTTAACAAAAACTGGCAGAAAGGTGCAGTTTGGACAGAGTAAATATGGGGAGATGCCTGATTCTTCTGCACCTGTTACTGCTCCTTTGTAATCTTTTCTCCTGATGCTTTGTGAATTGACATTGACTGTAACAAACTTGCCTCCATGCAGGGAATGAGGTGGCAAATGGAGGAACTAGACACAGGAAACAGGAATTCTTCTTCCGCCTTCAGTCCTTGCTTCTGTCCTCAAAAATGTACCTCTGTTCTCCTTTTTTAGATACTGGAGAAACCATGTTAATGCTTCCAAACTTTCTATTTAGACTTAACAGCTAGCTAATCTCTCTTTATCTCTCTCTGAGTGATCTGATATTATTGTTGGGTTTGGATGGCAAATTTTGCTCTTGTCTGTATGGGACCAGGATGATGGTAGCTTCTTGTGTTTTTCCAAAAAAATAAATTAAAAAAATCTGGGAGATGAAGGAAAATCACACAAATAACTTCAAATAAAAAAATATAGGATCAAATAGGATGGATTTTGAGCACCTCCTCTTTAGGTTCTAAATACTGCACCTTTCCCAGGTGCACCTGACCTGCTCTCCGGAGAGATTTAGGAATTGTAGCATATTGCTTGCTACCACTTTTTCCTGGACTGTCTCAGCCTACCATCTGTTTTTTATTGAAGAAGTGAGCTGGCAATGGGGAGTCAAGCAGTTGAAGGGATTTTAGGAAACCACAGAACCGTCTGGTTCCACCAGGCAGGATATTGAGACTGTGTACTATTTTCCAGTCCCTGAGGTTCTGCCCAAACATCCATCCTGCATTAAAATCGAGGGGCAGGGGCACCAGCTCTGATGTGTTTTTTCTTTGGGACGCCTCATCTGTGGCATCTGTGGCTCCTAGTAAAAGCCAGAAGCAAATGTGTGAAATGGGTTCTGAACTATCTTGAAATCCAACACTTCAGCCTAGAAAGCCTTCCTTCCCTTCCCTGATTTTACTGCCTCTGCTGCAATTGCTATTCTTACAAAGGATGGATTATCTAGGCTTGATTGGGTGCGATTAACAGAGTTGGAAGGGACCTTGTAGCAGAGGTGGGTTTCAGAAGGTTCTGACCAGTTCTGAAGAACCAGTAGCGGAAATTATGAGTAGTTCGGAGAACCGGTAGTAAAAAATTCTGACTGGCCCCACCCCCATCTATTCTCTGCCTCCCAAGTCCCAGCTGATAGGGAGGAAATGGGGATTTTATTTTTATTTTATTTTATTTTATTTTGAATTTGTATACCGCCCTTCTCCCTGAGGACTCAGGGCGGTGAACAGCCAAGTAAAAACATCAAGTACCAATATTAAAATACAGTTAAATATATATATATATATATATATATATATATATATATATATAAATTTGGCCCCATTAATTAAAAACAATAAACAAAACACTTAAAAACACTTAAAAAATTAGGCCAGCCCGGCTTGCTGGAAAAGGAAGGTTTTAAGGGCACGTCGGAAGGCACTGAGGTCTTGGATTCTCCTTATCTCTGGGGGCAATTGATTCCAGAGGGTAGGTGCCCCCACAGAGAAGGCCCTCCCCCTGGGGGTCACCAGCCTGCACTGTTTGGCTGATGGCACCCCGAGGAGGCCCTCTCTGTGGGAGCGCACAGGTCGATGGGAGGTCATCGGTGGCAGCAGACGGTCTTGAAGATAGCTAGGCCCTATCCCATGGAGCGATTTAAAGGTGATAACCAACACCTTGAAGCGCTCCCGGAAGTCCACTGGGAGCCAGTGCAGCTCGCGCAGGAGCGGTGTTACATGGGAGCGCCATGCTGCTCCCGTCACTACCCGCGCTGCTGCGTTCTGGACCAGTTGGAGCCTCCGGGTGCTCTTCAAGGGGAGCCCCATGTAGAGAGCGTTGCAGTAGTCAAGGCGAGAGGTGATGAGGGCATGAGTGACTGTGCACAGGGAATCCCGATCAAGAAAGGGCTGCAACTGGCGAATCAGGCGAACCTGACAAAAGGTCCCCCTGGTTACAGCCGTCAGATGTTCCTCCAAGGACAGCTGCGTATCCAGGAGGACTCCCAGATTGCGAGCCCTCTCAGTGGGGGCCAACGACTCGCCCCCAATAGTCAGTGATGGAGTCAACTGACTATATCGGGATGCCGGGAGCCACAGCCATTCAGTCTTATTTTGCAGTAACCTTCCCCTGAATTGGGGAGGGAATTGAGATTTTACAGTATCCTTCCCCTGCCACGCCCACCAAGCCATGCCAAGCCCACCAAGCCACGCCCACAGAAATGGTAGTAAAAAAATTAGAAACCCACCACTGCCTTGTAGGTCATCTAATCCAACCCCCACCCCCTCACTTTGATTAGAGACACAAGTTCAATGTTCCAGGCACAGTGCACTTCTATTCTTTCTTTTTTAAAAAAAACTGTATATCATTTTTTTCTTAAATATTGAAAAGAATAAAAACCATATTAAATTTTGAAAGAAAGTTTAAAAAAGCAATAAATTAATAAAAAGAGTGCAAAGAAAAGAGTTATAAAGGAGTGGCTTCCAATGTTAGGTTATTAGGTTAGGTTATTAGTTTACAATACTGTAAAACCTTCTTCTTTCTATAGTCTACCCTTTGGAGAAGGAAGTGAAAGAATATGGGCTTTAGTTACATGTTGGGAGAAAGAAGAGATTTTTTTTAAGTGAGAGAGTTGTTGCTAGATAGGTCCTGCTGCCTAGTTATGATTAAGGTGACCAGACGTCCCGCTTTTGGTGGGACAGTCCCGCTTTTGAGCAATTTGTCCCGCGTCCCACGGCGTTTTAAAAAAGTCCTGATTTTTCATTCTGCCTCCTGAGTCCCAGCTGATGGCTAGAGGGAAAAAAATTGTTTAAACTCTTGCCGCGGGGCTTCAAAGGGCCGCCCTACGTTGATTAGCTGGGCTTCCCCCACTCTCAGCCTCTCAGCTGATTTGCGCAGGGCTCTGCTCTTGCTAAATTGCTCCAGCAGGTTTTTTTTTCTCTTTGTGCAAACCAAGCTCAAAACGAAACTGAAAGTAAAACAGGCTGTTGGCTTTACTGTTTGCTTGCAAGGTTGGAAAATTAGGCAGCAGATTTATTTTCCTTTTCCTCACCAAAAAAGGTAGGTGGAAACAATGGGAAATTATTTAGGGCAAAAGAGGAGAGTTCAAGATTTTAAAACACAAAAGAAAAAAAAGCTCTTTTTAACTAGGGAATTGTAATAATTGAGATACTATTAATTGTATACTGTGTTGAAAGCAGAAATGGTTAAGTTGTGGTTTGGAGGAATATATGGGGGAAATTATTTGGTTTATTATTATTGGTAAATATAATTAATTGATTTGTAAGAAATTGGATTGCATGGAAATAATTGGAATATTCATGTTCATATTGATTAATATACAAAAAAGATAGTTATATAACTAATTGATTTATATTAAAACGTTGAATTTGTATTAAACAACTATATTACATAATTACATAATTAACCAATGTGAGGATGGATATAAAAATAGATGACAATGGGAAGGGGTATAATATAGAATAGAAGGGAAAAATTGAATTTGATTAAGATTAGAGATGAGGATGAAGGGTAATATTGTTTTTTTAAAAAATAGATGAGGAATAAATATGGCAAAAAGGAAATATAGAAATTGTAAATTTAATTGAAATGACTAAACACTGTTTAAATTTGTGAACCAGCCAAATATTCTGTTCAAAGAAAATACATTGTATGTTTGTATGTGTGTTTCTAATTATTGCTATTTATTCCTATTTGTTCTCTTTTATTCTTTAAAGTTTAACAATTCATTCTTTATCTTAATATCTTTATATTTGTTTGGGGTTGGCTTTCTTCCCTTTCATCTTTTTTATTGTACAGCAATCTTTCTCCTCAAACCTACCACCTCTCTTTTCTTTCCTTCTTACTTTCTCTTCCCCCCCTCTTCTTCTCCCTACTTCCTCTTTCTTTCTCCTTCTCCTCCTCTGTTCCTCCCTCTCTTACCCTCACTCCTACTCTAATTTCCCTTCCTTCATCCCTCTCTATTGCTGTATCCTTTAATGCATATGGACTACTCAGAGGGCTGAAAAAGTTATTTTTGACTGGTCCTTGCACTTTTGACCAGTCCTCAAACTTACGACTGTCCTTACATTTTTTGCCCTATCTTATCACCATGGTGAAGAGAAGCAGTTGTGAAATGAGTGACATGGTTGTTAAGAATGCTGCACGGGCATAAATGTGAGGATGGTCATAAGTGTGAGGACCAGTCAAAAGTGTGAGGACCTGTCAGAAATGACTTTTCAGCCCTCTGAGTAGTTCCTATACACATAGCCATGGCCACCCGGTCACATGACCAGCTAGCCACGCCCACCCAGTCACATGGCCTCCAAGCCACGCCCACACAATAAGCCACGCCCACAATGGTGTCCTTCTTACCAATGTTAAAATCTGTTCACCTTACCCTATACACATAGCCATGGCCACCCGGTCACATGACCAGCTAGCCACGCCCACCCAGTCACATGACCAGCTAGCCACGCCCACAAAATAAGCCATGCCCACAATGTCCCTCTTTACCAATGTTAAAATCTGGTCACCTTAGTTATGATAACACCCTTGATTTCTCCATTGGATTTTGAGAGATCGTTTTCATTTTTACAAGAAAGGCAGAAATATAATTTCCAGTGTAGACCTGGGAGAATGAAATAGTGCTAATCTTTTGTTCCGTTAAGCTTACACACAGATTCATTGCATTTATTTATTTTTTTAAACACATGAACTGAGATCAGTGTCAGAAAGAATGGGAAAGTTTTTTGTTGAAACTATTCATTGTATTAGTCAATGTATTGCCCAGTGGCAGGTGCGCTGAAAGTCTGGGTTTTTCCATTGGTTTCTATGGGCAGCCTTTGTTTCTCTTCAGAAGTGGAGGTGAGGCATGGTTGGGATGGGTGAAATGTGTTTAAAGCAGAAGTTCACCTTGAACATCACTCTTTCCTTTTCCATGTCTATGACTCAGCCCCTGTCAGTGATAGAGCCATCCAGGAAAGAGGCTGCCATCTAGTGGATCGGTCTGGCTACAACATGCATGTCATTCCATGCAATGTTTTGAACTTCCTAAAATAACAGAATAACCCCGGTCTTCTAATCCAATCCAATGGTGGGTTGCTCCCGGTTCGCACCAGTTCGCAAAAATCAGTAGTAAAAATTTCTAGTAGTTCGGAGAACCGGTACTAATATTGGCTGGCCACGCCCCTGAACCTGTCCCCAGCCCAGTCACCGCTCGCTTACCTCACCCACCTCATCAGAGGCTTTTTAAAAAAACTTTTAAAAGCATTTTTTTCTAAAACCTCTTTGGCCGAAAAATGCTTTTAAAGGTAAAAAAAAAAAAGCCTCTGATGATCGCGCGGCTCAGTTGGAAGAGGTTGTAAGAAAAAAAATGTCTTTAAAAGCCTCTGGCAATCCCAGCTGAGGTGCCTGATCGTCAGAGGCTTCTAAAGCATTTTTTTCTGCATCCTCTTAAGGCTGTAGAAAAAATGCTTTTAAAAGTTAAAAAAAAAAAGTTGGCCACGCCCACCCAGTCATATTATCCCCACCACCACCAAGCCATGCCCACAAAATAAGCCACACCCACAGAACCGGTAGTAAAAAATTTTAGAACCCACCCCTGATCCAATCCCCTGCTCAAGCAGGAAATCCTACCTATACCATTCCGCACAAGTGGCTGTCCGGATTCTTCTTAAAAGCCTCCAGTGATGGAGCACCCATAACTTCTGAAGGCAAGCTGTTCCACTAATTTATTGTCCTCACTGTTAGGAAATTTCTTCTTAGTTCTAGGTTGCTTCTCTTCTTGATTAGTTTCCATCTGTGATTTCTTGTCCTGCCTTCTGGTGCTTTGGAAAATAGGTTGACCCGCTCTTCTTTGTGGCAGTTCCTCGGAGTAAAATAGAAGAATAGGTTTAGACTTGGAGTTAGAATAACTTTATTATCATTTTAAATGTACACTAATCAGCATACATTAAAATGAAACTTCGTTGCATACAGCTCTCAATATATATTATATAAATAAAACAAAAAATTATGCATACACCCAGATACCCACATATATTATATGATCGATACAATGATCAATCACTCCTCATGTGTCAAGAACTATTGAGATGGCAGGTAGAACATAGTACAGTAACAGAGTTGGAAGGGACCTTGGAGGTCATCTAGTCCAACCCTCTACTCACGCAGGAGATCTGTACTAGGGATTCGAATCGCCAAACTGCCGACCTTTCTGATCGACAAGCTCAGTGAGGAGCATCACAGAGGCTGTTTATGACTCACAGGAGCCTACATTCAGAGTGACTGATTCATAAATATTAGAAAGGCATGATATTGGGAATGGCTAATTTAGAATTACAGGAAGATTCTCTTATGAGATTTGCTTAGTTTTATCATCATCATCAGCTGTAGCAGCAGCAATTATCACCCCCGCCCCCCCAGATATTGTAGGAGGAAAGCCACATTAATTTATGGTAACAAAAAAAAAATCAAAAGGAGTCATGGAGCATATTTTCAATCAACAAATTGTATTAAAAACCATCAGCTTTTAATAAGCTGTGACTTTCCGTCACGACAGACTTCTTTGAAGCGGGAAGTTTTCATCCCTGTACCTCTGGGGATTCAGCAACAGTGTTAAGTATTCATTCACAAAATATTGTATTTATTTTACGATTACATCCTCACCATCCCTGAATTAGGCAGTCACAAAGGCTGCAATTACTCCTTATTGCAGCAGTAAATAAAATAATTACTGTAAAATTAATATGATTGCATTCATCACAAGAGAAGTCTTTTTTAGGTAGCAGCACTTAACAACTCTTGAGCTCAGAAACTGAAGTAAGTTGTAGTTGGCACTAACGTAGGAAATCCCAGGATTGTGATTACATTGCAAAGTTTAAAAAAAAAATCCTGCATGACGACAATGATAGTGACCACTTCCACGTAACTGCTGAGAAAATTTCACAAATGTAACTATGACATTAAACTAAGAAGTCAAGTTCAGCTGAAAGCATACTTTCTCATGATGATATTATTATTATTATTATTATTACAATAATTATAGCATTATGGATGGATGGTTTTGTGGTATAGGACTTAAACTGCCTGAACTGAAAAGTTGCCATTCTCCAGAAAAACAAATCATAGTTTCAAATTGTTCTTGGCACCATTCTTTTCATGGATGGTGATGGCGGTAGTTAGATGCTCCTCCTACCACCATTTGACTTTTTTCTAGACATGAACAACTACTAGCTACAGTAGTTCATGCTCCGTTATCCTCATATGTTTAGGCTACTACTAATGCAATCTTTGGAAGACCTGAAGGACCAGGTTGGGGACAGATTCACCTGGAGAAAATCTGGACACTCTGAGCTGACGTTGGTTTAATGGCACATAATCCCAACAATGCACTGGGAGAGGCACAATTCCTACAATGAGACTGGAGTAGAATGTGGCAGATGGATAGGGAGTGGAGCCACCTGGACACATATACATGTTATACTTTTGCTAAGCAACTGCATGATACATGTAAAGACCTTCAGTGTCACAGACCAGGATAATTACCATGGCTGAAGGGAGAATGTGTTCATATTTTTCTTAACATGCTTCTCACTGATGGCACTATTTATTTATTTATTTATTTATTTATTTATTTATTTATTTATTGGTTTGATTTATATGCCGCCCTTCTCCGGAGACTCAGGGCGGCTTACAATGCGTTAAGCAATAGCCTTCATACTTTTGTATATACCTGCTTAGTAGGGCTTTCGGGCCTCCCCAAGTGGAGTTCTTTTTTTATACAAAGTCAGTTTATTGCCCCCACAATCCGGGTCCTCATTTTACCTACCTCGAAAGGATGGAAGGCTGAGTCAACCTTGAGCCTGGTGAGAGTTGAACTTGCAGTAATTGCAGGCAGCTGGTGCTACTTAACAGCACTTTAGTCTGCTGCGCCACCAAGGCTCATTTTTAATTGTGGAACCTAAATGCTTCTCGGGCATCTACATAATAATATCATAATATCTGCTTATTAGTATCCTATTATGATTTATGTTGATTTCTTATTTAGATACCCTATGACCGTGATAGCGAACCTATGGCACATATACCAGAAGTGGCACGCAGTGCCATTTTTCCGGGCATGCGAGCTGTCGCCCAACTCACCTTTAGCTGCGCATATGCACGCACCCCAGCTGGTGTTTGGGCCTCCGGTGCTCATGCCTGCAATTCAGAGGACCCAGCTGGTCTTTGGAGCTCACCTGCGCATGCACGCACATTTGCACATGCATATGAGAGTACTGGTGCACGGCACACACATGCACAGACAGCATTCGTGCATGTGCATTGCACGCACAAAAACCACATGCATGTGCAGATGGTGGGATTGCGTGCACAGCGCACTGCGGTGCCCGCGCAAAAGCTGCGCATGCAGACGGTGCAGTTGTGCGCGCAGCACACGGTGGCGCACATGAAAGCTGTGTGCATGCGCAGATGTGCGGTTGCGTGCACAGCACAAGGGGAGGAGCCATGTGTTAGCGTGAATGGCATGCACACGAACGAAGCACGCGAAGCACGTACCTATTCAGCACTTAGTGAGTAGTGTAAAAGGTTTGCCACCACTGCCCTCTGACTATCACTGAGTGTTGTATCTTATGATTATGATGATTGTATTTTATGATTATGATCATGATTTATCACTTGTTGCTTATATGTACACTGAGAGCAAAGCACTGGAGACAAATTCCTTGTGTGTTCAATCACACTTGGCCAATAAATAATATTTCTATTCTATTCTATTCTGTTCTATTCTATTCTATTCTATTCTTTTCTTTTTTTTTTTTTGCTTCAATTTATATGCCGCCCTTCTCCGGAGACTCAGGGTGGCTTACAATGTGTTAAGTAATAGCCTTCATACTTTTATATATTATACAAAGTCAGCTTATTGCCCCCACAATCTGGGTCCTCATTTCACCTACCTTTGAATGGATGGAAGGCTGAGTCAACCTTGAGCCTGGTGAGATTTGAACTTGCAGTAATTGCAAGCAGCAGTGATTAATAACAGTGCTTTAGTCCACTGTACTACAGGCTCCTATTCTATTCTATTCTATTCTATTCTATTCTATTCTATTCTATTCTATTCTATTCTATTCTATTCTATTCTATTCTATTCTATTCTATCCTATCCTATCCTATCCTATCCTATCCTATTCCCTTCCCTTCCCTTCCCTTCCCTTCCATTGGAGGTCCCTAAAGAGTCTTAGTTCCTCCCCTGGAGCTTCTTTAAATGGCTCCTCTAAGGAAAGTTTGGATTTCATTTTTGTTCTGCATAAACTTCATTAACCTGATGTTATCCAAATATGCTGGACTACAGTTCCTATTAACCCAGCTAATAGTAAGCATGTTAGCTATGGATGAATGGAATTATACTCATTCTAAAAGTTATGCATTAAGTTCTGAATTTAAGTGATCTGGAAATTTCCTAAATCACAGGTTAGTATCTTAGCCACTGTGCTATTCTAGCTTTCCACCCACAAATCCTTCCATTTCTTTGTGATTTGAGGATTGCAAAACTAGTAAACTACCCATAGAGATTACCATTACCATACTACCATTTCACCCTCCAGCCTTTCATAGCTGATTGTGTGTGTGCGTGTGTATGTCTGTGTGTATTTATTTCTTTATTGTCCATCAATGGAAGTTTCTGAAAAAAGCCCTTTTCTGCAATTAAGGCTTTCTGTTCTCTGCTGTTCTAATAAATTAATGCTAATTATTGATCAGTATTTGACCCATGTTGGCCAACATTCAAGAGATTCATGACTCCCTTCTCCCAATTTCACCCTGTTTTGCTTGTGCCCTTTATGGCTTTCTTTCTCTTTGCAGGTGGCAGAGCTGTCCCTGGAACTGGACTGGGTGGTGGTGGTGGACTTCCTGGTGGTGGTGGATTTCCTGGTGCTGGTGGACTTCCTGGTGTTGGTGGACTTCCTGGTGGTGGTGGATTTCCTGGTGTTGGTGGACTTCCTGGTGGTGGTGGACTTCCTGGTGGTGGTGGACTTCCTGGTGTTGGTGGACTTCCAGGAGTTGGAGTAGGCCCAGGAGGAGTTGGTGTAGGAGGTAAGTTGTTAAGGGGAAGAGGAAGAGGAGGAGATGAAATTGGGGTTTGCTTCCATATCCCAAATAGTCAATCCCATTTAGTCCAACAGTTCTCAATTACCCTGTTTCCCAGAAAATAAGACCCAACCAGAAAATAAATCCTAGCATGATTTTTCAGGATGCTCGTAATATAAGCCCTACTCCCAAAATAAGCCCCAGTTAAGATTGTCAGCCAGATGGATAGCATTTAGTACTGTATTTCCCCCAAAATAAAACCTAACCAGAAAATAAGCCCTAGTGCTTCTTTTGGAGCAAAAATTAATATAATTTTTAATATAATAACATGGTATAAACTTGTTCACTGGCTTCAAATGTATTAATATCTATTCACTGCTTTTAGGTTATATCACCAAGCAGGGGTCCAGTGGGCAAAACAGCAATAGCAATAGCGCTTAGACTTATATACCACTTCATAGTGCTTTTACAGCCCTCTCTAAGCGGTTTACAGAGCCAGCATATTGCCCACAACAATCTGGGATTCGGAAGGATGGACGTCTGAGTCAATCTTGAGCCGGTCAGGATCGAACTGCTGGCTATGGGCAGAATTTGCCTGCAATACTACTTTCTAACCGCTGTACCACCACGACTCCTACCGAATACTAGCAGACACACACGTCCTGTCTGGCATGTGTGAACTGAGGGCAGGGGCTATCTGCTCAAATAGCAGTATCAGTCTCAAAGCAACACCGTGTACTCACAGCCATTCTGATCCTAGTAACTGGAGCAGAAACCTAATTTTAACATCCACACAGGGAGCAGAGCTGAATCCACCTGCCCCTTATTTATTCTTCCTCCAACCTGATACCAAAGACACTTCCATGCTGCTTCAGTCCCTGGTCCTCATCTCTTCAAAAGCAGTTTGGAGCTGTTGTTTATCAGCTGATCTTAAAAAGCTGAGAAAGAGCAGAAAAGCTGTTCTGCCCCAGCTCCGGATTCCCAAGGATTGTGACACACACCAAAGTTATAACGTACCAAGAATAAACAAAGTCCGGCAAAGGTTGGCAACCAGCCCAGAAAACAAGATACAATAAGACACTCACTCTTCAAAAATGCTCTGATGATAATTACAAGTTGTTTTTAGCAAGAAACTTACTAATGGCGTGTGACTTAAATAGGCTAAGGGAGTGATTCATTATCATCAAACCTTACTCTCGAGGAGACCTCCTCCTCCTACTGAGTAGCCACTCCTGCCTTTTGGCAGCCCTGCGTGCTCGAGCATTGAGGAGAGGCTCCTCCACTTTGCTCTCTCCACCTGAAGGAGCCTCTGGAGGTTCTGAAGGCCCTGGCTGAGTCTCTGCCTCTGGCACCACATCCTCTTCAGCCTCCTCGCTGTCTGACACGAGCGCCGGCTGCGCAGGCTTCTGGCGCGACCCCACACCAGCCTCCTCGTCGTCAGGATCAGCCACGATCCGCGCAGGCTGCTGGCGGGCCACAACAAAAGCCTATGAGCCATCTGGATTCTCTCTCCAGGTGCTGAGTAAGAGAGTGCAAAGAACATGGTTCGGCATCACAATACTGGAGTAATAAAACACATCCCCATACTTTGCAAAAGGGAAAAATAAAAAACTTATCAGACTCAGGCTTGCCCAGGAACCCATTGAATGGAATAAAAAAAAAAGAACAAAACAGTCAAACTCTTAATCATTTTGCGTTCCTTTTCCTGCATTTGCTATAGCCGTGATGGCGAACCTATGGTACGCATACCACATGTGGCATGCAGAGCCCTCTCTGCTGGCATGCCAGCCATTGCCGCAGCCCAGCTTCACCGCGCATGTGCGTGTGCTTTCCGCCTCCAGCTGGTCTTCGGGTCTCTGCCACATATGTGCGGGGGCGGGGCACGTGTGGAGATGCACATGTGCATGCACAAGGGGCAGGGGGCATGCGGGGGATGCACACGTATGCGTGGGGACGGGGCGCATGTGCGAGGGGGTACAAGTTGGTGCAGGAGGCTTTCCAGGCCCAAAACTGGGTGTGTGGGGGGGTGCGGAGTGTATGTGCCAGAGGCGGGGCACATGCACAGGGATGCATGCTTGGGGGCAGGGCACATGCACAAGGGGACGCTCGCATTGCATTTTGAGGGTTTGGGGACACGCACATCAGAGGTGGGTTTCAGCAGGTTCTGACCAGTTCTGGAGAACCAATAGCGGAAATTTTGAGTAGTTCGGAGAACCAGTAGTAAAAATTCTGACTGGCCCCGCCCACATCTATTCTCTGCCTCCAGAGTCCCAGCTGATCGGGAGGAAATAGGAATTTTGCAGTATCCTTCCCCTGGAGTGCGGTGGGAATGGAGATTTTACAGTGTCCTTCCCCTGCCACGCCCACCAAGCCATGCCCACCAAGCCATACTACGCCCACGAAGCCACACCCACAGAACTGGTAGTAAAAAATTTTGAAACCCACCACTGGCGCATGTACATTTACGCACCTGTGCTTTGGGCACTCAGCACCAAAAAGTTTAACCATCATTGTGCTATAGGCAAATAAAAATTGAAAGCTATCAGAGGTAGAGCTGTGCAGTCTTTCAGTCCAAAACAGAAAAGTCAGACATTCTCAACTCCTTCCCTGAAATGCAGCTACCGTGTAAACTGAGGGTCCCAAAACTCCTCAGCTCCTTGACCCCTTCGTGAAGTTTCAGGTTGTTGATTGACTCCTGGAGATTAATTACGGTATGTGAAAATAATTTTAAGAAATAGCACTTTAACTAATACAGTAATGGTCACAAATTATCCTCACACATTGTCTGCTGTGGATACTCTACAAATACAAGCCCACCTCTGTTTGGAAACAACGCCAATCAGTTCATGGTGTATTTTACAATAGGATCATCGGAGGTTGCGTGTCTTTGCCCGATTTTATGCAAAAATACCTGAGCAGTAGATGCAAGAGCGCTGCTCTTAAACCATTTGACCCAATTACCAGGGTTTTTTTCCAGTCTCAAATAGTGTCATTAACACCCCCGCTCCTAAAAAACCAGAAACTATATTTTACGCAATCAGGTAGGCAGCAGTTTCCCACTCAGAATCAAGCAAATTGCTTCATAAAGCACAGGATATGCCCAGTTGAAGAACCACAGTATTAGAGGGAGCTAAAATGAAGCTACTTTAAAAAACAAAAAAACAAAAAATACCCTGCAGACAGGAAGCTTTGTTGACTCTAGTAGTTCCTGAGTGGGGAGGCAAGGTGAGATGGAAGAGCTTCACCAGTTGGACAACCAACAGCTCATGCTTTAAAAGTGGGCTGCGAAACGAAAGTCTGGTAGGCCCATGCTTTGAAGTGGGCTGCGGCTGAGTGTGAAATTAATGGGCTCAGCTGGCAAACACAGCAACTGTGTGGGAAGATCTTCCTCTGAATCCAGTTCTGGGGTGGCGGAAAATGAGGCTGAATGGAATTAACAATGTTTCAATAGGATGAATTGAATGGGAGGGCATTCTGTTCCTATCCGTTCTTGTTTTAACGTTAAAATTATATCTCACTCATTTTCTGTATTATTTTCCATTTTCTTGCAATGCAGTACCGGCAGCACTCCACATTTTAAGATTAGTGTCTGTTTTGCTTCCTGTTGGCGTCTGTAAGCGTGTACACTCACACACAAGTACATGAAGGATACCTTTACCTCAGCCCCCCTGTGAGGTAACAGCAAATGAATCAGCCATGTGAGGAAAAGAGAAAATGACAAACCATGTTTTGGAATGATCACATTTGTTTATTACCACAGTATATAGAATACATGCATGAAGCAGTGATTTTCTAGGAAAGAATGAAATGGCATTTGAATGAAGTAAATAGTACAGCTTTGAAAATCTGAATTACAGGTAGTCCTCGACTTACGACCACAACTGAGCCCAACAATTCTGTTGCTAAAAGAGACATTTGTTAAGTGAGTTTTTGCCCCACTTTATGACCTTTCTTGCCACAGTTGTTAAGTGAATCGCTGCAATTGTTAAATTAGTCACACAGTTGCTAAGAGAATCTGGCTTCCCTATTGACTTTGCTTGTCAGATGGTCGCAAAAGGGAATCACATCACTCCGCCATATTGCAACCACCATAAATATGAGTTAGTTGCCAAGCTTCCAAATTTTGATCAGGTGACCAATGGGCATGCTGCAATGGTTATAACTTCGAATGGTCACAAAGTGAACTGTTGTAAGTTGAGAACTACTTGTATTCCATGGCCACTAAAGAGAATAATAAGATACCAGTAAAAAGCTTACCTTATTACAATGCTGCATTTTATTTAAAGCACGTATGGGACTTTTCCTCTCCAGTGCTAAGGTCCTGGGGATCAGAGAGGGAACTACGATATGTAGCCCCTTGGGAATCATCTGATGGTTATGGGTAATCAGAGCCAAAACGAGTAAGGGAATTCATCTTCTTTGCCACCACTTCTTTTCAGCGGGTGCCTATTAAAGAGAGCTTTTGGACATGGAGTAAAGCGCTATGGTGGCGAAGTGGTCAGAATCAGTGGTGAAGTCCAAATTTTTTTACTACCGGTTCCGTGGGCGTGGCTTGGTGGGCGTAGTGTAGCTTGGTGGGCGTGGCTTGGTGGGTGAGGAAGGAGAAGGATACTGCAAAATCTCCATTCTCACCCCACTCCAGGGGAAGGATACTGCAAAATCCCCATTCCCTCCCCACTCTGGGGCCAGCCAAAGGTAGTATTTGCCAGTTCTCTGAAGTACTCAAAATTTCCACTACCGGTTCTCCAAACTGCTCAAAATTTCCACTACCGGTTCTCAAGAACTTTTCAGAACCTGCTGGATTTCACCCTGGTCAGAATGCAGTATTGCAGGCTAACTCTGCTCACATTGCCAAGAGTTTCATTTCTGACCAGCTCAAAGGTTAACTCAGCCTTCCATCTTTCCAAGGTTGGTTAAAATGAAGGCCCAGATTGTTGGGGGAAATACGCTGACTCTGTAACCACTTAGAGAGGACTGTAAAGCACTGTGAAGCGGTATATAAGTGCAATTGCTATTACTAAAGTTGATCAGAAGTGGAGGCTGGGAAGGTCTCGTCATCTCCCTTAGACAACTGAACAGCTTCCAGTTTTAACCAAGCCAGGCTGGTTTAATTGCCCCAGCACCAGCTAACCTTTTGCTGATGCCAGCAAAAGTTTCAGAATAAATTGTTTGATCTCCTTCCCTTTGGCCCCAAAGGTACATTTCCACTATTTCTTAAAATTAGAGTAAGATTAAAATGAGGGTCATGTCAGTTTTGCATTATTATCACAGCAAGACTATATTTGAAATGCATTACGTTTCTATTATTAAGCTATACCTCCTGTTTCCTCTCTTGCTTGAAACTTCAAGGAGTGAGTCCAGCAGTAGCAGCAGCTGCTGCCGCTAAAGCAGCAAAATACGGTATGTCTCCCAATTATTTGAAAGCTCTTTATTTGGGGGTGGGGGGTGTTATCTATAGCAAGCTCAAGCACGTAGATATTATTGCAGTGCACATTGTAGGATTGGGCCCTCCATTCTTCTCTCTCTTCTCTCTTTCCTCCTCTCTCCCTCCCTCTCTCCCCCTCTCCCTCTCTCCCCCTGTCTCCACCCTCTCTCCACCTCTCTCCCTCCCTCTCTCTCCCTCTCTCTCTCCCTCTCCACCTCTCTCCTTCTCTCCCTAACTATTAAAATACTTCCCCGGGATGGGCAAAGTTGCACTTAGTAAGTGTGCCATCTTAGTGACCTCTCAGAAACTAGAGGACAGGTGGGTAAATCCAGCATGAAGTTACAACTACTACTGAAAACAACAATGTTGTTGTACAGACAGTTTTTCCATCCTCTCTGATGTCAATTCTGGAAGTTGAGACGAAATTGAGAAATGTCAATCTGTACAGCGCAGTGTAGAGCAGAGAAATTTGTGATATTTTGGTGGGAGAAAATAGAAGATTTTGAGTTTCTGCTTTCTGACAACAGTAAGATTTAATACAGCATGCCTGGTGCCTTAAAGTATGTTTGAAATCAAGAAAGGTTTCAATTGATTTCATATTTCTTAACACTTCCCCTAGTTATCTGGCCATAACAAAACTAGAAATTATATTTTGAAATTTCCCCCCTCTAACCATAAATTTTGCAAAATAAAATTTAGAAAATCAAATTGACTTTGTTAACATGTGCAAGTTGCAAGATTCAGGCTTTCCAGGCAGAACGTGGATTGGTTGAAGGCCCAGATATAGTCTATGTCTACTTACACAGGAAGTAGTTGCTATATATGCAGTGATACTTCTGTGATCTGGGGGTGTTGTGTGGATTTTTATCTAGGAACCTCCACAATTCATCTCCCCGGGGCAGAGAGAGAGAATGGCTGTTTTAAACCACTGTATCAAATAGGCTTATATATCAAATTGACACATACAGTATATGGAAGGGCAGCAATGAGATCAATGAAAAGCTTGAGGAATAGAACACATCTTTTGAATCAGTGAAAAATGAGAGAGAGACATACACACACACACAGAGAGAGAGAGAGAGCGCATGCAGAACTGTCACGGAAGAGAATTCCTCATATTGAAGGTCATCCATAAAAAGGGTACCTCTGCCTGTGCATCCCACCAATCCCAAACAGAGGCACTGTGCCTATGAATCCCATGAATCTGAGAGACCAGAGTGATGAGCCAACAAACACAGCCTGTGAAACCTCCCTCAAACTTTGTGTCCTTGCCTACATGAGGAAACGTACATGAATGGAATCCTATATGTGGTGGGATTGCAGAATGAGCATGGAGAGGTTAGGGTTAGGGTTAGGCTTTGGGAACCACCATCTGATATAGACTGTTTTTGCTCTAATGTGGTCATTCGATGGTAGCATGCAGGCAGTTCTCTCCTGAGTCTGCTCTTATGCTTAGCAGCATTGAAATCGCATGGATTTTCTGAATAAGTATAATTGGTAGGCAGCAAGGACTTTGGTGAATCTTCTTTGAGTTTCCACTAAGTTCCTCTCCAATTGAGTTTCTGCTGAGTTCCCAATGCAATTGAATCGAGTTTCCACCAAATTCCCACTCCCATTTCATCATGTCTTTCCTAGGGCGGGTTCCAGGTGGCGTCTTCCCTGGTAGCGTCGGCCCTGGTGGCGTCTTCCCTGGTGGTGTTGGACCTGGTGGCGTTGGCCCTGGTGGCGTCATCCCTGGTGGCGTTGGACCTGGTGGCGTCTTCCCTGGTGGTGTTGGACCTGGTGGCGTCTTCCCTGGTGGTGTTGGACCTGGTGGCGTTGGCCCTGGTGGTGTCATCCCTGGTGGCGTTGGACCTGGTGGTGTCTTCCCTGGTGGTGTTGGACCTGGTGGTGTTGGTGTCCCAGGTGGTGGTGTTCCTGGTGGTGTCGGTGGTTTCCCAGGTATTGGTGGAGTTCCTGGGGTGCCATCAGTCCCAGATGCAGAAGAGCTCCATGCCAGTATGGATTCTGTCCTGTAACTTAACTGTGTTTCTATGCACATTAGGAGCTGGGACAGCAGGAGCGGCAGCGGCAGCGGCAGCAGCTAAGGCAGCAGCAAAAGCAGCAGCATATGGTAAATATGGAACTTATTTCTTTTTCTCATTGCAACAGAGTTTGCGAATAGCAATATATAACTAAATGCCAAAAATCAGCAAAGCACTGAATAAAATGAAATACAGAATGGCATGCAAAATAAATTGCTGACTGAGGCAAAGTAAACTTATCTCGTACCTTGAGCCTGGCAAAATATGTAATATTATAAAGAATCCATAGATATTAATTTAAAAACACAAGGCTCTCTGTAGGAAAAATATATGTGAAATTATTTTGAAAGTCTATATTAAAGACCTTCATTGGACCTAATATAAAACATTAATATACATGTCCTTAGATAATTTTTTTACTGAATCAAGTTTGTTTATCCCCCAACCTGTCTGAAATCCAGGTTATTGTGATAGATAACACAAAATTGGAAACAATCAGACACCCCTCTGGATCAAATCATAATTAAAAAAATATACGAATGTGCAGAGATGGACAGATTATCTATGAAAATGAAGGAAAGGGAGGGCACCGAGTACTATTTAATATGGAATAAATAGTATTCCTGGCTGGAGAATAAACATAAAACTTAAGGGATGTTTTTGTTATGAGATCGAATTGTAAATAGAAATCAAGATAATTTAAATAAAGATGTAAGTTTAAGATAGAGATATTTAGAAGTAGAATTTGTGTAAAGAGGTTAAATAGGTTAGAGATACCGATGCAGAAAAGTTGTTATTAGTATTGAAATCTTGATGTGTTTGTTTTTTGTTATTTATATTTCTTCTTTTGTGTGTATGTGTGTTTTTCTTGCTTTTTTTGTGTATTATGTTTCTTTTTGTACTGTGTATTTTAATCTTTGGAAATTTAATAATTTTTTTTTAAAAAAAAGAAATCCAGGTTTTTGCTTCAAAAAGCATTCATCTTCTACCCAATAAAACAATCCTTCAAGCATAACCAAAAAGATTTATCGCTCAAATCTCCCTCTCAGTTTATCATTGCCCTTATCACTTTTTTGTTTGTAAACCAACATTTATCATCCTTGTAGATTTATGTTTTTCAAATTTGGCAACTTTTAAGATGTGTAAACTTGAACTCCCAGAAATCTCCAGCCAGCACATTATGGCTGGGGAATTCTGGGAGTTTAAATCCACACATTTTACAGTTGCTGAGTTTGAAAACCACAGAAGGATCTTGCCTTCTGATTATTTCTCATTCAGTATTTCTCATTTATACTGAATCAAATTTGTCAGACACAACAAAACCAAACTCAGCATCTTTGTGGGGATAATACAAGATTCTACTGGATTGCTGAATTGCATTCTGCTCCCACAGCAATAGGAATTGGGTGGAGGGGTGGGGTGGGGTGGGGCACTTCATTGATGTTTTTCAATTCTTGAACATTCCATTCTTTTTTTTTTTAATTTGATTTATATGCCGCCCTTCTCCGGAGACTCAGAGCAGCTTACAATGTGTTAAGCAATAGCCTTCATACTTTTGTATATTTATACAAAATCAGCTTATTGCCCCCACAATCTGGGTCCTCATTTTACCTACTTTAGAAAGGATGGAAAGCTGAGTCAATCTTGAGCCTGGTGAGATTTGAATTTACAGTAATTGCAGACAGTAATTGCAGTAATTAACAGTGCTTTAGTCTGCTGAGCCACCAGGCTCCTTTCTCTCTTTAGAGGTAGAGACAGAGGTAATTTGCAAATGAATAGAATAGAATAGAATAGAATAGAATAGAATAGAATAGAATAGAATAGTGGAAGGGACCTTGGAGGTCTTTTAGTTCAGCCCCCTGCTCAAGCAGGAGAACCTATACTATTTCAGATAAGTGGCTATCTAGTCTCTTCTTAAAAACCTCCAGTGATGATGCGCCCATAACTTCTGAAGGCAAGCTATTACACTGGTTAATTCTCCTCACTGTTAGGAAGTTTCTCCTTAATTCTAGCTTGCATCTCTTTTTGGTTAGTTTCCAGCCATTGTTTCTTGTCCTGCCCTCTGGTGCTTTGTAGAATAATTTGACACCCTCTTCTTTGTGGCAACCCCACAAACTGGAATACTGCTATTATGTCACCCCTAATTCTTCTTTACTTTAGACTAGCCAGACCCAAAACCTGCAACTGTTTTTCATATATTTTAGTCTCCAGATAGTTGCTTCTTCTCTGAACTTTTTCCAAGGTCTCAACATCTTTTTTGTAGTATGGCGACTAAGACTGGTTGCAGTATTCCAGGTGTGGTCTTACTAGGTTTTTATAAAGTGGTACTAATACTTCACATTATCTTGATTCTATGCCTCTGTTTATACAACTCAGGATTGTATTAGCTTTTTTGCCTGCTGCTGCACACTGCTGACTCATATTTAAATGATTGTCCACTAGGACTCTAAAATCCCTCTCATAGTTACTGTTTTTAAGCCAGGATTTGCCTAATCTGTACTTATACCTTTGATTTTTTCCTGCCTAAATGTTAATCTTTGCTTTTCTCCACATTAACATTCATTTTGTTGGATAGGGCCCAGTGTTGAAGTTTGTCAAGATCGTTTTGGATCCTGAGCTAGTCTTCTGGGGTGTTGGCTATTCCTGCAGTTTAGTGTCATCTGCAAATTATCAAATTTATTTATCAAATAGAAGAGTTCCCCTTCTATTCCCTCATCTAAGTCATTTATGGGGGGTGCGATAAACTTAATACCTCATCCTAATCCAACAAATATTATTAAAGAAGATAAAAAAATTGGTCCATATAATCAGACTATTTGTTTCAATATTTTTTTCCTCAGGAACTGGAGTAGTACCTGGTGGAGTTAGGCCTGGTGGAGTTGTGCCTGGTGGAGTTGTACCTGGCGGAGTTGTGCCCGGCGGAGTTGTGCCTGGTGGAGTTGTGCCCGGCGGAGTTGTGCCTGGCGGAGTTGTGCCTGGCGGAGTTGTGCCTGGCGGAGTTGTGCCCGGCGGAGTTGTGCCTGGCGGAGTTGTGCCAGGTGGAGTTGTACCTGGTGGAGTTGTGCCTGGCGGACTGGGACCTGGTGGAACGGGACTAGGTAAGTTCTTATGTATGTAGGAAATATAAAAGCACAGCATTACTGCCAATGGCATTTTTATACTGCCCATCTTGCCAAGAGCCAACTCTAGGTGGCTTACAACCAAGCACAACCAACCATTTTGTGTCAGCTCTAGAATGGGTGTTTAGCAGTTTAACTCAACTGTGAGGAACATTTTGTATATTTAGGTCATTCAGTCCAGAGATCCTTAGTGAAACAGTTAGACTTGATGGGAATTTGGAAGTATGCCTTCTCTGTCATGATGCCTGTTTTATGGAACCCCCTTCCCCAGAGATACAGGCCTTGTTGTCTTCAGGAAAGCAGTGAAGACCTGGCTTTTCCCCTAGGCTTTGAAGCTACGATCCAATGGACCTAGCATGGGGTGGTAGATTTATGGATGCAGGTTTGATCATATCAACATTTAGGTTAAATTGGAGGTGGGGGTTGTCTTGGAATTGCATTGTGTCCCGTTTGCCCCCCAGAAATCTTTCTGGCAGATGAGCAGCTATGTAAGTTTGTTTCGATAAACGAATTAAATAAATAAATCCTTGCTCAGTGCAAGAATTCAAGTTAAAGCATCTCTTAAAAGATGGCCATCCAGTTTCTGGATGAATACATCCAGGGAAGGGACGCCTACCAGCATTTCACACTTCAGCTGATCTTACGCTTAGGAAGTTTTTCCAACATTCAATTGGAAACTGCCTTCCTTTAACTTACTGTAAATTCATTATTCTGTGTCCCTGCAGTCTGTAATGATAAAAGAACAAGTTTTACTAATTTTCTTCTCTGTGGTTGCTTTTTAGATATTTGAAGCATGGTATCATATTTCTCTCCAGGCTCTTTTTCTCCAGGCTTAAACATGTCTAACAACTTCAATCTCTCTTTGTTTCAGGTTATTATCTTAGTTGACCTTTTCTGAAAGTATTCTGAATCCTCTGATTCCTTAAAATTTGGTGCCTACAATTGGTACAATACTTCAGCTGAGTATTATTCCCACATATTGGACACTGTACTTTTACTAATGAAGGCTAAAATTGTTTGGCTTTTTGGCAGCCACGCCACCCTGCTGACTCATATTCAGTTTAGCAGTCATGGTTTCATGGTTATTTAGCTGAAGTTAGGCTACCATTGGGGTGACTCCCAACCCTGCCATGAACTGGGGAACTATGCAAAATAGGTGTTGATGATCCAAAGACCTCATCTTTATTTTTCTTCTATTTGCAGTTCCAGGAAGTTCTGCGGCCGCTCTAAAAGCAGCTGCCAAGGCAGCAAAATATGGTAAGGACACTTCAATCCAGCACAGGCAACAATTTAGACCAGCATTGTAAATATAGGCAACTAACAGTTTCTACTAGGTCTTTGCAGTATTTCAGATTTGAAGGCAACAAAATATGTTGGGAAGTACAGCAGCATGTTTGTAGCACTTGTCTGCATCTCCTTAAATCAAATATGTCTTTCCTTAGAGTCCTGCTGAAGCTACAGAGGGCATCACACAAACTTTGCAGAGTTGCAGGCAGATAGCAATAGCCATAGCACTTAGACTTATATACTGCTTTACCAGCCCTCTCTAAGTGGTTTACAGAGTCAGCCTATTTCCCCCAACAATCTGGATCCTCATTTTACCCACCTCGGAAGGATGGAAGGCTGAGTCAACCTTGAGCCTGGTGAGATTTGAACTGCCAAATTTCAGTCAACCAGCAGTCAGCAGAGAAGTAGCCTGCAGTACTGCACTCTAACCACTGCACCACCATGGCTCATTATGCTACATGTGTGCTCCCAAAAGTCCCTTTTTTACTTTTATATTCAGATTCTGCACAGTATTAGTAAACAGCAAATGGAGCACTATACACAAGGAGAAATGAAAGAGTCCATCTTTCTGGGCCTTGGTCCATTCCTCACTTAAGCGGAAAATCTGTTCACTGAGTTAGAAGTACTGGGGTTAAGGGACCATTCAGCTCTGTGCACTAAGGCTGGGGTCACCAACCCCCGGTCCGTGGACCGGCACTGGGCCGTGGCATGCCAGAAAACGGGCTGCACAAACAAGCAAAGCCCCATCCACGGGATGCAGGCGGCATGCGGAAACCACACCCCCTCCTGTCTGCGGAAAAACCTCTCCCCATGGAACCGGTCCCTGGTGCCCCAAAGTTTGGGGGCCGCTGCTCTAAGGAGACTATATCATTTGGAGAGAACATAGCATCTGAAGAGCATCCCAGATCCCTCTCTCATCTCTTGTTATACACATTGTATGAATGTTAGTTTATGGCGGGGGGGAAACCAGGATGAAACTGGTAGCACATTTTCTGAATAGGTTTATTAACATGCATAGCCTGTTTTGTGAACGGCAGTACACTTTATCAGAAGCACAGAACCTCTGATGCAGCTCACAAAAGCTTGTACCTGCTAATAAACTGTGTGAGTCAGAAAAGGTGCTTCAGATTATTTTTTTTTTTGTCTCTCACCATTCATGGCTTTGGTTCTCTTTAATCATCATTTAATAATTGATCGTTGGTGGCTCAGCATATTATGCAGAACCACAGGCTTTAAAAAGTGTGTGTGTGTGTGTATGTGTGTGTGTGTGTGTGTGTGTGTGTATGCAGCCATAGAAGTGCAGCTACATCCACCAGACCTTTCTCAAAAGTTAGGTATTTACCATGGGTCAAAAGCAGGATGATGAAAACAATGAATAAGCTGATGCTTATTATTATTATTTTATGTTAATATGTTATGTTAAGATTTTTATCCCCCTTTCTTTCAATTGCTCAAGGAAGCTACATGGGGAACTCCCTTTATTTTATTGCCATAATAACAACCCTGAAGAGGGTTAGTCTTAAGTCACTGGAGCAAAGTCACCCATGGCTGTTGGTGGACTTGAACCTGGATCTCCCCATTCCTATCCCAAAACCTTTATCACTCCACCTGCTTTCTTCTGCTATAAATGAAAAGCTTTATGCCTACACTGTAGAATGTCCATGAATACAGTATAAGTGGTTTAAGTGGCAGGTAACAGGTTTATATATGTAAGGATCATAAGCATTGTTTGGGGTGTAGCTGATGTGCCCAACCTTTGATCTGGCTTTCCTTTGCAGCTGGAGAAATTGCATAAGATGGTATGATAGCAGAAGGGCAAAACACTTCCCCACCTACTCCAATACACAGACCTGTAATTTGCCTGTGAAAATATCACTGTGTCATTTAGCAGCACGGTTCTAAGGGGGGAACAAACAATTGCAGAAAAATGCTGTATCGTTGAGCAGACTCATTTTGCAAAGAAAAAAAACAACATTGTAATAAGACTGCAAGTAGCCACCTGCAGGCATGGTGAAAAACGTTGGCGGTATTAGGAGAAAATACAAAGCACACAGGTTTCATGTTTTGAACTGAGTATCATCCTTTGAGAACTTCAACTCTTACACAACAGAACAAAAAACTGTTTCTTTCTTACAACGTTTGCTTTGCCCGAGCAGGAGCTGGTGGAGGTAGAGGACTTGTGCCTGGAGGAGGGGTTGGCGGCCTAGTTCCTGGTGCTGGTGGTGTTGGCGGCCTTGTTCCTGGCGCTGGTGGTGTTGGAGGCCTTGTTCCTGGTGCCGGTGGCGTTGGAGGCCTAGTACCTGGTGCTGGTGGTGTTGGAGGTCTGGTTCCTGGTGCTGGTGGCGTTGGTGGCTTAGTCCCTGGTGCTGGTGGTGGACTTGTGCCTGGCATTGGAGGAATCCCAGGAGCTGGAGGTAAGTAATGCTATATGCCAACACTTATTACCAGCTATACTTATTTTATTATTCCCAGACAAATTAGTATTTCTCTGGGAACACAACAGAATTTCTATCAGTTCAGAATACAAGGCAACTAAGCTAAATTACTGAAATGCCCTTACAAATTTAATTAACAATGCCAAGGAACAAAACAACAAGCTCCCCAGCAGCACAAATGCTTCCGGCAAGAGCAAACATTTACCTACCCTCCTCAATGGTAGTAGGAGCCTTCCAAGAGCAAAGAGATCCACAACTGAGGCACCCCCTCCAAGACGGTTTCGATTTTCCCGTTCAGAAAGGCTGAAATGCAAATCCTATTCAGGTTTTTGGCAAGCTGTATTGCAAGTCAAAGCAGTGTTATTCTGTACTACCTTTTGATTTTTCAAATACTGCTGCAGGAAATCCAGGAAAGGGAGGGATTGTTTATAGCAGCCCATCTCAGCAATTTTAAAATGTATGGGCTTCAACTCCCAGAAGTTCCTAGAGAGCAAGCTACAGTAGTTTGAAGTCTGCATCTCTTAAGAGTTGCGGAAAATTAGAAACACTGGTTTACAGAAAAAAAAAACTGGGGATCCATCAGTGAAAACCGTGACCAAAAGAAATATAGCTCGTATACAGGGGTGGGATGTTGGGGGCTCGCAGGGGTTCGGGAAAACCTCTAGCTAAGATTCTGTGCAGTTCAGAGAACCCCCAAATCCCATACCTGGCTGGCCCCGGCCCCCCTGCCTTGCCCCTCCCAGGAGTCCCCACGCAGCCTGTTTTGGATGCAGGTAAGTGCAGGGTGCACGCGGAGGCTCGGGGAGGGCAAAAAACGGACCTACCAGAAGAGGGCCTCCAGAGCCTGGGGAGGCTGTTTTTGCCCTCCTGGAGGCTCGAGGAAAGCCTCCAGAGCCCGGGGAGGGCATAAACACCCTCCCCCCGACACCATGGTGCAGGAGGCCAACTAGGCCACGCCCACCCAGCAACCTTGCTAAAATTTTTGAAGCCCACCCCTGCTCATATACCGTTTTCAACCTTTTTCAGTATTATTATTAAACACATGCTCAGTGGTGTTTCAAAGACTGGTAGATAGATCTGCCTGTCAAATCCAAAACCAAACCAAAACCAAAACCAAATGAATTCCAAAGCAAAACAAAGCAAAATCAAACCAAACAAAATCACGACAAAACAAAACAAAAGAGCCCTGGTGGCGCAGCAGACTAAAGCCCTGTTATTAACATTAGCTGCCTGCAATTACTGCAAGTTCAAATCTCACCAGGCTCAAGGTTGACTCAGCCTTCCATCCTTTCAAAGGTAGGTAAAATGAGGACCCAGATTGTGGGGGCAATAAGCTGACTTTGTATAAATATACAAAAGTATGAAGGCTATTGCTTAACGCATTGTAAGCCGCCCTGAGTCTCCGGAGAAGGGTGGCATATAAATCAAATCAAAAAACAAAACAAAACAACCCAAGACAAAAACATAGTTACCAGTCCGTTTAAAGTGGGTCAGAGTTATAGTGCCGATTCTGTCCCAAATGAATGTGTTAAAAGTTCTCTGCTGCTTCTGTTGACTGTGTTTTTACATAGCCATGCTTCCTGCTGTTTTTACTACTTGGGAGGAAAAGTATATCGTTTTGCCTGCCCTAAAGACATTGTGCATGTTCCATAAGTTGCTTCCAGATGCTGCCTTCTGCAGCTTTCCCCTGCCACCTTTGACTGATTGTGTGCCATCAGGTTGGTGTCAACTGTTAGCAACCACACAGATGTGGTTCTTCCAGATCTTCCAACAGTTCTCTCATCACCACTGTAAATGAGTCCATCCACCTGGCTACTGGCAGTGGAGAATTCTGGGAGTCGAAGTCCACACATCTTAAAATTGCCAAGTTGAGAAACGCTGTTTTAATGAGATATTAGAGATCTGAACTTTGCTCCCATTCTGACTGCTTAATTCTTTTGTTCTTCTTTCGCCTAGGACCTGGTGCAGCTGTAGCAGCGAAAGTAGCTGCTAAAGCAGCCAAATATGGTGAGTTTGGTCTGCATCTATCTAAGGTAGCTTTTCTTGGGATATATAATTTTCTCTCTTTGTAGCCCGCTTAACAAAAGGCTCTGCGCTTTTTCAGGATAAATGCCAAATTACCAAGATCAGTTATGGGTTCCTCTATTCCACAATGCCATTTTTGAGTTGGGCAAGGGCAGAAATTGGGAATTTATTTTGATACCCTATATAGGGAAGTGCACACCTTAAGGCTGCATGTGACATATGGCTGCATGTGACTTCCAAAAGTTTTGAATGGAGTTCCCGGAATCACCTAAAATTTGCAACTGGATTTTTGGAAATGATTGGCAGGGAACATTATTAATTGTAATGGTAATTAATTTGTTATCTTATTGAAATTAAATGTAAATTTAATTTAATTTTTGCATGGAGTCACTCTTGTGTATATCTTGCCCTTGAATATTTTAGGGTTGGGGTAGCTGTATCACATCACTCAGAAAGTTTCTCATTGGTCACTATTTCATTGGCGGGGAAGAGGTGGGAAAATTTGGTTTTCACAAACACCAAACCCACTGATAATGACTGTGTCAAGTGACAACCTGTCTGAGTCAGAATAAGATGAGGCAAAGAAAACGTTCGGAAAAATGATTGCATAAAAAGCACAGCTTTTTAACACAGTATCCATGTATGAATCAGTTACACAGAGGGGTAAGGCAGAAAGAAATTAAAAGCAAGAGCAAAGGAGATATGCTGCCATTTTAGGATTTTTTAAAAAAATTCTCCTTATTAAGCTGGGATTTAATAGGAGTAGAACACCTATATGAAACCATCTAAACCTAACAGTGGAGGTGAAAGGACAGAATGGGAAACATTTGATCTTGTCTTTTTTCTTTTCTTCTTATTTAACACTGCCTGCACCTCAATAAAAAAAAAATCAAACTCATTATATGTGGTACAACAGGCCTCCGTCCTGGAGGTGGTGTTCTTCCTGGAGGTGGCGTCCTTCCTGGAGGTGGTGTCCTTCCTGGAGGTGGTGTCCTTCCTGGAGGTGGTGTTGTGCCTGGAGGTGGCGTCACACCTGGAGGTGGCGTCCTTCCTGGAGGTGGCGTCATCCCTGGAGGTGGTGTAGTGCCTGGAGGTGGCGTCGTACCCGGAGCTGGCCGTATACCTGGGGGCAGACTTCCTGGTGCAGGTCTGTGCTTCATTGAGTACACATTGTCCTCAACTTATAGCAATAGCATTTTGACTTATATACCACTTTATGGTGCTTTACCATCCTCTCTAAAAGGTTTAGAGAGTCAGCATATTGCCCCCAACAATCTGGGTCCCCATTTTACCAACCCCGAAAGGATGGAAGCCTGAGTCAACCTTGAGCTGGTCAGAATCAAACTGCTGGCAGTCGGCAGAATTAGCCTGCAATATTGCATTCTAACCACTGCGCCACCATGGGTCTGACCACAATTGGGATTGAAATTTCAGTGACTAAGTGATGCAGTTATTACTGTGTCATCATGTGACCAAACCTAAATTTATGGCCATTTTTACCATTGTTGTTAAGTGAATGACAAGGTCATTAAGCAAATGACAAAGTCTTTAAGCAAATCTGGCTTCCCAATTGACTTTGCTTGTCAGAAACTGGTTGAAAAGTTCACAGCAGGATCATATGAATGCAAGACACTTGCAACCATCATAAATTAGAGTCAGTTGCCACACACCCAAGTTGTAATTATGTGAATGCAGGGCTAGTGGGAAAGTCATAAGTTTGAGAATGGGTTGTAAGTCACTTTTTCCTAGACAGTTGCAACTTTGAATCGTTGTTAAAAAATGGTCGTAAATCAAGGACTACCTGTAATCCTCAGATTTTCCTGAGTCAGGAGTAATTTCCTAGAGAATCAGCCCTCCTCACAGTTTCTCATTTTGACAGGCAAAAATCATCTCTGGCAATGGGTTTCTGATGAGAATTATTTCCTCTTCTCTCACAGGCATTCCCTTAATTGGAGGACAAGGAGGAGTCAAACCACCTAAATATGGTATATCTGCAGAATGAAAAAAATGCTTGTAATTCATTATGTTAACTCCTCGAAATAGGTATAGACCAATATGTCTATGAAAGGAAGAGAAAGTGAAAGAGAGAGAATGAGAGGGGGAGAGAGAGAGTGCAAAAGAAAAAAAAATCAGCTCAAAATGGGAGAAACAACCATTTGGAAGTGAGTGGCACATTGAACTTTGTTTGAGAAGGCCAAGGAGCACAATGGGTGGAAAGCATGAGGCAAAATAAATGATTTTTTGCTGTTACTCAGAACTAGATTAAAGTCACTTTTGGTTTAGGCAATTTCTGCATACCTTAACTGCAGAGGGCTGATCCAAAATGGCATTTCTTATTCACCAACATATTCACCCGAAGATATTCTAGCAGGTAGGCTCTCCTGCTCAGGCCCCACTGAAACAAATGGAAGCCATACCAGGGACCCCCTTCTGTTATTGCACAGCTCTTTTTTTCTCTTATGTATCTGGAGGCAATTCTCATGACCCAAAAGGCCAGAGGCTTTGCCTTCCCAAATTGTTACTCTCCAATTTCTTGTACTGGCTCAGAACAACCATTAAGGCAGATTTTCTCATCGTGGCAACTTTTAAGCTGTATGGACTTCCACTCCCAGAATTCCCTAGCCAAGGCTCCCAGAGAATTCTGGGAGTTGAAGTCCACACAGCTTAAAGTTGCCACGGTTAAGAAAAACTGCATTAGGGAAAGCAAGCTCTGGACAAAACATCTCCTTGAACAAAAAAAACCCCGGGAAAGTGTGATGCAGCTGCCATCTGGGAAGCCTCCAGCCTGCAAGAGAGAAAAGAATTGCCATGGGTTCACCACTGAGACTTGCTCCTATCTTTGACAGGTGTCCCAGGTACTGGATTGGGTGGAACTGGCGTGGCAGGTAAGATAGTCCAGAATATGGAACTGCTGGAGTTGACCTTAGGGCTGAGTCTTTAGTTTATAGGGGCTGGGCCTGGATTCTTCCTAACCCTGTTTCTTTTCCTCACACTCCAAAATATGCAGAGTTGTCTTGATATGTGAAAAAGATGCAACACAGTGATGTTTGGCAGGGTGTGATGAATGAAAGCAGTTAGGCTCTGTCATGTAACACACAGGTTCTGTTGCTATAAACTTGAAGAATGTTTTCAAGGCCCAGCTGAGCTGTCAGCCAGCTAATCTTCATGGCCCAGTGTTATTCCCCAAACCACATCAAACTCTGTCCTGGAAGTCTGCTCCTTAATTGGAGGAACAGATTCCCAGAGTAGAGGCAGGGCCAAATGTCCTGCTTTGGTTCTCAAAAGGTCACCTTGAGTATTGATCATCTCCCTGACCTTGACTTCATCATCTCCCATTGTGATTTCCAACATTGCTGTTTTGTACCATTAAGTTACCTGTTCTTTCTTAGACTGCCCTGTAGCTCTTCTCAGATCACTTAGAATGGATTGCCAAATGGATCCCATAGTCCTTTTAGAACAGTTGGCCCAGTACTCTGCTATCTAAATTAGGATTACCCAAGGCCAAAAGAGACTTCTCTCAAAACATGTTTGTACTGCAGACTGGTTTTTAGGATGTTCAAAACTACCAACAATTGGGTAGGGCACATTCAGGATTTCTATAAGGCTTTGATAATTATCATTTCATACCATTAGCTTCTAATGTTAGAATAGAATAACAGAGTTGGAAGGGACCTTGGAAGTCTCCTAGTCCAACCCCCTGCTTAGGCAGGAAACCCTACATCACTTCAGACAAGTGGTTATTCAACATCTTCTTAAAAACTTCCAGTGTTAGAGCATTCACAACTTCTGGAGGCAAATTATATCAACCTACGACCACAATTGAGCCTAAAATTTCTGCTGTTAAGTGAGACATTTGTAAGTGAGCTTTACCTTGTTTTACAACCTTTCTTGCTGCAGTTAAGTGAATCACCCCTGTTGATAAGTTAATAACCCGGTTGTTAAGAGAATTTGGCTTCCTCATTGACTTTGCTTCCCAGAAAGTCACAAAAGATGACCTTGGGACACAGCAACGGTCATAAGTATGAACCAGTTGCCAGGCATCTGAATTTTGATCACATGACCATGGGGATCCCGCAAAGGTCATAAGTATGAAAAATGGTCATAAATCACTTTTTTCAGTGCC
Source organism: Arizona elegans (assembly GCA_022577455.1). NCBI lineage: Eukaryota > Metazoa > Chordata > Lepidosauria > Squamata > Colubridae > Arizona > Arizona elegans. Next base: position 316,562,043 of record JAKOOJ010000001.1, on the reverse strand, counting down.
GTTGTAACTTTGAACGGTCACTAATGAACTGTTGTAAGTCGAGACTACCTGTACTGACCTCAGAAAGCCTAACTTGGAACTCTGATTTTTTGGACTACAACATTCCCATGTCTTTGCCATTGGCTCTGCTGGAAGAGATACATGGGAATTTAAATCCAAATCATCTGAAGGGTCAGGAAAATTTCTGCCATTTATATTAGTACTGTAGCCTCCAGTGGGCTTCTTCAACTCATATTAATACTAAACAATTTATGTTCAGTTCTGGATTAATTCACCAAGATTTAAACTGAATGTTTGGCAATTCTTACTGTAGCTTAAATTCACCATCCCCTTTTACAGACAAAAAATAGCATTGATTCTCTTCAAGATCCTTCCTGGTTAGATTCAAGAGCAATCAGGCCAAAAGACAAATATTCCATATTGCATTTCAACTAGATATATGGTTTGTTTCTGATGGAAATTTTCTTTGAAAAAAACAACAACAGGCGTTGGAGGAGGATACGGAGTCCCTGGACTGGGAGGAACCGGTTTCGGAGCTGGTGCCGGAGCTGGAGGTCTGATCCCTGGTGGGCAAAGATGCTTCTGATGGGGTGCAGAGGGAGGGCAATTCAGGGTGGGAATTATGGCCACATCTGTGTCATCCTGAAACTCAGTCGCATCTTTTCAAAACTGGAAATGTGAGAATGCACCTGTTAAACTCGGTCCACCATTTTTTTTAAAAGAACAAATAGGGATTTGTTGTAGAAACACTCTAGATTAGGGGTCTCCAACCTTAGCAACTTTAAGACTTGCGGACTTCAACTCCCAGAATTCCTCAGCCAGCTGGCTGAGGAATTCTGGGAGTTGAAGTCCGCAAGTCTTAAAGTTGCTAAGGTTGGAGACCCCTGATCTAGATCAGTATTTCTTAACCTTGAGAATTTTAAGATGCGTGGACTTCAACTCCCAGAATTTCCCAGCTAGCATGCCCTATATTTTAATAATTACTATCAATTTTGTGGTCATGGTAAGCCAGTGGTGAAATCCAAATTTTTTTTCTACTGGTTCTGTGGGCGTGGCTTGGTGGGTGGGGTGTGGCTTGGTGGGCATATCGGGGAAGGATACTGCAAAATCTCCATTCCAACCCCACTTGGGGGCCAGCCAGAGGTGGTATTTGCTGGTTCTCCGAACTGCTCAAAATTTCCGCTGCTGGTTCTCCAGAACCTGTCAGAACCTGCTGGATTTCATCCCTGTTGTAAGCTTAGATCTATCCTTGACTGGTTATAAATTTTGCTCCTTGTAATGCAAAATAGAAGAATATTATGTCGGGATGTAGGAAGAAAATCTGAGTGACCACAATGGGCTATAATTATAATTCCCCTTCAAAATACCTTAACTCTAATGCACATATTCAACCAATTCAAAGCTTTTTTTTAAAAGAAGTCCAGTTCTTCATGATTACATCCATGCAGTTTTCTTAGCAGTGTAGCAAAATGGCTTCGCCACTGCCATCTCTAAGGCTGCTTTAAAAAAACAAATCCAGTCTAGTGAATAACTTGGTATTAACAAGTAATGGCCATCCATGTACTAACCAGCTTCCAAGATCAGTCAAATCAGAATTGCTTTACAACCAGCTAAAATAATTAGAACAATTCTATTAAGGAAATGAGGAAGGTATCTTTCTCCCTATCACCTTTCAGCCTTATTACACTCATAGGTAGAGCTCACCTCTGCTTCCAGCCTCAAGTGACAATATCTTTATTTATTTAACACATTTCTATGACGCTACAATCCTAGGAGACTTTTGGCGGCTTAAATAGAACACATTCAGATTACAGACATCTGGGATAGAATAAAACAACTACAAACACGATAAAACTAAATACCAGAATAACAGAGTTGGAAGGGATCTTGGAAGTCTTGTAGTCCAACCCCCTGCTCAAGCAGGAGACCCTATACCATTCATGACAAGGATCTGTCCAGTCTCTTCTTAAAAGCCTCCAGTGATGGAGCCCTCACAACTTCTGGAGGCAAGTTGTTCCACTGATTAATTGTTCTGTCAGGAAATTTCTCCTTAGTTCTAGGTCATTTACAGCAGTTTTTCCCTGGCAGATCTGATTGGCTGGGTCAATTCTGATGGGAGAAGGGGATCCTTGAGATACCCAGGCACTAAGCCGTAAGGGCCTTTATACAGTAGGTCAGCATTTTAAATTGGACCTGGAAACCAACTGGCAGTCAGTGCAGGGTCAGCAAAACCAGTGTAATTTGCTCCCACTACTGAGAGTCTAAAAGGATTTGGGCAACTGCATTTTGGACCACTTGTAGTTTCTGAAGTCTCTGCAAGAACAGCCCCAAGTAAAATACCTTATGGTAGTTAAACCAAGTGGCCATAAGGGGGATGATTCTCTTTTCTCTCATTCTGTTGCACAAGATTGCAGTATCCAGGGGTTGGTGTAAACTCCCAAACCAGATAATAAGAAAATAGGATTTCTACCAATAGGGGAGGAAGCAAGGGGGACAGAAGGGAAAGGAGGCTCAGAGTTCAAGTGACTTCCAAATCTCCAAACAATGGATCCTCATAAAGGATTTTTTTTTCTCATAGAAGTTGTCCATGTTCAAAGTTCACAAAAGATGTGAAATTTTGCAAGAATAACTCATTCCTATTTATCCTCAACCTGCACTTTTATAACTGGATAAATCATTCCACCATCCATGGGTAGTTGGAAACGTACTTATTTAAGTCAGCATTTCTCAACCTTAGCCACTTTAAGATGGGTGGATTTCAACTCCCAGGACCCCCTAGCAACATACTTTAAGGTGGGTGGACTTCAGTTCCCAGAGTTCCCTAGCCAGGAAGGAATTCTGGGAGTTAAAGTCCACTCATCTTAAAGAATGGTGGCTGGAGAATTCTGGGAGTTGAAGCCCACCCATTTTAAAGATTACTGGCTGAGGGAATTCTGGGAGTGGAAATCAACCTATCTTAAAATTGCCACAGTTGAGAATCATTGATTAAAGTTATATTATGAGATTGCCCTTCTAAAAAACTACTTTTATTTTTTCTGTGGGTTCCAGCGCTGGTATTCTAATTGCTGTTGAGTCAATAGAGAAAAAGACCATTCTTTCCTAGGATTGAACACTGTTTTACCTTTCTTCCAATTCTCAGCCATGGCGATAAAAAGATGGAGCATATTCAGAGACCCTCCAAATTCTTCCCATCTTCCCACATCCCACTTCCCATCTTCCCACTTCCAACACAGTGGATTATTTTATGTATTGCTTCCTTAAGGACAAGCAAATTCCTGCATTTCTCTTTCTCTTTTTTCCCTTTTAACTAGAGGGAGAAAAAATATCCAAATTTCTATAAAATAATACGCCAGAGAGCTTGGAACGGAACTCAAGAGTCAATGAAAGATAACATGTTAAATAGTGGGATCTGAAGCTTTGACAGGCCCACAGCTGCACTTGCGTGAAGTTGAGTGGGCTGAAAAAGTCCACAAAGATGTCAGGAGGCACATTGGCTGGGTTTGCATGTGCTCGTCTGTAGCTTATTTTAACCACAATTTATTCAGCTAATCCAAGCTTTTGGAATCACACTAAACAACTGTAGCATAAACTAACCACATGGAAGGATAAAACCAGCATACAAAGCTGAAACACAGTTGGCTAGCTTTCAGTACATTGTTTGAACACTGCTTTTGGTACTCTAACCACAAGGGTCCTCTTTACACATGTGCAAAATTATTGGCTGCCTCAGTCCTCCAATACTTCATTTAACTGTGTGAATCAAGTGTCCTCTGTGCTTGTCCCTTCGAAGTCTTTATGCTTTCTCCCACCTGTTCCCCTCTATTGCAGCAACTGGCACTGGCTTTGGATTATCTCCTATTTACCCAGGTATGTTGTCGAGGGAAGGCCTCAGGTCCTGGCATACCCAAATGCAGGAAGGGGCTCTGGGCTGAATTATCTTTGTCTGGCCAGAGTAGCAAGCCTGTGTCCTGAGAGCAATGATTATCAAATGATGGCTTTCATCCAGTGTGTGTATTCCCTCAGTAACATTAATTTTTGTTATTAACAGAGCAGTGCCCTTCCAAAATCCTTCCAGGAGTTATTAATAAAGAAAATAGACTGGCCCAGTCGATACAACACTCAAAGCACAATGGCCAGGTTTCTCGTAATTTATTAAACCTGGGTTAATGAAAAAACTGCTGTATTCATCTCATGCTCTCAAACCTGTGGCTAGTTCACCCCACAGAATTGGCTACATTCCCACAATTCACAGGGCCAGAAACTACTTCATTTTCATTGAGTATATGTTGCAGTGTCTCCGATTTTAACTTTGCATGTTGTATGAACCAGCCATTTGCTTTTTTATACCATGGTTCAGCAAATGATGGCTTACTGCAATGCATGGATCCAGCCACTGACAAAGAAGGTGCTTTAGGTGGGCCCATTTTTCTGAGCAGTTCTTAGCGTAGTGGGAAAGGGTGTATGTGTGTGTGTGACTAAAAGGGGTAATGGCAATGCTAATAAGATTTTCTCTGTCATTTGGTATTCCCAGGTGGAGGTGTACCTGGCTATGGAGGTAAGAGCAGTACTTTAGGGGGAGGAAAGAGGCAAAGGATATTCTAGAAGTTAACTAATTAACTAGCCTTGAATGACCCCCTTTTTTTTCTGTATACATAGGTAAACCTCCCAAGCCTTATGGAGTCCTGGGGGCACTTGGCTACAAAAGTAAGTGGCACCATAGCTTGGAAAGATAACTTGATTGAGGGCTACTGCTTCTTCTTATTTCCAAAATTGCCATGCTCAGCGATAGTCTGCCTCCAACAATTTGATCCTGAGTTGAAAGAAGAAGACTAATACTCAACATACCATAGAATGTCCACAGAATCTCCCGGTCAGAAACAAAATGTCAGAACAGCTGATTGGCTGGTCTGATTCTTGTAGGACTGATTTGGTGCTCCTATCCAGTTAGCTGGAGAATGCCTGAGCACCACCTACACCCTGTTCCCAAAACAGTAATCATCATCTGAACCAATGAAGGCAGTTGTTGGGGATCCTCAGTAGAGGTCCAGGAGTAGCTGGTGGGAGTTTGACCCCGCTTAGTTTCCAAGCCCAAAACAGATTCTACCAGGTACTATTCCATGCCATAAAAGCTGTCTACTATAGGTTTCAATACCAAAATCCAAAACCAAACTTCCTCTTTGTACCTAAGGGTTGTACTATTCAAATTCCAGAATTATCAGTTAACTAAATCACCTGGATTTGTACAAATCACACTAACCCACATAGACAACAAAGGACATTGATGTTATTAAAGCTGAATGCATAGAGTTCATGGTGCTCTTAGCTTGGCCGGTTACTTGGTTATGGCACTGATGAAGCTACTTAGTCGGGTAAGGGAAATACTTGCAAAGAATAGAGTAGAGTAGAGTGGAATGGAATGGAATGGAACGGAACGGAACAGAATAGAATAGAATTCTTTATTGGCCAAGTGTGATTGGACATACAAGGAATTTGTCTTTGGTCCATATGCTCTCAGTGTACATAAAAAGAAAAGATACATTCATCAAGAATCTCACCAGGCTCAAGGTTGACTCAGCCTTCCATCCTTCCGAGGTAGGTAAAATGAGGACCCGGTTTGAGGGGGCAATAAGCTGACTTTGTATAAAAAAGAACACCGCTGGGGGGGTGGGGTGGGCAAAAGCCCTACTAAACAGGTATATACAAAAGTATGAAAGCTATTGCTTAAAAGCATTGTAAGCCGCCCTGAGTCTCCGGAGAAGGGTGGCATATAAATCAAACTAATAAAATAAAGAATCATAAGGTACAACACTTAATGATAGTCATAAGGTACAAATAAGCAATCAAATCATACTAGGAAACAATATCAAAATTAATAAGGATACAAGCAATAAAGTTACAGTTATGCAGTCATAAGTGGGAGGAGATGGGTGATAGGAACGATTAAAAGATTAATAGTAGTGCATAGTTAGTGAATAGTTTGACAGTGTTGAGGGAATTATTTGTTTAGCAGAGTGATGGCGTTTGGGAAAAACTGTTCTTGTGTCTAGTTGTTTTGGTGTGCAGTTCTCTATAGCGTCGTTTTGAGGGTAGGAGTTGAAACAATTTATGTCCAGGATGCGAGGGGGTCTGTAAATATTTTCACAGCTCTCTTTTTGACTCGTGCAAATAACCAAGTTCAGAGAGCACCAAAAACGCCACAGTTCAGCCTTGAGCTACAAAGTATTTTTCTCCTGTTGGAAGTCGAACACATCCAAATAAAATAACTAGGCCTTCAACAAACCCGGTTAAGAATGTTGCATCCACCAAAGCCAAGGTCAGAATCCTCAGGGCCATTCATTTCTGATTGGCAAGTCCCCTCGGCCCCTATCAGCCATCTGCTGGACGACTTGGTCATTCTATCTCTCTCTTCTGATTTCAGGAGGAGTCGGCCGGAAGAGGAAGTAGCCCAGACCGACAGCCTACCATTCACCTCATGAACTTTGGTGCTACTGCCTGGTCTCGAATGTACCCCCACCCCACCCCTGAGAAAAGCAGAGATTCCACCGCCGCCGCTGCCAACACAGCCCCATGCCTTGCCACCCCCCGGCTGGCCCCCCTCCCTCTCACTGGTGCTACAACCATCCCACAGGGAGCGTCCCTGCCTTCAGCTCCCTGGGGCCCTTTGGTGCTGCAGCCTAGGAGGGCTGCTTTCAGAGGGGGCGGCCTGAGCACTTTAACCCACTCCTGAGCCCCGCGCCCACAAGTGGGGGGACAGGAGCCATCGACCAGCTGGCCCTGCTTCTTCCCTGGTCTCTCTCTGCTGGCTCCTCTTTGGATCTAAGTGTGTGTGGGGGGACACCCCTCGTTTTGCCGTGAGCCCCATGCCAGGCCATTCTTCCCTTCCCCCTGAACACACTGCCTCCGTTTGGAGGGGAGCAGCTCAGGCCAAGCTGTCAGTGCCAATGGGATTAGCCTTAATCCTGGAGCTTCTGCTGGCTGCCAGGCTCGGGTGGATTAGCACGGCCAGGCCACAGCATCCGTTCCATTCCTAACGTGGACGCCGGCATGACATCGTACAGCTCCCAATGATCGGGCTGGCCAGGGACCCCTGTACATGACCAGCCAACCTACTCCACATCTTCATGTTTAATCACTTTGGTGTAACTGGGATGGGACACTTTTTATAAAGAAGAACAGTAACTGCTTTCCAAAAAAAAATAAAATAAATAAAACCTGACTAATAAATAATGTTTTAAAGGTAATCTCTCTCTCTCTCTCTCTTTCTCTTGTTGCTATTTTCAGAAAAGAGATAGTAGCCCTTGACTTACATCCATTTCTTTAGCGACTGTTCAAAGTTATGACAGCATCCAAAAAAAGTTACTTACAACCAGTACTCCTCATGCTCGCAACCATAGCAGCGTCTCCATGAGTCACATGATCAAAATTTGGGTGCTGGGCAACCTGCAGGTATTTACAAGGTTTGCAGCAGCCAACATAGTCACATGATTGCTATTTGCAGTCCTTCTAGCCGGCTTCCAACAAGCAAAGTCAATGGGGGAAGTTGGATTCACTTAACAACTGTGGCAAAAAAGGTAGTAATATCAGGTGTAACAACAGAACGCAATGGAAATTTTGGTCTCGGTTGTGGTCAGAGGTCGAGGACTACCTGTATATTTTCCAAATTGACTCACTTGATCATATCTGGATCGAATTTCCCAATATCCCTTGATAGCAGAATGCAGTTGCTCCAGCAACCCTGCGGTATGTTTAGTCCTTGGTCTTAAACAAAGCAAAAACCACCCACACCTAATATGAACACATTTATCTGTTATTGTGGCTGATTTTTTTTTAATCATTCACATTCAAGAGTGTAGCTGCTATTGGAAATATTAATTCCTGCTCTCCTTACTTTCTGCTTCAGTTAACACTGCAACCTTATTAATACAGGGGAGTCCTTGAAGTACAGCCACAACTGAGCCCAACATTCCTGTTGCTAAGTGAGGCATTTTAAGTGAGTTTTGCTGGATTTTACAACCTTTCTTGCCACGGTTGTTAAGTGAATCACTGAAGTTGTTAAGTGAATCACTAAAGTTTTTAAGTGAATCTGGCTTCCCCATTGACTTTACTTGTCAGAAGGTCACAAAAAGGGATTATATGACTCCAGGACACTGCAACCGTCATAAATAGGATTCAGTTGCCAAGCATCTGAATTTTCACCAGGGGGGGGATTTGCAACCGTCATTAAGTGTGAAAAACGGTCATAGGTTGCTTTTTTTCAGTGCCGTTGTAACTTCAAACAGTCACTAAATGAATTGTTGTCAGTTGCAGAGTACCTGTATCTGAATACTTCTTATTAGAATAAATTATTCTACATGTGTTAGAGCATGTTTAGCCTAATTATCAAACAATGCATGTTCTGGGTTAGCAGAATGTACTGTGCCAAAACCTAACCAAACAGGCAAGGACATACATAGCATTTTTGGCTCAGGTGTTGGGGCCAGAATGAGTTCGTGCCTACAGGATCATAATAAATGTCATTTCCTTAATTACCATCGATGGTTGTTTACCAATTTTAACTGAAATTATTTCATTTTTGTATCTTGTTTATTGAACCCCACCTAGAATTGCGGTGTTCAAGTGGGGGGGGGAGGGGCAATTTATCCAATGAATAAATGTTAACATACATGCACACACTGAGCAAATATAGTCATTATGTTTTCAGTCATCTTTCTTTTAATACAAATCCAGCCACGGTGATGTCTCATGACTCTCTTATAGATTTAAAAAATAACACGGATAAGTACACATGTGAAGTGGAGTTGTTTATAATGATGAAGAGGCATTATAAGTAATTGGAACCACATGTTTTAGGGTAGCATATCTGATGGTGGGAACTGATAAGTTTCTTGTCTCGTGTACTTTCTCGAAGTTTCTGGTTGGCCATGATTAGAAGCACAGTAGAATGCTGGATTATGTTCTGTCTCCGTCCCACATGTACACACACCAACAGACGTTCAAAAGTTAAAGACCAAACCAGCCGGCAAAATCCTTTTCCTTATGATAACGGAACTTGGCAACAACCTAGTGGCTGCCTGCCAAGAGTTTATTACTTACGAAGAAGAGAGATAACTTCTCCCCACTTCTGGTACATCAAAAGAAACAGCTCAATAATTGCAGAGTCAATCAAGTCCAGAGATAATCCAGCAAAGTCTATAGCAAAAGTCTGGCAATGCAGAATGGCGTGGAAGCTTTCAGCTTTGTTCGTCACAAGGTTTGACTGGCCTCCACGCTCCCTTTTATACCTTGTGGGGTGTGGTCCAGTGACTCAGCCTAATCTCGGGCACGCCTTTTCTTCTGTTGCACGCGCTTATCTCTGCGATGCTGGCGTGGATCCAGCCAAGACTCATTACCCTCATCACTGTCCACCTGTGGCTGCATGGACGTGCTTGACCCCAGCCCTATCTCTTGCCCTTCGGCGGACACCGAAGGCATTGCCAGAGAGGAGGGTCCTGGAGAGGGAGACCTTGCCAACTCCTCTCCTTCACTCTCGGAATCCTCTCCTGCCGATGACACAGGCTCAGGTAACGGAGCCACAACAGATTAGATAAGAGTAAGACAAGGTAAAATGTACCCTGTTTCCCCAAAAATATGAAATCTTCTGATAATAAGCCCAATCGGGCTTTTGAGCACATGAACTAAAATAAGTCTCCCCCCAAAAAATAAGCCCTCCCCAAAAATATTTAAACACAGAGCTAGAAATCAGGTAAGATGGCAAGAGGAGCCCCATCTTGCTCCACATGCCCCAAAATAATAAGCCCTCCCTAAAAATAAGGCCAAGCGCTTATTTCAGGGTTCAACAAAATATAAGACGGTCTTATTTTCAGGGAAACACAATATCATGCTATCAAATGGATCCTCTGTATGAAGAGGCAGTATATAAAAATTGTGCTAAAGAAAAATCTTTTGAAATAAGACTAGAGCAACTGAGAACAGCACAGGCAGCAGGAAGGTGCAAGAAGACACTGCCAGTGAAAGAGGCATCCTCTTATAGTTAAGAAAGAGTTGATATATAACGTGAGATGGAGCAATCTATAGTTTATATCATGAAAAAGAGAATAAACAGCTAATCCTTGACTTACAACAGTTTATTTAGTGACCAAAGTTACAAAAGCACTGAAAAAAGTGTCTTATGTCTGTTTTTCATACTTACAAACCTTGCAGCATCCCCATGATCATGTGATCAAAATTCAGACCAGCTTGGCAAGTGGTTCATGCTTATGACCGTCGCTGTGTCCCAAGGTCATGCGATCACCTTTCGCAATTTTCTGACAAGCAAAGTCAATGGGAAAGCGAGATTCACTTAACAACTGGGTTACAACTTGCCAACTGCAGTGAGTCACTTAACAACAAGTGGCAAGGAAGGTTGTAAAATGGGGCAAAGCTCACTTAACAAATGTCTTACTTAATGACATACATTTTATGCTCAGTTGAGGTCGTAAGTTGAGGACTACCTGTACTTCTCTGCAAAAACTGTATAGAGCAAAATTGCACTTGAATGTATTAGGAGTCTGGTAGTTTCCATGTAATTTCCTTTTCAAACTTAACGAAATATATTGAAAGGCATAAACTTTCATAAATTGCAGCTCACATCACATATCAAATATGTCTTTTTGATTACACAATATCACCCCAACCCACACTGTACAACTGCACTGTACAACCAGCATACTTTCAACTTACCACTATTTGTTTAGCAACCATTCAAAGTTACATTGGCACTGAAAAATGTGATTTATACATGGTTTTTACACTTATGACTTACACTTACACATACACTTATGACCACCACAGTATCCCCACAGTCCCATGATTAAAATTTGGTAACCAGCATGTATTTTTGATGGCTGCAGAATGCCAAGGTTATGCGATCACCATTCGCAACTGTCCCAGCCAGCTTCTGACAAGCAAAGTCAATGTGGGAGGCCAGATTCACTTAACGACTGCATAATTCACTTAGCAACTGCAGCGAATCACCTAACAACCACAGCAAAAAAAGGTCACAAAATTGAGCACCACTCACTTAAAAAGACCCTTGCTTAACAACAGCAATTCTGGTCCCAACTGTAGTCATACATTGTGGATTACCTGTACACAAGAAGGAAGAATCCATGCCACATCAGGTACAGAAAAGAACGTTTTTCTGTTCCCAGATAAAGGAACTGTGAGTTGCTACATGGCTTTCTGAATGTGTGTAATTTGAAAAGTGTTGGGTTCCCAGCTGGAGTGTAAGAATGCAAACATTTTACAACAGTAATCCAGAGCACAGAAGAGCCGATTCCTGAATTCAGACTTTTTCTGGATTTACATAAATTAACTGAAATAACCAAACAGGCTGGGTTTGCACCAGAAGTGGGTTTCAGCAGGTTCTGACCAGTTCTGAAGAACTGGTAGCGGAAATTTTGAGTCGTTCGGAGAACTGGTAGTAAAAATTCTGACTGGCCCTGTCCCCATCTATTCTCTGCCTCCCAAGTCCCAGCTGATTGGGAGGAAATGGAGATTTTGCAGTAACCTTCCCCTGGATTGGGGTGGGAATGGAGATTTTACAGTATCCTTCCTCTGCCATGCCCACCAAGCCGTGCCACACCTACCAAGCTACACCCACAGAATGGGTAGTAAAAAAATTTTAAACCCACCACCGATTTGCACATATTAAGCTTCAAAGCAAAACCTATCCAAGTTTTCATATTATGCAAGTAAAGTTGCTAAGCCTTTATTTGACACCGTAAATGAACTTTGTGAGCTCAGCCTGCATGTGGTTTGAATCTTTGATGGTTCTGCTTCTTTGTAATTCTGGGATCATCTCCAGCTCTGAGGGTATACTCAGGATTTACTGTACTTACTTTCCATAGCCAGGAACTATGCAGGAAATTTAACTGCAGTTAATTCTAACAAATAAATACTGCCTAGCTAAGTCAAATCATATACAGGTAGTCCTTGACTTATGACTGCAATTGAGCCCAACATGTCCATTGCTAAGCAAGGCAGTTATAAAATGAGCTTTGCCCCAAATCACTGCAGTTATTAAACAAACCACGTGGTCATTAAGGAAATCTGGCTTCCCCCATTGACTTTGCTTGTCAGAAGTCAGCTGGCAAGCTTACAAATGGTGATCATGTGACCCCAGGTCAGTGCAGCTGTCATAATACATACCAGTTGCCAAGTATCCAAATTTAGATCACGTGAAGGTGGGGATGCTACTATGTTTGTAAATGTGAAAAATGGGCGTAAGTCACTTTTGTCAATGTTGTAACTTCGGACAGTTACTAAACAAATGGTTGTAAGTTGAGGACTACCTGTATGTTCTACCCCAGCTATGGATCCCAAAGAACACAGCACACACAAAGTCTGTATAAACCTTAGTTTACTAAATTAAATCAGTCTTTTTTCAAACAAAGGCTGTTAATTAACTTTCTTAACAGCCTATAAGAATCCAAAGAATAAATAATCGTAATCTTACTATGATTGGCAGAAAGCCCAGAAGCAATTTGCAGGAAACTGATAAAAGAACTAAGATCAAGACGTGAAGGAGAGTGAACTAAGTTGTTCCCTGCAAATTGCCTCAGTCGTTGTCCTTCCTTAAATAGGCTAAGGGAGTGGCCAATTAGCCCCAAGCCTTACTCTTGAGGAGACCTCCTCCTGAGGAGCCACTCCTGCCTTTTGGCAGCTCTGCGCGCCCGTGCATTGAGAAGAGGCTTCTCCTCTTCATCCTCTTCACTTATGGAAGCTTCTGGAGGTTCTGAAGGCCCTGACTGAATCCCCACCTCTGGCACCACATCTTCTCCAGCCTCCTCATTGTCTGACTCGAGTGCCAGCTGCACAGGCTGCTGGTGCAGCACCACACCTGCCTCCTCGCTGTCGGAATCAACTACTAGCTGCACAGGCCACTGACGGGCTACAACACTGTATTACAAATAAGCATGGTGCGCGAAGGTGGATGTCATGTATTTCCTTTAGTTTAACCTACCTCGAAGGATTATTGTGAAGGTGCAAAAGGGAAACACACTGTTTCCCTGCAGTGACAGAAGCCATCAACTCAAATCCACTTACTATTAGTACAGATGACAGGTAATCCTCAATTTACGACCCCAATTGACCCCAACATTTCTGCTGCTTAAGCGAAACATTTGTCAAGTGAATTTTGCCCCATTTTTACAACCTTCCTTGCCACGGTTGTTAAGTGAATCAGGCTTCCACGTTGATTTTGGCTTCTCAGAAGGTCACGAAAGAGGATCACATGACCCCGGGGCACACTGCAACATCATCAATATGTGTCAGTTGCCAAGCATCCAAATTTTGATCTCCTGACCACGGGGATGCCCCAACGATCCTAAGTGCGAAAAACGGTCATAAGTCCCTTGTAACTTTGAACGGCCACTAAAAAAACCATTGTAAATCAAGGACTATCTTTATTGGGGGGGGAGGGTGAGAGTGGAAGTCATAACTGCTGAAAAAACAAACACCTTTCCCCAAATTGCACACCTCTCCTACCCCCTGAAAGCCAGCACCAGAGTTTTTCTTCCACAAGCAGCCCAGAAGTTGTCCTGGCTTCACCGCAGGCCTTTCAGGGACAGCCTGGGCAATCCGGGGCTCCCCCCTCTTTTTTTTAAAGTAGGCTGTCTATGGAGATTCTCAGTCACCCAGGTCAATCCAAGTTGTCTCAAAGATGCTTTCCCCCCCCTCCCCCAAAGTGGCAACTGGACTTTCCGGTTATTCTTTGAAGACCTTTCGCTTCTCATCCATCCAAGAACTCGCTTTTTGTAGCTGGGATGAAGATGGTTTTTCCCACCCCTTCCATCCTAACCAGTTTTTTGTTGTTGTTTTTTTAAATCTTCGAGAAGTGCCTGTCAGGCGCTCCCCAGGCAGACTGATGCCCGGATCCTCCTCGTATCCTCTTCTTCTTCCTCCTCCTCCTCCTCCTCCGACTGGCCGCAAGCTCGGGACAGCGCTCCCCCTTCCCTCCACACCCCCCCACCACGCCACGAGCTCCTGCAGCCGGCGAGCGGGGAGGGGCCAAGCCTCCAGGCATTGGCTCGCCCGGCGCTCTGCATTGGCTGGAAGAGATGGGGAGGGGAGGGGGGGGTCCGCTCGCTTGCTTGCTTGCTCGCTCGCTCGCGCGCTCTCCTCTTTAGACCCGCCTCCCTTCCTCCCTCCCTCTCTCTCTCTCTCTCTCCCCCCCCCGCCCCATTTTCCCAGCGGTGCCTCGTAGTCGGCCCGGGTGAGTCTGCAGCCGGCGTAGTCAGCCCGGTCGCCCGCCCTGCCCGCTCCGTTGCGCCGCCGGGCCGGAGGTGGAGACGCCGCTGCTGCTGCTGCTGCTGCTGCCGCCGCCGCCGCCGCCGCCGCCGTGCTGCTACTGCTACTGCCTAACCGGGCCAGGCGGGGGCGGTTGCATGAGGTTGATGCTGCTGTGCTGCACTTGGAGGGACGAGCCCATGGGAGAGGACGAAGGTGGGTCGGGAGATTTTTTTTTTTTTTTCCCCTGCGCCCTCCTCCCTCCCTCCCTCCCTCAACCACCGGCCTGTTTCCTCAGGGAGGGAGGGAGCGGGGAGCGATCTCTTGAAGGCTGCAATCCTCCGCAGGTGACCTTGAGTCCCTCCGGGAACTGAGCTGCCTCGACCCCCCCACCTCCCCTCGCTGCGTTTTACCCGCAAGACATTCACGCGAGCGGGCATTCGCACGTGGAACTACTAAACCAGCTCTCGTATGCGTTTCCCCCTTCTCCTCCTCCTCCCCCCCTCCCGACCCCGCGCTGTGCCTTGCGGGTTGTGTGGTGGTGATGGGGGGGGGGAGTGGGGGACTTGGCAGGCCCATGTCGGAGAGATGCCCTTGGCACGTCGAAAGGGGACCTTGACGCAATCCTCCCCCCCTTCCTTTTCTTCGCCTATTGCCTCCCCGCACTCATCCCCCACCCCCCAATTTCATTCGTCTCGAAACTAGTTTTAGCGCAAAAACTAAAATAAATAAATAAATTAAAAATAATGTAGGGGGTCCCTCTGCGAGCAGGTATGGAATGACTTTTCTCCTCCCGTTCAGCCACGGAATTCCTACTTCGGATACTTTCCAATTTAAACAAAAAAGCCAAGGCAAAGGAGCTGACAATTTTTTTTAAAAAAATCTATATCCATTTCAAATCCCTCCTCATCCCGTGGGTGCTGTCCAGGGTGCTGCCTGGTCTTA
The DNA here is from genome assembly GCA_022577455.1 of Arizona elegans. Classification (NCBI taxonomy): domain Eukaryota; kingdom Metazoa; phylum Chordata; class Lepidosauria; order Squamata; family Colubridae; genus Arizona; species Arizona elegans. The sequence goes on along the minus strand of JAKOOJ010000001.1, from coordinate 316,546,830 downwards.
GTCTCCCGATGCCATTTGCCTCCCAAGAATAAATGACCCCTAGTTAGCTAAGGGGCAGGGGGAAGAAATTCTTGCCCGAGCTGAATGAAGGGCTCAATGCTCACCCCTCTTCTTTTACTGCATGTTTTTCAGCAGGATGCTTTCGGTGGTATTATAACTTTGGGAATAATTCTCCCCTTTTAGACATTTTTTTCTTGTACTGTGTACTGTAACTTACACTGTAACATAAGAGCTGGTTTGAAATGATATTGTTAATAAGATGCAGATCTAATAGCAGGACTTGGTGTTTGTTTTTTTTTTCCCCTTCAGTCCTTCTTCATTCTTCCCATCCTTTTGACCCCATGCTAAAATAGAGGGCTTGGGGCAGGAGTTAATGCCATTTATAGAAAGTGAAGCAATGAGAGGTAACTCCGTACATGCTTCAAGGCACTTTTGCTCTTGTGGTGGATGATTGGATCCACCACCACCATAACTGGTTTGGAGGTTTTACTTCCCATTTATGTGATTGGCAAAGACAAATATAAGTAGAGATCCCCTTGTTTCTTTGCAGCTGTCCTTCACCTTCTCATGCTAGAAGGTGAAGTGGGGGATAATGCTGTTGTTACAGAATGGAAAATCAATCATTTTTCACCAGACATTGATCCAAAAGTCAGAAAAGCACCTTCTGCACAAGGTTGTGGCCGTGAAACCCTTTGGGACCGGCAAAATTGCCTCTCCCCTCTGGCAGGCAACTGCTCTCATTTCATCCCTAAAGAAACAAGGAATATTTATCTATCTGTCTGTCTATCTATCTATCTATCTATCTATCTATCTATCTATCTATCTCTATCTTTATCTCTATCTCTCTATCTCTCTTTCTCTCTTTCTCTCTACCTACTATCTATATCTATCTATATCATCTATCTATCTATCTACCTACCTACCTATCTATCTATATCCATCCACCCATCTAATATCTCATTTCACAGAATAAGCGATTCTGGATGTCTTACAATAAGTTATAACACATTCTCCTCTTTTCTGCACTTCTCTTCTTAAAGGATGGGGAGGATAATCATGGCTCTGCTTTGGGGGAAAAAGACATTAAGAAGCTAGAAGCTGCAGGCTCAGCTCGAGGTTTTTGATGGATAAAACCTTTTGCATGTTCTCAGAGGCACTCTGCTTTGTATTAGATTTCCATTTTATATTTTGGCAAGGACTGTCTCAAAAGAATTGAATGTTTAGAGTTAACCCAAGAGCCTGGGAAGTTGAGAGAGGAAAAAGGACCAACACTTGCACTTTTTAACTTTTAATGGCTAAGTCTAATGTCAGAATCCAGAGTTATACTGCTCCAGCTGAGTTGCCTCTCTAGGCTGCAGAAAATTACCTCTTATTATCTCTTTTGTGTTCCCCAGGAAGTGACCTGCCAATATGTGCCAGTTGCAGCCACAGCATCTACGATGGTCAGTACTTGCAAGCCCTGAACGCGGATTGGCATGCCAGCTGTTTCAGGTAGGGGGGTCTTTGTGATGGCTGCGGCCTGCCGGGTCTAGAACAGGGCTATCAAACTGGTGGCCCCACGGGCCAGATGCATCATATATAGGCCATGCCCACCCCACCCCAGCCCCTACAAAGGAAAAAAAATTGCAATACATTGCAATACATCACGTGACGTGATCGAGTTTGACACCCATGGTCTAGAGGGAAGGTTTTGCTGCAGAGGTTTATCTCCTTGGCTATGAGCCCAAAGGAAGGAGGGCATGTAGAGATCCATACCAATGTCAAAATTGCCCATCTGGATCATTCTATGACATCTAGAACAGTGGTTTCCAACCTTGGCAACTTTAAGACTTGTAGACTTCAACTCGCAAAGCTGGCTGAGGAATTCTGTGTGTTGAAGTCCACAAGTCTTAAAGTTCCCATGGCTGGAGACCCTGGATCTAGAATGTGGTTATGTGAAGTGAGAAAAAGCACCCAGATGGATAGACTGCATGGGTCCTGGTTAGTTTTTTGAGTAATAGCAGTTGTTCTTTATTTGTCAGCTCTAATAGCTCCAACTGATTTACAGGGAAGAGGGGGATCTCTCATTTTATTTTACTGGAAATAAGGTTGAACTGATCGATAACAGCTGGGCCAGATCCATCCAGTGAGGCAACTGATCAAGGATGAATCTGATTCCCTAGTTGTCAAACAATTTAACTACTATTATCACTCCAGTGAACCAAATAGGCTGGTTCACACAACATGCTAAAGCACAAGCAAGCAAGAAGTAAGCAAGCAATTGTCCTGGTGTGGTCTCTATAAATTGGCCTAATATCTATTAAAGCCATTCTAAATTAGTGATCACCATCATTTCTAGCAGTTTCTAGGACTTATCATGGTGGGAACAGTGATCAAGTACTCTTGACCTGAGTTGTGTTCATGATTGCTCAGTTACTTAGAATTACAGTCCCAACGATGTAATCCAACCCTGGATGAAATATTAGCCTTGATATATTTTAGCAGAAAAAGTGCAATTCTGCCTTTTTCTGAGAAATAAGAAGGGAGAGTATATTCATGATACCCTAGGTGTCAGCCAATCGATGCTTTGCTCAAGCTGAATTGCATTTCAAACAAGCACAGCTGCTGTTTCAGGCCTTGTGCCTGGGAGAGAAGATGCTTTTGTCATGTTAAACGCTGAATTTTAAAGCCTGCATGTTAAAGACTGTCCAGTTATATTCTATGTTCAAAATCTAACAAAATGTTCCAGTCCTTTGGCCCTCGCTGGCATATCCTGGATGTTTCTTTGTTGGATGTGATGTACTCAAAAGGCACCTCAAATTATGGCATAATATTAAATTTAAGCTAGGAAGAAGAGATGCCACAGACTAGGAATAACAAACAGATACTATTTGGGTTTGTGTTATGCAACTTTGCCAGCCATGCTGGCAGGCTTTTGCATTGCTCACCGCAGTAAAAGACATCCCATAGTGCCGGCTTTAGGAAGGGTGCCCATAAATTTGAATTAGGAAGTACCCTTGCTTTGAAAATCCCCTTAGTCTTCCAAGAAAGTAACTTCCATGCACCGTTGCTCCATCTGAACAAGGAGGTTAGAGGGCTTCCCGCTTTTGTAAATGGCTGGTGACATCTGCTTGACATGTTTAACTGGTTATTTCAGAGTGTTGTGCAAATATTTCTGGACCAGAATCAAGGCCAGAATAAATACCTTCATATAACCTTGCCTTGTGTTGGATTCATATTGTGCGAATGAAGAACAGAGAATTAAGTAGCGCTATAAAATCTGGCTGACCACTAGATGACACTAAAGGCAGTCTTCTTATTTGTTTGTTGCTTTCCAGTGGTTGTCTTCGTGTGTGCATCTCTGTTCTGATAGCCCTAAGCGGAATCTCCCTTTTGACCTTGGGACATAGAAATGGAAGTTTAAAGCAGTTGGGGGAAAAACAGGGCTATTTTTTCAAGTTTCTTTACTTTTTCTTCCTAAGGGCAAGGGATTTTCCCCTCTGTGCCATCCTCTGCTGATTTCAGCCCTGATTTATCACCGTGGGGTTTTTTTGTTTTTTGTTTTTTTAGCTAAAAAAGATGTTGAGTATTATAGCTGCACAGGAGCCTGGGATGCCAGCCAAGATGGCTGCTTCCTATTGCATTGAAGAAGTTGCTCTTTTCATTCATCATCTGCCACTAGATCATCAGGTACATCACTTTCCTGCAAGCAGCAGCAGCAAACTCAATCTGCTCTTTTGTGAATACAAAATCAGGTGGTTTTTTCACCCCTCTTGTTGAATATATTGTGCAAACTCAGCCTATTTGTTCACAGTCAATAACTTGTGTGAATGCCCCCTCCAGAATATTGACCAGGTTAAATGTGTTGTGTGAATGCATAACTGAGTCATACAACAGAATCCCTTTTACTCAGAAGTATGTCTTAGGTTTCAATGGAATTGATTTGCAGATATCCTCTCTTTAAACTACGAATGGAAATGTCTGTGGATTAATTGGAGGAACTGGTTAATTTTAAAGCAGGAGCTATGTTTTAAGATCTGAACCAGGCACATTTCTGCTGCCTGTGGCATGTAAAATGATTTAGGGAAAATAGATATTCTCCATCGCAACTAAAGGGACTGCCCTTTTAAATTCTGAACCCTTACATTACGTCTCCCTTTAAAAAACCTTTCAAAATAGGCGTGAGATTTTGGATAATATCAAACAAGAGAGGTCTCCCCCCACCAAAGGCTGATGTGTGAAGTTCATTAGAATCCGTAGACTCCAAATGCAAGTAAACCGTATCACAGGTAGTGGAGATGGATAGAAGAATGAAGAAAGAGAGGTTCCTTCCTATCTTCTGCTCTCCTGTATAAAATAATTGTGCTGGCTGCTGTATGTAATTGGCAAACTCCAAGCTTTGGAGAAGAGCCTTCATGCTTTAGGAGCCCAATATTTGAGAGAGCACCTCCCCAGGAAAGACTAATCTCAACCCTGAAATCTACAGGGGGGATTTCCCCTCAGGGCTCCAAGTTTAAGAGAGGCCAAGGGTGGGCTTCAAAAATTTTAGCAAGGGGTTCTCTGCTTGGTTTCTGGGTGGGCATGGCCACGGTGGGTGTGGCCTAGTCAGCCTCCTGCACCATGGTGGGGCGGGGGGGGGGCTTGTTGCCCTCCCTGGGCTCTGGAGGCTTTCCTCGAGCCTCCAGGAGGGTGAAAATGGCCTCCCCAGTCTCTGGAGGCCCTTTGGAGGCAGGAAACGGGCCCATTTCTGGCCTTCCCGAACTTCCGGTAGGCCCATTTTCCGCCCTCCAAAAGACTCTGCACGCGCCCTGCATGTACCTGCATCCAAAATGGGCCATGTGGGGACTCCTGGGAGGGGCAGGGTGGGTGGGGTCAACCAGAAGTGGGATTTGGGGGTTCTCCAAACTGCACAGAATCTTAGCTAGAGGTTCTCCCGAACGCCCAGCAGCCCACCCCTGAGAGAGGTACGTTAGGATGCAGGACATGGCCTTGATTGGTCTGGCTACCTTTGCAGGCCACACCAGGCCTGTCTTTCTCAACTTTTCAGCATAAAAGAAGCCTCTGGCTTTTGACTCTCGTGTTCAGCGTGTAACATCTACAGTTTAACTTTGTCTTTTGTCCCTTCAGCGCTCCGTATGGCTTCATTGACACAATATCTTGACCTGCTTACTCAAGTCACTCATTTAGAGGGTGCATGTAGTCCAGGGAATCATAAGGTCTCATAGCTTGGGTTACTATAACATATTAGCCTCATCATGGTAAAAACTAAGCAAGGCATTCGATCATGAACAGATGTTAGCGAAGCATGTTTTCTGAACATAACTTAGTGATATCATTGGGTTGGTTACTGTGTGTTGTAAATGAAGTTCTTACCGTATTTATTTTAGTCGTCTGTCTTGCCTTTTATGTGGATTGTAACCTGCCATAAGATCTGGGCTATAAATATTTAAAATAAGTAGCTGTGTTTCCTTGTTGGGGGGTGGGGGGGTGAGTGTAGACCCATACTCTTCTTCTGTTTCTTGATTCCTGCTCTCTGTTCTTGGTTTTGCATCCCCCACCCAATCACTCCTTCCTCTTTCATATGACTGGGGCTGAGCAACTACTAATAGCGATAGCAGCAGCTGGTTAACACAAAGAGTTGGCTTGCCTGCTACGCATTAGCTGGAGGACCTCCTGAGTCCTCTGGCTTGCCATTCTTTGCTCGTTCAGCACTAAGCTGAGTCCCAGAGTCCCAAGCTAATCTGCTTGAGGCCTGTCTCCTTTCTGTCATCTGGCCGGAAATAAAACAACCACTCTCTCACACCCACACTCAGGAGAACGCAGCTCAAGGGAGGATGCGGGTGTGTGTGTGTGTGGAGAAGCTGAACGAGTGCTGTGGATGGATAACATTATGTGTCAACGTGTGCTGGTGATATTCCCGTATCCCAGACTGCTGGTTTGGTAGTTGAAAAGGCACCAAGGAAGCCAAAATGGAAGGGGCTGTTGATTGATAGAGGAACATCCTGGGCTGGGTTGGGCAGCGTTCCCTGGAGCTTGCATGGATTCAGCTGCGTATCCGTCGGTGAGGTTCTAACAGCCGGACTTGGACTTCTCCGCTGCATTGGAGGGTTGGCGCTCAGAGGAAAAGTTGTGCAGAGAAGGCGTGCACGCAAAGGAAGTTCTGTCCCACTTTGTGATTACAAGACAGCTTCCTCCCTGCTGGTAGTTAGATAGCAGAACGGACGCCTGAGTCAGAGCAGTGGGTGCCGATCAAGGGGACAGTGCCACTATTTGTCACTCCCCTGCCTCTTTGGAGTAGGTGGACAATTGGAAGTTTCCAAAGGGTGCTGCAGAACCCTGAGCCCCTCTGGAGACAAGGACCGACATGCCCCTGGTCGCCCTTTAAGTGCCATCAGTGGACAGGCGACAAGAAGGAAACTCTCCCAGCCATGCTGACCACTGTGCTGAAACGCAATCGCCTCCGGATGGCGAGAGCCAAGTAAGTTGCATTTGGCATTTGTACTTTCTGATAAATCTCTGACTGGCTGTGTTCTATGAGCCAAAAGGTTTTAGCAGGTTTGGGAATCAGAGTGAATAAACCAGTATCAGTGGGAGGGGGGGGTTGTTTTGTTTTTGTTTTAATTAAAGTAGGACAAAGCATGTTAGCAAGGAGTTGGGACGTGCAATAGCTTTCAGTTCTGTTCTGATCATTTGTTATGATGTTCCCAGTGCTCTGTTAGACGCTTGGCAGATCAAGGGGGTTTTGCAGTTGATGATGAAGTTTCCAGCCCACAGCTGAAGGACAGCAAAAGTTCACATCCCTGTGCAAGGGAAGGCCATATTTTATTACCCCCACAACGAAGGGAGGGCTAGATCTCTTGCATCAGTGCTGCTTTGCATTATTTGCTTTGTTATGCAGTGCATATCTTTTTGCTCAAGAAGCTCATAATCAAATCTACAGTTCTCTGCCCCAAGGACCTTGCAAATCATGTTTGACAGTGAGCAAAATGGGAGAGTGGAAAAGATGAAAGGGTGGCACAGCAAATGATTGCAATGCCCTGCACTTAATTTTAACTTCAGATACAGGCAAGAATAAAAGAGCGAAGAAGAGAGCTTTATAGAAATCATGACTTTATTTGAAATAGGAGCCAGAAAACACTTGCAAGCACAACATTCTTGGCTTTGCAATCATCTGTTCTTCATATCTTTCACAAAAGGCAGGACTTGCTGGTGATGCAGCCATGGTTTCTGGCATCACTTATATTTTTTTAAGAGGGAAGAAGCTGGTATTACAAAAAAAAAAATGGTGCATAAAGATCCATTGGGGAGCCTTGTGTGTTTCCACAAGCAGTGACACAAACTTGTTGCCTAGCAGGCAGGATCTGGTTGGATCCTTTTAACCTTATGGTGAAGGCATCAGTTGGAGACCATGAGTTCTAGACCTGCCTAAGGCATGAAAGCCAGCTGGATGATTTTGGGTCAGTCGCTCTCTGTCAGCCCAGTCTGCCTCACAGAGTTGTTGTGGGGAAAATAGGAGGGGAAAGGAGTATTAGCCACGGTGGAGCAGTGGTTTGAATGCAGTGCAGGCTATTTCTGCTGACTGCTGGCTGCTTGCAATTTGACAGATCGAATCTCACCAAGCTCAAGGTTGACTCAGCCTTCCATTCTTCTGAGGCTGGTAAAATGAGGACCCAGATTGTTAGGGGCAATATGCTGACTCTGTAAAACCGCTTAGAGAGGGCTGTAAAAGCACTGTGAAGCAGTATATAAGTCTAAGTCCGTGATATCAAACCTATGGCACGCGTGCCACAGGTGGCCCACGGAGCCATATTGGTGGGCACACGAGTTTAGCTCCAGGATGCATACGGGCACCAGCCAGCTAATTTTCAGGCCTACCGGAAGTTGGGAAACAGGCTATTTCCGGCCTCCGGGGGTCGGGGGAGGCCATTTTTGCCCTCCCCAGGCTCCTAGAAAGCCTCTGGAGCCTGGGGAGGCGAAAAACGGGCCTTCGGTCCCATTGGAACTTCAGAAATGGGCCATTTCCGGCCTCCAGAGGGCCTCCTGGGGGGTAGGGAAGGCCGTTTTAACCCTCCCCAGGCTCCAAGAAAGAAATGGGTGTGGACACACGCATGTGTGACCCCCCCGCACTCCCCCACATTTGGCACACAGCGGCAAAAAGGTTAGCCATCCCTGGTCTAAGTGCTATTGCTATTAGGCATGTTCATCACGTTGAGTTATTACAGGATACAAAAAATCTAAATACCGCTCTCTGTCTTAATTGTAGTTAAGACTGCAATAATTATAGCAGTAGCAATAGCACTTAGACTTATATACCGCTTCATAGAGCTTTTACAGCCCTCTCTAAGCGGTTTACAGAGTCAGCCTATTGTCCCCAACAATCTGGGTCTTCATTTTACCCACCTCAGAAGGATGGAAGGCTGAGTCAACCTTGAGCTGGCATATTATCCTTGATCTTCTTTCTTGGATTTTCTTTCCTAGGAGTGGGTGGGGAGGCTGCCACTCAGAGAAGCAGGGAAATGAGTGTGGGAGAGGGCAGACCTAGCAGCTGGACTCCAGAGATAGTTGTGCGATGGTATTTGTTGCTGAGGAGCAATGCAGGGAGAGCATCTTGCCTTCCTTCCCTGTTCTTCGGATTTGGGAATCAGGATTAGGATTATTCGGTAGAACTGCTGTTATAGCCATGATAATTGGGAAAGCAAATGCAACTTTAAAAATTACATTTTTTAAAAAAAAACTGGGAGGAGTTGAAGAGGGGCTGTTGTCTGAGTTGTAACTTGTGGGCTTTTCTGAGACTGTTAGGTGGAAAGGGTGTCTTGGTTCAAGAGATAAACCTTCAATTAGCACAATTGCCCACAGACATTTGGGGGGGGGTCCTTCATTAGAAACAGAACACTGGGCTAAAGCATTGAATGAAAGAGTAAGGATGTGATTCTGGTGTCGTTTCCTTGTGGTCTTGCAATTTCCTTCTGTGCTCATGCAAACTAGTCAGGGTTGTGTAGTAGTTGCATGGGGGCTTGGTTGTGGTTCTTAGGAAACAAAAATTGGCTAACTGTGTTAGTAATCTATCCCACTGCTGTTATTTACGCAGTACACTTAGCCAGGTCATTCAACAACTCAATTTTCAGAGGTGCTCACAATAGGAGACATGAACAATAAAAAAAATATATAAACATAAATAAAAGAGGCTTATGCAGTATGCTAAGGCTCCTCCTCATAGAAATAATTAAAATATACAATACACCTGTAAAATATAGAGTAACTATGCAGCATTCTCCCTGAGAGCTCTTGAGGCCATTCCAACCTTTTTCTCCCCCCATTGAATGTCAGTGGAAAAATTTCAATGGAAAAAAGGTTCCATTGAAGCTCTTCCAACCCCGCCCCCATCCTGTCAGAACGAATCCCTCCATAGCCCCCACCATCCTGCCAGAACTGATGAAGCTTCTTGGAGGAAAAGCGAAATGTCCTCCTCCTCCTCCTCCTTCCTCCTCCTTCTCCTTCTCCTTCTCCTCCTCCTCCTCCTTCCTCCTCCTCCTCCTCCTCCTTCTTCTCCTCCTCCCCTCCATCTTCTCCTCTTCCTCCCCTCCTCCTTCTTTTCCTCCTCCTCTCCTCCTCCTTCTCCTAATTCTTCTTCTCCTCCTCCTCCTTCTTCTCCTCTTCTTCCCCTCCTCCTCCTTCTTCTTTTCCTCCTCCTCCTCCTTCTTCTTCTCTTCCTCCTCTTCCTCCCCTCCTCCTTCTCCTTCTTCTTCTCCTCCTCCTTCTTTTCCTCCTCCTCCTCCTTTCCTCCTCCTCCTCCTCCTCCTTCTCCTTCTTCTTCTCCTCCTCCTCCTCCTCTTCCTCCCCCCCTCCTCCTCCTTCTTTTCCTCCTCCTAATTCTTCTTCTTCTTGGAAAAGAAAAGAAAAAAAAACCAATCCAGTTGCCTTTTGAAAAAGCACTTTTGATACAGTAAACCTCTTCGTGTGGTATGCAAATGCAAGTTTCTAGTCTTTATTTGACCACTTAAGGATGTTGTAGAAACACATTCAACATACAGGATAGATCTTCTCTCTCTTCAAATCCTCCCCCCTCCCCCACCAGATCTTTAATTGTTCCACCAGAGGCTGTGCTGTCCTTGCCGACAAAGAGTGTAGCCCTGCCAAATACTAAGGGAAGCAGCGAGAAGATTGGGAAGCAGCAGCAGCAGCGTGGTTGAGAGGGGAGCCGCTGTGCAAGGGTTAAACCAGCGAGCTTCTGGATTGGTTTAGCCGGCTTCTCTCTAGAGTTTGGGAAGTTCTGCAAGGGTGATGTAATGGGGTGGCCCCCGAGTGATGTCATTGCTACTTGGCATTCCCCGCCTGATTCCAGAAAGGTGGGTGGGCAGGAAAAAAAGGAGGGGAGCGAGTAACAGATGAAAGCACGCTGCGGATGAGTATCTTTAAAAAGCTTTAGGCTGTGCTAAAATGTTTAATAATTTAGGGGGAGGTTTCTACACTTCAGTCTTGGTTTTTTTCCCCCTATTGCTGACGCAGAGCTAGAGGGGGACATCTTGCTGCTGGCTCAAGAAAGCCTCATAAAGAAAGTAGCATTATGATTGGGAGAGGCTTACTTACATCTGAAAGTGCACGCTGCCAGGATAGGTTTCTGCACACTGCCTTTTAGTCTGCATGTTACTTCAGACCCTAGTCTTAAACCATCCTGTCTAACCCAGATTTCCAGGCTACTGTAATGGCTATGCTGTAATCACTCCACGTATAGCTACTTAAATCCTAAAACTTTTTGGTACTTATCCAAGGCAGGATGCAAGCTGATCCATAGAGGTCCTAGAGCAGGGGTCTCCAACCTTGGCAACTTTAAGACTTGTGGACTTCAACTCCCAGAGTTCCTCAGCCAGCTTCGCTGGAAGTTGAAGTCCACAAGTCTTAACGTTGCCAAGGTTGGAGACCCCTGTATTAGACTGCTTCCCTTGTATGAAACATCCTAGGATCCTTCTTAGTAGAGTTGTGATCACAGGGAGCAACAATTACATATACCAGCTAAGCTTCATATTCTTTTACCCTCATCAATCAGTTCCATTTCTTGCAAATCTACTCATTCTTTCAATATCTCATCTCTCTCTCTCTCTCTGAAACCCAGTGTTGTGGCCTGCCAGCAGACAGCACAGCTGGCAGCAGATTCGGACAGTGAGGAGGTTGGGGAGGAATGTGGGCCAGTCCTAGAGTCTGGGAAAGGCTCGGACGATGGCTCTGAGTTGGAGGCAGAGAGGGGGTCAAGGCCATCTGGTAGTTCTTTGCTGCCTCTAGAGTCTGACATCAGCGAGGCAGAAGAACAGCGTGAGTTTGTTCCCAGTGTGCGCATGTACAGAGCTGCCAGGAGACAGCAACAATTAAGAAAACAGGGTCGACTTGGGAATAAGGCTTGGAGATGATTGGCCCCTCCCATAAGACATAAAAGAGAACCGAACGAGGACATGAGCTTTTGCAGGAAGCAATTAGTTCATCTGGTCGGTAAAAGCTGTGGAAAAGTTCTGTTTGACTCTGTGCTAAGTTTGGCCTTGCCCTGCGTGTGGCAATTAGTTCTCTGGCAGCATTCCAAGGGAGATAAGGTGAGTGTTTGTAAGGCTGTTTGATAAGCCTGTGGGACTGGGAATGACAATAATTCACAGCAGTATGAATTAAAGAGGTTTGCCGGGACTAAGTTTGTGCTGTATACTTTCTAAGGAAGCCTAGGTCAGAACACCCAGCATCTTCGTTTATATTTATGCTATACTGTAAATGGAATGCTTCCAGCTTGAATTTGCCACAAAACAATACTGTAAACTCACTTTGGATTGTAAGAAAACAATGGAATGATTGAGCTAATGTCTGAATAGCAAGATTTTAGGTCTATGTTCTTTACAGGGTCAGAATATACATTTTCACACAATACAGAATGCTTCTGAGACCATCTTAGCTGGGAAAATGCACAGTGAGTGGTCCCTGAGCAAGAGATCTAGGCAAATCCCAACTCCCTGGGTGGCTGCTAGATGACTGTCTCCCAGGTTCTGCATTTAGTTGCAGTTAAAACCAAAATTAATCAGAATAGAGCTTGAAGGGACCTTGGAGGTCTTCTAGCCCAACCCCCTACTCAAGCAGGAGAACCTATACAGTTTCAGACAGATGGCTGTCCAGCCTCTTCTTAAAAACCTCCAATGATGAAACCCCTACAACTTCTGGAGGCAAGTTGTTCCATTGGTTAATTGTCCTCACTGTTAGGAAGTTTCTCCTTAATTCCAGGTTGCTTCTCTACTTGATTAGTTTCCATCCATTGTTTCTTGTCTTGCCTTCTGGTGCTTTTGAAAATAAGTTGACCCCCTCTTCTTTGTGGCAGCCTCTCAAACATTGGGATAGTGCTATCATGTCACCCCTAGTCCTTCTTTTCTCTAAACCGGCCATATCCAATGTCTGCAACTGTTCGTCACCATAAGCCTTGTGGCGTAAGATAATCCTCGTCCCTTGAGACCGTCATTGCAATTGGCTACCTGGAGTGCGCAGGAAGGAAAGGGGAGGAGCAATTTGTTAGAAGATGTGCAAATCTGTGGCAGCAGAAAGAATGGAGCAGGCTTTCAACTCAATGCAGAGCAGAGGGTACCTTTGAGCAGCAGCATGCAAGCTATTTTTCCAAGGTTTTATTTTAATCGGCCAGCAGGCAAATGTGGGAAGCAGACTGAGACAAGGGGGTTCCTGGCTGGTCCGGGAGATGTGCCTAGAAATGGAAAAACAAAGCAACAGAGGGAGTTTGCAAACCCAGCCAGCTGCTCCCTCAGATGAGGCTAATTTGAAGGATTCCCTTAACTTCCTCTAGAGATTTCTAGGAAACTTTCATTTTCAACCTTGGGATTGGAGGCACCTAATGTTCATCTGGCACGTTTTCATTTTCGTTGAATCTTGAATTTATAAGCTTAGAAACGGAGTTTCTGCCTGTGTTCAGAAGATGATGGTCTCTAAGATTTCATAACGATGCAGGCATTTATTGGGAAAGGAAGCCCATTGAAAACCGGAGCTTGCTTACGAGCAAGGTTTTCAGGATTTGCTTTTTTAGTTGTTACGTTTTTAATAAGTTCATTGCAAGTGGCATTTTTGCAGAACAGTTATGATTTAAATCATGAGTCTCTAACCTTGGTAACTTTAAGCCTGGCAGACTTCAACTCCCAGAATTCCTCAGCCAGCTTTGATCTCTTTTTTTTTGAATTTTTTTTATTTTATACGCAAACAAACATTTAATACATCAGTCATCCTTCCCGTGCCACATCTCGGCGTTTTCTCTGTAACTTCATCTTCTTTTTGTTGTTTCTTCTGTCTTCATTTTCACCAAATCTATTACAACATTTCTCCAAAAATACAATATTCTAATTATACCATTTTTTTACATAGCTATTAATTTACTCATCTGTATCTTTTCTAACCAATGATAAAATTGATCCCATATCTTAAAGTATTCTGAATCCTCAGCCAGCTTTGATCTTAATAAGATCATTGCAAGTGGCGTTTTTGCAGAACAGTTATGATTTAAATCATGGGTCTCCATCTTTGGCAACTTTAAGCCTGGCAGACTTCAACTCCCAGAATTCCCCAGGCAGCTTTGCTATTGTGGAGGAACAGCTCATCATAGAATATTAAAGGTAAAGGTTCCCCTCGCACATATGTGCTAGTCGTTCCCGACTCTAGGGGGCGGTGCTCATCTCCATTTCAAAGCCGAAGAGCCAGCGCTGTCCAAAGACGTCTCAGTGGTCATGTGGCCGGCATGACTAAACGTCAAAGGTGCACGGAACGCTGTTACCTTGCCACCAAGGTAGTCCCTATTTTTCTACTTGCATTTTTTAATATGCTTTCGAACTGCTAGGTTGGCAGGAACTGGGACGAGTAACGGGAGCTCACACCGTTAAGCAGCACTTAGGGATTCGAACCACCGAACTGCCGACCTTTCGATCGACAAGCTCAGCATCTTAGCCACTGAGTCACCCTTAGGGGAAAAAAAAGTTACTTGAGCATATTATATAAAAAGCATGAAATGAACACACTAACATTTTAAATTCAAAAATTAAATCCAATGGCAATCAGTGCAAGAAAATAGAAATTATTATTCTGGTGACTGCATTAAACTTAGTTATAAAAGCGAGAGGCTAAATTTGGAAATATTTAACAAAAAAACAATAGGGGTGTTGGGAGATGGGGGGAGGATAGGTGTAAAAGAAAACCAGAAAGATGGCCACGACTGTGCAACTGAACACATGCATAAATGCGTACAAAGCAGGGGTGGGTTCTAAATTTTTTTACTACTGGTTCTGTGGGTGTGGTTTATTTTATGGTTGTGGCTTGAGGGTCATGTGACAATTATTTAGGATTTAGCAGAGGCACTGGTCTACCCATTTATTTTTGCAGGCACTAATCTACTCATGTATTTTTACAGGCACTGGTCTACCCATTTATTTTTGCAGGCACCGATCTACTCATTTGTTTTCTTTTAACACTGATCAGCTGTAGGGCGGCCCTTTGAAGCCCCGCGGCAAGAGTTTAAACAGTTTTTTCCCCTCTAGCCATCAGCTGGGACTCAGGAGGCAGCAATAGATTGGGGGTGGGGGCAAATAAAAGGAAAGAATAACGCGGGAGTGGGGGGGAGGAGGGGTCAGGGTGAGAGAACCGGTTCGGTGACATCATATTGTCACCACTACCAGGAGGAACCCACCACTGGTACAAAGGGGCAGAGCTTTAATTGCAGGTCACAATCGACACCTTGACTTTTTTGACTGTTCTCCTGTGGATGTTTTTGAGGAAGTTAATAATGCCAGAAATTATTAAGGCAATCCTTGATTTACGACCATAATTGAGCCCAGAATTGCGATTATAAGTCATCCCAGGTCCTTAAGTGGGTCATCACATGACCATGCTTGATTTTATGACTTTTTTTGTGGTGGTGGTAAAGCAGACATTCTGGTCATTAAGCCAACACTGCAGTCATTAAGTGAAACCATTGTCTGCAATCAACGATCTTTGCTGGAAACTAGAAGCAAATATCAGCTTCTGGTGAAAACATCGTAAATTGCGATCATACGACTGTGGAACAATACAAACAGCCATAAATGCAGGCCAGCTGCTGAGCACCCAAAATGCAAGCATGTGACTGTAGAGGAGCTTGGTCCTGAGAACTTGGAATCCAGGTCATAAGTCCCTTTTCGGGGTATATTGTAACTTTAAACGGTCACTAAGTGACCAGTCTTAAGTGAAGGACTACCAGTAAAATAAGAATTAAACATGAAATTGAAACCCTCGGCAATTAAATACCCATTTAATTATTTACAGTTCTTTACAAGGGATATCAAGGAAATCCATTCCCTTAGTTCCACATGCTGTACGTTTCATAGAAAGGGTGGACCTCTCATCACTGCTAGATGATCTTGACAAACTCATCTGTGGCCTCTGCTAATGAGTGTGTTGTTGTAAACACTGTTAAATCTTTCTAGTGATGGTATATCACTTTGCTGCCTTACGTGGGAAATTGGTTAAAAGGAAGTGACATATGACCAACCTGAGGCTGGCCCGACATATTTTACACTTCTTACTATCAGAGTTCTGTTTGTTATGGGTGTATTATTTGGAACCCTGACACTTACCTCCTTTTTCTCATGAAATACCGATGGGCTTAGATAATATTTTTTTCACTTCTTACCTCCTTTTTCTCATGACATACTGACAGGTTAGAAAGAGTCAGTGAGGTCAAGCCTTTGAAAGCCCTTGAAAGCCTACTGAATTTCTGGTTTAATCCTATGGAATTTGCATTCCAGAATGAGATAAGCCTAGTAGTTAGAAAACAGAAGGCCATGTGAATTGACCCGTAGAAGAATTAAAAATTGAAACAAAAAGAAAGGAGCTTTATATATTTCCATTAGATATTTGAATGTAAGGTTTTTGCTCTGGTAGGTTACTCATCTAAACAAAATAAGGGCAAGACTATAAAAGTTGGGTGCTATGAATTGCTCTCATCTCTTCTCCAGATAGGATTCTGATCCATGAGAGGATTATTTTAAAAAGAAGTGAGCAGTTCAGAGCTACATTCATTCCATTCCTCAAGTTTCTGTGAACAAAAATGGTTGAATGTTGGCCCCATTTTTTTTCCAAAAATAAAAGTGGAAATGGAAGTGGAAAGCCTATGGAAGGCCTATTGTTTTCATACCACCCTTGTAGTCTTCTATCTTCCCCAAACTATAGAGAAATATGAGAGCAGATTTGGTCTAGTAGTTAAGGCACCAGGCTAGAAATCTGGTCAGAAGTTATCAACCTTCATCAACACATATATTGGAGGATACATGCCTGAAACAGAAATTGCCATTAGTAGATAGAGGGAATGTGCATAACAAGTACACAAGACTTTTTTATTTTCTTACTTCTAAGATTTATCAACCACTTAAGTTCCAAAAGGTGGTATACAAATGTGTTCAATGCCAAAGGATAGAAATGGTATACAAATGTCAAACATAACAAATCTTGCCTTTATTTCTTGACACGGTTATTAAGTGAATTACTGCAGTTATTAAGTTAGTAACATGGTTATTAAGTGAATCTGATTTTCCCGTTGGCTTTGTTTGTCAGAAGATCGCAAAAGGTGATCACATAACCCCAGGACACAGCAACTGTCATAAATATGAGTCAGTTGCCAAGTGTCTGAATTTTGATCACGTGACCATAGAGATGCTGCAATGGTCAAAAAGTGTGAGAAACAGTCATAAGTCGCTTTTTTCAGTGCTGTTATAACTCTGAATGGTCACTAAATGAACTGTTGTAAATGGAGGACTACAGTATAATGGTAATATAACAAAAACCAATCTTTCTGGCATCAGTTACAGCCTCTAAACATCTTCTTAAAGGGCCGACTTTAACCTGTTCTGACAGGTTCTGGAGAACCGGTAGCGGAAATTTTGAGCAGTTCGGAGAACCGGCAAATATCACCTCTGCTGGCGCCAGAGTGGTGAGGGAGTGGGGATTTTGTAATATCCTTCCCCCAGGACTGGGGAGGGAATGGGGATTTTGCAGTATCCTTCTCCTGCCACGCCCACCAAGTCACGCCCACAGAACCGGTAGTAAAAAAATTTGGATTTCACCACTGGAAACAGGTTTAATCCTTTGAAACGCATCCTAGAAGGTCATTTTGTCTAATGAAGGGGAGTCTCCACCATTAAGACTACAAGTCCAGATGGCAGCGGCTCCTATTTAAATAGGTATTACATGAAAATCCTTGATATGAAATGCTGGGCTGAAGAAATTGTAATAGCTATGTGGACTCTGTTGTTCTGAATCAAAACCAAAGAATCCACTTTGCTAATATAGTTAATTTGATTACTGCATTAATCCATGGATGGTAAATTGCCCACCAATGTTGCAAGGCATCTTACCAGAATAATAGAGTTGGAAGGGAATTTAAAACTCTTATAGTCCAACCCCCAACTCAAGCAGGACACCCCATACCATTTCAGACAAGTGGTTTGTTCTGATCTAGGCTCCCTTAAAAAGCAGGAAGCAGAGTCTTGATCCCGGCAAAACCTCTTTTATTTACTTTCATTCACAGTCAGCAAGGCCTGTCCAAACAGTCTTTCAGAGGAATATTTATCAACACACCTTATCTCGCTTGGCAAGCTGCCACGTAACTTGTTTCCAAACACAGCACAAGGCAAAACTTGGCACAGAGTCTCTCAGAGTCACAGAACAAACAAACAAATTATTTACTACAAAAGCCCACTCCCCGTTCACTCCTCTTTTGTTTCCTATGGGAGGGGCCAATCATCTCCAAGGTGTGGCTTTACACCCAAGTCGACCCTGCTTTCTTAGTTGTTCCTGTCTTCTGGCAGCTTTGCGCATGGGCACACTGGGAACAGGCTCCAGCTGTTCCTCTGCCTCACTGCTGTCGAGCTGCCTCTCTGCCTCCGACACAGCCCCCAGGACTGGCCCATGTTCCTCCCCAACCTCCTCACTATCCAACTCTGCTGCCAGCCCTCCTGGCTGCTGGCGGGGCATAACATGGTTGTCCAATCTCTTCTTAAAAACCTCCAGTAATGGAGCACTTCACCACCAACCACAGTGGTGGGATTCAGCCAATTTGCACCACTTCGGGAGAACCGGTTGTTAACTTTCTAAGCAGTTTGGTGAACTGGTTGTTGGAAGAAATCATTAAGGCAGAGAACCACTTGTTAAATTATTTGAATCCCATCACTGCCACCAACCCCCCAATTGGCAACATCCATATAATATTCTTAACTTAACCAGTTCAAATGTAATTCCAGCAGATGCATTCATACAAGATGGTTTGGCTTGATTAATGTTAACTTTGGTTATTCTTTTTGTGACTTAATGTATTGGGCAAATCCAGCCATTTGGTTCATTTAGGGCTCAGTTTACTTTAAATGAGTCAATAAATAAGTTGTGTGAATGCACCCATAGAGATTCCTAGACACTGTCATCAAAATTCAGTGAGTAAATCGTAATGTAACAGCATACTTTTCAGGGGACGCTAAATCAAATTGAAGGCATAATGTACCTATTTTATTCACCTCCCAAACTTGGGGGAGGGAGGGTAGCAGAAGAAAATACCATTGTTGCCACCTCTTACACAGCAACTACACCATTGGTTATTACTGTGACTTCTGTTAATATTTAGAACTATTTTTAATAAAAACCACTGGCTTTTGAAGATAAAAATAATGTGCGCCTCTTTGCAAGCCACAGTCACTGGTTTCCTACATTATGCTGAGCCCAAATGAAGCAAACCACATTAAGGGGACTGATGGGGCCTCAAATCTACCTTCTTGGCTCTTCGGGAACTGCTGTTGGAAGCAGGAAATATTGGGGTCTGGGGGAGAAGAGAGAGGTTCGAATCGAGTCTGTCATTTGATTCCAGAGCTTAAACAGAGAATTCAAGGACAAAGGAGACAAAGCTGAGAGCAGCAGTACAAAAGATATTTGAGACTTTTCCTTTTATTTGCAGCGCCATGTCTAAATTAAGCATAAAGTCAAGGGCTGGGGTAGGGGTGATATTCATTTACCTTTGCTACCAGTTCGCAAATGGGAGTGTGCACACCTCCATGCATGCAAAGAGCATCAAAAATGGGACGTGATGACATCCGGGTGGGTGGGCAGAGCTTCCCACAGCCGCCGCTACCAATTCCCCCAATACCAGATAGAACTGGCTGAATGCCACCTCTGGGCTGGGGAAAAATGCAGTCAAGGAGATGTTGCTTTCAAATGGCCTAAAAGCAGAGGAATTTTTCATCTGGAAATTCAGAAGCAAGTACAGTGGCACCTCAGTAATCATCATTCATTGGTTCCGAGAGGCACAATGTGTATCAAAAGCAATGAGTACCAAACAAATTTTACCCATAAGGAATAATGTAAATAAATTTAATGCATTCCTAAATCAAAATCAACACACATTTTAAGGCAATATGTAAAAAGATTTCTCATTACTTTACATGAGAAATAAACCTAAGAATTAATAAATACTTAGGTTAAATAAAATATAAAAACTTCATTTTACCTGTATGGATGAAGGGGGGAAGAGCAAAAATGCCCAAAATGGCCACATAAGCAAAGATGAGACTGCAAGGGGATGTGCACATGGCAAGAGCTACTGCATGACTAATGTGTCCCTCTTTGTTTCGGTGGAAAGAGTAGCGAGTCACAAGGCAACCAAAACTGGCAAGTTTTAGTTTGCTCGTTGAATACCAATTGCTACAGCTTTTAGACTGTGATGTTTCTCTATGTCATATATGTGTGTGTATCTGGGTATATGCATAATGGTTATTCTTTGAAAGCTGAATGCAGGGAAGTTTCATTTTAATGTATGCTGATTAGTGTACAATTAAAGTGACGATAACGTATTATTCTATTGTATTCTTTAATTGGTGCACTGGTTTAGCAGAACCAGGAAACTAATGGGATTTCCAAAAAATGTGGGAAGAGAGCTAAGTCCTTGCATATTTTCAGAAGCCACTTTGCATCTGGTCAGTTATTTCATACATTTCATATTATCTGATGCTATTGGCATTGCTACAGGTTACAGTCATACAGTCATAAATGGGAGGAGATGGATGATAGGAACGATGAGAAGATTAATGGTAATGCAGACTTAGTAATTAGTTTGACAGTGTTGAGGGAATTATTTGTTTAGCAGAGTGATGGCATTTGGGGAAAAAACTGTTCTTGTGTCTAGTTGTTCTGGTGTGCAGTGCTCTATGGTGTTGTTTTGAGAGTAGGAGTTGAAACAGTTTATGTCCAGGATGTGAGAGGTCTGTAAATATTTTCACAGCCCTCTTTAATTTAATTTAATGTAATTGATTAGCTGCATATTCTAAAAGACAGCTGATTCATCAGCTACAACATCTGTCAGTTCACTGAGAGTGTTTAGCTCCGTGCCACTTTTCATTTGTGGACTTCATTTTCCATGAATGACCAGATGCTATGCTTGCAGTTAATTATAAATCATGTTAATAGATAAAATCCATTTTGGAACAAAAGGGTTGTGTCCAAACAATATACTTTGCCCAGCAAATAACATTTCCACACAATATCTTTACAGTGCATCATGTACTATGAGAAGAAAAACAGAGATTTTGCAACAGGCCAGATTTAAATAGGAAGTGAATCTCCTGTGTCATTTCTCTTCTCTTCAGGAGAAATCCCCAGCAGCTATGCCTGTCTGGCCCCTCCCATACTCAGAAAAAGGATGGAAATAGAGGTTACTTCTGAATACTCCTAGCTTTTATATACTTTTTCTAGAAATTGAGGTTCTTCTTGTCCATCAGAACTTATGTTGGGTTGATCTCAATCAGTTTCTCCAAATCTCATATAAAGACATCTAGAGTCCCTCCCTGTAATTTGTGGCCTTGAATTATTTATAGTAATGAGTGAAGAAATATTTTCTATTATCAGTCTCAAATCTGCCGTCATATCCTCTGCTTCATGGGGGCATTGACAGGTCACTTTCGAAAAATGATTCAGAGGTGAATAAAGTTCCTTCTTTCTCTTATTGGAATGGATTCCTTTCATTGAGCTGAAAGGAAGAGTCAACGAAGAAAATATCTCCATCCTAGATTGTAGATATGTGGCCCTGGTACCTTCATTGTACCAGGGCCACATATGTGTAGAGTTACAATACTTCTTAATTTTATCAGGATTGTACCAGTAAACAGTCCTCTCTGGGTGGCCCAGCTGGATTATTAAAAAGTCCAGGAAAACAGAACTGTAGCAATCCACAAAAGGGAAGATTGGGTTTAATAATCTCATAATGGCTAAATTCACCCTGCCCCTTGCCTAGGGAAGTATGGTCAAATGGTTTAGCCATTTAAATTTGCTCCCCCTTAGCCTGCAGAGCATGTCATGATGTGATATAAAATATTGTACTTGGGGCAACATTTACACAGTACTACTGGAGCTTTTCAAGACCAGCTTGTTTCAAGGTATTCTTGAAAAATCCTTAGCCAAAACAGCTTCCCCTAGTCAGGATATACAGGTAGTCCTCAACTTATGATCACAATTGAGCCCAAAATTTATCTTGCTAAGTGAGAAATTTGTTAAGTGAGTTTTGCCTCATTTTATGACTTTTCTTGCCACATTTGTTAAGTGAATCACTGCAGTTGTAAAATTCGTAACATGGTTGTTAAGTGAATCTGGCGACCCTATTGACTTTGCTTGTCAGAAGGTCGCAAAAGGTTATCCCATGGCCCCTGGACACTGCAACGGACACCATCATAAATGTGAGTGAGTTGTCATGCATCCAAATGTAAATCATGTGATCATGGGAAACATGTCACAACTTTTGAGCACCCCTAATGTTTGAAAATTGAAAGTTGAAAAAATTGACTTGCCCTAAAATTGGATGCTGCAACGGTCATAAGTATGAAAAATGGGTAATAAGTCACTTTTTTCAGGGCCATTGTAACTTTGAGCGGTCACTAAGTGAAATTGAAGTGTTGTTAAGTGTTGTTAAGTCGAGGACTACCTGTATTGTGTGAATCCAGAAATAGATTTCACACAATATGTCACACACTATATATCACATATTTCTGGGGTCACACTTCTAGACTCGTCTTCCTGTACTGCCCACTGGTCTTCCCAGGAAACACAATATTGTAGGAGTGAATAGTGGTGAAAAAAAATGGCATTCCAGTTTTTTAATAAATCTTGGAATCTAAGCATTAATTGGTTAAATAGTCCAAGATGCACTCATTGATCCCTGTGTAAGCAATCAAGAAATGGCCACTGGAGTAAGACAATGCAAGAACTTCAGGTTTCCCAAGAGCACAAAGCAGACTCCTTGTCCCGACAAAAACCCCTTTTTATTAAATTACTGTGAATTCCTTTCATTCATATCCAGCAAAGTCTTTCAAGGGAGAATTTATAGTCACAGACCTTATCTGGCTTGGAGAGCTGCCAGGCCGATATCTTCAAAACTTGGCAAGAAGTCTCTGAGAGTCACGAACCAATTAAGCAAACTAATTGTCTCCTGCAAATTCCCCTCCCCTTTCGCTCCTCTTTATTCCCTATGGGAGGAGCCATTCACCATCCACCTGTGGCTTTACTCACGAGTCGACCCTTGTTCCTTAGCTGTTCCCTTCTCCTGGCAGCTTTGCGCATGTCCACACTGGGAACAGGCTCCAGCAGTTCTTCTGCCCCACTGATGTCTGACTCCGAAGGCAGCTGACAACTGTCAGACGGCCCTGGCTCTATCTCTGCCTCTGAGGCAGAGCACTCATCAGTGCCTTCCCCAGACTCCAGGACTGGCCCATGTTCCTCCCCAACCTCCTCACTGTCTGCCATCAGGTCCACTGGCCACTGGCAGGCCACAACAATGCTGTGTTATACAGGAACAAGGAAAAACTGAATAAGGTTTCTCTTTTTCCCAAATTGGTGGCTCTTAACCTAACAAGCATGTGCTACCAAATCTAAGAGTAATTTGGTCTGACTAAATTAGTAGCAGCCT
Source organism: Arizona elegans (assembly GCA_022577455.1). Taxonomy (NCBI): domain Eukaryota; kingdom Metazoa; phylum Chordata; class Lepidosauria; order Squamata; family Colubridae; genus Arizona; species Arizona elegans. Next base: position 316,523,873 of record JAKOOJ010000001.1, on the reverse strand, counting down.
AAATTAAGCATGCTGGGCAAACACAACTCCTCTGAACCTGTAGGATTATGCCTCCTTCAAGCTCTGCTTTTGGAATCTCTGCATGCAGTAGGTTTCCCTTCAAAGTCCTGAGGCTGAAAAAAACTATTTTCTTATTGTCCCTGCAGGTGCTGCGAATGTGGGGCTTTGCTTTCCCATCAGTACTACGAGAAGGATGGTCGTCTCTACTGCAAAAAGGATTACTGGGCCCACTTTGGGGAACTGTGCCATGGCTGCTCGGAGCAGATCACGAAAGGGCTTGTCATGGTAAGAGAGGACATCCACACAGAGCATCATCGGATGACGTAACTTGGTTTTTTTGGGTGGGGAGGGGCAAGTGATCACAAGCCAAAAAGCAAGTGGGACAGAAAAAAAAAGTAACTACAGTGTTTCCCCGAAAATAAGGCCCTGTATTATATTTTTTTGAACCCTGAAATAAGTGCTTGGCCTTATTGCCATGCGCCCAAAAGCCCAATTGGGCTTATTATCAGGGGATGTCTTATTTTGGGGGAAACAGGGTAGGGCCATGGTAAAAACTCAGCATGATATTATTTAATTTAAATGGAAATTATAACACTGACTGCATGAAATACAATTCCGGTGATTATTGTTCCCTGCATTTAATAATGTTGTCCTTTCGTCAGACAATTCAGAGCTCACCTTTAAAGGGATATGGATTGTTAAGAGGTGGTAGGCAGTGTTGAAGGCCTGACTGTACATCTCTGATCGCTAGGTCTGTCTGGCATATTTTTCCTCTGGCTGTAGCCATTGATGTGGAAATAGTGAGCAAGAAATACACCTCTGCAACTGAATTCAGAACTGCATGTAACCAAATCATGAACCTTTTTTTTTTCCTGGATGGTACTACTTCAGAAATGCTATGACCATTGCGAACGGGATAGGGACAGATCTCCCTTCAGTCTAAAGGTCCTTCCATTGGTTTTCAGCTTTTCATTTTGGAAATGGGAAAGAAGAAAGAAGAGGACATAACAAAAGAGGAGGGGGGGCAAGGAGGAGGAGGAAGAGGAATAGATGTGGAGCAACCAGTGTTTGCAGAGGGAGGGAGACAAAAATTCTATGAGAGGCTACTGCCTGAGCATAGATCTCCTTAAATCCTTTTATTTGGTATTTTGTTACTTCAATACAGAGAAAAGAGATGTGAATTGGGGGGAAAGTAGACTGTCCTTGGCACCAACCTCATCATAACCAACAAAGTCATGTAGGTGGAAGATGATGGTGAACAGGATATGCTCTTTTTTCTCTCTCCAGAGCTTATAGCATCTTTGCAGGTGAGAACCTGGGGAAATGGCACAGAAGGAACCATTAAGCCCTGTTCCCCAAAAGCAGGTCCCAGCACCAGCTAGCACTGCTGCTTTTAATCAAGCTTTGTTCTCATTGTTTTTAATAAGCTCAAGGCAGTGTTTCCACTTACTTTCACGATGGTTTCCTGGTTGTCTTTCATTTCTTAGTCTGCATTTGTTTAGTTAACTCTGTCCTTACTACAAAACAGTATTGTCAATTACACTCAAGTTTGATTGCCAAACCACCTCTCCTTCTCACAAAGCATTATGTGTCATGGGCAAGTTAGCACGTCCAAAGGAAACAACAGTTGCTTTCGAAAATATTCATTTTTATAAGAGCAATATAGGAAAGGAAGCATCTGAGTCCAAACTCAGCTATTATAAATGCAAAATCCATTTGACTTACTCTCTTTCTGGGAAGAGCCAGTTTGTATGGTGGTTAAGATGCTGGCTTAGAAAACAGGAGGTGGTGAGTTTTATTTATTTATTTATTTATTTATTTATTTATTTAATTAATTAATTAATTAATTGAATTTATATACCGCCCTACTCTCGAAGGACTCAGGGCGGTGAACAGCCATAGAATAAAACATATAAATACAAAATTTAAAATAAGATAAAACGAATTAAATAATTTGGCTGAACAAATTTAAAACCCCAATAATTTAAAACCAAATTTAAAATTTCCATTTAAAAAGGGGAAAGACTTAGGTCAGGCCAGCTTGATGAAATAAGAAAGTCTTGAACATGCGACGGAAAGTACGCAGATCCGGGATCCTCCGTATCTCCAGGGGGAGCTCGTTCCAGATAGTAGGTGCCCCCACAGAGAAGGGGGCCGCCAGTCGACATTGTTTGGCCGACGGCACCCGGAGGAGCCCCTCTCTATGGGAGCGTACTGGTCGGTAGGAGGCTATTGGTGGTAGCAGGCAGTCCCGTAAATAACCAGGTCCTAAGCCATGGAACGCTCTAAAGGTGATAACCAAAACCTTGAAGCACACTCGGAAGACCACCGGGAGCCAGTGCAGCTCGCACAGGAGAGGTGTTACATGGGAGCGCCACATCGCTCCCGTCACCACCCGCGCGGCCGCACTCTGCGCCAGTTGGAGCCTCCGAGTGCTCCTCAAGGGGAGCCCCATGTAGAGAGCGTTACAATAGTCCAGACAGGAGGTGACGAGGGCATGAGTGATCGTGCGTAAGGAGTCCCGATCTAGAAAGGGACGCAATTGGCGGATCAGGCGAACCTTTTTCTTGCCTTAGGCATGAAAAATTGGCTAAGTGGCTGGGCCAGTCACTCTAAGTCCAACTCACATTACAGAATTGTCATTGTGGGTAAAATAGGAAGAGAAAGGAATATTAGGTATGTTCACTGTTTTGAGTTATTTATAATGTAATAAAAATCTTATAAAGAAATATGTACTCCAGTGATCTAATTTTTCAGCAAAATGCACAAAGGTAAATATAGCTGAGTTGTTTTCTTTTTATAGGTTAAAGCAACGCTCTAGTTCATACTTGTAGTACACAAAAGGCAGAAACTTGAAATCTTTAAATTGATTTAAATTGGATCTTGGTAGCCCACATAAGTGCCATAGCAACCCACTGACTTCTAAAATAATGATGGTGATAATGAGTAGGATGATATCCATAATACTCATAATAACAGTAGTAGTGGTGGTAGTTATTATGATAACATAAATAATAAATAATTTATCATTTAAAATAACATATTTTAAATAATATTATACTTTAAAATAATAAATTAAAATGGCTGAAATCCCAGCAGGCCAAATTGGCATGAGAATTTGGCCATTTTTAATTAGATGTCTATATATATGTATGTGCGTGCATATATATATGCATCTAATTATATTTATTTATTTTTAGCATTTCTGACCATGCAAAAATCACATGATTGTGGCCACTGCTTGAAATAATTGTTGATTCATATTTTAGAGGAATACCCAAAAGGGAAGTAACTACTTGGCCAGAAAGCAAACAAAAAAACCCTCAAATTAGTACCAGAGCTTTTTTGTTTGATGTGAACGTGCATTCTATCCTTCAGAGGTCTGCTGTGAATTTATGAGAATATAACAGAAATTTAAGAAATTTAGATAGAATCTAAAGAGGGTTGTACAATAAAAAATCAAATTGTTTCTGTGGCAAAGTGAGGAAACACCTATCTTTAAATTTTTAAAGAGATTGTCATGAGACTTCTGGGAAACCACCAACGTAAAAGGGAAACTGAATTGTTGGTCAATCCCAGGATGAGCGTATTATGTGTGTGTCCTCTAGTCAGAGGTGTCTGCAGAAATGAGGAAGAGATTGAATGTTTCTGGGTTAAGACAGAAAACAACAGCTGTGGAATGAACTAATGGAAAATCTGGAGAAACTGACAGAAAGCCTTTTAGAAAAGGGCAGGGAAGGAAATCCACAACGTGACATTAATTGTGAACCCAAACCATGGCATTTAGCACTTGGAGCATATGGTTATAGATCTAAATATGGCAGAATGAATTATGGGGTAGAAGTAATTGTGTCTGTGGATAATGAGGAAATGTGAGGCAAATCCTGAAGAAATACAATACGGAAAGTACAATGGTAGTTTTAAATACAGTATGGATCTTATTCTGTGAAAGATCTGGAGAAATCTAAAGATCCTGCTTAGGTTTCATCAGGCACAGCTGTTTGGAGTGCCAAAAGCTCAGAAAGTTAAACATTGCTGATCTAAAGTGTTAAAGAGCGTCTGCTGCAATCAGTTGGATAAGGAGATTCAATGTATAGCAGCTACTCAATTCTAACTCTCTCTCTCTCACATTCTCTCTCTCTCTCACACACACACACATACATACATACACTCCCTGATTCAGTTCAGCAAGACTGAAATAGAGCTACCTTCCCCAAATGGCCATGGGCGAATAGGTGGCAATATAAATTAAATAGATAGATAGATAGATAGATAGATAGATAGATAGATAGATAGATAGATAAAATGCCTCACTATTGTACCCTGTTTCCCCCCCCCCCCAAATAAGACATCCCCTGATTATAAGCCCAATCGGGCGTTTGAGCACATGGCAATAAGGCCAAGCGTTTATTTCAGGGTTCAAAAAATTATAAAACAGGGTCTTATTTTCGGGGAAACATAGTATCTGAAGATCTATGAGTCGGGAAGCTGGAATCAGAGCAGCCCAAGTTGGAGAGGAAGAAGGCAATAAGTCCAATGCAGTTTAGGAACCTGATCTTAGGGATGCCTTGAGACTTCTATAGAGAAAAATTTAAGAAAGCATTGGGGGGGGGAAGGGCAGTCCAGAGTCCAAGACAGCGGAGCTGTTGCTCCATCGCAAAGTGCAAAGCTATTACCCAAGAAAGTTTGGAGATGCAGTTGCAAGCAGCCTGTGCTGCCCTACACAGGAGCGAAACAGCTGCCAATATCATAAGACAATAAGTGGACAATTATGAAAGTGCAAGAGACTCCTGCAGAGAAAGTGACTTCAGGTAGAATTCTAATCAAACCAAAGGTCTGAGCACTGAAGAAGGAACCTGGAGTATGGATAATCTTGACTTAGAACTGGTACATCAGGGATGATGGCTGACACCATCATCACATTAATTTGGTTTATTGACTGTGTATGTGCCATCAAGTTGGTGTCGACTCTTAGCGACCACATAGATTTTCTCCATAACATCTGAACCTTGTCCTTCAGATCTTCCAGTGGTGTGCCATCAATGCCATAACTGAGTCTAGCCACCTTGCTGCTGGTTGCCCTATTAATAATGATAATAATAATAATAATAATAATAATAATAATAATAATAATAATAATAATAGCCTTTATTGTCATTGTGCATCATGTATACAACAAAATTGGTTCTTCTCTTTCCTTTCACCTTTTCCAGCATCAGAGCTTGTACCAGAGTCCAGTGGTACTCTGAATTCTGCATTGATTTCCAAGGACAATTCAAACTGCTGATTGTAACTTACAATAGTGGCCAAAATTGTGGAAACCTGTATTTTCTAAAAGTGGAAAGTGTATTTTCTAAAACTAGCTAATAACACCACTTTTTGGGGGGAGTAGTACCATAAAATTATATATCAATGGAAAGATAATTTAATCAAGAATGTAATGCAATAACTTTTATGAAGGATTTGCTATTAGAATAGCAGTTACAATATAAAAAAGAAAAGTGAAACACAGAAAAAATGAGATATACAAAAATTATCATCATAGAAAAAATGAGATATACAAAAATTATCACGTCAGTTAATACTTAGTTGGGTAACCTTTAGCATGAATTACGGCCTTACAACATCTTCCCATGGAGTGAACCAAATCTTTTAGTTCTGCAGCTGTTATAATGTGAAACCAAGATTGAGTGATTGCTTCTATTAACTGGATTTTATTGCTGGGTCGCTTCTGATTAACAAGTTTCTTTAGTCGGCAACATAGATTTTTAATTGGGTTAAAGTCTGGGCTATTCCCAGGCCATTCCAGCAGTTAAATATGATTATCTTGAAACTCAAAAAAAAAAAAAAAAAAGTGGTGTTATTAGCCATCAAACCTCAAAAATACACTTCCCCCAAAAGGTTTCCACAATTTTGGCCATTACTATATAACATTTTCATGATTTACCACCAGAGTATCTGAAGGGCCACATACACCAAACAGAACTGACTCCTCTGATTCATTCAGCCTAAAGAGGGTTGTTAAAAGTCCCACTTCCAAAAAGAAGCACGAGGAAAGAGAGAAGGAGGGAGACCTGGTTGCTGCTTAGCATATGATTCACAACACTTTTTCTCCTGAAGTTTGTTTGGTACATTTTCCAGAACACTGAATATTTTAAATAGTTTGAAGAAGAAGGAGAAGAATACTTGGCATTGGTGGCACAGGGCAGATTTTATTTGATTTTTAAAATATTTTTATTCTATAAACCACCTGGAGTCTTCAGAAGTCTATGTTGCATTAGAATAGTTAATAAATAAATCAATTTAATTTAATTTAATAATTTTATTTCTATACCGCCCTTCTCTCGAAGGACTCAGGGCAGTGTTCAGCCTATTTAAAAACACAAGACAAACATCAATTTAAAATTTAAAATTATTAAATAAATTTGGCTCCATTTAAAACCCCAGAAATTTAAAATACCCCAATTTAAAATTATCATGTCGATAGCCCGGCCTGGCGGAACAACAGGGTCTTGAGTGCACAGCTAAATACTCGGAGGTCGGGGATCTTACGTATTTCCGGGGGCAGTTCATTCCACAGGGCTGGGGCTCCCACAGAGAAGGCCCTCCCCCTGGGTGTCGCCAGCCGACATAACTTGGCCGATGGCACCATGAGGAGACCCTCTTTGTGGGAGCGAACTGGCCGGTGGGAGGCTATTGGTGGCAGAAGTCAGTCTCGAAGGTACCCGGGTCCTATGCCATGGAGCGCTTTAAAGGTGGTAACCAGCGCCTTGAATTGCATCCGGAAGACCACTGGGAGCCAGTGCAGCTCGTGCAGGAGGGGTGTCACATGGGTACAACGAGTTGCGCCCATAACCACCCACGCGGCCGCATTCTGGACCAATTAGAGCCTCCGAGTGCTCTTCAAGGGGAGCCCCATGTAGAGAGCATTACAATAGTCCAGCCGGGAGGTGACAAGGGCATGAGTGACCGTGCACAAGGCGTCCCAGTCCAGAAAGGGCTGCAACTGGCGAATCAGGCGAACCTGATAAAAGGCCCCCCTGGCCACGGCCGTCATATGCTCTTCTAAAGACAGCAGTGCATCCAGGAGGACACCCAGATTGCGAGCCCTCTCTGTGGGGAGCAAAGATTCACCCCCAATAGTCAGCGATGGCTCCTGCTGACTATATCGGGACGCCGGAAGCCACAGCCACTCAGTCTTGGAGGGGTTGAGTCTGAGCCTGTTCCTCCCCATCCAGACCCGCACGGCCTCCAGGCAGCGAGACATCACATCAAGGGCATCGTTGGGGTGGTCTGGGGTGGAGATGTACAGCTGAGTATCATCAGCGTACAGATGACACTTCACCCCAAAACCACGGATGATCTCACCCAGCGGCTTCATATAAATGTTGAACAGAAGGGGTGAGAGGACCGACCCTTGCGGCACTCCCCATGCGAGGTGCCTCGAGGTCGACCTCTGCCCCCCTGCCAACACAAACTGCGAGCGGTCGGAGAGGAAGGAGGAGAACCACCGCAAAACAGTGCCCCCTATTCCTAACCCCCTCAACCGCTGCAGCATGATACCATGGTCGATGGTATCAAAAGCTGCTGAGAGATCTAATAGGACTAGGACAGAGGAGCAACCCCTGTCCCGAGCCCTCCAGAGATCATCCACCAACGCGACCAATGCCGTTTCTGTGCTGTACCCCTGCCTGAAGCCCGACTGGCATGGGTCCAGATAGATAGCTTCATCCAGGTGCTGGGGAAGCTGTCGTGCCACCACACTCAACAACCTTCGCCACAAAACGAAGGTTGGAGACCGGACGGTAGTTGGCTAATTCAGCCAGGTCCAGGGAAGGCTTCTTGAGGAGGGGCCTCACTACCACCTCTTTCAAGGCGGCAGGAAAGGCACCCTCACTCAGAGAAGCAGTTATAATCCCCTGGAGCCAGCCTCGTGTAACCTCCCGGGAGGCCAGTACCAACCAGGAGGGACACGGGTCCAATAAACACGTGCTATTTGAACTCAAAATGGATTAATCAGTAACCAGTTAAATCCATTCAAAGAATCTTAGGGCTGGAAAGGACTTTGGAGGTCTTCTAGTCCAACCCTCTGTCTAAATCTGGGCAAGTTTGCTTAATTTGTGCAAATTTAATGTTTTGTTAATTAATGAATTACCCAAATATTATTTGATTCAGGAATGATTGTCAATCTGCCTCTTCTTTCCGGTCTCTTCTGCTATTACATGAGCTTAGAGTCCCACCTGCATGTCTTTTTTTTTTTTTGAGATGTGATCCTTTCATCATCCTCCCAATGATTTCCTCAAATCTCTTTCTCTGGCAGTGTGAAGTGCCTGGATCAGAATTTCATTGCCTGAGCCTGCTCATGTTGAATTTCAGGACTGGACAATCTTTGGCCTCTTGCCATTCTTCCTTTGAACAGGAACTCTATGACACTGCTGAATAGTGGGAAAGACCACCCAAAAAATGGTGATTGAGGAGTGTATAGTGGAAGGGAGACGAGCTCATGTCTATCTGTTCCTATTCCAGGTGGCTGGAGAACAAAAATATCACCCTGAATGCTTCAGCTGCCTGAACTGCCAGGTGTTCATTGGCGATGGAGACACTTACGCACTGGTGGAACGATCCAAGCTTTACTGGTGAGTGGGAATTTGGCTGAATCAGATGATTAAGATCTTCCCTAATTTTAAATTCACAACAAAGGCCCTGTAAATTAGAATGGAATGGAATGGAATGGAATGGAATGGAATGGAATGGAATGGAATGGAATAGAATAGAATAGAATAGAATAGAATAGAATAGAATAGAATAGAATAGAATAGAATAGAATAGAATAGAATAGAATAACAGAGTTGGAGGGGACCTTGGAGATCTTCTAGTAGTCCAACCCCCTGCTTAGGCAGGAAACCCTACACCACTTCAGACAAATGGTTATCCAGCATCTTTTTAAAAACTTCCAGTGTTTGAGCATTCACAACTTCTGGAGGCAAGTTGTTCCACTGATTAATTGTTCTAACTGTCAGGAAATTTTTCCTCAGTTCTAAGTTGCTTCTCTCCTTGATTAGTTTCCACCCATTGCTTCTTGTCCTACCCTCAGGTGCTTTGGAGAATAGTTTGACTCCATCTTCTTTGTGGCAGCCCCTGAGATATTGGAACACTGCTATCATGTCTCCCCTAGTCCTTCTCTTCATCAAACTAGATATACCAGTTTCTGCAACCGTTCTTCATATGTTTTAATCTCCAGTCCCCTAATCATCTTTGTTGCTCTTCTCTGCACTCTTTCTAGAGTCTCCACATCTTTAGATTAAGAACAATCTAAATTAGATTAACAACAAATTAGATTGGACACACATTTGGGGGGGGAGGGGAAGAGAGATTTGCTCAGTTTGAAAGTTCTAATAATAATTATAAACAAACTAAACTCAGAAAGAAGGGATAGTAAAGAAAAAAGAGAATAAAAAGTATGCAGAAAAATAGAAAAGAAAGGAAAAGAGAAGAATGATTATTCTTATTCATTTTTTTCTTTTTTTTCTGTTTCTGGAGGGTTACCTCCTTCAGAGGAGACATATTGGTGTTTCTCAGCAAGCTTTTAAAACATTCTTCAGTCAGTTTCTGGTGGTAGCCTTGGGCTCTTTCATCCTGAGGTTTGGAAATGGATGTCCTAAGTTTGTGGTACCTTTTCTTCCATGTTGCAGTGGGCACTGTTATTACCAGATGGTGGTGACACCCGTGATGGATCAGCTGCTTCCAGAATCTCCCGGCACCCGGATTCCACACACTGTCACCCTGGTGTCTATTCCAGCATGTTCCGAAAACAAGCGGGGTTTTTCCGTCTCCATTGACAAGCATGGAGGTTCTGAGCACCCACATACTGTGCGCGTTCGTGAGTGAGTACAGACTGCCAGCCATTAGGAAGTGTTGTTCTTCCAAAATTGTAGCCTTCCATATCAGGCCTCTGGAGTGTTCTGAATGATAGAGGCTATTTACAACAGTTTGGCATTACAAATGTAGATTTTTAACATTTTGACATCTGAGGCATTTCTTTTTTACATCTACCTATTCTGAGTCTTTTTGGCATATATTTTTGGTTGGGGTAGGCTTTAAATAAGGATTGTCATAAACTGACAGATATCAAATATCAGTTACCACTGTATGTTACCAATCAGTCTATAATACAAGTCATATGTTTGCAACCTGTCTATCCAATACCATGAAAATCTCAAGAGCGTTACATGGAAATAACTGTGAAATAAGGAATCACTCAATTATTTGTCAAACGCAATTGTCTACTACTCTTGGTGTCAGATAATTGTATATTTTCAGGGAATATGTGGTGATATCTGATATAATCTAACTATTTGCAGAATATCATGGGAATTAGAGCGTGGAATTCAGAAAAGAAGGGCAACTGACAACGTAAAAATCTGTTTTTATTCTGGAGATGGAACTGTTTAATAGGTTCTGTTCATTTCACAACTCCTTTTCTATATGTGTTGACTGCAATGCCTAGAAGTCTTAAACTGAATGGCTCTTAGGAGTTGCAGTCTCAACACATCTGGAGGACATCTGGCTGAAGAATGTGGGTCTACACCATGTTGATTGATTGTAAGAGGAGGGTGATGGAATCTAAGTGCTTTGATCCCTCTCCTCTAGTTTTCAGAGAAAGCTCTAGCATGCTATCACTTTCCTGAGGCTTAGTTTGGGAGATATATGCCAGAACAGAGTAACTTAAGCCTCCTTTGCTGCCCCCTTCTGTATTTTTAGATTAGACCCAGACTGCATAAGCCCCGATATGAAGAATTCCATCCATGTCGGTGACCGCATTCTGGAAATCAATGGCACACCAATCCGTCATGTTCCGCTGGATGAGGTGATTTTTTTTTTCAGTACTGACTCAATCATCCTCTTCTCATTTTTGTTTCCACAATGTGGTCCCGTGCCTGTCAGGATGTATTGCCTCTCTTCTCAGCCTGCCTTCTCTATCTCCACAGATCGATCTTCTAATCCAAGAGACCAGTCGCCTGCTGCAGCTGACCATTGAACACGACCCTCATGAGATCATTGAAAGCAGTCCTCTTTCAGAGCTGCGCAGTCCTCTCCATTCACCCAGCCACACACCTTGCCCAGACCCTTCAGCCATTCGCCAGCGCACAGTCATGTAAGGATTGAGTAGAAGATGGCTCTCTGAAGTAGATTCCCCTTCCCTCCTCCATAGAAAAGTTTTTGCTCTCATGCTGTAGAAATGCAACTAGCAAATAGTTAGTGCGCTTTTCCCTAGCTTAGTTTATTTATTATTTATTTATGTTATTTGTTCAACTTGTATGCTGCCTTTCTCCAAAGACTCAAGGCGGCTTACAATGCATTTAAAAACCATATATAAAAACATTAAACATTAAAACATTAAAAACAATTAAATCCCATTCACACCATTCATGGCCGGATCGTGCCAAATCACAACAGCGAGATCAATGGCCCCAGGCCTGCCGGAAAAGCCAGGTCTTCACCGCTTTTCGGAAGGCCAATAGGGTGGGGATGGTCTGGATCTCAGGAGGTAACTGGTTCCAGAGAGCTGGGGCAGCCACAGAGAAGGGCCTCCCCCATGGGCCCACCAGCTGGCACTGTTTAGCTGACGGGACCCAGAGGAGACCAACTCTAGTGCCCTGAAGCAGGGCTGAAATCCAGCAGGTTCTGACAGGTTCTGGAGAACCAGTAGCGGAAATTTTGAGTAGTTCAGAGAACTGGTAGTGGAAATTTTGAGTAGTTTGGAGAACCGGTAGTAGAAATTTTGAATAGTTCAGAGAACCGGCAAATACCACCTCTGGCTGGTCCCAGAGCGGGGTGGGAATGGAGATTTTGCAATATCTTTCCCCCAGGAGTGGGGAGGGAATGGGAATTTTGCAGTATCCTTCCCCTGGAGTGTGGTGGAAATGGAGATATTGCAGTATCCTTCCCCTGCCACGCCCACCAAGCCACACCACGCCCACCAAACCATGTCACACCCACAGACCAGTAGTAAAAAATATTGAATTTCACCACTGCCCTGAAGATTGTGTTGGGAAAGCACTTAGAGTCCACAAAGTCCCCAGCCAGGTTGGCAGCCTATAAGGTATCAGGTTAGGAAGGCAGCCTTGAAATTATAAATGTAGAGGCAGGCAGAAAAGGAGCCCCTACGAGCAGAATCCCTGGCAAACCCAAAGATGGTGCCTTCTTGGCCAACTTCCATTTCTATTTTCCAGTCTCATGCTGGCTTTATTTACACATTGCCCTTTATATATTTACTGAATCAACTTATTTCCTAGGCTAATGCAATACACCAGACTGAAAGGAATTAAACGGACTGGGGGTATATGCCACAAAAAAACCCTACCAAGATTAACTGAATTCAGTGTATTTCTGATACAACTGCTAAGACAACTGGATAAGTGTATTATTCATACACTGTCCCTCTCTGCTTAATAATTTACAATTCCATCTGTTCGTGAGCAACACACCCTAGGAAATGTGTTTTTCCAAAGTATGTCAGATTCCTCCTTTGCGTGCTTGCATTTTCTAGGATTCTTGAATAAAGATGTTTTGAGCAAAGAGAAACTTAACTAAAGATATTTTAAATGTGTGAATTAGTTATATCCTAGCAGTGGTCAACAGATCTCAAGAGTAGAAGAGAATATATAACAGGGGTGTCAAACTTGATTTTATGGTATTGTATTTGACCTCTGGGGCTGGGATGGGCGTGGCCAAGGTGGGCATGGCCAGCTTGATGTCATTTGTGTTGGGGGCGTGTGTGGTGGCCAAGCGCTCTGCCAGTGAAAACGGGCTCCCGAGCTCCGTTTTCAGCTGTGCTGGCCTCCTGCCACCCTCTGCCAGCAAAAACGGAGCTTGGGGAGGCCACGTGCAGCCAACAGAGGCACAGATTCTCCTCCTGTGAAAATGACCATTTTGTAATGTTTTACCAGTGCAAAGAAGGTGAGGGTAAATTGCAAGCTGTGTTGTCTTAATTAAGCTGGAATTAAGGGCAAACGGAAAGTTGTTCAAGATGAAATTCTTCCAGTTCCTCCCTGAACCTAGAAAAATTGAACTGGGGCACTTGGAAATTGTTTTTTTGTGAGAAGAGCATACCCGATGTATACCTGAGAAGACCATTTCTCTTCTTCTGCACAGGAGGAGCTGTAGCATTGATAAGTCACCTTGTTCCAGCTCTCTGGGCTCCCCCTCCTCCCAGAGGAAAGATATTGGCCGCTCAGAATCATTGCGTGTTGTCTCCCGTCTTCATCGCATCTTCCGCCCCTCGGATCTCATTCATGGCGAGGTGTTGGGCAAGGGCTGCTTCGGGCAGGCCATTAAGGTACAGGCATGGTATCAGGACAGGATTTTGTTGGGGATACATTTTGTACAATGCCCTTTACTTACAAAAGTAGTAAACAATGTAAAAGTAGTAGACTGTATCAATATGATTGTGTGACAAAATCTAAAATGTTCAGACAATGATATTCTTTTGAATTACATACCAAGCATTTGGAATGTGGCAACCGGACAATGTAAATGCATTCTCTGTGCCCAGACTGTGCCCAAGAGACTGATATTCCGGCACTGGAAAGAGAAACATATACCCCATTTACTCAATGGATGGAGGACTGATTGTATTTGCCACTCATGAGCAGATTGTCTATAGATAGACAAATGTAATCAAATATGAAACTCATTTACACTAAATACAACAGGTTAAAAAAGAGTTATATATACTGTATATATTAGAGATTCATATATATTTGAATAATAATTGCATTGTTTTTCATTAAGTCATGCCCAACTCTTTGCAACCCCATGGACTGCAGCATGCCAGGAATTGTCTCCCAGAGTTTGCACCAATTGATGTTCATTGCATCAATGACACTATCTAATCATCTCATCCTCTATTGCCCCCTTCTCCTTTGGCCTTCAATCTTACCAAACATCAGGATCTTTTCCAATGAATATTTGAGGTTCAGCTTCAGTATGTGTCCTTCCAAAGAGCAGTCAGGGTTGATTTCCTTAATAACTGCATTAGTTAACTATATACTGGTAGTCCATGATTTATGTGAGATGCTACAACAGTTGTAAGTATGAGGATAGGTCATAAAAAACTTTTTCCAGTGCTGTTGTAACTTTTAATGCTCGCTAGATGAATGGTTATAAGTTGAAGGCTACCTGTATAGAATTATCATTGTTACTGTTAAAATGGTATACATTATTTTTGCTGTATTTTAGCTCACTTTTTTTAAAAAAAAAAATCCTCTTTATGTTTTTTTTAAAATAATGTATGTATTTTTAACTTTGTGTTTTTCTTTTCTTTCTTTTTTTTGTCGCTATTTTAAAAACAATCAAACAGTAACATTTTAGAAGATGCAGGCATGGTATTTTGTGCCCTTTCTACCAGCTGGATCTAGATTATGGCTCAATCTAGCCAGCCTGTTGCTGGAATTTCTGTGTTGCACAGTCATTGTTCAGTGACTCAGACTCTTACAAAATCTGATTGAGGAGGAGATTGGATTAGCAGATCCATGCGCATAATTGCATTATTTTAGCTTATCCTAGAAAATTGAAAATGAAAAATGGTCTATGCATACACTAAAAACTAGAGTCTTCTAAGGCAGGGGTCTCCAACCTTGGCAACTTTAAGACTTGTGGACTTCAACTCTGGCTGGCTGAGGAATTCTGGGAGCTGAAGTCCACAAGTCTTAAAGTTGCCAAGGTTGGAGAGCCCTGTTCTAAAGTAACCCTCAGTGTGCCTCTCCTCCCTGCCTTTATCTTAGAGAGCATTAGGGCACTTCTGTGACACTTCTTCAAATTGCATTCCTATGTTGCACTTGTATTTCGTTTATCAGACCATTGCGGCTCTTCTTCCTGTCTCTCAAGATTGTTTTTACTGCCCATTACAGTGACCCTTAACATCCCTTGTAACTGTATGATTCTAAATGATTCCTCCTCTAACAAAGCCCTAAATGCCATCTGCCTTCTTCATCAGGTGACCCACCGGGAGACTGGAGAAGTGATGGCCATGAAGGAACTTATCCGTTTCGATGAGGAGACCCAAAGAACGTTTCTTAAAGAGGTTGGTTACTCCAGCTTAGTCCAGTGGCTAGAGAAGTTTCCTTTCTGTTGATTTCCTATTAATATCATTTATTTTTTTGTTTTTTACTCCCCACATCAAATGTTGCCTAATTTAAATCTGTGTCCCTCTTCTTTAAATGTATATGGCAGGGGTGTCAAACTCAAGGCCAGGGGCTGGATCCGGCCTCCAGGGTGCTTAGATCTGGCACGCAGAGCCGCCCTGGAAACAGCAAAGGACTGGCCTGTGGTGCCTCTGCCAGCAGAAATGGAGCTGGGAAGGGCTGTGAGCAGCCTGCCCAAGCTCCATTTTCACTGGCAGAGGATTGCAGAAGGCTATCGCAGCCAAAAATGGAGCTTGCGGGGGCTGTGGGCGGCTCTTCTGAGCTCCGTTTTTGTTGACAGAGGGTTGCAGGAAGCCATTGCAGCCAAAAATGGAGCTCGGGATCCCGTTTTCACTGGCAGAGCACTCAGGCCACCACAGGCACACCCTGGTCCCCCGAGGCCAAGCATAACCCTAATTTGGCCCTCAATGAAATAGAGTTTGACATCCCTGGTATATGGTGATCCCTACTGTTTTGACACTGCAAGCAAGGATTTCTGGTTTAAGTTTCATATGGAGCATATGCTGTTCTATAATATTCTATAAGGCTCAGACGCTGAGCTTGTCGATCGAAAGGTCGGCAGTTCAGCAGTTTGACTCCCTAGTGCTGCGTAATGGGGTGAGCTCCCGTTACTTGTCCCAGCTTCTGCCAACCTAGCAGTTCGAAAGCACGTTAAAAAATGCAAGTAGAAAAATAGGGACCACCTTTGGTGGGAAGGTAACAGCACTCTGTGCGCCTTTGGCGTTTAGTCATGTTGGCCACATGACCACGGAGACATCTTCGGACAGTGCTGGCTCTTCGGGTTTGAAACGGAGATGAGCACCGCCCCCTAGAGTCGGGAACGACTAGCACATATGTGTGAGGGGAACCTTTACTTTTAATATTCTATGACAAGCCGTTCCTCCACAATATTTGTCAAAATCTTTCCTTGTGTGATGTCCCCAAAGTTTAGGTAGTTGCTACAGGGCTTACAGAGAAGCAGGTAGTAGCCCAATATTTTACAAAATCGACATTTTTTTTTCTGAGGTTGTATGCAGTTTCCTGTCAACAGCAAGAGATTTTGAGAAATGCAGAATTAACTGTCTTGTGGTTTTTGTTCCTTAGGTGAAGGTAATGCGCTGCCTGGAACATCCCAATGTGCTGAGGTTCATTGGCGTCCTCTACAAAGACAAGAGGCTGAACTTCATCACAGAGTACATCAAGGGAGGCACCCTTCGTGGGATCATTAAGAGCATGGTGAGGGCATAGAACCTACATCAAATCTAATCTAAGAATATTGAGCATCTGAGCAGGAGGAGGGAGGGCAGCAGAGACAATCTGGCTGGGTTCACACAGCACAGTAAGGCAGGGTTAATAAAACACAATAGCTGTATTCATGTAGCATGTTGTAGCCAAGCAAACTGTATTATAATACCCGGTGGTCTTCCGGGTGCGCTTCAAGGTGTTGGTGACCACCTTTAAAGCACTCCATGGCTTAGGGCTGGGGTACTTACGAGACCGCCTTCTGCCACCAATAGCCTCCCACCGGCCAGTACGCTCACACAGAGTGGGCCTCCTCAGGGTGCCGTCCGCCAGACAATGTCGGCTGGCGACCCCCAGGGGGAGAGCCTTCTCTGTGACGGCGCCTACCCTCTGGAACAACCTCCCCCCAGAGTTACGTACAATAACAGACCTCCGGATTTTTCGTCGGGCCCTGAAAACTTATTTATTTCAACTAGCTGGGCTGGCTTGACTTAAATTTTAAATTGTTTTAAATTGGGTTGTTTTAATTTATGGCCAAAATATTCAAATTATTTTAATATTGTTTTTTAAATTTTGTATGCTCTGTTTTTACTCTGGCTGTGCACCGCCCTGAGTCCTATTTGGAGAAGGGCGGTATAGAAATTTAATTAAATAAATAAATAAACAAATAAATAAATAAATGTCATGATGTAATTGACACTACATGTTAAAACACCGCTGCCTGAGCACAAACTGAATTCTAGAGCTGGGGTCTCCAACCTTGGCAACTTTATGACTTGTGGACTTCAACTCTGGGAGTTGAAGTCCACAAGTCTTAAAGTTGCCAAGGTTGGAGACCCCTGTTCTAGAGAGTATCAAGTTGCCTACCAAACCCAAAGAGAAATGCAATCCCATTCAGGATCAAAGACTGAACCACTCCACAATCACAAGGCCCATATATCCACAGCCATTCATTTGGCCTTGTCAGATTTAAGGCCTAAGCCTGTTCCTTCTCCACTGTCAAGACCAACCGGACTCATCCGTCTAAAAAGGAAGAGAACAACACTTCCACTTATGGATCAAGTAGAATCGGGATGGTTGCACTATCTCTCTCCTGGTTCCACCAGATGTCATCATCAAGCATGACCAATATTGTCACAGTACTATTCTCCAGGTCTGAACCAGTGGTGTGTTGTCTCTGGTTCAGACCGGTTCGCAAGAATTGATAGTAAAACTGGCGGGAGGCTCTGCCCACCGCCCCGGATGTCGTCATCAGTGATCTGCGCATGTGCAGAAGCAAGGCGCGCAATCCCGTTGCGAACCAGTAGTAAAGGTAAGTAGAACACACCTCTGGTCTAGTTATCAGCGAAGATCTCACAACTGCATGTGTGCAATCTACTAAACTGAGTTAATAATACTCAAGTTTTTGATTTAGAGCAGGGGTCTCCAATCTTGGCAACTTTAAGACTTGTGGACTTCCTCAGCCAGCTGTGCCATAAATATGGCCATGTTGCCCTTGTGGGAGTTGAAGTCCACAAATCTTAAAGTTGCCAAAATTGGAGACTCCTGATTTAGAGTATTGTGCAAACATGATTAATTCAGTAACCAGCTGAAGTGTGTTTTGTGAACATAGTCATGAAAAGGATGCGAAGTCTCTTTCCTGCTACTCTCTCTTTCCTGATAGAAGTGAGAGGTTTCACCCCAACTTTTCCAAATACTTCACTCACCAGCAACCTTTTTCTTCCAGGATAGTCAGTATCCTTGGAGCCAGCGGGTCAGTTTTGCAAAAGACATCGCTTCAGGGATGGTGAGTGCGAGCATGAATTTGTAGCAGCAGACTGAACCAGTAATTCTGGGGGGGCATCAGGAAAGCATCTTGCAGGAATCATTTTAAAATGTCCTTTCTGTCTTATTCACTAGCCTTTAAAAATATGTGAGCAAACCAAATGAAGCCTCCATAACTTGAAGCAACATAGGCTTGGTAATAATAACAAAGCATGTTGTTGTGAGCTTTCCAGAATAACTTACTGGCCAGTCTTGTAAGCACAATGCTAGATTGTGTGGACTTTTCGAATCTGAATCAGTTGGGTTCATTTTTACTTGCTTATGAATAAGGGTGGGTAAAATAGATTTGGTTAAAATAAAAAATACACTCACAATGTTTCCTGTCAAAACAGGTCAGTCACTTGACTAAACTTAATTTTACAAACTTTTTTGCATTAGTTATTAAGTGAATCTGAGGTTGTTAAGCGAATGCTGCTTAACTTCAGTAAGCAAACCAATGGTTGATTATGGGTGCAATTTTGCCAAAATCTGGAAGTGCCAGTTTTCGGCAAAACAGTAATAAAATGTAATCATGTGACTCCTGTAAAAGGCTGTAAATATGGCCATGTTGCCAAAGATCTGAAGTTTGGTCATGTGATCATTTGAACTTCAAATCTGGGTCATAAGTACAGTAAATCTGTTGTAACTTTGAATGGCTGCTAAGTGACTGGTCATAACTCAAGGACTACCTATATGCTACAATAGGTCAAGTTTCATTCCAAAAATAACAACTCAGCCTCCTATAAAATGGGAACAGTCTTATTATATGTATTAAGAGCATTTAGCAGTGCTGGATAAAGTGAAGTCAGCCATATCCTTTTAAAAAAGAAAAGAATTATGGAAGAATAACAAAATTTCTAACCCTTTTTTCTCATTTCTTTTTATAGGCTTATCTCCATTCTATGAATATCATTCACAGGGACCTCAATACACATAACTGCCTTGTGCGAGAAGTAAGTTGGCACTGGTTAAATTTTTAATTCATTCATTAATTTAAGTTTTATTTTCATTATTCGGTTTGCTAAATTTATTGATTTTTAAAAACTAAAAATAATTTTAAAAGCAAGGAGAAAATGTTGCTGGTCATATTTTGAGAAAGTAAGTGATGAAGGGTATCCTTAATTTTTAAGAACATCATCTTAAAAACAACAGATGAAGAAGAGGATTATTATATGTCTTGAATGTAACAATCTCTGATTTGTGAAAATATATAACATTTGAGGATGCAGGATCGTAGAAACCTGCCTCTGTTATCAGATTGTGCTTTGTTCCAAATCTCTGCTTTGTTTCAGATTACTGTGTGAATAGAAAATGAGAACTTGGAACTAGTAGCCAAGTTCAGGTTTGTTCCCTCTATTGTCTCCTACACTTTTAACAAACTAACAGCAGTGGTGAAATCTTACCGGTTCGCACCGGTTTGGGCGAACCGGTAGTGATAAAAGCTACTGGTTGGTCCGAATCCTGCTTTCTAGTGAACCTAAATTGCGCGGCACAGCTGTTACACACAACCCCCGCTGTTCTACTTACCTTCCCAAGCCTCCTTTTTCCCAAGCAGCACGTTTGGTGTGTAATGTGCATGCGTGCAGTGTGCATTTAGCGTGCATTTAGCGTGCAATGTACATGCATGCACAGCATGTGTTTGGCGTGCACTGCACATGCGCACATACACAGCGTGCACTTGGCACACACCGCGCATGCGTGGGCAGCGAACCGGTGGCAAACCGGGGAAGATTTCACCACTGATTAACAGGTAGATTTCTCAGGGGCAGGCAGAAGTTAATTATTATTATTATTATTATTATTATTATTATTATTATTATTATTATTTTATTTCTATACCGCCCTTCTCCCGAAGGAGATCCAAGACTGATTTGTGGTTTATCTTCCTGAAAGCTGAAAGAGGGAATTGTACATAAAATTACAGGATCATAGAGTTGGAAGAAAGCATTTAAACTATTGTTTTTCAACTTTGGCAAATTTAAGATGTATGAATTTCAACTCCCAGAATTCCCCAGCCAGTGCCAAGGAGCCAACGTTGAGAAACCCCAATTTAGGCTACTTGGGTTAGATCGGTTAGGCCAGGTGTCAGCAACCTGGGGCTCCAGGGCCGCATGTGACTCTTTGGGCCCTCTACTGTGGCTCCCTGTCAGGTGATTCCACCACCAGCTGGCCCCGCCCCTTGCCCTCCCCTCCCAGTCACTCCACTCCTGGCTTGAGAAGATAAGGCCGACGGGGGGGGGGATGGAGAAGCTACTGGGCAGAGACAGGGGGAGAGAGAGAGAGACATAGAGAGATACAGAGGGGGGGAGAGAGGGAGGAGGGAGGGAGTGGGGGAGAGAGAGGGGGGGAGATCAAAAGGGTTTTGTGGTTCCCAGTGTTTTTTAACAACCCTGCCCTAATGGCCGACTGGGTAGGCATGGCTAGCGGATCATGTGACTGGTGGAAGTGAGTGACATCAAGTTGGCCATGCCCACCCAGGTTTTGTGGCTCCTGGTGTTTTCTTTTCTGTGGGAAACGGGTCCAAATGGCTCTTTGAGTGTTTAAGGTTGCAGATCCCTGGGTTAGGCTATTCAACCCTATTCAGCCTAAATCCCTATCCACTGCTGGAATCCAAATTAAAGTATTTCAGATAATTGGCTGCCCAGTTTTGCTTGAACACATTCAGTAAAGAAAAATCCACTGCTATTTCATTAATTGCTTCCAATATCAAATTGCTCTTAATATTTAAAAATAACAACATTTAACATTTAAATGAGAATTTGCCCCATCATTCCACTTTCTACATTCTGGAATGATTGTGAACAGCTCTTTACTTTCAGTGTGATATCCATTCAGTACTATTGCATTGCCCCGATTTGGCTTTTCTCAAGGCTAAGTAAAATGGTTGGTTATGTCTAAGATGTGCATGCACTGCTAAATCATTTAAAATTTTAGTGACTTTAAGTGTGTCACATGCTAAACTTAATGAGATGCAATTGTGGTTAGCTTGGTTGTTATAGTCTGGAGGCTTAATATGTTCTGTAAATCCAGCTGGTTGGTTAGTTTATACTTCAATTATATTCTACAAATTTAGAAAATGTATTACAGTAATTCAATGATCAGCTTTTGGGAGAATACCATTTAGGTATTTAGCCGAGGTGGCACAGTGGTTAGAGTGCAGTACTGCAGGCTACTTCTGCTGGCTGCCGGCTGCCTGCAATTTGGCAGATCAAATCTCACCAGGTTCAAGGTTAACTCAGCCTTCCATCCTTCCGAGGTGGGTAAAATGAGGACCCAGGTTGTGGGGGACAATATGCTGACTCTGTAAACCGCTTAGAGAGGGCTGTAAAGCACTGTGAAGCAGTATATAAATCTAAGTGCTATTGCTATTGCTAGGATATTGCTTACCCTTATTGTAGGAGATGACCAGGCTGAGCCTGAGGGAGGGGTCAAACAAGTCATAAGTCACGAGTCCCACCACGCTCACAAGATATCTAAGTCCAGCCCACCTTGAATGCCTTCTTAATTCCCATTCATTTCCTTGTCCATTAGTAGCTCAGATTTTTGTAGATATTGCAATATATCTGTATACTCATTTGAACTGCCCGAATCTCCTGATTTCCCCAGCATTTAACACTTGTATCGCCTCACTTCATATCAGGATTTTCAAATTTTACAATACTTTCAGCCCCCTAAAACAGTAATTGTGCAATAATTGTGCAATTACTTGTCTCACAAGTAAAACTAAAAAAAAAATCATTGGGGTAGGAATTAGGCAAAATACACGCCATGTATTTTAATAATTATATTATTATCTATCAAACAAAGCAATGGTTAATATTTACAGGGTTTTGCATGACATTTCCAGATGTCATTTTGCTTTTTTTGGCTTCAGATTCTCAGGGACTAGTTTTTCTGATAAAAAATAACCTGAATTCAGTCTTTTCTGTTAACAAACGGATGGTGAAATTTTTAAACATTCAATGCTGTTAGAAAGAAAGTGAGCCACTACAAACTAGAAAGTAATGACAGAAACAGAAGCCCGTTCCAAGAAATTAATGTTTGAAAAAAAGAACTGAAAATAACTCTCTGGACTTCTCACTTTGTTATGTGGAAATGAGAACTGACTATGTAAGGAGAAAAGTTGAAAACAGTAAGGATAGAGAACCAGTAAAACAAAAATAAATGCGTTTGGAAGCATACGGATTGAATGCAATAGTGAATTTCAGTGGGAAAGGAATTTGTTGAGATGGTTTAATCATATAGAGAGAATGAACAAGGATTGAATGGCAAAATGAAAACAGTAGAGGAGGAGTGGTGGAGTCAAAAGGATCAGAAAGACACACAGAGAGTTGTGGTTGTAGAAAGTATAAATTAGACTTATTTCCCTCTCTTTTTCTCACCTCATTTTTGAAATTCTTTTTGGCTTACCATATGCTGCTCCTTTTCTGAGCTTTGCAAAATTTTGCTTATCAAAAGGGAATAGTGTGATTTGTATGTTTGCAAAAAAAAAACATGTGAAAGTATCAGATATAGCAATATAGCAAAGAATGACAATACTTTCTTGACTTTTATGTACACTGAGTGGATATTTTTAGTGTTACAGCTACTATCCCACAAAACCATTTTCTATTTTGACAGGATGGAAATTTAAAATAGATCAAAATATACTGACATCTACCAACATGGACACTTCTGTAGATATTGCAAAGTCTGTAGATATTCTACTACCTACCGGTATTTCACCAGTGGAGATTCTGGAGACAAATATTTATTAGAAATGCCAAGCCCAACCCTGGAACTCTCTAATATCTGATAATAGTTTATCATACAATCAGTAAATACTAGTTGTTAACATTATGTAACAAGAATAACAAGAATTTTGTCTTTTTCAGTTGAATTAAACCCTCCAATCCATGAAAAAAAAATAAAGCTTACTTAAAAACTGTAGTGATACTTTTAATGTAATAATAATAGTAGGTAAATTGAGTATAAAATAAGTTCATTTCAAAATAACATTCTATATTTTTTAAAATAATCAGGTTCAGCTGATATTTGTTTTGCTTCAAAAACAAGCCACTTTTGTTTGAAGGTGACAGGGTGAACAACAAAAAATTGTTTTTTGAAATTTGGTATTTATTTCGTCTTTTCTTAAATACTGTCTTGTCTGCCAACTGCATTAAAGCATTGTAAACTGAAAGTGCTAAATTTACTGGATAATTAAAAGAAAGGGGGGAAAATATTCTTTTTGTCCTTTACACAGAACAAAAGTGTGGTAGTGGCCGATTTTGGCCTGGCTCGGTTGATGGTGGACGAGAAGAACCAGCTAGCAAACCTGAAGAAACCTGACCGAAGGAAACGGTACACCGTGGTGGGCAACCCTTACTGGATGGCTCCTGAGATGATCAATGGTGAGTTAAGCAGGGGAATTGGGGGTTGGAATCAGGGGTGAAATCCAAAATTTTTCCCTACCGGTTCTGTGGGCGTGGTTTGGTGGGCATGGCAGGGGAAGGATACTGCAAAATCTCCATTCCCACCTCACTCCAGGGGAAGGATACTGCAAAATCTCTATTCCCACCCCACTCTGGGGGCCAGCCAAAGGTGGTATTTGCCGGTTCTCAGAACTACTCAAAATTTCCACTACCGGTTCTCCGAACTGCTCAAAATTTCCGCTACCGGTTCTCCAGAACTTGTTAGAACCTGCTGGATTTCACCCCTGGTTGGGATAGACCAGAGATGAGGAACAATGGCCTCATTATGACTTGTGGACTTCAACTCCCAGAATTCCTGAGTTCAGAATGGCTGGCTCAGAAATTCTAGGAGTTGAAGTCCACAAGTCATAAAAGGGCCATCATTCCCCATTCTTGGGATAGAGCCTCACCAGATCTGGCTTAATTGTGGTCAGCAACAAGGGAAACAAGGATCATGTTTGGGAAGCTGCCCAGAAAAGCCATCTCTGTGTAATGAGCAGAGGGAATAACTTTGAGGAACAGGAGGATTTTTTTCTGGGCACATTGAAACTAAGATAAAATGGGCAGCAAAAGAAAGGGACAATTTCCCTTACAGCTACAGTACTTTGGGACAGATTAATATGAGAGCTCATGGGTCCTTAAGGAAGCCATTTTGTGAGAGCTCCCATGAGCTTCTTTACAAATGCTAGATGAACTCACCGACTCCAAACAATAGTCCACCCCTGGCTAGGATGTCTGGGCCTGATAGCTAAATATGTTCTTTTTTTCTTTTGTCATCTTTTTGCAGGGAGAAGTTACGATGAGAAAGTGGATGTCTTCTCTTTTGGCATCATCCTATGTGAGGCAAGTCCCAGGAACATAAAGCATTCAAGGAGGAAGGAAGGGTTGCTAGAGAAATCTAGAGGAATATTTCCAGAAAGTGGTTCTGGCAGATGCCTGAAGCCAGCATTCTCTATCCTTGTTATTAATCCTTTAAAGGAAGAGTTATTGAACTTAACCTCATTTTGAGAAGCAAGAGCAAAAAATCGAATGGCAAAAAAGAGGGAAAGGGCATGGTTTTGTTTCTCTTGTTTTGAGTTTTAAGCACATCTGCATGCAACACCAAACGTGATGTGGTTTTCAATAGGAAAAAAAATAGGAGAGTCTTGGTTATGATCAAGACCCGGTGTGGTATATGGATCAGGGCTACCAAATCTGAGCTGTAAGAATCCAGGCCAGTGTTTCTCATCCTTAGATCCTTAGATCCATCTTGATGTATGGACTTCAATTGCCAGAATTCCCCTGGGAGTTGAAATCCACACATTTTAAAGTGGCTAAGTTGGAGAAACACTGATTCAGGTAATCACTAGATGGCAGCAGAGAGATGCAGAACATTTAAGGACATTTTAGAACTGCCACCTAAGGGTCATCCAGGTGTTTTGCCTGCTTTAGTAAGGGCTAAAGACTAGGACTACGAAAATTAACTGTCCGTAGCGAAAACAGTTGCTACCCAACACCTAAATTTTAATCATGGGACTGCAATGGTTGAATATGCAAGAATATTATACATTATACATATGCATGTATAAATCACATTTTTCACAGTGCCGATGTACTATGAATAGTTGCTAAACAAATAGTAGTAATTTGAAAGTATGCTGGTATCTCAGTTGTACAGTGTGGGTTGGGGTGATATTTAGTGGTGAAATCCGAACCAGTTTGCTACTGATTTGCTGGCTGCGCATGCGCATTGCGTGCCAAATGCGTGCTGTGTGTGCATGTGCAGTGCATACCAAATGCGTGTACAAGTGCAGTGCGCGCCAAAAGGAGGCTTGGGAAGGTAAGCAGAAGCGAGGGGGGATCAGCTGTGGTGTGTGATTTAGTTTCGCTAGAAAGCAGGATTTCCTGCTTACCTTCCCCATTACTCCTTTGCGCAGTACACACCAAAAGGAAAATGGGGATGGTAAGTAGAACAGCTGGGGGGGAGGGAATCAGTGGGGCACATAATTTAGCTTCGCTAGAAAGCTAGCTAAACCTCACTGCACAGCTGATCATCGGAAATATCGGTAGTTTTTTTAAACTATCGGTTCAACCGAACCAGTAGCTAACTACCAGTTCGCCTGAACTGGTATCTTTTATCACTAGTGGTTCGCCCAAACCGGAGTGAACCGGTAGCAATTCACCCCTGATGATATTGTGTAATAACTGCTCACATCAAAAAGACACTAATATTTGATAGGTGATGTGAGCTGCAATTTATGAAAGTTTCTGCTTTTCAATATATTTTGTTAGTTGGAAAAGCTGGTCTTTGCCTCTCTGCTGCGGGGGGCAGGGCACATGCAGGGGGGCTGTGCACGCATGCACAGGGGGATGTGCGCGTGCAGGGGGCCATGCACACATACATGGGGTGGGGCGCATGCATGGGCCCTGCACACGCATTGCATTTAGGGGGTTCAGGGGCACGCACACACGCTTTGGGTACTCGGTCCGGAAAAGGTTAGCTATCACTATTCTAGATTGTTAACCAAGCCTAGATCAGTCCAGAGAAACCTGTAACAACTCCATTTTTATTTTGCACAGATCATTGGAAGAGTCAGCGCAGACCCTGATTACTTGCCTCGAACCTTGGATTTTGGCCTCAATGTGCGAGGCTTCCTGGACCGCTACTGTCCTCCCAGTTGTCCTCCCAGCTTCTTTCCTATTGCTGTTTGTTGCTGTGATTTGGATCATGAGAAACGGTGAGCAAGTGGAAACAGACGTGTCAGACCAGAGAGTCGGGGAGCCCCTAGATATGGGGATGAGAGGATATGTGGCTTGGAGAAAGGGATGAGTCTTCCTCAAGGCAGATGGTCCAGCCTGGGAGGACAAATTAAGCCAGTGCTTCTCAACCTTGGCAGCTTTGAAGATGTGTGGACTTCAACTCCCAGAATTCTCAGCATGCTGCCTGGGGAATTCTGGGAGCTAAAGTCCATATATCTTCAGGTTGCCAAGGTTGAGAAACATTAGGTTAAGGCTTTTCCAACCTTCCAGTAAAATTCAGACTGTGGGAAGTTCAGCTGTTCTTTTGCTGCTCCCACATCCAGTTTTTTTCTTTTTCTTTTGCAATTGACCTTCAATCTCATTAGATGAGAGCCAAGGTTGCTTCCAACCTTTACTGTCTCTAGGTCTACATAATGATGGCTTTCAACCTTAGCAACATGAAAATGTGCGGATTTCAACTGCCAGAATTCCCCAGCCAGCAAGTAGTAGTCCCACATCTTAAAGTTGCTGAGATTGAGAAAGGACTAGTATAGAGAACTTGAAGGAAACTCTTCTCCTTCTTTTTAGATCCTGATCCCTATTCAGCATTTCCCCTATGTTTACCATGATTCTTGTCCTCTTTAAATGGCGAGTAGCCGATGCTCATATTTTTGAGGAACTGATTATGTGCCGTCAAGATGTTTTTGACTCCTGGTGATCATGATTCTTGTCCTCTTTCAGTGGAGAAAAATATGTACCGTATTTTTCGGAGTATAAGACGCACCTTTTTCTCTTAAAAAAAGAGGGTGACAATCTGGGTGTGTCTTATACTCAGAATGTAGCCCCGCCCAGCCTCCCAAACTGAGATTTCAGAGGCTGAAAGAAGCCTCTGAAAGAAGCTTCAGAATAAAAGCCTCTGAAAGAAGCTTCAGAAAAAAAGCCTCCAAACAGAGCTTCAGAAAAAAAGCCTTTTTTTCTGAAGCTCTGTTTCGGAGGCTTTCAGAGGCAGAAAAAAAAAGTTTTTTCTGAAACTGAGTTTCAGAAGCTTCAGAGGCAGAAAAAAAAGCAAGGCACAGAGCTCACAACCAACAAACCTGTTGATAAAATTTACCTCTGGGAACAGCTGATTGGGGGTATTCCGGAAGGCCGATCCACCCACCAATCAGCTTTTTTCTTATTTTCCTCCCCAAAAATTAAGGTGCGTCTTATACTCTGGTGCGTCTTATACTCCGGTGTGTCTTATACTCTGAAAAATACGGTATATTCAATGGAGGGAAACACACAGGCACACACACATTCTGGGAAGTCCATACATTTTCAACCTGCCAAGACTGAAAAATAGTGTGGTGCCTTCAGACTATGTCTAGGGCCCACTAAGCCAGGGAGTCCCCAACCCTCAGGCCGCAGACTGGCACCAATTCACAGCACACCAAGAACCAGGCTGCGCAAGCGAGCAAAGCCCCATCTGTACATGTGCGGGATCCAGGCAACACGCAAAATCATGTCTGCCCAGGTCCGTGGAAAACATGCCCTCCATGGAACTGGTCCCTGTTCCCCAAAGGTTGGGGGGGTGAGGGTGAGGGTGGGTTGCTCTAGGCCATTTGGGGCTTTTAGCCTGATCAAGCAAAACTCCTCACGTTCTTCTGCTTTTTCTCTCCAGGCCTTCCTTCAGTCGGTTGGAGCAGTGGCTGGAAGCTCTCCGCATGCACCTGGCTATGCAACTTCCCCTAAGTCCACAGCTGGAGCAATTGGACAGGGTCTTCTGGGAGACACACCGGCGAGCTGAGAGTGGACTGTGTGCACATGCAGAAGTGTCTGAATGAGTACAGCAGGGGCAGGCAAGCAGCCCCCAGCCTGCATGTCTCTGTATGAGCTGGGCTGAAGAAAAGCTTCTCTTGCCGAGTCCTGCCACCAGCTGCACGCAGCTCACCAGCTAGAGCTGGTTTTTGGAAAAACCACTGGGAGCTGGTTCTCCCTGCTTCCTTCCTTGGGGGATGAGTTCTGTGCCTGGCTTGCACAGAGATGATCTGGGGCAGCCCGGGTTCTTGTAAATACTCCTTGTGAATACATCCTTCTCCTTGCGCATCCCGCAAAGTGGAGGAGAAGCGACGGATCCTTGACTCTCTCTCCTTGTACGCTTTGTGGTTGCAAAAAGCTTTGCACGCCCCGCTGAGCACATAAGCTTCTGTCATCAGCTGGCAGCTGCTCACAAGCTGGCATTAAGGTGGGGGCTGCTACCCTGTCCCCCAAATACACCTCTACAGATCCTCTTTAAAACCTTTGTCCTATAAAGTGGTGCCTTGGGTTTATATGTGGACTTGCATACTTGGATTCTCGAGCCCCACTTTGTTGTTCTGCGAATAGGCCACGGGGGTCTATGCGTGTGCTTAGCATGTGCTTAGCCTTTCCGTGGAAGTTGCAAGACTGAGAGATCTGTGCAGATGTTTGGTCTCTGTGCTCCTTGGGATCCAGTGTCTGACTACATTCACACAACATGTTTTGCCCAGTTGGCTGAAGATTGTATTTGCACAACATACTGAACTTATTGCTACTCTTAACCTTGGTTAGGATTTTATTTTTATATATAGCTTAGCATGTTATGCAAACCCAGCCTGTTTGATTCATTTGAAGTTGATATATTGTGCAAATCCACACACACACACACACAAAATAGCTCAATCCAGTAACCAGGTGAAATCTGTTATGTGAATGTAGCTCTGTCAATACCCACGTGTGCTGTGTGCATGTTTCACTGTGTGCACACCTTAGCTTCTTCCTTCCTTCTGTTCCAACCATGTTCGGCAGAAGTACATAAAGTCCAAGGCTGCTGGGGTTTTTTTTTTGGTGAAAATCTATTTCCTAAGCAGGCAGTTTGCCCCAGAGAGAAGCTATAAGGTAGAGCTGAAACAATCTCCTCTTACCCTTTCTCTGCTCCAAATTACCACCCCATTTAAACTGCTTGCCTACTCTGGAGATCCAAATGCGTGTTAAGGTTTTGTTGCAAGATTTAATGTACGTGTGCACATGCATACACCCATGTGCTGTCAGGCCCTCGAAAAGGCAATCTGGATTTCTAGTAGGACAGAAAGAGGAGGAAACAACTAAGACACCCTTCTAAAGGGAGACTTCTGTGCATAGCTTGAAAATCTAGCCAACTCTTTCCAGGTTCAGGGTAGAATCATGGGATGTGCACTCCCAGCCGTCTTCAGACCTGCCAGGGAGATTTGTTTTCCCTACAACTCCCAGAACTCCTCAGGCAACATGGCTTTCAGAACTGTGCAACTCCCAGAATTCTTAGCCAGTGGTTTGGAGGCCAGGCGAACAAAGGAATTCTGGGAGTTGCAGTTCCAACCCATCTGAAAAGCATTCGATTGGAGAAGGATGAGCTAATATATGTTCCAGGGTCAGCAATAAGAATGAGCAAGCATTACTGGACTCTCATCTGGAAATGGGCAGCAGGTATTTTCCATCTGGGTGATCAGCAGTGCTGGGATTCAAGTAATTTAACAACTGGTTCTCTGCCCTAATGATTTCTTCCAACAACCAGTTTGCCAAACTGCTCAGAAAGTTAACAACCGGTTCTCCCGAAGTGGTGCGAACTGGCTGAATCCCACCACTGGTGATCAGCATAGCAGAAAGGAGCCTTCAGGGGGAGACCAGCTAAATTCCTCTTATCCAAGGATCCTTAAGACAACTTAAGAGACATATTTTTAACTTACCCTTGTGGGTTGTGGGGCTACATGACTAAATGCCCTCTTGTGCCAAAACCAAAAGCAAAAAAACACCCCTGAATATTAAAACCCTGTATGTCATTGGCAGGAGAACAGACCCTGCTTTTTCCTTCTCTCTCCAGCTTTTTGTGGACATGAAGCAGCCACTCAGATTGCTATTTGGAAAAAGGCACATTCCTGTATCATTCAGTACAACAGGAGATTGGCTTGATAGTCTTTAGAAGGAACGGGAAAAAATTGAGCTTTTTCAGTTCCTGAGAGTGCATTTTTAAGAATGCACCATGAACCATGAAAGACTTCCTGGGTTTTCAATACTAACAGTGTGGGTGGCCACTGGGAAAAAAATAGACCATTTTCTTTCCTGGCATTCTATCATCCAGGGTAAACATTGGTTGTGCAACCAAAGTACAAGAGGGTCAGGCAGGAAGACTTGAAGGAGTTTAGCCATGCCAGCTGGGAAATCCCTGGAGACAACCTACCTCTGATTATTAGTAGTGCTGGTAAGAAAAGTCAGGTCTAGATATGAGTTTCTGGGCTTCTGGTTGTCTGGTTAGCTGCTGAGGGAGACAACATGGATCTTCTTAAACTCTTCCCAGTGGGCTCCTGTTCTTTTCAAGGGAACACCAGCATCTTTTTCATTTTAATTGAAGGCCATGTTATCGTTTTAGTTGGGTTTTTTTTTTTTTTTTTGAAGGAGGGAAATATGGAGAAAGAAAACATTCCTTGCAATCTCAAAATGAATTCCCTCCATAGACTTGTGATCCAGCTTTGTTAAGTCCTATGTGCCAAACTTGCATACAGACATCTTGGCTAAAAAAAAAAGGTAAATTTCCTGGATCTTCTTGCTTAGAAATGGGGAAACTTAAAAATGGTGGTCTGAAATTCTGCAAATTCAGAAGTAGAAAGCAGTTCTCCTCAACCCATGGCGCATGTGTAACTACGCAGCTTCTAAGTCCTGAAATACTTGGAATTGGAAGCAGTTGTTACAGTAGGTTGGAGTGCCGTTAGATTATTATACAAACCACATTCTTATAGGGACTAAATCTAAAATAATTTGGAAAACAGGTTCTTGTAGTTCCATATTTCTTCTCTTCTCGCTTCCCTGTCACAAATTGAAAGTATGCGTAACATTGACTGTATGATTTGAAGGATTTGGTGAAATAGCACAAAACTCTGACCTGAAGTGAAATTTCAAATATTTCTGATTTTTATCAACAAAGCCTGCCCAGTATCTACGTTCATTCTTTGAAGAGTCAAGACTAAATGAAGGCTCCCTATTTAAGAGTAGTGTACTAGATTTGGACAAAAACGTTTTTAAATTTTGATTTTGCATATCTTTGCAGCTTTCAGACTGATACATCATCATTTTATGAACATCTGTTAGAAAAGGCTAATGCTCATATTTTTGTGAAAGTGCATTTCATGTTTGATGCAAAAAATGACAGACCTTGCGTATTTTATGATCGATCTTCAGAAGAAAGTATAAGCAAGTATCTCTGCTCCATTGGCACTTTTATGTACATCTATAGAAATTAAGTGTTTTTCTTGAAGAATTTTGATGGCCACTTGAAACTGTGCCCCAGAGTGTGGATGTTGCATTTATATCGGTGTGGAGATCATGACACTCCGAGCCTGATGTGGTCTCTCCCAACTATGGCTGTGTGTAAGAGACACAGCAGAAGACCTGGTGGTTCTACCAAGAAACAAGAGAGGCTGGAGGTCTGCAGTAGAGGGCAGGGGTGAAATGCTACCGGTTTACTCCGGTTCGGGTGAACCAGTAGTGATAAAAATTACGGTTCAGGCGAACCTGTAGTAAAAAAATGCTTTAAAAAGGTAAAAAAAAAAAAAGATTCCGGATCGTCAGAACCTTTTTTAAAACTTTTTAAAAGCATTTTTGCTACCTATTCGCCAGAACCAGTAGTAAAAATATGCTTTAAAAAGAAAAAAATGTGTTGTCAATCAGTTGTGCCGGCTGATCATCGGAAACATTTTTTTTCTTTTTTAAAGCATTTTTTGACTACCAGTTCTAGCAAATAGGTAGTAAAAAAATGCTTTAAAAAAGTAAAAAAAAAAGTAGGCCACACCCACCGAGTCACATGACCCTACCACTCCCAAGCAACGCCCACCAAGCCAAGCCCACAAAACCGGTAGCAACAAATTTTACATTTCACCGCTGGTAGAGGGTAAAAGAGGAACCTGTTTCCCCTAGGCTCAATGTGTCTCTTGGTGAAGAGAGTCCCTTTGTTATCTGACGGCCTAAAAGTCATTTTAGAAGTTCTGATTTCTACATTCATGCCTGCAATCTTGGTTTTAGACCATGTTTGACTGTCATTATCTTATCATAGACAGCGAAGTCCCTGGTTTCCTATTCTACTCCCCTTTTTAGGGAGTCTGGTTTCCATCTTTCATGCGTTTTCCATGCTGTTCCCCTAATTCTTTCACACTCTTCAGGTGCTGCAGATTGCAGCCAGCATGTGAGCCGTTTTCCTGAGTCAGGCAGCTCTTCCACATGACTCTGGCACACATGGGGTTGTGTAGTCCCTGTCGTTCCTGCACTCAGGGTCATTGCTCTGTAACACAACTGAAGAGAAGAGCTTGTATTATTTGTTCACTCAGTCAATCTTGGTGAATTGGGGAGTTTATCATATTATCAGTCTGCCTCAATTGTCTTTAGGAGAAGTGTTAAGGGAAGGAACATGAATTAGACAAAGACTGTGAAACATTTATACGCACTTTGAAAATGAAATGTGATGCCCTCTCTGATGACAATGATCAGAATTCACAAAACTGTGATGTAAAATTAATTTACATGGAAATAATAAAAGTCCTTCCACTCCCTTGTTCTAGCCACCTATGACTTTCTTGATGACATTTTTAAGGAGGATGTTTGAAAGTTTTTCAGATCCCTTTGCTGCATTCAGAAAGACAGCTACACAGAGCTATGCTCATTGAACTGGATCCACTCCTTCATTCTTCCATTCTTAAGAAGTGGGCAAATCGTAAATATGACCCCTGTGCTGCTTTGGTCCAGAAAGCCAAAGTCAACATCATAGATGTGGGGTGAAAGACTTGCCAACCTTGTCAACTCTTGCCTCATTCCTAATATTATAGATCAGGGGTCTCCAACCTTGGCAACTTTAAGACTTGTGGACTTCAACCTCCAGAGATCCTCAGCCAGCAAAGCAAAGCTGGCTGAGGAACTCTGGGAATTGAAGTCCACAAGTCTTAAAGTTGCCAAGGTTGGAGACCCCTGTTCTAGATAACAATTATCAAGCCACTTCCTGATTTAATCATCAATGCTGAGCTCCCTTTACAAGGTTGTTAGTTGGTTTGCAAGGCAATAATGCAGGTGAAATATTGGAATTGCTTCAAATGACCTGGAAACATATATTTTTACCTCAATCTTTATTCTGGGCCTCTATTTTCAATTTTTTGTTTCCCTTCAGATCTGAATTTCCAACATCTTAGAGCCCTACTGTATTATGTTACATACTGCAGAACACCCAAGGATTCAATTGATGTATAAGATACATTAATTGAAATCCTAACGTGTTCTTGGTTTTTTTTTTTTTCAGGAAACTAAAGAGCGCACATCCTTTTCCCAGCATTCTTAGAAAATAGGTTACATTAGAAGCCAAGCCAGAATTAAACCCAAGTTTCCCATCCTAGATGGTTACAAGGTTATTGGTTTCTTCAAGCCTATTCATAAAGTTCTGGTTAATCTGCTATCAGTGATATGAGCAAGCAACATGTGATTATTAGTGTATCGCCACAGAGTAACATAAGGTGTCAATTTAGGATTGGGAGTTCAGCATCAAGAAATATTTTCCTTAACTCTTTTGGACATCCCTTGGAAGGCCCATTGGTGTTCCTTGCTCTATTCTTATAAGCCTTTCTCAATTTTGGCAACTTTAAAATGTGTGGACTTCCAACTCCTTGCTGGCTGGGAAATTCTGGGTGTTGAAGCCCACACATCTTAAAGTTGCTAAGGTTAAGAAACATTGCTTTGGAAGCTGCACTTGTCTTCCTTCAACCTGGCAGCAGGGGCATATCCACACACCTGCATTAACATGTGCTCCTCCTGCCCTTGAGGTGGGAAAGAAGTCCATCAAAATAATTTGGACTCTCAACCATGTTTTATTTCTCTTCAATGAGACTGAGAAGTGAAGTGGTTCTTGCAGACTTAATCTTTGCTGCAGAGTAACAATCTTTGGATTCCTCGGCTTCCTTTTCCCTACCACACAGCATTCACATAACAGTGGGAATAGCAACGCCCAATCATTCTGTGTAACATGCCAGGACATCTTCAAAGGGGCATGTTCTCAGGATGTCACCTCCAGCCCAATCTAGACCAGCTCAGCCCAGCCCAGCCCAGCCCAGCCCAGAGAGGCAACAAGACGTCTGGAGTGGTACCACTGGTAAGGTGGTTTTCAAAAGCTCAGAATTGGCTTGGATCTTTCTGTACAAATAATCTATCCATTTTCCAATTATTTGGGATTACCTTAAGTCAAGCATTTCAATCTCAATTCCATAGAGGGCCACTTCAGGGCTGTGGTTGACCTCGGCGGGGGTGGGGTGGGGGCTGGCTGGGCATGGCCAACTGGGTGAGCATGGCCAGCTTGATGCAATTCCCCAAACTGCTGGCATGTTTCCTCTTCACATTGGGTAGACCGGGCCGAAGTAACGCTGGCCCAATGTTTCCTCTTTGCATTGGGTAGACTGGGCCAAAGCGATGCAGATAGACTGGGCCGAAGCAATACAGGCTGGCCCCTTACATTTTCCAGGACTGCCCCGCGAGCCAGATCCGACATCACGGGCCAAATCCAGCCTGCGAGCCTTGAATTTGACACCCCTGCCTTAAGTCTAGGAATAAGCATGTATGTATTGGAATGTCCTTTTTGCACACTGACCTGAGCAATGGGTCCTGAATTTCCCTGGCAACATGAGCTCTGGATGGTGAATATGCTGCTTCATTGCCTTGGCTGATGACTGTTCCAAAAGTATCTTCTGTTCCGAATACTGTACAAGGCCAGTTCCACTTTTCAAAGAGTATCATTTCCCCACTGTAGGAAAAGTATTTTCCAACCCAACAACATTCTGTACTAGATGTGAGTCACTTGAATGAATTGGAGATCTCACTGTTTTGTTGCAATGCAATCACAGACCAATCCTCACTATTAAATCAAAGATGATTTTCATACATCACACCTGGAAGACCCCTTACTTTGGCACATTTTTTTTAAAAAAAAAACCTCAAGTCTCAAACAGGCTCATTGAAATTAGCTACTTTTATTGGTGGGATTAAAAAATAAACTACTAGAATGTATAAACATATATATATATATATATATATATATATTATATATATTTTACAACCTTTCAATAAATATTTCCCAGCCCCAGACAACAGATAGAATTTTTCTCTCTTTTTTTAATAGGAAAATATCAAGATTTGAAAAATGAATGAATAAAAACAGAAATGCTGTTTGGGGGGGTTCCTAAACATCCTACAGCTCTCTCACACACACACATCTTTTGTTACTCCTGGGACTAACCCAGCAATTAAGGCAATGAGAATAAAGGAATACAATGTTTTGGAAGCACTGTTGAGAGCAGACAATAAATACTATGCATTCAGGAGCAGCCATGGGACGGGAGGGAAGAGGGAGAGGAGTTAAAAAAGCAAACTCCACAATTGTGGGTTCAAAGCCCTGTCCCTTTTTTTACATGTTGTGATGCAATACACTTTAAAAGGGACAAGGTTTCCAACACATAGTTGCAAACACCCTCCTGAATGTATTAAAACCTCCCCCCCCTCATACCACTGTATGCATTCCAGAATCCCAGCACTACATCTAATAGCCATCATGTTTTATGCTTAGCATCTAACCACAGCAGCTTATCTTCACAACATGAAGGTTAGAAACTTAAAAGATTGAAAAGAAAAGAAAATTTTGGGGCTACTTCCTTTAGTTTTCTGCACTTTCAGTTATGGCACAAGAACAGTCCTCCTTGTATGCAACATGGAAGTTGGACTGAAGTGAAAGGGGGAAATTGCTTGTCTGAATGTGCTAATGGGCATCCTTGTGGACGGCTGCTTCAGCTTTCACTATGCCTCAACAAGATATAATAAATGGTGTTTAAACAAGGTTATAAATAGTGATATTTTAGAGTAGGTATTTGCCTTCATCTATGTAAACAATTCAGAAGTGCAAATGCCACCTATGTATCCTGGAGGATAAATAAATAATAAAAAGTAATCAATAATTAAGAATAAGCACATCAAATGATAGCCATCATAATATCACAATAGGAAGATAACAATTATAGTTTCAGACAGAGGACAGCTTAACAGTACCAATCCAAAGCTTCCCCATTCCCAGTTTTTCTTCACATTATAGGGGGGAAATGGAGGAGAAATAAAGGGTGTTTACTAGTGAAAATTACATTCTCATCCCCCCCCCCCAATAATATTGCACAAATAAACCAGGTTAATTGCACAAGAAAAGCCTTAACTGGAAGCACCTCTATAAATATTGAAGCCAAGAGTATGGGGTCAGCCTTTGTAATAGCAGTTTGCTCTACCAATACTAGCAAGTAGTAATATTTCCTCCATGCAATGAAAAACATGTTTAAGTATATCAAGATATCTTTAAAGCACAGAAGCAGGCCAGGTTATGCTAGGCTAAGGCTAGGCTTTTCCCCCACTCTGGTCAGTTGGCAATCCTATTGCATTTGGAGCTGGGTGGAAAGGAATGGTTAAAATCTAAGGATTTCTTATTTCAAGACCTGCAATTTTGGGGCCTTTCTTTAATCAGAAGCTTCTGCAGGTTATGTTATAATAGTTACTATAGAAATGGTTCTATGATGCCCAGTGGGTTCTGAACCTTCTAGAGAAAATAACCAATATTCTCCTAGTCTTGGCCCAGCTTACAAGTCTGTTTTGGATCTGGATTCATTGACATTGTGGCAGCTGTTATGACAGGCAGTTTATTAGAAAAGAGGATGAGACAGAAGGGTACTAACAGGCATCTATCAACAATTGACTCCTACAGAGCCTCCATGGCCAGAGGAAAGACACCACTAATTATCATTGCTACTAACATGAGAGCTTTGGTCTGATCCAGCATGTTCTCATGCTGTGCTGGCCTACAAATGAAAGGTTGTTAACTTTATTCAGAAGCATCATCTTTTTGCTCCAGCAAGTTTGTGTCCTAGGCTACTTGCTTGCACTTTGAATTCCTCTCCATCCTCTGCCAATCCTCTGCTTCTCTTTCATTGTGGATCCTACAGGGAGAAAAGGCCTGTTTAAGGAAGGGCCATCCATACTTCAGCTCCAAACTGGAACAGCAGAGGTGGCTTTCATGGGGTTGCACCCATATCTCCAGTGAGATCGATCACCTTGGTTTTCTCAGTGCACTTTCCATCGGCACCACTCCTTGAAAGAGGAAAATGCCTTGTGGCCATGGTTGCCATAGTTGACCATCCGGGGTTCTGATGGTCCTTTTGAACAGCCTTGAAGTGAGGGAGACCTAGAAGTGTGGATGGGTTGGCTGTTTCTCTTCTTTTGAGAGTATCTCACCAACATTTTCTGTAAGCAACCGATCAGCTGGTTTGAGAAAGATGTGTCGCGTTGTTCCCTGGGATCTTCTTTCAAAGCGTCATTTAACGGCAGCATGCATCATTGGCGGAGACGGATATTTTAAGCAGATTTAGAAGACTGATCCCCATAAGAGTGGCAGCATGCAGATTCTGATCCTCCAGAGAGGGGAGAGTGCCAAGCATTTTTTTCAGACTTTTAGAAAAATTTCCATTTGGAATAAGCCACACATTACAAGATCCACTTGCTGAAAAGTCCTAATTTAGGAGTTCTTGATTGAGGGTATGAGCTGATACACATTCACAAAAGAGACACAGTCACTTAAGACACATGAGAAGGAACGATTTCGAATGAAACTGAATATCCCTTGCAAGAAGCCTGGTTACTTTGCACGTCCACCATGCAGCTGGGTATGCATGGCTGTGTGTGGGACAGTAAATTTTTTTAAATTTTATCTTACTTTGATAAATAGCTTGAAAAACTTAAATAAAATTAATATTATTAGCTTGCAAAAACTATATTAACTCCCATGTTTTGACTCTCACTTATGAGGAGATAAATATAAAATAGAACAAAACAGAGTTTTTGCAAAGGGAAGTGCTTAAGTATTTAATTCAGTCAAAAGTTTCTCAGTGCAAGATTCCGGCAGCTCCCATTCATTTCAAGGGGATCATGAGAAATTTAATTGCTGGCCAGAAGTATTTTTTTTTAAGCATTCCCAACATCTGAAAGTTCTCCATTTTACCATCTTATAGATCGGAATTTTGCCATTTCATCTCTCGTGTGCATATATTTTTGCCAATAATTTCAAGACGGACTTGGAAAGAATATCTTGTGTTTTGCGTAGGCCTGCTTTTTTTTTTTTTTACACTTGCATCTTTTTTACAACTGGGTTAGAAAGGAATCTAAGCAGAATCTTGTCAACCACAGTTTGCTGGTACAAATTATCGTAGTCTGCCTGTCCGATGAGAGTTAAGTTTCCTTTCAGTGCTGTGATTGCAGAATAGTTTGTCTCTGCACTCTACAGAAAAATCACAATGATGATCAGTAGCCAGACTGGATGGAGAAAGGAAAAGTTCCCGCGTGTTAGAAGGTTGCGGTAACATCTTGAAGCCTTTCTGAGTTTCTCATTTCTTAGAGGGGTAAGTAATTGTAGAACTTTGGTTTTAAGGCGATCATTGCAGCAATTTATGTTTGACAAGGACTAAGTACTGGAGATGGGGTGAAATTCAGAGGGATGTAAACATTTTCTGCTTTGGAAGAATGCCAGCCAGCAGGGACAAAAAATATACTTGGGGGGGGGGAATTTATGATTACTATGAATCTTCCATCTGCTGTTGGATTTTCTGCAACCGTTCCTGCAGTCTTCGTAACTGAAAGGAGAAAAATAAACCAGCAATTTATCTGCTTAATTTTTCTGTGCAAACTGAATACCCAAAGCAACTTTCAAAATAAATACCTTCCGCCCCCTAAAGTACAAAATTGAAAATACCAAAACACATACTTTACACGACAAATTAACAAACTGTCTAAACAGGGCTGTCTAAAAGAGAGATACTTAAACATGTCTTATAAAACGGACAAGAATAGAGGTCAGATGTAGCTTAGAAGAAATATGTTCCACATCTGCAGGTTTCACTGCTGAAATGATGAAGCAATGTCCTCTTTGCCATAAAACCATGTTTCTCAAGCAACTTTTAAGAGGTGCCAATTCTGCTCTCAGAATTCTGGGAGTTGAGGTCCACATCACGTAAAGTTGCCAAGATTGAGAAACACTGCCACAGATTCATATTATACAATGGCAATGGCTAGTTCCTTCCCTAACCCTGGCTTAGCACGTAATAAGAACCCATATCGTTCAATTACCTTACAGAACAATATATTATTATTATGAGCTGCGGTGGTCCAGTGGTTAAGAGTGCAGTACTGCAAGCTACTTCTGCCGACTGCTGGCTGCCTGCAGTTTGGCAGTTCAAATCCCACCAGACTCAAGGTTGACCTTGAGGACCCAGATTGTTGGGGGCAATATGCCAACTCTGTAAACTGCTTAGAGAGGGCTGTAAAGCACTGTGAAGCAGTATATAAGTCTACGTCTAAATGCTATTATGCGAACTCAGAATACAGATTAAATCAGTAGCCAGATGAAGTGCATTGTGACTGTACCTTTAATGTGTTAAGCCACCAACTTTAATGGACCTAAGAAACATTTTCCCACATTTGGAGGGGGAAAAGTGGAAGACAGAATTTTTGTTGTTGTTGTTTCTATCTGATTCGTCATCCTGCCATTTACTTTTTTAAAAAATGTTTTCAACAATTAACAGGACAAAAGAATAACGGAGTTGGAAGGGACTTCTTAAAGTCTTCTAGTCCAACTCTCAATTGGTGAACCACCCGGAGTTGCTGAAAGTCGGACGCATATAAATGTAATTGATAATGATAGTCATAATCTCAACCCCTGGGAAAAGGACTAATGATGTCACAAAGCCTTGCTCAGTCTCTCCTGGTAAAAAGACTCATGGGATACCAGCTACTTCTTAGAGCAGGGGTCTCCAACCTTGGCAACTTTAAGCCTGGTGGACTTCAATTCCCAGAATTGCCAAGGTTGGAGACCCCTGTTTTAGAGCATTGTTCTTAAGCCTCAGCAACTTTAAGTTGTCTGGACTTCAACTTGCAAAATTACCCAACACCCATATTAAAGAAGGTAGCCTAGCTTTGTTTTTGATCTAATTATTATGATCAAGTGGTTAGAACTGCCACTTTTATTAGTTTACTTATTTATTAGTTCGATTTATATGCTGCCCTTCTCCGGAGACTCAGGGCGGCTTACAATGCATTAAGCAATAGCCTTCATTCTTTTGTATATACCTGCTTAGTAGGGCTTTCGGGCCCCCCTAAGCGGTGTTCTTTTTTTATACAAAGTCAGCTTATTGCCCCCACAATCCGGGTCCTCATTTTACCTACCTCGAAAGGATGGAAGGCTGAGTCAACCTTGAGCCTGGTGAGATTTGAACTTGCAGTAATTGCAGGCAGCTGGCAACTAAGTGCTACTTTAACAGCACTTAGTCCGCTGCGCCACCAAGCTCTCACTTTTTGCTGATAGAATTGAGTATGCTGGGAAAGCAGAAACGGGTGGGATGTGCAAATGTGCTATTCAGGTGACCCTGAGGACACAGACAACCTCCAAGTGACCTCAACGACTCTCTAAAACAGGGGTCCTCAAACATTTTTAAATAGGGGGCCGATTCACAGTCCCTCACTGTTGGGAGGGGCCGGACTGCCTGGGTGGGTGTGGCTAGGTGGTCATGTGAGTGGGTGGGCGTGGCCAATTTAACGGTCCAATTTTTTTTGCCTTTCTCCTTCCTAAGCTCCTGTTTAAATTGTTTTCAAAGACTTAATTTAAAGCAGTGCTTTACAAGCCCAGAGCTGCTTTTCAAGGCTGCACCAGTGAGATCACCTCTCAGCTGGCTCGCTGGAAGATAAGGGCATGGCAAGGGGCGGGGCTTAATCACACCTCTCCACGGGCCAGATACTTGCATTGGTGGGCCGTATCTGGCCTGCAGGCCATAGTTTGAGGATGCCTGCTCTAAAACAATGCAAATGACCAGTTGTCTGCAAGGAACATAAATCCTTCCATTCCCCACCAACCAGCCAGAGCTGAAGAAGCTTCTTGGATGAGAAGCGAAACGTCTTCAAAGAAAAAACAAGAAAGTTCAGCAGCCTCTTGTAAAAAAGGCACCTGTGGGACAACCATGATCTGGATGACTGAGAATCTCCATAGACACAGCATGTGAACCTGTTCTTTAAAAAGCTGGTCAGCTTGATGTGTGAATCTGGCTTGCACTGAGCTAAATTGAGCTGTATATGTTGTACAATACAGCTCTCTGTACAGGCAATCCTCGAGTTACAACTACAATCGAGCCCAACATTTATGTTGCGAAGTGAGCTATTTGTTAAGTGAGTTTGCCCCATTTTACGACTTTTCTTGCCACTACTGTTAAGTGAATCATGACATTTGTTAAGTTAGTGACACGGGTGTTGAGTGAATTCGGATTCCCCATTGACTGCTCATCAGAAGGTCGCAAAATCTGATCACGTGACGCCAGGACACACCATAAATACGAATCATTTGCCAAGCAGCTGAATTTTGATCATATGACCATGAGGATGCTGCAACAGTCGTAAGTGTGAAAAATGGTCATAAGTCACTTTTTTCCAGTGCTGTTGTAACTTTGAACAGTCACTAAATGAACTGTTATAAGTCGAGGACTACCTGTATGTTTCTGAATACCCCCAAAACAGTACCCTGTTATTCACCTCCTCATCCTTCTCCCGGATCAGTTTCTCTGTTTCCGAGTCTGGCACTGTGGGCGTAGTTGGGATGGGGAAATCAGTCCCACTTTCTCGGGTTAGCTTGCTGGGGTTTTTTTTTTTCCAAAAAACAAAACAGGAAAGGAAATAAAAGAGGAGGAAATACATTAAAGTGTTCTCAGAGAAAAAACTGCAAAAAAAACACTTGGGTATGCAATCCTACAAGATATCCCATTTGCTTCTCAATCAAACTGCTATATTTGGTGGCCAGCAAACCACTTCTGTTACTTATTCCATGATATAACTCTAGTCTGGCTTCCCCCAGCTGTTTGAGGTTACCTTGCAAAGGCAATTAATAGTTTTATATTCATTTTTGGAAAAACTTCCCGATGGCAAGAATGGTTTGATGGTGGAACCAATTATCAAGAGAGGAAGTAGAAGAGAGGTTGGATGGTTACAAGTCTGGGATCTTTTGTCGGGATCTACATAGAAAACAGGTGGAAGATAGGACTTTTAGGCTAATGGCCCTTTCCAAATCATTTTGAACAATCAATCAATCAGAATAGAGCTGGAAGGGATCTTAGAGGTCTTCTAGACCAACCCCCTGCTCAAGCAGGAGACCTTATACCCGTGATGGCAAACCTATGGCACGCATGCCACAGCTGGTACAGAGCCCTCTCTGCGGACACGCGAATCATCGCCCAGGTCAGCTTCACCATGCATGCGTGCGCACGCGCCTCCGGCCGGCCAGCTAATTTTCGGGATGTGCGGGGGTCGGGGTGCATGCGGGAGACGTGCGTTCATGTGCAGGGGATTACGCGTGCATGCACCGGGGGGATCAGGGGTCACACATACATGCATGGGGGCGGGGGGGGGGCAAGGGGGTTTTTAGGCCCAAGAGGCTGCAGGGAGGCCTACTAGGCCCAAAATGGGAAGCGGGGGTGTGTGGCACCCCCCCCCCACAGCCCATTTTTGGGCCCAAGAGGCTGCAGGGAGGTCTACTAGGCCCAAAACGGGAAGCAGGGGTGTGTGGCACCCCCCCACAGCCCATTTTTGGGCCCAAGAGGCTGCAGGGAGGCCTACTAGGCCCAAAACGGGAAGCAGGGGTGTGTGGCACCCCCCCACAGCCCATTTTTGGGCCCAAGAGGCTGCAGGGAGGTCTACTAGGCCCAAAACGGGAAGTGGGGGGGTCGTGTGCACATGCGTGGAGGGCATGGGGGCGTAGGAGGCATGCACACATGCAAAGGGGCGCACACATTGCACTATGGGTGCCGGCACATGCGTGTTTCGGCACAAGAAGAGAAAAAAGTTAGCCATCACTGCCCTATACCATTTCAACCAAGTGGCTGTCCAGTCTTTTTTTAAAAATCCTCCAGTGATGAAGCCTCTACAACTTCTGGAGGCAAGCTGTTCCACTGGTTAATTGTCCTCACTGTTAGGAAGTTTCTCCTTAATTCCAGGTTGCTTCTCTCCTTGATAAGTTTTCATCCATTGTTTCTTGTCCTGCCTTCTGGTGCTTTGGAAAATACATTGACCCCTCTTCTTTGTGGCAGCCCCTCAAATACTGGAATACTGCTATGTCACCCTAGTTGTTCTTTTCTCTAGACTGGCCATACCCAATTCCTGCAACCGTTCGTATGTTTTTGTCTCCAGACCTTTAATCGTCTTAATTGCTTTTCTTTGCACTTCTTCCAAACGTCTTTCTGTAATGTGGTGACCAAAACTGGGTGCAGTATTCCAGGTGTGGTCTTACTAAGGCTTTATAAAGTGGTAGTAATACTTCACATGATTTTGAATGCAATGCAAGACTAACCCCCAAAAGAAAAGCCCACACAACTGCTTTCTGGGAAAAGGGCTAGCTTACAATAAAATGGGCTCTCTTAAAAGAAAATTCACACACACTCTCCATTCAAACTATGTTCTCGAGTCTGAACAGCAAACCAGGCTGGCAAATCTCCATCCGCCTGGTGTTTGTGTTCATAGAGGTTCACTAGTAACAGTGACTACTAGTAACTCTGGTAAGGCTTAATACATCGTGCAAATCCAGCAGTACGGTTAAGCATCTTATGTGCATAGAGTCAGGGTGCTCTGACTTCCAATAGCCCATCACAATTTAATAGAACTTTTTTAGGAAATACATGAAAGCCAGACAGAGGCTGTGAAACAGAGGGCTGTGAAAATACTTACAGACCCCTCGCATCCTGGACATAAATTGTTTCAACTTCTACCCTCAAAATGACGCTATAGGGCACTGCACACCAGAACAACTAGACACAAGGACAATTTTTCCCCAAATGCCATCACTCTGCTTAACAACTAATTCCCACAACACTGTCAAATAATTTACTAAGATTGTATTACTATTATTCTTCTCTTCCTTACTAGTATCTATCTCTTCCCACTTATTATCGATACTATAACCATGTTGCTTGTATCTTTCAATTTATATTGTTTTTGTTTCCTAGTGCGATTTGATAACTTATTAGTAATCTTGACTATCACTAAGTGTTGTATCTTTTTATTCTTGATTAATGTATTTTATTCTCCTTGTGTACACTGAGAGCATATATATCTAGACAAATTCCTTGTGTGTCCAATCACACTTGGCCAATAAAGAATTCAATTCAATTCAATTCAATTCAATTCAAGTCAAGTCAAGTCAAGTCAAGTCAAG
Source organism: Arizona elegans (assembly GCA_022577455.1). NCBI lineage: Eukaryota > Metazoa > Chordata > Lepidosauria > Squamata > Colubridae > Arizona > Arizona elegans. The sequence goes on along the minus strand of JAKOOJ010000001.1, from coordinate 316,479,162 downwards.
TCAAGTCAAGTTGTCTAGTCTAGTCTAGTCTACTAAGATGCAGCTCTGGAGGTAAGTGTCAGGCATTATCTCCGGCCTGGCTGTGTAAGTCCTCAGCAATTACAAGCTTACTGAAGTCCAACAGCAGAGGGGAGTGGAAGCAGAACTGAAAAGGGAGGCTTAGTTGTTCATTCCAAGAAATTGTTACTACAACGGACTCTCAAAGATGGGGACTTCTCCTTCCCCTCTAAACAGGATGGCAAGCAGAACAGGGGAATGGAGTCCCCCCAGTTTAAAATCACCATGGGAAGGCAGGGCAAGGAAGAAGCTTCCCTTCAAGGCACACCCCGCCCCCACAGTTCCAGATTTTCCCTAGTTTAGAGGATCGTATCCATGCCCTAGTTCAGGCATCCTGGACCAAACTCTGCCAGTGGTGGAACCACAGTTGAAAAGCCAGAGAAATGGAAGCAAAGCCTCTGAAACCACTGATCCTCAGTCATCTTTTCCAATAGGGGTTACCAAGAAAATAATCCTCTCTCTCAGGTAGAGAGAAGAAAAAGGGATGCGGAAGTATGTGTCTCAGAGGGTTATTGTTGGGGGTTGAAATGTGCAAAAAAAGACTTGGAAATGGTGAACGCTTATATGGTCACTAGGAGTCGAAAACAACTTGGTGGCACATAATGAATTCCTCAAAAATACAGTATAAGTATAGACTACTCTCCATTTATGTAGGACGAAAATCATGATAAATGTGGAGGAAATCCCAAATAAGGATCAGGATCCAATAAAAAAAGAGGAGAGGTTCTCTATACCAGTGTTTCTCAATCTCAGCAATTTTAAGATGTGTGTACTTCAACTCAGGGGTGAAATCCAAAATTTTTCCCTACTGGTTCTGTGGGTGTGGCTTGGTGGGCGTGGCAGGGGAAAGATACTGCAAAATCCCCATTCCCTCCCTACTCCTGGGGGAAGGATATTGCAAAATCTCCATTCCCACCCCACTCTGGGGCCAGCCAGAGGTGGTATTTGCCAGTTCTCCAAACTGCTCAAAATTTCCACTACCGGTTCTCCAAACTGCTCAAAATTTCTGCTACCAGTTCTCCAGAACCTGTTAAAACCTGCTGGATTTCACCCCTGCTTCAACTCCCAGGATTCCTCAGCCAAGGCTCCCAGAGAATTCTGGGAGCTGAAGTCCATTAATCCTGAAGTTGCTGGGGTTGAGAAACACAACTCTACTATACACTGTTTCTCCCACAATCACATACTGTCTAATTTGCTTTGTTCAGAAAACGGTAACTTTCAGTCATTGCTGCTGAGAAAATAATTCATGTCTAACAGACATGGATGTAAAGATTTCATCCTTCATATATAATATACAGGGCTGTCCCCAAATAGTTTGAGAAGTCTAACAGCTGCCAATACTTGCCAATACAGAGAATGTCCTGCTCTGCAGTTAAACACACACAAACCAATACAAAACAGCAGCACCACATAATAATTTCTTGAATGAGCTACCTCCTCAGTATCCTTACTAAGGTTTCTTTTTTCTTCTTTTTCTATGCTTGCATTCCTTTCCACCCAAGCTTATTGCCCTTTGCTTTCTCACCAAGTCCCTTCCAGCATGCAGACTGCAAACTGCAGCAGTGGAAGAGTTACAGAGGATCATCAGGTTACTGCATTCAACAGGTGAAGCTCCCAGATACTTAGTACTAATCAAGGACCACCCAAGCAGATTAGCACATTTCATTAAAAGGCATAAAATGTAGGATTTAAAGGTACTTGTAATCTGTCTCTCACATGTAATCTGGATAATCAACCTGTTTTACCCTCCTTCCTCGACTTTAATCCCAATTTAAATCCTCCATCTTTCAAGCCACTCGATGCATCTGATGAAATCAGATGGAAGTCACAAAAGCTTATACGTTCTAATAACATGTATTAGTCAGAAAAGGAACTGACAGATTTTCTTCTGATGTTTTGCCAATATAGACTTTAAGTGTTTCATCTTAAAGTTACCAAGGTTGAAAACACTGGACCTACCCCCTCTCCTCCAACGGCTACAGCAGAATATCCAGGGATTATTATTACTCAATTATTTTGTAAGCTAAAACAATGCCCCACGCTTATTTCTTAGTTGTGCACCTGGCACATTGAGAAACATTCTGGTTGCTCAGACTGGTTGCTTTTATGAATAAAATGAAACATCTTTTCTAGCTGGCCACAGCTGGACAGAGAGGAATAGTGGCAAACGGAGTAAGAGACGCAGTAAGACTTAACAATCAAGCTTTGTGGAAGAACAGAGTCAATGAGTTAGCAGGACAGTTTTCAAGGAAGTATGAGAAAACAAGCAAGATCTGGGGGAAATTGAACAACAGAAAATATGAGTTAAGAGAAACAGAATCTCAGGAAAGGTTTATTCAAGACCATCCTTGATAAGTCAGCAAGATGGTGATCTGAAGGCCTATAAAGAAATCAAGGGGCTACAGGGTATTCTATTTTGTCTCATGATTTTGATCTTCCTAGCCATACTGTAGAACACCTCCCATTTTTTATAACCGGCGTATCCGATGGCTCTGTCAACTGGGAAAACTGAGAACATTTCTGAAAGTTATCAGATTTGGGGGGGAAAATGGGAAAAGTTAAGCAACCAGACTCAGGTATGTTTCTCCTAATAGGGCAATTCACCGAAAACGTCAAGGCCCAATAAAAGCTGTTTTTCTCTGCATTCACTTTTGGTGAGTTTTCTTCCTGATGCCAATTTGGACATCCCACACATCAGCAACTGAGTTTAAAAAATTATATATACATATACATATACATATATATTGCACTTGTATTTATATTGCATCGCCTATCTACAGATATTTCTATTTAGCACATAACTGCACAAACCAGGAAAATGGATTTCAATGTACATAATTTATTGTTTGCAATAAAGTGCCTATCCATCTGTTGTTATAATAAATACCTGCCTAAATCATCATTTAAAAGAAATCTGTGAATTTAAGCCAGCATTAATTTTTCCTTGATGAACTGCCTCCACCAGTCTCTGATTCCACCTGAGAATTTTTAAGGCCGCTTTGCCTGTCTTTCCTCCTCATACCTGTTGGAGAGGAGGTTACAACAAGGTTATTGAATGTGGGGGGGGGGTCCCACCTCTCACATCTCCTTCATCCTTCTCAGCTGTGCCATCTGCCCAGCTCCCTTCCCCCGCCCCCAGTTCCACCTCCTCCTTCCCAGCACCCCACAGCTTACTTGCGATTCCGCTCTTTCACCACCATGCGAGTCATGCTCTGAATGCACTGAGCCCGGTAGTTTTCGTAGTGGGTTTCCCGAGTCACGTCCTTCAGGTCCTGCATATGGGTCCTGACCAGCATGGTGCGCAGCTTGACAAAGTCACAATGCATTGGGTTCTCCACTGGCAAAAGAAGGCAGAGTTCAGTGAGTGCAATTCAAGACCGCGTAGTGCAGTGACGGTCTCTTCTACTCAACGATCTCAAAACTGGAAACAAACCCATGGGAAATGAAAAGCCTATTGATGGCTTTTAGCAACGAAAGTGAAATGGAGCCTGTCTGGGGAATCGCTGAATGTCCCGATTGGCAGGCAAAAGCATGAAGGAAAGCTTATTGTTTCCTATTTTGCTTGCATCTTTTTGGTTCCTCTTACGTTCTTAGGAGTCTGCACTCCAGAGAGACCTGGGCAGTTCAAGATAAGACTCAACAGGATGCAACTCCCACCCACACATTTGGAGGAAATACTTTCATATGAATACACATGATGATCAAGCTTCAAGTGATTTTGCTGGGATCTGTTGATGCCATCTGTTCCCTTTCTCCTTATTATAAAAATGCGGGGGGTGGGGGGAAGTACCTCCCTATAACAAATATTGAAATTATTGTTTTAGTTTTCCTAAAGTTGATTTGCCAAAGGTCCCTCTCTATATGCTGCCACTGTGGGTTGTGGACAGGCCCTGCTCTGTAATAAACTGAAGAACATTTTAAAGCAGCTGTTAAATTCATCACCTTAATTCTTCACCATTTTCGGTAGTTTAGGTTTTTGTTGAGTGGTGACATCTATAGTATTATTATCAAGAAAGATTATATATTATTCAATCTCTCTTAGAAAAACAGAGCTGGAAGGAGCCTTGGAGGTCTTCTAGTCTAACCCCCTGCTTAGACAGGAAACCCTATACCATTTCAGACAAATGCTTGTCCAATCTCTCCCTCCCTCTCCCTCTCTCTCTCTCTCTCTCTCTCTCTCTCTCTCTCTCTCGCTCTCGCTCTCTCTCTCTCATATTCCCCATTTACCTAACTATTGGCATTCCCAAGCTATGTTTGACTCTGATTCATTTTTAGCAGGGGTGAAATACTCCCAGTTCGGACCGGATCATCCAATCCGGTAGCGATGGTGGGTGGTGGTTCGGAGAACCGGTAGCAAAAATCCCTGCGCCCCCCACCCCCACCCCATGCCCAGCTGAGCCATGCGATCATCAGAGGCTTTTTTTTTTACTTTTAAAAGCATTTTTTCTACAACCTCTTCGGCTTTTTAAAAGTTTTAAAAAAAAGCCTCTGATGATGCGCAGCTCAGCTGGGATCGTCAGAGGCTTTTAAAAGCATTTTTTCTGCAACCTCTTCAGCCGAAGAGGTTGTAGAAAAAAATGCTTTTAAAAGCCTCTGACGATCCCAGCTGAGTTGCCTGATCGTCAGAGGCTTTTAAAAGCATTTTTTTCTGTAACCTCTTCGTCCGAAGAGGTTGTAGAAAAAAATGCTTTTAAAAGTAAAAAAAAAAAAAAAAATTGGCCATACCCACAATCACATTACTCCCCACCACCAAGACACACCCACAGAACCGGTAGTAACAAATTTTACATTTCACCACTGATTTTTAGGCATACAACAAATCTTGAAATTCAGCATACTTCAAATCCAAGCTTTAAAACTGGATTTTTCAAGTCCAACGGGGACAAAAGACTAAGATGGTTCCCGGGTTGGCTCTACCTTAGAACAGACTGAAGCAGCCACCTCAGACAGCAGGTGCCGGGACACAGCAAAAGGTTGTTTGCTGCATGGCCTGTGTTGCCTCTAAACTAGCCTTTTGCCTTCAATGCACTAAAGAAGGCAATCTCAACTGTAACACAGAAGAACTACTCAACAACCAGTCCAATTGGATTTGAGTTGGATAGGAGAGATGCTGTCTTGTTCTTTGTCTCCCATATCTACACTGGGGACCTCTGCAGGGGTGATTTAAAAAAGGCCAAGGGCACAACTGCACAATTGAGGCCCCAATGTGTTGGTTAAGTGCATGCAAAAAAAGACACCTGGCTTTGATTGAGTACCCACCCACCATCTTGACTTTTTTGACAGTCCATGGGAATGCCCCTGTAATAAACCATTGGGATTGCCAAAAAGTGGCATCTTGCCAATGTTCTCCCTCATCCCTACCTCCTGTTTTTTCCAACAAGATATGGGGCAAAACTACTGTGCTTCCCACAAAACGACTCATTTAATGCTTGGGGACAGGAATATTTTATTGATTTCTACAGCCAAAGCTAAGACATTAAGCTGCCAAAGTCAATATTTTGTATTTCCATCCCACAAGAGCATTGGTAATCGGATGTTAATTCAAACTAGGGGAGCATGGAACATTTTTGCTGAATTCTGTATTGAATCAATGTCGACCCATTAGCTGCAGTCCCCAGTTTATTGAGCCCCACGGAGCTATAGGTTACCTTCAACGATCCCCCAAGGGTACAGCCTCCCCCGGATCCGCTTGCCTTTCATCTCCACAATGGTGTTACTGCCAATCACAGCGAAGGGGATGCTATCCTGCAGAAGGACGGTGGCAATTAGGAGTCAAATAGGATGGCAGGAGGCCTTCCCCAATCTTTGCTACTTCACATATATTTAGTGATGAAAGAGAGAGCATTCCTCAAAAAGATTCAAGGAACTGCATCATGGACTTGCATCAATTGCACTACCAAATTTGGCAGTGAAGTAAGAGACGGGATTCCGATGGCATCAAAAAAGAAAAAAGGCTTGGAAAAGAGATGATCCTTGTTGTACGGTAAATAAAATACAATGCACAAGTGCTTTACATTCCACCAGTTTCCTTTCATTTGTTTAAATTAAGGAGATACTTCTTTTTAAATTATTCAGGCCAGGCATCAAAAAAAGGGTTTAATTTATTAATTTTTAAATTTTTATTCGTTAATTGTATTTGCTGCCCATCTCAATGTGGGGCTACTCTGGGTGGCCTACAACAATAAAACAGAAGTGATAAAAAAATGACCTGTAGATTCCAAACTAGGGACCCATGTTTATAAGAATGGCAGCAGTTTTAAATTAAACAAAGTTGTCTCCCAGCCTGCTCTCGGTCTCCAGATGAATAAGATTGCCATGTCCCAGGTTCCTGGCTGACATTCTGCAGTCCAAACACATCTGGAGGACAGCAGGCGAGGGAAAGCTGCATTAAATCAAGAGCATGTACGTCTGGGATGGGAGAAGGATGGAAAAAAAATATTTTCTTAGGCTAAGAGTTTAATCCAAGCCTAGCTGCCTCTCTTTAATATGGCTTAACTGGAATTAGAAATACATGCCTGGCTTGGAATAATTTAATTTAAAAAAGGCAAGCAAATATGAAACATATTGTTTTCAAATATTAGGAAAAGCTCCTTTACAGTCAAAGCATCAGCACATGTGGATTATGACAGGGGAAAGCTAGGCTTTCTTCTGAATTTGTTCTAACACAATCGGGTACATCTAGCTGAACCAGTGGATCCCAATGTCCACTGTTGGTAATCCCTCACTTTGAGTGCTTCATCCTGCTGCTTGAATTCCTCATCTTCGTCTGAATCACAATCAGGGAACTGATAGATCCGGATCCCAAAACGATCAATTTCGTCACGAATCTAGAACAGAGGAACATGTCAGCAGCTGATGAAATTCAATCATAGCGTTGGTTCCTTCTATTCTATAGAAGCAGGGGTCTGCAACCTTAAACACTCAAAGAGCCATTTGGACCTGTTTCCCACAGAAAGAAAACACTGGGAGCACAAAACCTGGGTGGGCGTGGCCAACTCAATGTCCCTCATTCCGACCAGTCACATGACCACCACCACCCTAGCCACACCTACCCAGTCAGTCTTTAGGACAGAGAACCGGTTGTTAAAAATCACCAGGAACCACAGAACCCTTTTGTGACTCTTCAACGAGCTCCCCCCAGAGATACGGAGGATCCCGGATCTACGCACCTTCCGCCGCGCTCTCAAGACCTTTTTATTTCACCAGGCTGGTCTGGCCTAACCTCTCCCATTCTCTTTTTAATGTAAATTTTAATCTAAATTTTAATTTGTTCTTAACCTGGGGTTTTAAATTTGTCTTGGGCTAAATTGATTTAATTCGATTTTACTTCTGCTCTTAAATCTTTGTATTCTATGTGTTTTATCTTGTGCCTGTTCACCGCCCTGAGTCCTTCGGGAGTAGGGCGGTATATAAATCAAATAAAATGAAAATGAAATGAATGAAAATGACATCTCTCTCTCTCCCTTCCTCCCCCGCCCCTCTCTCTGTATCTCACTATGTCTCTCTCTCACCCCCTTTCTCTGTATCTCTCTGTCTCTGCCCTGGTTGCTTTTCCATCCCCCGGAGTCGTCCTTACCTTCTCAGGCCAGGCGAGGAGTGACTGTGAAGGGAGAGCAAGGGGCAGGGCAAGCCAGTGATGGGATCACATGACAGGGAGCCACAGCAGAGGGCCCAAAGAGCCACATGTGGCTCCGGAGCCGAAGGTTGCTGACACCCGCTATAGAGCAACCTGCATGAACATGGGCACCCACTGCCACACCGAGATTTCTTCAAGAGCCAATCAGGGTCTTCTAGAAAGCTAACAGGGGAGTGAAGAGCTCAACATTTAATCAGCATCAGACCTCAAATTCCTCACCCTCCCTGACTTTCTCATAAAATACATGTGGCCACTTTAAGGGACAGACTGAAAGCCATCTGTATGCTCATTTTAAAAAGAATACAGATTTCACAATGTCACAGAGTCTGGATGTTGGGGAGGGGGGAAGGTTGGAGAGGAAGGGAGGGCTGAGCAGGACGAAGTCAATGTGAGGAAGAGGGGATGTAACAGAAGCATATCAAATTAGATATTCAAGATGGTATGATTCCATATGGCCTACATTTAGCTCAGAATTACAGCGGGCTGTGCATCTATACACAGGTAGCTCTGGCATTACAACCATTCATTTAAAGTTATGATGGCGCTGAAAAAAGTGACGTGCAACTGGCACTCACACGACCAGTGTCCCCACAGTCATATGATCACGATTCAGGCACTTGGCAGCCATCGTGCATGTATGACTGTCGCAGTATCCTACGATCATGTAATCTTCCCAGCCAGCTTCTGATAAAGAAAGTCAATGGGGAAGCCAGAAAGAAAGATTGCAAGTTGCGGTCACATGATGTCTCACTTAACAACTGCACTGCTTAGCAATAAACTGTATTGTGGTCATAAATCGAGGACTACCAGTACTTAATACTTTTATACTTCAGAAACAATTTCAAAATCTTGGACATTTCCTTTTCTTTTCCTTCTTCAATTAGTTTTGCTTACGTTACTCTATTTATCTCAGTGTTGTGTTTTTTATATTGTTTGTGGAAGTGAGAAAAGTGCCCCCCACCCCCCGAGTTTTTTCCAATCTCCTTTTTTACCTTGCACTTCATTCGTTCCACCTCGGAGGGCATGAGAGTGTCAGCCTTGGCTAAAACGGGAACAATGTTCACACGCTGATGAAGCGCTTTCATGAATTCAACATCCAGAGGTCGCAAACTGCCAAGAGCAGACAAGAGTTCACTATATACAGAATAAGTATATACGTAATTTTGTATTTATTTATTTAGTCATGTTCATGTCATGTATATTAGGGGTGGTGACCCTTTGAGAGCTGTATGCAATGAAATTTCATTTTAATGTATGCCGATTAGTGTACATTCAAAGTGACAATAAAATTATTATTCTATTCTATTCTATTCTATTCTATTCTATTCTATTCTATTCTATTCTATTCTATTCTATTCTATTCTATTCTATTCTATGCTATTATTCTATTCTACTCCTGGGAGCTGTGGAAAGAGATTGTTTCTTTTTTGGCCAATAAGCATAAAAGTGGGGTACCATGTGCTAGAATCTATACTAATTATTTGGCGGCAATCAATGATACTTCACAAAAATAACTATGGTATTTCAATTAATTTATATAAGGAAACATTAAAAAAGAAAGGCAGAACTGGCAGATGTAGCGTATCCTGACTGAAAAAAATCTGTATTTTTGGCAAAGATACAACATCCTTATTTCATGTAGTAACCTCTGCAGAACAAATGATTCTCCAATTTCCAGGAGGAGATATCATGAAAAGAAGTATGGCCTTCCATTCAAATTGTTTAAGCATTATACCATTTGAATCACACATTTTAGAGTTACTTATATTGAAAGCTTTTGTTGTTTTCCAACAATTTAGGGGAGTCTTTTCCAATTACTTTAACCCCTCATGGATAGACACCTTTATCCTAGATCCTGCTTGGGTCTATCAATCTGAAGGACTTCAAGAATTTGAATTCTATGGAGCAAGGACCCCATTAGAGAATTCTTCTCCTTTAACCCAAATATACAGCATGCTGTGAGGAAAGACGTGCCATAATATAAAATCGATATACCATGGATCAGAGGTGGTATTCAGCAGGTTCTGACCAGTAGCGGAAATTTTGAAAAGTTCTGAAAACCGGTAAATGCCACCTCTGACTGGCCCCGCCCCCATCTATTCTCTGCCTCCCGAGTCCCAGCTGATTGGGAGGAAATGGGGATTTTGCAGTAACCAGCTGATTACTCCCCTGAAGTGGGGAGGGAATGGAGATTTTACAGTATCCTTCCCCTGCCATGCCCACCAAGCCACGCCCACCAAGCCATGCCACACCCACCAAGCCACGCCCACAGAACCGGTAGTAAAAAAAATTGAATCCCACCACTGCCATGGATGGACTTATCTTCAAGTATATACAATAATGCTGTATTTTTAAAAAAGTACCCATATTTCCCATATATCTATTTGTAGATAAGCTCGTCCACAGACAAGAAGACCCTCAAATTTGTAACCAAAATACTATGAAAAATACAGGCCAGCTTATCTACAAGTGGTGTGTTTTTTGTTTAAAAATTCAAGGATTGGCCTATCTTTGGATTGGCTTCTATGTGAATAGATACGACATTAATTGCACATAGACTTTACAGGTTGTGTAGCATTCTAACCATATATAACTTCCAGACTGGAAAACCAGGGGTTGCATATTGGAGAGCATGAGGTTAAAAGGGATGGGCCAGAAAAAAACCTGCTAAGAGTCTTTTAGGTAGCAAGGCAATTGTGAAGTCTTTAGTCAACTTTTTTTTTTTTTAAGAAAAAGCATGTTTCAGGATCATGAGTAGGCTGGTTTAGTTCATACCCGTGACCAAAAGGAGAGATGAAGTAGAGGCAGCAATGGACACGGTTGTCTTGAATATTTTTCCGGTTAAGGCCACTTTCATCCCGGAAATACTGCTCAAACTGCTGATCTATATAATCAGCCACAGGCTTCCAACTGGGGAAAAAAAGAGAACATAATTTAGAATTGGTGGGTTGAAAGGGAGGCAGCCATCATGTTTGCACAATCGAAAGTAAACTTTACTGTAAATATCACACAGACTTTTTTTTAAAAAAATGCTGAGTTAAGGAATTTGGAATTCCAGAACTGGTTATTCTAAACAATTTTTTTCATACCAGCAATATGTCAGAGTTTGCAGCAGTAATCAGATCCAGAAAGCGCACACAGGTAACTGATTCAGCAGGATTTGAAATTTCTTTATATACATAATAACACATGAAATAAATATACAATACCAACAGCAGAGAAGAGTTTCCGTTTTGATTCAGACTAGTTTGCAGCTTTTGCACAGACTCAGAGCTGAGCCATGCCCAGCCTCCAAACAGTTTCAGTTTCCAAACAGTCCCCACTGGCTGACCTGTTACAATGTCTATCCAAACAGTCTCCATTGGCTGACCTGCTACCATGTCTATTCTATTCCAGTCTATGAGTATTCATACTCTGACACAATATAGTATAGGGCTGGGACAGATATTATTGTTGACAATTAGGAAATCCCTGATATTTTTTTTGCAACTCACCCAAGGATTTATATCCAGATCTATTTTTTTAGATGGAGGAGGAGAAAGAGCAGGAAGACGAAGAAAGTTGCATAAATGCCTGTGATATAATTATGGCTAGCTACTCTTGGAAGGCTCAGTTTTGAATCCCACCTCTACTAGTCACAATATAAGTTCTTGAGTGAGTCACACACTTCTCCACTGATCATCCATAAATAGCACATTCATGCTACCATGATAGGATGGAAGCACGGGTGAAATTTTGAACATCTCTTCTTGTGGGGGAGGGGTTGTTCAGAGTAATTCAGTAGGACTTCTAATGTGTTCATGCCCGATAAGCCATTGTGGAGATAAAGGTTAAATATCTCCCTTCCCTTCAGAAGTCTCCCTGCTGGTTCACAATTGCTGTAGCTCAGAAATCAGTAGAACCACTTCAGAAATGCAGCAGTCTCTCTTACATGTCAACACAGCTCATTCAATCTACCAGGAATCAAATTATCCACTGATATGGTATCAAATGACCTCAGGAATTAAAAAAAAAACCCAAACCCCGCTCCAGTTATTTTGAAAGAAATTATATCTGACAGGATCTCAGCCACCTTTTCAAAAACATTTAAATTGATTATGCACCATCAAGTTGGTATTGACTCTTAGCAACCACATAGATAGATTTTCTCCAGAAAGATGTGTCCCTAACTTGGTCATCCACGTCTTTCAACCGTGTACTCATTGTCACTCATTGTAAATAAGTTCATTCACCTTGCTGTTGATCGTCCTCTTTCCTTCCTCCTTTCCCAAGATCAGAGCCTTCTCCAGAGAGCTAGGACTTCACATAATGTGCCCAAAATAGAATAACTGATCCAGGTCATTTGTGCCTTAAGTAAGAACTCTGGTTGATTTGTTCAATGATGCATTTATTTCTTGACTCTCCATAGTATTCTCAAGAGTCTTCTCCAACACCAAAGTTGAAGAGAGTCAATACAGGTAACTGCTTGAATTACGATAGCAATTGGGGCCAGGAGTTCCAATGCTAAATGATGCAGTCACAAAACATTATGTCACGTGATCACATTGTTTAGAGATGGCAATGCTGGCAATCCCAGTTGCTATGATTAACTGAGTTCCAAAGATTCAAAGGATCTACCCTGATCTAAGTCATTCCTGGCCTGGTCCCTCCTTTGTAAGTAAAGGGCTGCCTCCTCTTCAACTCATCCCACCACCACCACCAATTTCCCTCCGTATCTCTGCCCTTTTGGCCACCTTGCATTATGCTACCTCTGTCACCCTGCTCTCCGCCCAGTCATCTTTTCACCTCACCGTCCTGCACTCAATGCTCTTGCCATTTTTCCCAGCCTTGCTTCCCTCAATTGACCTTCGTGCTGCTACTGAAATGCCTGGCGTAGGCCTTCATGAGGTAATTGCTGGCCGCACCAGGTTTTCTTCCCAAGACTGTGCCAGTCCACCTTCCAAATCATATGTGGCCTAATCCAAATCACACACGGCCTTCTCATGAGATTGTACTTCTGCCTTCTGTGCTGCACAGTGTTCGCTCTGCTTGTCACAAGCAAAAATGTGTGCCAGTTACGAAGCACACTATTGGCAATCACATGACTGGTAAACATTGCAACAATCATAAATCGGTGGCAAGGTATTTTTTTTAATAGTGTAGTAACTTTCATTGGTCACTATATAGGTAGTCCGTAAGCGAGGACTACCTGTAGGTTACTCATACGGACTCTGTGATTCCTATTTTTCTAAGCACATTCAACAGTTCGGTGTGATCTAAACAAAGATATTTCTATAACTAATGAAGAACATAATACTTCTTGTTGGTATTTGGCTTTCTGTGTCATCCAGTGTACATCAGCAATAATGATCTCATGTTCCTCAGCCTTTTCTAAAGCCAGCTTGAACATCTGGCATCTTTTTTTCCACGGAGGGCTCTAATCTGCGTTGGATGATCCTACGCATTATTGTGCTAACATGTGATTTTTAAAATTAGCATTGGCTTAAGTAAAGAGAGAGCCTGAGGTCAGGGTGCCCCCTTCCTCTTTCTGTCCATACCACCCTCTCTCTTATCTATATCCCTAGGGAGTTGAAAAGGAAAAAAACAGAGATGCCATTTGGAAATATAATTTTCTCAAGATCTGATGTAAAACAGGAATTCCTTTCTAGTTCAGATTTTAATTTTTTTTTAATGAATACTATTAGACTTCAAAATTCATATCTGAGCCCCAGATGAACAATCCATGTAAAAAAAGACTCCCTCTTGGGCAAGTCTCAGTTCTTCTTCCTAGTGCCTGCAGCAGGATTTACCTGTCCTTCAGCCAGCTGGCCTTTGTCTCTTGCAGATTATTTTTACCATAGTCTTGGCCTCCATCCAAGGGTTACCTCATCCCTGCAAGAAACGCCTAATGGGATTCCCTCCCTACAATTTCTCATGATTCTGCAATCAGGCTTTCCTCGGGCAAATTCCTTTCCACTTTCCAGGGAGACATACCATTCTGTGTTGTTTACAGCATCTCCAAAGCCTGGTGTGTCCACGATGGTCAAGCGAAGTTTCACCCCTTTCTCTTCTATGTCTACCACATGCTTGGTAATCTCCACTGTTTGGACAATCCGTTCTAGTCCCCAAGATAGAAAAAGGAGAATCAGAGGTGGTGTATTTGCGAAGTTCCAAATCAATTGAAATGTAAACTATGCAAGAATAAGATCTCTAATGGAATGCCTTTCCACCAGAAATAAGATTCCTTTCTTATTTCTACTTTCTTTCGATTGTTTAGAAATGTTTTGGCTGCTTAAAAGAGCATTGCTCCTGCATCTTTTATTAAAAGCTGGTATTTAACAGAATCTGAAAAATCCAGAGAATGCAATACAGGAGCTAGAAATACCGCGGAGTATTTGTTGCAGAATATTGCAGAATTGGCCACAGACCAATACCGTTTCATCGACTGCTTTGTATGGTTTTCCTACTGGAGATTCTTTTGAGACGTCTGTGATTTCACAGTCTCTACTTGACTCTGTTTTGTGCATGATTAAAATTAAAAAAGGGATTTTTACCATTTTCCTTTTCGTTTTAAAAAAATAAAATTAAACTTTCTGTCAAACTTATAAAATTGATCTGTCTTTCAAAGGAGAAGGAAACTGACTTCCTTAGTCACACCCCTTCACACTACATTGTCAGGACTAACAATAGAGGAACTATTTCATTTTATTAATTTATTTTTACTTGCTGGTAAGGCGCACAGACTCATCAAGGAAAGATTTCCTCCTGGAAGACAGGTGGTTGCAGGTGTAACTAACCAACAGAAAGGAAGTGGAGCTAAGGGGCAATGATCCAAAGGATTTCTGGGAGCTGAGGGTTTAGAATCTTTCAGGCTTAGTATCACCACTACATAATTTTGCTTTATGATTATTTGATTTGGCTTATTGTCCGCTGTTTGTCTTACAGTTATTGTATTTTTTCCATTTTGAATTATATTATTATATTCTTTGTTTGCGAGCTGCTAAGACAGCGTTTCTCAAACTTGTCAACTTTAAGATGGATGAACTTCATCTCCCAGAATTCCCCAGCCAGCATATGTGTTATGTATTAAGAGTTGGAAAGGAAGAAGCACAAAGGAACATACATACAAACAAACAAATACCTTCTGCATTTAAGTGTTTGCGATCTTTGTATAGGTCTGTAAGAAAAAGACTATTCACCAGAGTGGACTTCCCCAGCCCAGATTCTCCTGAGGAGGAAGAGGAGGAACAGTTAATATTACATATAAGGAAAATGAGTTCTTAAGAAACAGTTTTTCTGAAGGAAAAAGCAACAAATGTGAGGAATGCTTTAGATAAAGAGGAATTCTTTAAAGAAAAGAATCAGTGGCAATTTGCATAGTTAGTTTGTATAGTTAAAGCCAATCTTCCTATTTCTAGCTCTTTGGTATCTACAGCTTAGACTGTCCACAGGTTCACTAAGAGTGCTAAGAAATCCAACTTTACAATCCAATCCAATAAAAAATACTGTGGAATTATTTCTAAGATCTCATAGATTAAATGCAACAATGCATTTTCTTCTCCCTTTAGACTTTTATACACAATTATCTAAACATAAGGCAAATGAAATTTAGTTTTAATTATAGTTCTTTGCCATGAATAATGTGCTTTTAATCTGCAACAATTATATACTGTCTCCTGAAACAGCCCTTGTAATTTCAGCATTGATACCTGCAACCATTAGTGTGAAATCAAATCCTTTTTTCACAGATTTCCGATGGACCTGATTAGGAAGTGTTGCAAATCCCACATACTCTTTATCATCCTAAGAGAGAGGAAAAAGAAGAGAGAGAGAGAAAAGCAGTATTACAAATTGCCAGGCCTTTTTTGCAAGAATCATTTGTCTGAAACAGGTTTTTAAAAGTTATTCACGCAATAAATTTAACTTGGTTACAGAATTAATCTATTTCCGAGTTCACATAATGCACTAATAACATTAATTAAATAGGCTTAGTTTTTGCACCACAAATAAACTTTTGAAAAGTAACTAAACTTCACATGCTGTGCAAATTTACCCACTCAGCCTTTAACTTGATTTGATTAAACACACTAGGTAAATACCATAATTGTGTTACTGGCGAGAAACATTATTAAAGTATTTTTTATGAATGACATAAGTCTTCTATACAAGACTCAGGAAATGGACCTCTGTGCATTTATACACCCACTGTTCATGTCAGTGAGTCATCAACTGATCAATAAAATAGCCCTTGTTTTATTTCTGTGCTTTCTTCAACATGGGAATGCCAATGATACAGGGATGAAATGCTCCCGGTTCGGACTGTATCGCCCGATCTGGTAGCGATGGCGGCGAGTGGTTCAGAGAACTGGTAGCAAAAATTCCTGTGCCCCCACCACCACGCCCAGCTGAGCCGCACGATCATCAGAGGCTTTTTTTTAACTTTTAAAAGCATTTTTTCTACAACCTCTTCCGATGAAAAAATGCTTTTAAAAAGTAAAAAAAAAAAAGCCTCTGATGGTCGCGCAGCTCAGCTGGGATCCTCAGAGGTTTTTCAAAGCATTTTTTTCTGCAACCTCTTGGCCAAAGAGGTGGTAAAAAAAATGCTTTGAAAAGTCTCTGACGATCCCAGCTGAGTTGCCTGATCAGCAGAGGCTTTTCAAAGCATTAGAAAAAATGCTTTGAAAAGTTTAAAAAAAAAAGTTGGCCACGCCCACCGTCACATTACACCCCCCCCACCAAGCCACACCCACAGAACCGATAGTAACAAATTTTATATTTCACCCCTGCAATGATATGCCCAGCTTGAAAAGCATCATTTGGGGGCACTCATTTCATTACTACAGCATTTGAAGCACAGCAAAACATTACTTCTAGAAGCAGCTTACTCCATGACATAAGCAAAATACTCCCATCAAAAAGGATGAGGAGGAATCCAGGTTGAGTATTCCTGTACCACATCCGTGGCCACAATCCTGTTGTGTCCAGTTCTACAAAAGGAAGATTCTGAAGGGGCTGGAACGGTGGTGAAATCCAGGCAGATCTATCCAGCTCGCACAATCCGGTAGGGCCGGCAGCAGGAGGTTCCGGCCACCCACCCAGACATCATCACGTCCGTTTTTGACCCTGTTTTTGAAGGCTTTGCACTTGCGTGGAGGAGGCGCACTCTCACGTTTGCAATCCGGCAGCAAAGGTAACTGCATTTCACCCAGAGGTGAAATCCAGCAGGTTCTGACAGGTTCTGGAGAACCGGTAGGGAAATTTTTGAGTAGTTTGGAGAACTGGCAAATACCATCTCTGGCTGGCCCCAGAGTGGGGTAGGAATGGAGATTTTGCAATATCCTTCCCCCAGGAGTGGGGAGGGTATGGGGATTTTGCAGTATTCCTTCCCCTGGAGTAGGGTGGGAATGGAGATTTTGCAGTATCTTTTCCCTGCCATACCCACCAAGCCACGCCCACCAAGCCACACCACACCCACCAAGCCATGCCCACAGAACCGGCAGTAAAGAAAATTTGGATTTCACCACTGGGCTGGAAGATGGAAGGTGCTGACAGAAATGCTGTAGAGATGCTTTACCTCATCCGATTCATAGGGGTCAAGCCTGCCCCAGGGGCTTCTGGGACGGGATGGACTTGGCGGCGCTGGAGCAGCCATGTGTTGCTGTTTCAAGTCTAGAGGGTGAGGGCGGTAGAAGGCCTTCTGCTCCTTTTCCTCCAAGGCATCTTTGGGAATGGCCTGGATTGCAGCACTAGGGAACATTTCAGTCCCACCTGGACTGGATCTTTTCTCCCGATGGATGGCTTCTGGCTTCACCCGGTGGAAGGTCTTTTCTGTTGGGGAATCGTTAAGGAACTGGACCAGTTCAGCTTCTTCTGAGTCTTCCTTCAGAAAGTGCTTTATCTGGGCAGGAGAGAGTGCGGGAGAGAACAAAAACAGAAAACAATGCTCGTGTGAAGAGATGGACCTGAGTGTCATATCCTTTCAGCTATCTTTCCATCCTGCTATATTTGCAGGTCTTCATTCGTGATGTAGTATTAATTTTTAATACGGTGCTCCAAGATCCTTCCCTTTCCAGTGTGACTGACTCAAAAGCAGCAAAAAGTTCTTCTTTCTTTTTATTCATGCATATGGGCAACTCTTAACTTGCTTATTTAATTGGTTGTTACTGAAATATCCTCTTTCAGGGCACCGTTTTTCTGATCAGTATTTCCTGACAAGAGCATTCGGGGATCACTCAGAATCAAAAAGGGTTTGTTTTTGTTTTTTACAACTAACTACTATGCAGCCATGTCACTTGAATATCCTTGACACTTAATTCACCATCCATAAATTCCAGACAGGAAAGGGAAGAATCATGGAGCCTCTTTTGATCTGTAAATAATACATGCAGATTATCATTTGCAGTACTGGGAAAATGAAGGATAGTTCAAGAAGAGTCATATCCTAGGGGCAAGAACCCAGACTGGGGGAATAGGGAGTAAACTGGGGTCTGCAGAGGAAAACCGAGGAAAAATTCCATCGTGTATGCAAAATTCTTACTGTGTGCTCCTGGGGGATGCTGGCAGGCTCTTCAACCTGCCCAAAGTGGCTGGGATTAGCATCCTCTTTCAGGGCACCAGCAAAAGGCATCTCTGCTTCACTGGGCTGCATCTCCTTGGAGTCTTCCAGGACAGCTATGGTTCCTTCTACCTCCTCTCCCTGAGTCGAGAGGATTGGGCAGGGCAGGTGTTAGGATTAGGGGTGAAAGGAGCAAAAGACAGATAAATCAAAGAGAAAAGTGCACAAGAAGTCCACAAAGGTTCTGGCCTCAAACCTACATGTTCAGAAGTCAAAGCATATTTGCCCATGGTGTTTACGTGACTCCTTACTACAACAAAGATGCTTTTGTCGTTGTTGTTGTTGTTGTTGTTGTTGTTGTTGTTATTATTATTATTATTATTATTATTATTATTATTATTATTATTATTATTATTATTATTTCTATGCTGCCCACTCTCCAAAGACTCTGGGCAGCTTACACCAAAGACAGTATACTAAATAGCATATTGCCCCCAACATAGTCATAGGTGTGGGTGATGTGTGTGCATCAGGGCAATCATTTAAATCAGGGGTGTCAAACTCAAGGCCCGGGAACAGGAGTCGGCCTGCAAGGTATTATTTTTTATTATTTTTTTTTATTTTTATTAATCCTATTTCTATGCTGCCCACTCTCCGAGGACTCTGGGCGGCTTACACCACAGACAGTATACTAAATAGCATATTGCCCCTAACAATCTGGGTCCTCATTTTACCCACCTTGGAAGGATGGAAGGCTGAGTCAACCTTGAGCCGGTGAGATTTGATCTGCTGCTCTGCTGAACTAGCAATCAGCTGAAATAGATGCAGTACTGCACTCTAACCACTGCGCCACCTCGGCTCTTTTGATCTGGCCTGCAGGGCCACCCTGGAAACAGCAAAAGATTGGCCTGCAGTGCTTCTGCCAGCGAAAACGGGCTCCCGAGCTCCATTTTCACTGGCAGAGGGTTGCAGGAGGCCATGGCAGCCAAAAACGGGAGTTCAGGAGCCTGTTTTCACTAGCAGGGTGCTCAGTCCACCACAGGCACCCCCGACACGAGTGACGTCAAACTGGCCACACCCACCCCGGCCCCCTGAGGTCAAACACAACCCTGATGGGGCCCTCAATGAAATTGAGTTTGACACTCCTGATTTAAATAATTAGGTAAATAGCTTCCTTGCACCTAAAATGAAAAGTGTAGTTTATCTGTCAGGGTAGCTTCAGGATTGACAATATCCATTTCTCAACATAGAGGTAGTTCTATATTTAGTGACCATTCGAAGTTACAACACTTGAAAAAAAGTGACTTATGACCATTTTTCACATTTGTCAGAAGGTCGCAAAAGGTGATCCTGGGATTTAGTGCCACTGTAACTTTGAACAGTTACTAAACAAATGGTTGTAAATTGAGGACTACCTCTACTTATAACTCAGTTCTAAACAACACCATACTTTCAGGAGGGCTCAGAGTAACTGGACGAATGAACAACAGAGGAAATAAAATTAAGCCCTATGAAAAGACTAAAGGAGTCGAGAATGTTTCCACTCAGGAAAAGAATAATGAGGGGAAAGATGCTAGCATTTTTCAAATATCTGAAGGATATATAGAAGGTCAATACTTATACACTCTCAGTTTAGAGCAGTGTTCTCAACCTTGGCAACTGAGATATTTGGATTTCAACTACCAGAATTCCCCAACCAGGCTGAGAAACACTGTTCTAGAGAGTAAGGTATAAGACTGATTTAAAGTTCCAATTAAACATTAGAAAAAACTAACTTCCTAATCCTAAGAGCAATTCAATAGTGGAGCCAATTACCTAGAGGGTTGATGGGTTATGTGGAAGAGGAGACTAAACAGCTATCTCTCTCAGATACTTTAACTTGGTGGCCCAAATGGCTCCTTCCAATTCTATGATTCTACCTCATATCATAGGATGGGAGCACACAACTTTTGTTTCAAGGGCAGCACCTGCCCTTGAGGTGACATACCAGGAGCCCTGCTCCAAAAAGAGGAGAAGCCAGAGGAAAGCTAAATTTGAATTAAATTAACTGTCCTTGCTTCGAAACTGCCTTGTTTAGTGACCACTGCAGTTACCACAGTGATGAAAAAGAAACTTTTCAATCAATCCTCACATTTACAACTTTCATGGGTCTGTAAAAGGAAAGGAAAACTGAAGATAAGCAAAGTTGCCGTTTTACTTAGTGACTGCTTTGCTTAATGACCCAGTTGCTGCTCCCAAATGTAGTTGCTAAATGAAGGCCATCTGTAAATGGTGTTATCTCAGGAAAATATATATGGAGAGTTTCATGTCTGTGGTGTTAAAGAACAATTAGAATTATGTGGTGGATGGCATCTCTTACTTATTTATATTGTAGTAGCAGCAGCAATTATAGATCCACAAATTGGATAGGTCAGAAATTGGAATTCCCATACTATACGAGGAGACCCCATTTCATCTCAAATCAGGCATTTCTCAGGAAAGTAGTATGGCGAGCAGGGTGGATAAAAATCAATGATTTTTTTTAAAAAAATCAAAAAAATCAGATTTTTTTTATTTAAATCGGATTTTTTGATTTAAATCGGATTTTTTTCATTTTTATCGAATTTATTTTAATAAAAAACTTTTGGGGTAAAAATCTATCGTAAGATAGTTTTCTATTTAAGATAAATAATTTAGTTTATTCAGCATGAAATGGAGCTTAGTTATGTAGCATGAGGCTGTATATTCTGCAACACTGGGACTATCGGTAAGTCAACAGTGGGTCAAAGGAGTAGCAGAGGTGACAGTTGCTCTTTAAAAATTATGATTTAAATCGAGTTGATTTAAATCAAGCCTTTTTACTAGTGATTTAAATCATGATTTAAATTGTGATTTAAATCACGATTTAAATCAAATCCACCCTGATGGCGAGGATAGCTGAGATACAACTCTGAAAAATCCTCTTGAAGAGCCATTGCAAATAACTATCCCCCATTCGTTACACTTAACCACAGAATGTACAGGAACTTACTTTTGTTGAAAAATACATGATGAAAGTTAAGATTATAAATACTCTATTGTGCAGAAATGGAGGTTAAGTTAATGGCAGCAATATTACATTGTACAGAAGAGCTTAGCATTAGTGCTTTTGTAGTATGTTGAAGTGGAGATAAATATTAGCAATATTGTCTTGAGACAGAGATGGAGCGCTGGAATTTTCGCAGTCTCCATCTATTATGTAACTTATTTTTCACTTCCTTCACTTTTGCATTTTGCCATTTGTTGCTATTAGAAGTTGTCTTTGGTTAGGTGGCTGGAAGAAGTGAGTGGTTGTATTAAGGATTTTCTTTTCTATTGTATTATTTTAAAGTAATGCAAAGTTTCACATCAGCATAAATTACTCCTCTAGTGGTAAAGGATGTTTGCATTCATACAGCAACATTTTTAATCAGAGCAGGTAAAAACTCAGCATTTGAACAAGTTGCTGAATTAGACTTAGTCTTGAGTATTTATTAACTTCATTAGTTTTGTGGCTGAACACTGGGGTGAATATAATTTCCTCGCCACTCAGAATAACTCGGACGTCTGCTTAGGCAGACTTGGAATCATCTTCAGAAGGAAGGCACTTCTATCCTGGAAAGACTGAGATTCCCCTAGGTCGGGGGTGTCAAACTCAAGGCTTGGGGGCCGGATGCAGTCCATGGGGTGCTTAGATCTGGCTTGTGGGGCTGCCCTGGAAACAGTGAAGGACCAGCCCGTGGTGCCTGTCACTGAAAACAGAGCTCAGGAGGGCTGCATGCGGCCCTCCCAAGCTTCTTTTTTGCTGGCAGAGGGTTGCAGGAGGTCATCACAGCCAAAAATGGAGCTCAGAAGCCTGTTTTTGCTGGCAGTGCGTTCGGGCCACCACAGACGACCCCAACACGAGTAATGTTGAACTGGCCACGCCCATCCTGGCCACGCCCATCCCAGCCCCCCAAGGTCAAACACAACCTTGATACGGCCCTCAGTGAAATCGAGTGACACACCCCTGCCCTAGCTCAAGGGATGGGGAACGATGGTCCCTTTATGACTTGTGGACTTCAACTCCCAGAATTTCTGAGCCAGTCATGCTGGCTCAGAAATTCTGGAAGTTGAAGTCCACAAGTCATAAAGGGGCCATTTTTCCCCACAACTACCCTAGATTCTCCTTCTCCAGGGGACACAAACAAGATTGTGTGTGTGTGTGTGTGTGTGTGTGTTTTCAATGAAGCAAAGATGCTGGATGATGGTTCAGCATCCACTACATGGTAGTTCTGGGGACCCAACCAGGGTGGATAAAAACCGATGATTTTTTGTAAAAAATCAGATTTTTTTATTTAAATCAGGGTTTTTTTTATTTTTATCAATTTTATTTTAATAAAATGCTTTTGGAGTAAATAATTTTCTATTTAAGATACATTAATAATTTAGTTTATTCAGCATGAAATGGAGCTTAGTTATGTAGCATAAGGCTGTATATTTTGCAATATTGGGACTGTCGGTGAGTCAACAGCGGGTTAGAGGAGGAGCTACTGCGGGACAGAGATGACCGTTGCTCTTTAAAAAATATGATTTAAATCAAGTTGATTTAAATCAAGCCTTTTTACTAGTGATTTAAATCATGATTTAAATCGTGATTTAAGTCGACTTGATTTAATTCAAATCCACCCTGGACCCAACCCATATAGATAGTTTCTGAATCAGTGTGGTGTCCAGTATATAAAAGATGGGACAATCCAATAATCTAATTAAGGTTGCTGCCAATAACTAAAAAGCAATTAGATCTTTGAAGTGACAACTTCAAATATTAACAATAAATTGAAACACTGCAACAGTATCCAAAAAATCAGAATACAAGCCTGGATAATTCCCTCACAAGATCATAGCGTTACAACCATGCTTGTGTTGGGGGAAAAAAACAGATCTAAATTTGTTGTCTCCGTTTCCAATCTCTATTATGCACCTATTTCCTCTGGTCCCAATTGCTGCAAACTTCTGATGTTACTCAAAGGTGGTAACAGAGATTTTACTTAACTTGAAGTAAGTAAACTTCAAGGTTTACTTAACTTGAAGCTGCCTTTCAACAGCATTGGAAGAAGGGGAAATACTTCCTTTACACACTACTGCTAAGGACAACTTAAGCCTTATTTGCTCATGGGCTGAAAATGAGAAGATCCCATCTGTTTTTGATCTGTAAATCCCAACATCCTACTCAAGGTAGAATATGGTTTGTGCTGTACTGAAAGGGGACTAAAACAATGAAAACACGTCAAATGCAAAGCTAAGCAAAAAATAATAATAAATCACAAGCTTTCCTCACGAATTGGTTCAAATCAACTTGATGTTTTGCTGCTAAAATGAACAGTATGGAACTTTAGCTTGGAGACATCTACACCTCTACAGTTCCCCCGGGGGAATTCCAGATGTTCCCCAGTCCAAAAGGATAAACTATGATCACATCAAATTACTGAACCACCTACACTAGTACTATAGGCCTGAGGCACAAATTGTTCACAGCTCTGCTTTTGGAATGCATTTTCATTGGAAAGGCCATCAGAGACCCAGGTTGATTTGCCCCCCTCCCCTCTGGGCTATTGTCCAATACATGCTCTGCCAATTAACCGGCCATCCTCCCTCAACTGGAAATTGCTTTTTTTTTCTTTCTTTTTTTTGACGATGACCTACAAGTAAAGGCAGCATCCTCTGCTGCAGAGTGGAGCAAGGTAGGAATAGGGTCACAGTGACTCCCTAGCCATCCTGCACCATCTGAGTAGAGCTTGGCTTATCCATCCTAATCAATATCACCCATTATGCCTGTGTAATTGCTACATGCATCCATCCATTCAACCATGACCTTGAAAAGGCTGCGGTATGGGTTTAGTTTGCATGGAGTCTTCCCATGCATTATTGCAGCAACCCAAGCAATCTTCTTCTACAAATGTACTGCTCTGGTTTCTATAGCCTGAGAAGATTCTCTGGTCCCCAGGTCTTGTAGAAACATGGCTTTCCAAAAGATCAATAAGCAACTCCAACATCATCAGACTGCGCCTCTCATTAATGGGCTTCCAGAAGCCAGTGAAGGCTAAATATTTTTGGGATGTGATTGTTTGCCATAATTATTATGCATCTCATCTTTTATTTTTATACCGTGGGTGTTTAAGGAGGAGCCGTGGTGACGCAGTGGTTAGAATGCAGTATTGCAGGCTAATTCTACCTTCCACTACCAGGAGTTTGATCCTGACTGACTCAAGGTTGACTCAGCCTTCCATCCTTCTGAGGTCGATAAAATGAGGACTCAGATCGTTGAGGGCAATATGCTGGCTCTATAAACCGCTTACAGAGAGTGCTGTAAAGCACTATGAAGTGGTATATAAGTCTAAGTGATATTGTTACTGCTATTTAATATAATTGCTTTCTTACCATGGTCATTTTATTGTATATTACTCTGATGTAAGTTACCAGGACTTGGAATGATTTTTGGTAGCATATAAATTTAATCAATAAATAAACATCATTAAAATTAAGCTAAGTAGGATAGCTTGATGCTTTTAGTCATCAATATCACTAAGACAATGATGGATGCAAGGGTACTTTGTAACACATAGCTCATTATTTCAGGAGGAGTTCAACTCCTATGTAACCCAAGCAGTTCTGTAAGTATCAGAGACATACATTCAAAGTACCTCTGCCTTATCTGAGTTCAGATTGATTTTCTGGCGCTCAATTATTAATTACATTTAAAAATCAAATTTCTAAGCCGCTGAATTTGAAACGACTCTGGGCAATTTAACATACACACACAGAGAAAACCAATCAATAATTAAACTCCATAAATAGCTTCAGTCAAAGGGAACAACTTCTCTCCTCCACCAGCAGAAACACAAAGAGCTTCATCCAACCACACTAACCCAAAAGCCCCGAGAAAGATAGAGACCAGATTTTAATGTCTACATTGGGGTCAAGTACCAATGATGTCTATGCATGGTCTGATTTGTGTCCCAAGACAAATAAAGTTGAGTATCATCAACATTCTTTTAAAAAAAAATATTTGCATATCACACGAACTCCCTAATAAGGTTATCACCAACAAAACCTATAAAAACAGCACAGAAACAACTTACAAACAGGAATACTAAAATGCATTATGGGGCCAGTCACTCTCCTTCCAAACATTCTGGAAGAATTCAGTTAACATCAGCTCCCTGGAAGTCATCAAACTTGTAGTCATTAAACTGGTCTCAAAAGAGAAATATGGGTCATGGTCAAAAAAGGCCTGTCTGTCAGCTCTTGCCACTTGAAATCGAGCACCTTTGGGACCAGCAGTCCAATATAAATGAAGCATCTCATAAGCAGGACATCCCCCAAAGATCACCTGCTCCACAGCAAGGACGGAACATCTTCCAGACCTAGACTCTACCCTCTCAGTCTTATTAAAAACTTTTATATAACTTTTATATGAGCTGAGGTGGTGCAGTGGTTAGAGTGCAGCACTGCAGGCTACTTCTGCTGACTGCTGGCTGCCTGGAATTTGGCAGTTCAAATCTCACCGGCTCAAGGTTGACTCAACCTTCCTTTTTTTTTTTTTTTTAATGAAATTTTATTGAATTAAGAACATATTACAATTCAAACTATACGGTTTGGCAACGTGTAGTCATATTGTATATTTACAAGTGCGGTATCTAGTCAATTATCTAATTATTTATACAGTTTATACAAAAATTGTTATGTGTAAAAATATTTACTGTTTAATTAGAGTACTATTAAGTAGCACCAGCTACCTGCAATTACTGCAAGTTCGAATCTCACCAGGCTCAAGGTTGACTCAGCCTTCCATCCTTCCAAGGTGGGTAAAAGGAGGACCCAGATTGTTGGGGGCCATAGGCTGACTCTTAGAGAGGGCTATAAAAGCACTATGAAGCAATATATAAGTCTAAGCGCTATTGCTATATAGAAAGCTTGATTGACCAAAACCATGACAGACACTAAAGATCAATATTTGCAAGCCCACCTTTTGATAACTATGACATGTAAATAGTAAAGATTACAAATTAACAAATGAAATGAAGGAAATTGATATATTTTATCAATAGACGTGCCATCTCAAGAAAATAAGTATTTTAAGTTAAGTTATCATAAGAGTATAGTAAGGTATTTCAGGGAGGGTATAAAATGGTTGCTTTTCTTTAATTTGTCTTAATAAATTTTCCCCTTGTACCCAGAACCCTTAAGAAAACAGGTGCAATCCTCCACAGTGCCAAATCTAGATCCAGAATTCAATCTTTCATCTCCCCTGCCCTGACCAATGAGTTTTTGGAAGCAATTTCTTGCTTGTTCTCTGGCTCAAAGATGGATGAAATCATTTTCCATTCTGATGTGAGATCTAGATTGAAGAAAGAATGTTTTGCAATGCAGCTTATAAATTAGAGAAAAGTTGGGGGGGTAGATACTTTTATTTGCATGGCTGCATCCCAGTAATGCCTGCATGTCTTAAAAGCTGCATCGAAGCAGCTGTTTTGAAAGGGAGCATGCTGTTTGTCCAGGAAGAAATCCAGTCATTCAACTCTTACTCCAGATATATGATACAGCAAAATGGAAATATCTCAAAAGTGTATGCAGAGTTCCCTGCCCTTGCCTCTGAATCAAAGAGTCATTTTATCTCTTCTAATGGGTCTGCTCCATTACTTACGTTCGCTCATTTATCTTTATATATTATAGTATCAGTTTTGAGGGCTTTTTGGTGATTTAACAATCTATATGCTTTATGGATTTCAATATATATACCATATTTTTTGGAGTATAAGACGCACCTTTTTCCCCCCCAAAAAGAGGGTGAAAATCTGGGTGCGTCTTATACTCCGAACGTAGCCCTGTCCCGTTTCTCAAATGGAGGTTTCAGAGGCTGAAAAAAGCATCAGAAACAAAGCTTCAGAAAAGAAGCCCCCAAACAGAGCTTGAGAAAAAAGCCCCCAAACAGAGCTTCAGAAAAGAAGCCCCCAAACAGAGCTTCAGAGGTTTTTATTCTGAAGGTCTGTTTCAGAGGCTTTCAGAGGCAGGAAAAAAAGCAAAAAAAAAAAAAAAAGCAAGGCACAGAGCTCACAACCAACGAACCTGTTGCTAAAATTCACCTCTGGGAACAGCTGATTGGGGGTATTCCAGGAGGCCGATCCACCTGCCAATCAGCTTTTTTCTTATTTTCCTCCCCAAAAATTAAAATGTGTCTTATACTCCGGTGCATCTTATACTCCAAAAAATACGGTATTTGTCTTATTGCTCTTTTAAATTATATAAATTGTGTTTCAATGTACGTTTTCCTGGAAATGCAAGACATCATATGCAGTAAGGGAATATTTTAAATATTAAAAATACACTTCCAAATCCAAGAAGTAGGACTCTGGAACAATTCCCTGATGATCTAATTGCCCAATCCCTCAAAAAGGACTCCGTTATAACAATGATAATCCTTTCCAGGTATTCAAATGAGCCTACATGTTTCTAAAATGGTGGAATAGGAAAAATAAGAGCTACAGTCCAACACAACTAGAGGAAAGTTGACTCAGCAGCTAAGAGATATGAAGCCATGTTATAAATTCAATAAAACATCAAGTAATTACATACATCCACAGGCAGAGTTGTTAATTGTAGGCTTGCTGAGGATGAACAGGCAATTTAAATGTTATTCGCATCTGGAAATTTTAATCCCAGAACTACTCAGTTTAGCATGCAGCAAATGGACATCTCAAGAAGTTAATGAAATTAAGTAACTAGTTAAACCAGAACTGGCAGATAAACTGTCAACAAATTTAAATCCTCCTTGCTGTCTCTTTAACTACAGGGCTTTGATGAGTAAATCTAAGAAAGATAATGTGGGAGAACAACCTATTTATTTCAGCAGCTGATTTCCAATAATGGTCTATTTTGAGCGTTGGCCACAGTATCAGGCAGACATTGCCTCCGACCACAGAGGACTCACTTATTCAGAAATAACATTTGATCTAGATCAGTGTTTCTCAATCACAGAGACTTTGAGTTGTGTGGACTTCAACTTCCAGAATTCCTCAGACAGCAGGCTGGCTAGAAAAATCTGGGAGTTGGAAGTCAGTGGTGGGATTCAACCGGTGTTAACAACCGGTTCGCTAGTGTGCGGTGCGATTGAATTCAACTCTAAAACTTACCTTCTACTGCAGCCACAGTGAGTAAAACAGCTGAGGCACAGCAATCCACTCTGCTGCGCCGATCAGCTGGGCTTCAAACAAAGGAAATAAAGGTAAGAAAAGCGCAGGGGCAGGTGGGCAGACCCAGTTAATCATTGGAGCAAACCAGTTCACTCTCAGCTGATTGTTGGAGCTACCGGTTCGCCTGAACCAGTCCAAACCAGTAGAATCCTACCCCTGGTTGAAGTCCACACATCTTAAAAGTTGCTGAATTGAAAAGCACTGATCTAGAATGTAAGAATAAATTTGTTAACAGGGATCAGATGCTAGGAACATGATTGAAAAGAGTTTCCTATTTCCAAGCATATTCAATGTAAAATCTGATTACTTCTTCCCCATTTACTAAAAAGGTCTTTGGAGACCTTTTAAGAGTCCTATGGTTTGAGACCATAGGAGTAGACTTTTCCAATGACTACATCTCAATGTCTCTTCCAATAGAACCCCACTCTACCAGTGGCCAAAACCAAAAAGCCTCAGTTCACGTTATGATAGCCTAGGTTAAAATGCACTTTCCTAAAGGAAATCAACCCTGATTGTTCTTTGGAAGGACAGATACCGAAGCTGAAGTTCAAATACTCTGGCCACCTAATGAGAAGAGAGGACTCATTGGAAAAGACCGTGATGCTGGGAAAGATTGAAGGCAAAAGCAGGGGTTAGAATAGTGTCATTGACACAATGAACATGAGTTGGGACAAACTCCAGGGGGCAGCAGAGGGCCCTGGGATTGCAAAGAGTCAGACATGATTTAGCGAGTGAACAAAAAGATGCTCTTTGGTGCTAGCCATTGTTAATTGGAATTGTGTGTCTGAACCCAACCAGGGAAATGGGGCCAGATGGATCTCAGATGGAAAAGAATTCCAGAAATTGGAAAGACAGCTTCCATGAAACCTCACTTCTTGAGGTGGGGAGTAAGACTCAGAGGGAACGATTGCAAGAGGAACAGACCATCTTTTGAATATTTCATTCCTAAACTGCTTAGGGATTTAGAGGTCACAAATGGCACCCAGAATTGTGCCCTAAAGCAACATGGTAACAAATGCAGTCAGAAAAAGAGTGATGTTTGAGCCAGTCAAACCTTTAGCTGCTACATTTTGAACCAAAGGGCAGGGGTGAAATGCTCTGAAGTCTGCTACCAATTCGCTTTGCTACCAGTTCACTGCATGCAAGCATAGGCAGTGCACACCAAATTCACGCTTCGCGTGCATGTACACCGCAGGCACTGCCACGCAGCACTGAAAAATGAGGATTAAGAAGCCTTTTCTAAGGTAAGTAGAACAGCAAGGGGGGGGAACAGCTGTGCCGCGCGATTTAGATTCACTAGAAAGCAGGATTTCCACAGCACAACTGATTGTCGGAAATACTGGTTCGTCCGAATCGGTAGCTTTTATTACTACCGATTTGCCCGAATTGGTCCTAACTGGTAGCATTTCACCCCTGCCAAAGGGTTTAAGGGTAGAGATACATACAAAGTATTACAGGTAGACTTCAAATTGTGAGTGCAATGGAGCCTGCCATCACACTCGTAACTCCTGATGGTCATAAAATTTTGCAACCTTTTTTGCAACAGTTGACAAGAGAATCAGTGGTTTGCTATGGATGGTTTGCTATAGTTTTGGCAAAATTGTCAACCACGATCACGTGATCATGGGATGCTGCGATCAGCCATAAATGTGGCTTCATCATTGAGAGCCTAATATGCACTCGTGTGAGGGGGGACATGCATGTCAGAACTTTGAATCTGGGTCCTCAGGTAGGTCCACTGGAACTTCGACTGGTCACTATCTGACTGGTCGTAAATCGAGGCCTATCTGTATAGCAATCTAACTGAGGGGGAAAAGGGCTTTAGTCAATTTGGCAAGAAAGTTCAGCAAACTATAGGAAAGTGCTATATCCTTTAAAGCTAAAAAATGCTCTGCATGTGCTGCAGCAAGGAACTATCTTGGGACAAAGAGCACCACCAAGCTGTATACTCATTCCTTCAGAAGCAACACAAGTCAGGATCAGGGTGGATAAAAATCAATGATTTTTTTAAAAAAAATAAAAAAAAAATCAGATTTTTTAAATTTAAATCGGATTTTTTTGATTTTTATCAAATTTATTTTAATAAAAAACTTTTGGGGTAAAAATCTATCGTAAGATAGTTTTCCATTTAGGATACATAAATAATTTAGTTTATTCAGCATGAAATGGAGCTTAGTTGTGTAGCAAGAGGCTGTATATTCTGCAACACTGGGACTATCGGTGAGTCAACAGTGAGTCAAAGGAGTAGCAGAGATGACAGTTGCTCTTTAAAAATTATGATTTAAATCGAGTTGATTTAAATCAAGCCTTTTTACTAGTGATTTAAATTGTGATTTAAATCAAATCAATTTAAATCAAATCCACCCTGGTCAGGATTACCTCTTACTATACTACTTGGATTAATTCTCCGGATCACCATCGAATAACAGAATTACAGAGTCAGAAGGAACCTTGGAGGTCTTCTGGTCCAACCCCCTGCTCAAGCAGGAAACCCTATAACATTTCAGACAAATGGTTATCCAATCTCTTCTTTAAAACCTCCAGCTTTGGAGCACCCACAATTTCTGAAGGCAAGTTATTCCACTGATTAATTGTCCTGTCAGGATTTTTTTCCTTAGTTCTAGGTTGGTTGTCTCCTTGATTAGTTTCCACCCATTGCTTCTTGTCCCGACTTCAGGTGCTTTGTAGAATAGCTTGGCCCCCTATTCTTTGTGGCAGCCTTTTAGCTATTGGAACACCGCTATCATGTCACCCCTAGTCCTTCTTTTCATTAAACTAGCCATGCCAAGTTCCTGCAACTGTTCTTCATATGATTTAGTCCCTATTCATTCTTTGTTGGTCTTCTCTGCATTCTTTCTAGAGTCCCAACATCTTTTTTATATCATGGCAACCAAAACTGGATACAGTATCACTTCTGGTCATTGCTAACTCACCTCTGTAAAAAAGGTATGTGAACATTTTAAACCACCTCTGTAGTCTCTGTGAAATCATGGGAGAAGGACATACAGTAGTGCCAGAGGGTTGGAGAAAGGGATCTCTTGTTCCTATCCTCAAACAAACAGGAGTAAAAAAAAGATCCAACTAATTACCGACTAGTCAGCCTGATGAAGATACCAGGCAAAACTCTGTAACACATTATTGAGCAGTCGGCCTGTAAGCATTTAGAAAAGAATGCGCTGCTTGGCAAGACTCAATGTGGGTTTATCAAGAATAAAACATGCCAAACCAATATGTTCTCCTTTTTTGGTAGTATGACCAATTCGGTTGACCACGGGAATGTGGTGGACATAATGTACCTTGACTTCAGCAAAGCCTTTGACAATCTCCCACAAGATTCTAGTAGGGAAGATGACCAAAAATGGGCTGCACTAATGCTAAAATGAGCTCGATATGGAGCTGATTGACGAATTGTACCCAACTAGTATACATCAATAGTTCCATGTCAAGCTGAAGGGAAGTGTAAGTGGCATACCACAGGTTCTGCTGAGGCTTTCTGTTGTTCAATATATAAAGGACCTGAATCAGGCATTTGAAAAGATGATTGTTAAATTTGCAGATGATATAACGGTAGGAATACAGTAAACACCTTAGAGAGCTTGGCAGCTTTAAGATCTGTGGACTTCAACTCCCATAACTCCAAGACAGCCATGGAATTCTGGGAGTTGAAGTCCACAAGTCTTAAAGTAGCCAAAGTTGGACACTCCTGCCTTACAGGAAACTATCAAGATTCAGAATCTTGACAAGTTAGAATAATGGGCAGAAACACAATGAACTTCAACAGCCAGATGGCTGCATCTGGCTACATCTGGTTAGGAACATATCTATACTGGATAGGACTATAGGAGAGGAGTACATGTAAAAGGATCTGGCTATCTTGGTGGATCACAAGCTGAAAATGTGATGCAACTGCAAAAAAAAAAAAAAAAAAAAGCAAAAGCAAAAACAAAAACAATTCAAGGATGTATCCAAGAAAATATGATGTCAAGATCAAGAGTTGTGGATTTGGGCAGGGAGTAGGACGAGATGGTTCCAAGATCCTTACATTTTACAAGCCAATGTATATCATACTCACTAGGTGAGGTCAGACCTGCTCCTCTATGAACTCAGCAAAATACTGTTATGTTAAAAGGCGTATTTTTAACAACACATGATGATTGATGTTTTTTAGGCATCAAGAATAACGAAACTTATACATTGACATTCAGACAGATGACCCATCACCAGTATGTTCTGTTTTATTGTGTGGGTGTGTACCAGAAATTTCTAAAATTTTGCCATCATACCTTTTCTGTACTCTTAATGTAAACAACTGCCATAAAAATCCAAACACGAAAATGAACACAAAT
Source organism: Arizona elegans (assembly GCA_022577455.1). Taxonomy (NCBI): domain Eukaryota; kingdom Metazoa; phylum Chordata; class Lepidosauria; order Squamata; family Colubridae; genus Arizona; species Arizona elegans. Next base: position 316,446,360 of record JAKOOJ010000001.1, on the reverse strand, counting down.
GAACGATGAAAACAATACAATGAAACTTTGGAAAGTTGGCTTTATAGTAACAACGTAACTAAAAGGTATTTTGTACTTCCCCTGCACTCTGTCTGAAATTCCCCAAGGGAGATGCACCTCCCAGTTTGGGAAAACTCTAGTATATACTTATACATATTCACATATAACATACATGTCAGTAGTGGGTTCCACTTACCTTCGCTACCGGTTCAGAATCGGGAGCATGCACATGCGCAGAGCGTCCGTGTTGACATCCGGGTGGGTGGGCAGAGCTTCCCACCGCCGCCACTACGTTTGCCCGAACCATGCTGAACCGGTAGAAACCCACCACTGATTCATGTAGTCCTCAACTTACAACCATTCACTTAATAATAGTTTGAAAGTTATGATGGCCTCAGAAAAAGTGACATACAACCCATCCTCAAAGTTATGACAATCATACCACCCTGGTAGTTAATATGATCACAATTTGGACATTTGGCAAGGGGGACAAATTTACATCAGTTGCACTGTATTGTGGTTTTGTAATTGCAATTTGCAAACTTTCCGGATGGCAAAGTCAATTGGGGAAGCCGGATTCACTTAACAACCAAAATAAAAATGGTCATAAATTCAGGTCCAGCCATATGACTCATTTAATGACTGCATTGCTTGGCAATCAAAATTCTGGTCCCAACTGTGATCATAAATCAAGGGTTACCTGTACATATACTGTACATAGGGTGTACATATTTGCATGCACGTTTGCTTTCTTTAAACAATAAGGTAATTTTTCAACCCCAGAGATACATATCTTAAATAATATTATGTTATGCCACCACAGATTAAATAAACAGGGCATTATTTGATTAATATACCAATTAAACACTAAATACTTATTGCTAGACAAGCTCAGCTGTAGTCCTGCACAAATCTCAGGGAATAAAAAGCCAGATCAGAAGACTAAATGCAGGTGCACTGACCTCATGGGCATGTATTTTTGGAATTGGTGGATGTGCTATCTGGGACTGTCCAGAAGCTCATTAAAGAGAGAATTATATCTTGGATTTGGAAAGTCCGAATTCCTGATGCATCATTTAGTCCGGGTGTCAGCAACCTGCGGCTCCAGAGCTGCATGCGGCTCTTTGCCCCCTCTGCTGTGGCTCCTTGTTGGGGGGGTCCCACCACTGGCTGGCCCCGCCCCTCCCCTCCCAGTCACTTCTCGCCTGGTTTGAGAAGGTAAAGGCAACAGCGGGGGATGGAGAAGCAGCCGGGGCAGAGACACAAGAGATACAGAGAAAGTGGGGGGGGGGGGGGGAGAGACATAGAGAGATACAGAGAGAGGGGGGGCAGGGAGGGAGGAAGGGTAGGTGAGAGAGATGTCAAAAGGGTTTTGTGGTTCCCCGTGTTTTTTAACAACCGGTTCTCTGTCCTAATGACTGGCTGGGTAGGCATGGCTAGAGGGTCAAGTGAGTGATGTCGAGTTGGCCACGCCCACCCAGGTTTTTTGGCTCCCGGTGTTTTCTTTTCTGTGGGAAACGGGTCCAAATGGCTCTTTGAGTGTTTAAGGTTGCAGGCCCCCGATTTAGTCTCAGCTATGGTTCCTACAGCTGTACGGAGCATAATACCCTAACCTCTGTGCTCCCCCAAACCAAAAATCTTGACTTTTTAAAAGTAAAGTAAAACAATTTTCCCAAACTTGGCACCCTCTAAGTGTTGGGACTGCAACTCCTAGAATTTCTAATGAACTTCAGGAAGACTGTTGGGAAACTTTAAGTATCTTGTTCCCTGCACACCTATGATTTTTGTCCCATTACAGTTTCAAAAAGGACTTCTTAAGCACATTACACTGACCCAGATTTGAACCACGAGGGTCCTTAGAAAAATGCTTTCTTAGCTGATGGCTCCAGAGAGCTAGAAAACATCTCCTGCGGGAATTTTCAAAATCATTAATTCCAACTTACTGTGGCATTGCAAAAGGATTGGTTGCCTGCAAACATTTGACTTTCTGCCCTACATTCGTACAGTAAGAGCCACTCTGAATGAAGGTCAATTAACCTGCATTGTGATCCGAAAAATAAGAATTACTAATGCATCGCCAAATCACATTTTAAACTCCATCCTCAAAACCAAATAGTTTGGAAACCACTTTAACTCTTGCATAAACTGCGTAACTGAACAAAATGTAATCCACGTCTTCCTGGGCCAGAAAGCTATAAATAACCAACAGCTTTTGAAACAATTATTGTTAGGTAGCCCTTGTTTAGCAACCATCTGAACTTACAACAGCACTGAAAAAAGTGATTTATGACCATTTTTCACACTTATGACCATTGCAGTATCCCTATGGTCACATGATCAAAATTTAGACATTTGGCAACTGGCACATATTTATGATGCTTGCAGTGTCCCGGAGTCACGTGATCCAGGGTGAAATGCTCCCGGTTCAGACCGGATCGCCCGACCCAATAGTGATGGAGGCAGGTGGTTCGGAGAACTAATAGCAAAAATCCCTGCCCCCTCCTCATGCCCAGCTGAGCCGCACAATCAGAGGCTTTTTTTTTTAACTTTTAAAAGCATTTTTTCTACAACCTCTTCAGAAGAAAAAATGCTTTTAAAAGTTAAAAAAAAAGCCTCTGCCAATCAGGCAACTCAGCTTGGATCGTCAGAGGTATTTAAAAGAAGAAAACCTTTTTTTCTTTTAAATGCCTCTGATGATCCAAGCTGAGTTGCCTGATCGTCAGAGGCATTTATAAGAAAAAAACCCTTTTTTTCTTTTAAAAGCCTATGATGATCCAAGCTGAGTTGCCTGATCGTCAGAGGCATTTATAAGAAAAAAACCCTTTTTTTCTTTTAAAAAACCTATGATGATCCAAGCTGAGTTGCCTGATCGTCAGAGGCTTTTTTTCTTTTAAAAGCCTATGATGATCCAAGCTGAGTTGCCTGATCGGCAGAGGCATTTAAAGGAAAACAAAAACCTCTGCAAATCAGACAACTCAGCTGGGATTGTCAGAGCCTTTTGAAAGCATTTTTTTGCAACCTCTTTGCCGAAGAGGTTGTAGAAAAAAGGGTTTTAAAAGTTTTTTTAAAAAATTGGCTATGCCCACCCAGTCACATTATCTCCCCCACCAAGCCACGCCCACAGAACCGATAGTAACAAATTTTAGATTTCACCACTGACGTGATCCCCTTTTGCAACCTTCTGCCAAGCAAACTCAGTGGGGAAGCCAGATTCACTTAACAACCGTGTTACTAACGTAACAACTGCAGTGATTCACCTAATAACTGTGCATGAAAAATTGTAAAATGGGGCAAAACTCCCTTTAACAACTGTCCTGTTTATTGATTGATATTTAGTTTCAATTGTGGTTGTAAGTCGAGGACTACCCGTATAGGAAGTCTTCGGTTAACAACACTTGTTCTGTGATCATTCAAAGTTACAAGTGCTACTGAGTGCGTGGTACTATGATCAATCCTCAAAGTTACAACTATTCAAGCAGCTCCATGGTCACGTGGTTGCATTAAGGGCGGGGGGGGGCTGCCAACTGACTCTCAGTTATGACACTTGAACCATCCCACATCATGTGATTGCCATTTGCGGCCTTCCCTGTCAGCTTCCCACAAGCAAAGTCAGTGTGGAAACCAGCAAGTCATTCCTAGAGCTTTTTCTCCTGAGGACCCCTACCCAGACTCGCACTGAAGCAACCTCCAACCACTGTGCTGGAGCAAAGCACCCACCTGTACTCATTTTACCTGCCCTCTGGCTTGCATACAAGCTGTCTAAAAGCAGGTCTCTCCAACCTTGGTCACTTTTAAGACTTGTGGACTTCAACTCTCAGAATTCTCCAGCCAGTATGGGAGTTGAAGTCCACAAGTCTTAAAGTGACCAAGGTTGGAGACCCCTGGTCTAAAGAAAGTCTTGTTCTGATTGGAAGTTCTGTAGAGATTGTCAGTCATCCAGGTTATGGTTGTCCCAAAGGTGTTTTTTCAGGAGGCAACTGGACTTCTCCCCCGCCTTTTTTTTTTCTTTTGAAGATGTTTTGCTTCTCATCCAAGAAGCTTCTTCAGCTCTGACAGTATAGTGGGGAGTGGAAGGATTTATATGCCTTGCAGACAGCCGATTGGAACTTATTACTTCTTGCCAGTTTTCCCACTGACTTTATTTCTTGGAGGCCAGCAGGAAATTGCAAGTTGTGATTGAGGTCCTTTCTCAATAACCTGCGATCCTCACTTAACAACAGCAACCGAGGCTGACAGGATTGCCATCGCTAAATGAGGCAGTCACAACGTTTTGTAACCACTATCATTTAGCTATGGAAATTCTGGCCCCCATTACCATCGTTAAGCAAGGACTTCCTGTGTTAAAAATAGAGTCACAAAAGCCCAAGAGACTGCCTCTCATGCTTCCATATGAGTCTACTGTGCTAGTCTCTATTTTTTTCCTCTCCGAGTCTTAAATGTATTTCATTTTCTGTAAGAAGTCCAATCACATTACTCAATAATTCTCAGTTCATAGAGATAGAAACGTCATGCCACTTCAGAAGAAAATACTGCCTGGATTTCTGCATGATGTGCTTGTCTGTTCTCTGACCAGCATCTTTTCTAGTTATAACTAGATTTTTTTTTACCTGCTGTCATAGATGTTCTGTTTGGAAGAGGACAACAAAACAACAGGCAGATTCCTCTGATATATTTTCCTTCCTTGACCAGTTTTGAATAAAGCTTCCCTCCACTTTCCTAAGAATCAGGACATTTGACAAATATTGGACCAATCTAAATATTTCAATACTTGCTCGCATATGCCCCCAAAAATGGAACGGGATTATATAATCTTTTTGCCTTAAGCACATTCCCAAAATGTGAACCCACTAAACCAATCATGGAACAGGCCGAATGGCACTTTGATTGCTTGCAATTTCATATGCACACAATAAACGCTCTCACAGATTTCTAACGTCATCGTTTCTAACATCATCATTCCTTTGAACAACAAAGACACAAAGCGGGGACTATAAATAGCCAAAACAGGACCATGGAGCAAACAGAAAAAATTCTTAACATTTTTTTCTTTTTACAAATAAAAGGCAGCCAAACAAACAAAAGAAAATACAACAAGGATTGGATATGTTTAGCAGACTGGCTGTTGCTGAAAAATAAAAGGAAAGGAAATTAAAAAATGGGGAAGTATAATAAAAGTTCCTAGAGAAAGGGCTTGGCTTTTCTAGTTGGCTGGAATCCTGGACAGGTGCATTTCAATATACTCCACCATATCGCTGCAGGTGAGACTTGTGTCTCTTTAATCTAAAATCGTTAAAGATCATTTTTGAAAAAGTCTGCTTTGAAACTAATTTTGAATCACATCCCACACCTTAATTGTGGGATAAAGTTTGAAAGTAGTAATGTTAGAAGATAATAATGGGTGGGTAGGCTGTGGGCCATTTTCTCTAAAACAGGACAGCCTGTCAAAATGATTGTGGAAAACCCTTCACTGATTACAACTATACATCTGTGTTATTTTTGCTAGCAAAGCTGAGGCACATGGAAAAAAAAAAGGGATAGAAAACCCTGAGAAGCTGTTTCCTGTTCCCACAGAACTGCCGGCTGGCTTCTAGGAGGAGAATTGAAAATATGCAGGGATTTGGCATACTCACTGGCACGCTCTCCTGCCTGACGTAAAAAGTTGCCATAAAAGCTATAAGGGAGAGAGTTGGCTAATCCAGAACAGGGTGAGAGAATAAGAATTTGCTGGCAAAAAAAAAAAGTAAACCAAGTTAGAAAGAAGGAAAAATATGTTCTGGTTCTCAGGACCAGGATTATTAGCTCACACTGCTGGAAAATAGCTTTGGAAGAAGGAAGTTCCATTTACTCAAAGATCTCATTTCCAGGACAGATCAACCACATAGCATCCCAAGGCAGGAGAGGGAATATGGTGAAGCCACATTCCAGTCCACCCTCAGCCAAAAAAGCTGACTGGTTAACTTCCAGTTGCTTATTTCTCAGCCCCTCCTACTGTCCGGATTGCTGTTATTATGGGGATAAATTGGTAGAGGGAATACTATGCATGAGAGTGATGGCCTCTCCTAGCTCAGTGACAGTGAACTTTTTAGGCACAGAGTGCCCAAACCGGAACCCGATGACCAGCTGGCCGGCGTGTATGTGCGCCTCAGAAATCCGCCAACCAGTTGGCTGGCGTGCATGTGTGTCTCAGAAATCCGCCAACCAGCTGGCTGGCATGCATGTGCGCCTCAGAAATCCGACAACCAGCTGGCCAGCACGCATGCGCACCTCGGAAACACAACCACCAGCTGGCTGAGCCCACAGAGAGAGCTCTGTGTGCCACCTCTGGCACGTGTGCCATAGGTTCGCCATCACGGTCCTAGCTTATAAGTTAGTTTCCGAACATTTCGTTACCAAGCTAGATAACATCTTCAGCGAAATTTAGGGTTCCTAAACTCCACTGAAGATGTTACCTAGCCTGGTAACGAAATGTTCAGAAACCAACCCACAAGCTCGGAGAACCAACCTTCACCCTAATCTTACGCCCGAACTACAGATATTCACCACTATTGCAATACTAGCGGTATGTATGTTGCCTTGAACTCCTAAAAGAAAGGCAGGACTACTACAAAGAAAACCACACTACTAAATTCATAAACAAGACAACAGACCATCTCTTCTGTTCCTTCCCTCCCCAGCCCGTGTTCGTCCAGACCAGTATTTCTCAACTTTTAACCACATTAAGGTATATGGACTTGATGCTGGCTGAGGAATTCTGGGAGTTGAAGTCCATGCATCTTAAAGTGGCTGAGGTTGAGAAATGCTAATGTAGACAATCTTGAAAACTTTGAAGTTCAACTATTGTTATGAACAGTAATATCTCCTAGTCCTCCCCTCACAGACAATATGTTCCATATATGTCTAATTCTTTCCCAAAACAATGTAATCCGGAGAGCTTCAGTATCCGTCGTTACCTCAAATTCCAGATTATATCTTATGCTGTAACAAAAAAAAATTCCATCCTATTTGCACCTATCAAAGTCAAATTTTAAATGGCAGAGGATGGGTGAACTCTTGGTTGGAATTAATGGTGGTGGCTTTACTCAACTGGCCCAATGGCAGCAGGCTGGAAAAACCATCAGGAATATCTGATCAGGAACAACATCCCACTAGAATCTAGTGGGATGTCCCAACCTTTTCTACACCCCGCACCCCTAGAATGCTTCTGATATATTCTCGCACCCCTTAGAAAAGTAAATACCTGGTTTGAATTATGCATATATCCTATAATTTTGAAATTTCTAAACCCAAGTTTTCGCACCCCTTGGAATATCATCTCATATCTCCAAGGGGTGCAAGCCCCCCCAGTTGGTAATCCCTATGCTAGAATATTCTGCATCGGAGGCACCTTGAAAAGTATTTTTCCCCATAGATAATGCTTGGACTGTAAATATGTCCCAAATATCCATCCGCTACACGGAGGAGGAGCTAAATACAGGCTAATTTGGGGGGGGATCCTTTTTATTGGGAGAGAAGAGACATTCTTTGATAGGGGACACTCCCCCCCCAAAAGAGCAAGACACCGGCCTAAAAGAGATCATCATGCTGTGCTTCACTCTGTCTGTACTAATGCAACCCATCTATTTCTAAATTAATCCAGGATCTGAATTCACATGGAATCATCATTTAACTAAGCAATCTGGGCTGCACAGCACACAAGCTGCCCAAAAAAAAAAAAATTATTAAGGCTAGCATTAACCACATGTTGGGGTGTAATGCATCTGCTAGTCCTTCCCTGATCCACTGATCCAATTAAGGGAATTGGGTGAAACAGCTACTGTGAGTATCATCAAATGCTTTGCATGTGGTCAAAGGCCTATGGAGATAGGTTGGTATTCTCAAGCCATTTCTGCAAGCCATAAAGCCGGGCCAAGAGAGGGTGGGATGAAATCAGATTTTCCTGCCACGGTCTCTAGACTCCCAAATTTCATGGCATTCGAATAAGGTTCGGCGCAGAAAAAGTAAAGCGCCCCCCACCCTCCCTTTCTCCCAAACCTCCTAAGCGTGCAGTCCAGGCTTAAAGTAGGAACGATGAAACGCGACTTGTAACCTATGCGCCGCTGCCTCCTCGCCTACGTAATGGCCCGAATTTATTTATTACAAAAAAAAAAAAAAAAAAACTCGGTACACGCTCAGATGCCCGCTAGCCTCCTGCGGTATCAAAACTTCCACATCTTCCAAAAAGAATGACGATCATCGCTTCCACACGAATCCCAGGAGAAACTTCTGGGCTGAAAAGCAGCAGCAGCAGCAGCAGCAGCGCCGACTTTCTCCTGCATCGCCGAGTCTCCAACCGCCGGTGACACCCGGAGACCGTGTGTGTGTGTGTGTGTGTGTGAAGAAGTGCGGGGCCTCCCGGCCTTAGACCCAAAAAGCATCCCTTTCCCCGGGTGGAGGGGAAACACGAAGCAGCCACCCCCGACGGGCGCCAACGACGCCGCGCAAAACCACTCGCGCGATCCGCCTTTGGATCTCCGGGGAAAAGGACGGCGGCGCGTTTCGCTGCCACCGCAACGGCAGCCGCTCCGCTTCCCGACTTCCCTGCCCAGCCGCCCCCCCCCCCGGCTTACCCACTGCAGGGGCAGTAAATCGGCGGCTCCAGTCTCCGCCGCGCCGCCAGGTGAAGCTGTTCGGCTCGCTCCGTCCCTCTCAGGCCGGCCGCAGGATTAACGGAGGTTGCAGGCAGGCATGTGACTGGGACCGGACGGGAGGGGGAGCCGCGAAGCTCAGCACCGCAGCAGCCTGGAGGGGAAAAGAGCCGCAGCTCTCCCTGAGCTGCAAGGAGAAACACCAGCAGGCTCCTGCTGATAAACTTCTGAGCCTTTCTTTCTCCCCCCCCCCACTTCCGGCCTCGGAGAACTTGAAAAGGGCAGTGCCTCTGAGCATGTGCAGTATGCCATGCCTATGGCATCCTCTGAGCCAGAAGCCTGTTAAAGCAGGAGTTGTGATTCCGGAATTGTGCAAGGTGTCTCCGTTGTGCAAGCTTATTTTATTATTTTATTTAATTTTATTTAAAGCTTGGGAGTTTCCCTCCCCCCCCCCCCCGCATCTTTGGAAAACTGCACTGTGAAAGGTGCTGTGTTCTCACAATAGGTTTTTAAGGTTTTAAAGCCACTTAAAGGGACAGTTTTGCCTAATCAAAATGAAGATGCGAGAATGCAAACTTTGTTTCCTTGAGCGTAAGTAAAAAGTATCTAAAACTGGAAGGTTCTGTTTTAAAAACTGTCAAAAACCTCAGAGGCTAAAAAAAAAAAATGCGGAAGATTGTGGCGCTGAACATGGGTAGACTATGGCCCGAGTTCCAGCAGTAGATCTGCTTTCTGTGCCAGCATTCATCTCGTACGTCTTGATGGGTGAATAATGAGGGCTTCTCTGGACGTGTGAGGAATGCAGAACTTTCTGATTCTCAGGACTTGTTCTGGGAACTGAATCTCTGGCTCTGAATGTCACCTTCAGAAGTGCATTTTGAGTTAGATCTAGGAAGAATAGGAATCTTATAGCCATCATTCAACCAGGAAAAGTTTTTAAAGAGAAACAATCCCCAAATGTAGAAATGCCCTCATTTAGAAGAACAACCTGTGCTATTTCATGTGAATTGGGTTTCACTATCAGGAAAGGAAAAAATATATACTGCTTCAGTCATTGGACACATTTTACATGCAGAACTCGGAATCCAGGGCATACCCAAATTCTCAATAGATAGTCCTCAATTTAGCAATTGTTCAAAGTTATGATAGAACCAGCTACTTATACTGATGTTGAAGTTATAATGGCTGCAATTCTCCTCTCCCATCCCCCCTACATGATTGTATTTTGGGTGCATGACATCTGGCTCACCTTAAATCTGCAGTCATGTGACTGATTTTTTTTTTACAACTTCCAGCATTTACTTCTGATTTCCTGCAAAAAAAGGTGCCCATTGTGCCCATTGTGTACATAAAAGTGCCAATTTATTTGCTTATTGACTGTGGCGTTCACTAACCATGGCGTTTGCTTAATGGTTGCCACAAAAAAATGTTGTAAAATTGGTTCTGTTCACATTGTGACCCACTTAACAACCACAATGACTTACAACTATAATTCTGGGTTCAATTATGGTCCTAAATCAAGGACTATTTGTATAACCAAGTGGACAGAAAAGACAGAAAAAACTTTTGAGCATGTAAACAACAAGCAATCCATGTGTACTGCAACCTAGAATCAGGAGGTAGAATATAAAAATAAAAAATAAAACGGGGAGGGTAGAAGCTTCCTTTAATCCACCCCAGGTTTCAAAGGCTTGAAAGAAAGTATCTTCAATCATGTTCAGAATTCTAAGATTAATTTCAATCCTGCACAATATATGACCCCAGGGGGGAGGGGTTGCGATGTCATCACAGGGGGTCAGCGAAGGTTTGAAGAAATGTTATGATTTAAATCTTGAGTTAAATCTTGAGGGTCCATGGCCAGGGTCCATGGCCACAAAAGGGGGCTTATGGTGAAGAAAAGAGGAGTTTATCTAAGGAGATTCTCAGTCATCCAGATCATGGTTGTCCCAAAGGTGCTTTTTCAAGAGGCAATTGGACTCTGTTTTTTTCTTTGAAGATGTTCCGCTTCTCAGAGCTGAAGAAGCTTCTTAGATGAGAAGCGAAACCTCTTCAAAGAAAAACCAGAAAGTCAAGTTACCTCTTGAAAAAAGGCATCTTTGGGATAAAAGAGGAGAAGCCTAAAATATTCTGCATCGGAATAATCTCAACACGATGAAAGTAGGGGGATGGGGATAACACACTGTAAATATCAGAGCAAGCTCTGATGCAGATTGTTCGCAAGAAATGCCTCTACTTACAAGTGCTTGGAACGGGGAAGACAGTATATAGTCTACAAGGGCAGCCTCCACCACCAAGGAAATCAATGTTGAAGAGTAAAAGGGAAGTGTGCTTGATATTGAACCTGGCCAAAGACCTTCAGCTCCACTACCATGTGAACAGCTCTCCTGGAGCAGATTGAGACACATAGGCAGGATTCACACATCATGGCAAGCTATGGATTCTTTGATTGCAATTTACAGGAATCTTGGTCCACACGGGTGTTTTTTTTAAAGCATGCCCAACCCCTCCATCGCAAAGGTGTACATCCCCAACTGCAGGTGTAAGAGGCTTAAACCAGCAAAGATTTTGACAAGAGTTTGGCCAGTCTTGTTTACCACTACAGGTAGCTCTTGACTTATGACCACAATTGTCGTAATTGACAATTACGACAATTGAGCCCAACATTTAACACTCATTGCTAAGTGAGATGTTTGTTAAGTGAGTTTTGTCCCATGTTACAACCTTTCTTGTCACCATTGTTAAGTGAATCGCATCAGTAGATAAGTTAGAAACCTGGTTATTAAGTGAATCTGGCTTCCCCATTGACTTTGCTTGTCAGGTAGTCTCAAAAAGGGATCACATGATCTCGGGACACAGCAACGGACATAAATATGAATCAATTGTCAAGCATCTGAATTTTGATCTTGTGATCACAGGGATGCTGGAAACGTAACTGTGAAAAAGGGGTCATAAGTCACTTTTCGGTGCTGTTATAACTTTGAACGGTCACTAAACAAACTCTTGTAAATCAAGAAGTACCTGTAGTTGCTTCATCTTTTTCCCCAGCTAGACCCGATATTGGAAACAATCCCAGTTTGGAGTGGGGACAGCTTGGGAGATGCTGTGGGGAGAGCAATCGATGCTGCTCCTTTCCCCCAAATCTTTACATTTGGGTCTTTTATAAAAACAAAGCTGACCTAGATGCATTTAGACAAGCATGTACATCACTGTCTGCCAATTATCCTGTGATGCTGGCCTGACCAAAGTTTGCTCAGTAACTCCGTTGCCACCCTGTTCCTTCTAGCATCCTTCCTTTCCAGTGTTTCTTTAGGCCTCAGTTTCCAGCTGGGCTCCTTGACTCTAATGTCAGAACAGGAAAGTTAACTCCTCAGCTGGGATAGGATTGGAGGGGGGCAGGCCACTCTCAAGCCGCAGGGTACAGATGTGGAGTCTGCAGCCTCCAAGTGGCATGGGACAGCTATAATTATCCAAAATATAATTATGTTGGGAAACCTCTGGCTGGCTGCCCAGGCATTTCTTTCAATCCGAAGGGGCCAGAGAGCTCTTGGAGAGTGGGAGGCCTAGCCAGATGGCTCTTCCCTCTCCTCTCCCATCTCAGCTTCTCTTTTTTTCCTCTACTCTTGTTCCTGGGCCTGTAAGTAGTTACATGATGTGACTACCATTTGGGTAGGTGAAGCTTCTCCCGGCCATGCAGAGAAAATGACTCTGTAATTGTTGTTCCCATGCTGAGTTTTTTTTGAATCCAGCCTAATCTGTGCTGCAATTAGGTGAATTACAGACTGATGAAGATAAATTAAAGATTGAAATTCCACACCAGCCCTTATCCTAACATGGCATTACTAATGCCCTTCTTGTTACTCCAGCCCTATGGTGTTTACATATAGGATCATTCTGTTCAGCAAAGATTTAACATTAATTCCACGTTCTCACTGGTAGTTTCAGTAAAAACATTTTACTGAAACTGGGTTTCTGCTGAATGAGAACTAACATCATAACTACGTAGTATGATGGATTGCAGGGCCGGTGCAATGTGTAACATGTTCACACTGGTGCAATAAGACTGGGTGTTTTGTTAATACGATTTATTGGGTTAGGGATTTTCTGTCTTCACTGTGAGTTGTATTGTGTTGGGGGGGGGCGCACTGAGGGAGCTCAACCAATCTCATTGTACATACGTTGTGCACTGACAACAAAGATTTGAACTGAAAATCTATGGACAACATTGAGAAATTATTTATGAAGTTGTGCAGGCTACATTTTGACACTGTAGAACACCTTGTTATAATTCAGAATGATGCAAGAGTACAGGTAGCCCTTGATGTATGACCACAATTTTAATGTTGTAGGTCCTCCGGGGTTACCTGTGTGTAAATGGAGTAGCCATACAAATTTGTTTAATTAATAAATAGGGGACAGAACTTCTGTCATTAAGCAAGATGGTTTTTTAAGTGCAACCTGTTAATGCTGCTGTCGTTAAGCAAATTCCTGTGTCTTTAAGTAAATCACTTGTTCATTAATCGAAACTGGCCTCCTCCATTGACTTTGCTGGCCAGAAGCCAGCTAGGAAAGTTGCAGAGGAACTTGTGATTTTGGGACCCTGCAATTGTCATAAATACATGCCAGTTGCCGAGCAGGTAAAGGAGACAATGATTGCCTGGGCTGAAAATGTTGGATATGCAATAGAATTAGACAAATGGCAGAAATTATGGGATAGAAATATTAAACTGACGATGACGACTGCATATAAAGAAAATTTGTATAAAATGTTTTATAGATGGCATTTTGCACCGGCAAGATTGGCAAAAATGTCTAAAGACAGATCTGCTAAATGTTGGAAGTGTAATCAATTATCTGGTTCATATACTACCGTATGTGGTGGACCTGCCCAAAAGCAAGAAAATATTGGACAAAAATACACACGTGGCTGGAAAAAAATGACAAAACAACATAGAGCTGAAACTAGGGATATTTTTGTTGGGCATTCTACCAGAAAAAATATGATAAAAAGATTACATATTTGATCCTGCATATACTAACTGCAACTAGAATTGTATTTGCACAACAATGGAAAAATGATGAGATCCCATCTGAGGGCAATGTAATTAAGAAAATATTAGAATGTGCAGAAATGGATAGACTAACACTTATTATTAAGAATAAAGAAGAAACTGAATATTTTTTTGATATGGGACATATTCTATCAATGGCTAGATAATAGAAACAGAAATTAGAAAGGAGGAGATATAAAAAGAGGAAATGGTAAAGTGGAGAGTTGTTAAAGAAGATTATGGACAGGGTTCACCGAGGATGTGGACAGGGTTCTGGGTAAGATTAGTGCCACCACGTGTTTATTGGACCCGTGTCCCTCCTGGTTGGTACTGGCCTCCCGGGAGGTTACACGAGGCTGGCTCCAGGGGATTATAAGTGCTTCTTTGAGTGAGGGTGCCTTTCCTGCCGCCTTGAAAGAGGCGGTAGTGAGGCCTCTCCTCAGGAAGCCTTCCCTGGACCCGGCTGAATTAGCCAAATATCGTCCAGTCTCCAACCTTCGTTTTGTGGCGAAGGTTGTTGAGAGTGTGGTGGCACGACAGCTTCCCCGGCACCTGGATGAAGCTATCTATCTAGACCCGTACCAGTCGGGCTTCAGGCAGGGGTACAGCACAGAAATGGCATTGGTCGCGTTGGTGGATGATCTCTGGAGGGCTTGGGACAGGGGTTATTCCTCTGTCCTAGTCCTATTAGATCTCTCAGCGGCTTTTGATACCATCGACCATGGTATCATGCTGCAGCGGTTGAGGGGGTTAGGAATAGGGGGCACCGTTTTGCGTTGGTTCTCCTCCTTCCTCTCCGACCGCTCGCAGTTTATGTTGGCAGGGGGACAGAGGTCGACCTCGAGGCGTCTCGCATGGGGAGTGCTGCAAGGGTCGATCCTCTTGCCCCTCCTGTTCAACATTTATGTGAAACCACTGGGTGAGATCATCCATGGTTTTGGGGTGAAGTGTCATCTGTATGCTGATGATACTCAGCTGTACATCTCCACCCCAGACCACCCCAACAATGCCCTTGATGTGATGTCTCGCTGCCTGGAGGCCGTGCGGGTCTGGATGGGGAGGAACAGGCTCAGACTCAACCCCTCCAAGACCGTGTGGCTGTGGCTTCCGGCGCCCCAATATAGTCAGCAGGTGCCATCGCTGATTATTGGGGGTGAATCTTTGCTCCCCACAGAGAGGGTGGGGTGGGTGTCCTCCTGGACACACAGCTCTCTTTAGAAGAGCATATGACGGCCGTGGCCGGGGGGCCTTTTATCAGGTTCGCCTGATTCGCCAGTTGCAGCCCTTTCTGGACCAGGACACCCGGCGCACAGTCACTCACGCCCTTGTTACCTCCCGGTTGGACTATTGTAATGCTCTCTACATGGGGCTCCTCTTGAAGAGCACTTGGAGGCTACATGAGGCTCCCCTTGAAGAGCACTCGGAGGTCCAGAATGCGGCCATGCGGGTGGTTATGGGCGCAACTCGTTGCGCCCACGTGACACCCCTCCTGTGCGAGCTGCACTGGCTCCCAGTGTTCTTCCGCGTGCGATTCAAGGTGTTGATTACCACCTTTAAAGCGCTCCATGGCATAGGGCCCGGGTACCTTCGAGACCGTCTTCTGCCACCAATAGCCTCCCACCGACCAGTCCGCTCCCACAGAGAGGGTCTCCTCAGGGTGCCATCGGCCAAGTTATGTCGGCTGGGGACACCCAGGGGGAGGGCCTTCTCTGTGGGAGCCCCAGCCCTGTGGAATGAACTGCCCCCGGAAATACGTAAGATCTCCGACCTCTGGGTGTTTCGCTGCGCACTGAAGACCCTGTTGTTCCGCCAGGCCGGGCTATCAACGTAATGATTTTAAATTGGGGTATTTTAAATTTCTTGGATTTTAATTTGAGCCTAATCTATTTAATTATTTTAATTTTTAATTGTTGTTTTGTTTTGTGGTTTTAAATAGGCTGTACACCGCCCTGAGTCCTTCGGGAGAAGGGCGGTATATAAATACAATAATAATAATAATAATAATAATAATAATAATAATAATGTATCAATATTATATTATTATGTTATTATATTAATATGATGGTGATGAATATCACAACAAAGATGTATAATATAATTATTTAAACATAACTGTACCCAGAACACACACTGTTTGATGAAGATTGAATGTTATATAAATAAAACAAATAAAACTTAAGAAAATAAATAAATGCATGCCAGTTGCCAAATCCCCAAATTTTGATCATGTGACTGTGGCTACGCTGCAACAATCGTAAGACCAGTTATAAGTTACTTTTTTTTAGCACCATTGCAACTTCAAATGATCACTAAACAAATGATTGAGGACTACCTGTATCCAAAAATGTAGACATACTGATCCATATGTATATCCATAGACGTGACTGTGTTAACACATTCGCCAAACACACAATGCTTTATTATTGATTTATTTTTTAATCAAATTTATATAGCTGCCCATCTCACCCAACGTGATTCTGAGCAGGGCACATCACAGGTAGCCCTCAACTTACAATTGAGCCCAAAATTTATGTTGCTAAGTGAGAAATTTGTTAAGTGAGTTTTGCCTCATTTTACAACTTTTCTTGCCACATTTGTTAAGTGAATCACCGCAGTTGTTAAATTAGCAACCCAGTTGTTAAGTGAATCCATCTTCCCCACTGACTTTGCTTGTCAGAAGGTTGCAAAAGGGGATCACATGACCCCGGACATACCGTCATAAATCTGAGTCAGTTATCAAGCATCCGAATGTAAATCATGTGACTATGGGGATGCTGCAACAGTCAAAAGTGTGAAAATGGTCATAAATCATTTTTTTTCAGTGCCATTGTAACTTCGAACACTCACTAAGTGAACTGTTGTAAGTCCAGGA
Organism: Arizona elegans; assembly: GCA_022577455.1. Lineage (NCBI taxonomy): Eukaryota > Metazoa > Chordata > Lepidosauria > Squamata > Colubridae > Arizona > Arizona elegans. The sequence goes on along the minus strand of JAKOOJ010000001.1, from coordinate 316,429,816 downwards.
CTACCTGTATTAGCATTAACTGTGATTTGATTGGGAAGGATGAATCCAGCCAATATTACAGACCCCTTGCATCCTGGACATAAAGTTTCAACTCCTACCTTCAAAACGACCCTATAGAGCACTGCACACCAAAACAAGTAGATATAAAAACAGTTTTTCCCCGAACGTCATCACTCTGCTAAACAAATAATTCCCTCAACACTGTCAAACTATTCACTAAGGCAGCATTACTATTACTATTAGTCTTCTCATCATTCCTATCACCCATCTCCTCCCACCTATGACTGTATGACTGTAATTTGTTGCTGTATCCTTACGATTTATATTGATATTGTTTCCTAGTATGATTCGATTGCTTATTTGGACCGTATGACTATCATTAAGTGTTGTACCTTATGATTCTTGACTAATGTCTTTTTATGTAGACTGAGAGCGTATGCACCAAAGACAAATTCCTTGTGTGTCTAATCACACTTGGCCAATAAAGAATTCTATTCTATTCTATTCTATTCTATTCTATTCTATTCTATTCTATTCTATTAAATTCAATTCATAATTTCTGGCTACATTCACAGAACACATTTAAACAGGTTATTAAAGTAACTCATATATATGCATTTACACATATAAACAGAAAAGAACAGTTGCACATGAATGACAATGAACTGAATGTCATTGAATAGTGAGCCTGCAAAAGGCACTACAGAGATCAGCATTTCAGATTTTGGCTGGAGACAGCTTAATGTAGAACCTCATTATCAAGTGCCCCTTGGGCCAATCGCAATCTGAGTCTAGCCTATTTTACATCTTATTGTGGGAATATAGCATTCACGTAGGAGAAGAGATAAATTTGCAATTCTCTCTACCAGCCTTAGCTAAGGAAAGAAAGAGCTGGGAATCAAACAGAAAGCTATTAAATCTGCAACCTGTCACTTACAAATGGTGGTAGGATCTTTTCTGAACTCTTTATAATGGGACCATTCTATGGTTTTCTAACATACCTTTAATTTTTAAAAAACTTTACATATTTTTTCATATATATTTCAAAAACACATTTTGAAATCAATAGAAAGCACAGGAAACTGTCCTGCCAAACAAATGAGTGAAGTTGCAATACTGTATACCACAAATCGATGGAACTAAACTTTGAAGAACAACAATGCTTAGCCATATTGTAACATATAATACAAATGCTTAGCTATTTTAATAGGAACAGTGCCTGCCATTTAGTTCAAAAGAACTATCAAGGTGACTGAATAATTCATCATTTTTGGATAACCTCCGTCATGATGCAAAGTCACTGTCTCTTCCCAATAAAGGGAGGGAGAAGGAGATTTTATTAACTGGCTTATTTTCAATAGGAAAGTATAGGTAATCCTCACTTAACTACCACTATCAAGGCGAGAATTTTGGTCCTGTCATTGCGGTTGTTAAGCAGATCACCAATTTTATGACCATTTTTATGATGTTTGTACAGTGAATCATCAGAGTTGTCAAATGAAACACATGGTCATTAAGCAAATCCATTCTCCCAAATGCCAGAAGCCAGCAAAAAATGTTGCAAATCACAATTGTGTGACTGTGGGACACTGTAATCGGTCATAAGTGTGAGCCAGTTGCCAGCATCCAAAAGTATGTGTGTGTGTGCAAGTGTCATAACTCTGAGGATAGGTTATAACTTTTTGAGGATCCATCAAAACTTTGAACCAGTGGTAAAATCTAAAATTTGTTACTACTGGTTCTGTGGGCGTGGCTTGGTGGGGGGGGGGTAATGTGACTGGGTGGGTGTGGCCAATATTTTTTTACTTTTAAAACCATTTTTTACATGTAAAACCATGTAAAAAATGCTTTCAAAAGGCTCTGACGATCCCAGCTGAGTTGCCTGATCAGTAGGCAACTCAGCTAGGATCATCAGAGCTTGGATCGAAAGTTTTTTTCTTTTACATAGCTCTGACGATCCTAGCTGAGTTGCCTGATCGGCAGGCAACACATCTGGGATCGTCAGAGCTTGGATCATTTAAAAGAAAAAAAAGGCTCTGATGATCGTGTGGCTCAGCTGGGCATGGGAGGCGGGGGCAGGGATTTTTGCTACCGGTTCTCCGAACCGCCCACCACCATCGCTACCTACTCGCCCGAGCTGGTCCGAACCAGGAACATTTCACCCCTGCTTTGAACAGTCATTAAGTGATTGGTTGTTAAGCAAAGACTATCTATATGCATTATTTTCTTATATGGTATAAAAGTTGCAGTAGAGTTTAGCACTTAATCAGTAAACTACTTGGTGTCGCCCTTAAAACCAAATGACGTTAAATCAAAGAAGACAAAATGGAATGCAGTAAATTGTGTATTAATTTGTTGGCAACATATCACTTGGGATAAAACAGCATCTGCTGATTGGGACTAATAGGCCCATGCTGATGGGCAGTGGCTTCCCTTCGTTTTGGCCAAATTCCTTCTTAGCTCAACTTCAGGGAGATTTTACTGCAGCTAAAACTACCAGATCCAAGTTACAAAAATTTGAGCAACCAATAGCTAGCAGCAAAGAGACCTTGTATCTCTTTTTTTGTGGTCATGTAGTGATAATTTGTAGTTTTGCAGTCCATATCTGCCAGCCCAACCAGTGGCCCATAGGTTGCATACAGTCTCCATTCATTCATTCAAAATATAATCCATATTTGGAGATAGATACTCAAACTGGTGTTTTAAAAGTGGCATTCCATTTCTTCCTGAGTAAAAGCCGAATTAACCCATATAGGAGCCCAGGTAATACATGGACTTATAAACTAACCAAATTGGCTTTGGTTGCAAAATAAATCAAGCAATTAAAGAAGTTAACACCACCAAGCCTAACAGGTTGTGTGCATGCATCCATTAGGCTCTCACCTAACTTGGTTAAGCATTTGTATGAACATAGCCATACAGAAATGAACAGATCTAGTATCTGAGTGCAGGTAGCCAATGTAATCGTGTGTGGCACTGCTGCAGAGAATTCATTTTTATCTTCTTCTTTTTCTCCTTTTATTTGCCAGAAGGCACCTAGACTGTGGGAACTTTATTTCTCTCATATGCTACTGTAAGATTAAAGCCATGCCTCTGAAGGCAGGCAGAAGCTATGAGTACTACTAAGGTGCTACACTAAAACAGGAGGCAAAGTTTCTGTAAGAGGACCTTTGAAACTGTTTGTGTGTGCCTTTGAGTCAGTATTCACTCCTGTCAATTTTCTGTGCTAGTCCTGGCAATTTTCTTGGCAACGTTCGCTCTTGCCATCTTCCAAAGACTTAGAGAGACATAGAGATGGCCCAAGATGGCTCAGTGGCTAAGACACTGAGCTTGTCGATCAGAAAGGTCGGCAGTTCGGCGGTTTGAATCCCTAGTACAGGTCTCCTACATGAGCAGGGGGTTGGACTAGATGACCTCCAAGGTCCCTTCCAACCCTGTTACTGTTAAGGTCACCCAGCTGGCTTTGTACCCAAAGCAGGACTAAAACTACGGATCTCCCTGTTTCTAAATTGGTGCTTTAACAACTATACCAAACGGTGTCCACAGCAGATTTAGATGTACACATACAACACACAGTACAGATAGTCCTCAGCTTACAACAGTTCATTTAGTGACCGTTCAAAGTTACAATGGCACTAAAAAAAGTGACTTATGACCATTTTTCACACTTACAACGGTTGCAGCATCCCTATGGTCACACGATCCAAATTCAGACACTTGCAACTGACTCATATTTATGACGGTGGCAGTGTCCTAGGGTCACGTGATCGCCTTTTGCGATCTTCGGACAAGCAAAGTCAATGGCGAAGACGTAACCGCAGTGATCCACTTAACAACTGTGGCAAGAAAGGTTATAAAATGGGGCAACATTCATTTAACCAATGTTTCGCTTAGCAACATAAATTTTGGGCTCAATTGTGGTCGTAGGTTGAGGACTTCCTATATATCCCAGTGCTGATATCTGACTAAAATCATTTCTTGATCTGTTCCTCAGAGACAAATAAGAGTTACTGAAAAAGATTTCCTCTTTGCTCCCTTGGATTTCCCAAATTCTTATACCAGGGGTCTCCAATCTTGGCAACTTTCAAGAGCTGTGGACTTCAACTCCCACAATTCCTCAGCCAGCAAAGGAATTCTGGGCGTTGAAGTCCACAAGTCTTAAAGTTGCCAAGATTGGAGACCACTGTCTTATACAGTGGCAACCTTTGTTCCAAAGCTCAGAAGCCATTTTTCTTGAGTTCCTCTTTCCAGCCTAAGTGTGTTACTTCTTGTTATCCTGTTTCCTGCTGAAGAGCTGCTTGGGTTTTCCCACCCACCCCCCAAAAAAGCCTTTCCCCTGAATAGGGAGAATGCTGCAGTCAAGAGGAACCTTTCTGAGGCAAAGGGTTGTGCAGTGGCTCCTCTGTCTGGGCAGCAGCTGTCAATCTCATTCTCATCTGGTAGCAACCCAAGTCCACTGGGACTTTTGACATGTGCGCAGGCTTGCAAAATGGCACGTGCTGGGACACTTCCAAACAAACGAGTCCTTCGGGAGAAGGGCGGTATAGAAATTTAATAAAATAAATTTAATAATAATAAAATAAAATAAAGCACTAGGCTTTACTCATCTCAAGAGAGCTTTTGCAATTCTTTTTGGGCAAAGAGGCATTCTTAGAAATAAAGACACTGCCAGAAGTGGCCATCTATACTGATACAGGATGTCTTCCCATATTTTAAAATTATCTTTTTAAAATGCAATATGTCAATTATGGCAGAAAACCTGATGCATGCTAAGAAAAAGCTCCTATATATAAAGCCCATATCAATAGATAGGAAAGGTAAGGACCACACCAGGGGTGGGTTCTAATTTTTTTTACTACCAGTTCTATGGGCGTGGCTTATTTTTTGGGTGTGGCTTGGAGCTCATGTGACTAGGTGGGCATGGCTAGCTGGTCAGAGTCATTTCTGGAAGGTCCTCGCACTTACGACCCGACTCATTTGTTTGCTTTTAACACTGATCAGCTGTAGGACGGCCCTTTGAAGCCCCGCGGCAAGAGTTTAAACAGTTTTTTTCCCTCTAGTCATCAGCTGGGACTCAGGAGGCAGCAATAGATTGGGGGTGGGACCAAATAAAAGGTAAGAATAACGTGGGGGGGTGGGAGGGCGGTGGGGGGAGAGAACCGGTTCGGTGACATGATATCGTCACCGCTACCGGCTCAGCCGAACCGGACCAAACCGGGAGGAACCCACCACTGGACCACACCAGGGGTGGGTTCTACTTATCTTTATTACTGGTTTGCAGCGGAAGCGCACATGCGCAGATCACTTATGATACCATGGCAGGTGGGCGGAGCCTCCTGCCAGTTTTACTACCAGTTCTATAGAACCGGACAGAACTGGGAGCAACCCACCACTGGACCACACAGCTAGGACATTGATAGAAAATTAGTGTGATCATCCTTTTTTGTTGAAGTTTGGGAGGGCTGCACATTTTACTAGTCTATTAACCATGTATTATGTTCATACCAATGAATTAAACTTATTGCCTTTTAGATTTGGTTTACAATTCCTATAAACCTTAGCTATCTATTGATATGGGTTTTTATATAGACTTTCTCCAAATACCAAGGCAAAAAGATATCCAAAGATGCTTCTTGAAACTTAGCTGACCAAAAACTCTGGTTCACAACAAATGTTTAGATTTTACAGTGGAGAATTCTTACCTCAGGTCAGGGGTGGGGAACTATGGTCCTTTTATGATTTGTGGACTTCAACTCCCAGAATTCCTGAGCTAGCCAAGAATTCTGGGTGTTGAAGTCCACAAGTCATAAAAGGGCCATGGTTACCCACCCAGACCTGAGGTGAATATTTGAGGAAGTCTTGTCAAATGTTTCAAAATCTGAGGAAGAAATACTTTGGCTAACTGCAGGCCTAAATAAACTTGCATTCTACAAAAACCAGCAGGTGTTTTCATTAATCCCTCCCAGCATTTTGCTTCTTGAAACTGCTTGTTCCACCCAACTTAGGACAGAGGCTGTACTGACTTCTCCTGGCTGAAAAACAGTTTTATTGTACTGGAGAACTCTCTCGTAAGGCTGCAGAATGGCTGGCTGATTGCTAATTTAATGTTGCCACCTACAGGAAGAACACTGTTATCCTATGAGATTGCTCCATAATTTGGAAATATACAACTTTTCAGTAAACTACAAGTGGATGCTGGGGTCACAACCTAAGAAATAGGCAAAAATTATAATAAACAACTTACTGAAGTCAAAATTACGATTTTTAACTAATATATTAAAGGTTTTGTTTTTGTTTTTGTTTTTTTGTTTTTTTTGCTTTTTATTCACAATAAATTACAACTTGGTGTCAATATCTGGGTGGCTTTGGGAGCACACTTGCACTCTGCACATAAATCAGATCCAGAGAGGTAGAAAAATATGGTGAAGAAGAGCATATGGAATACTCAAATGCGCAACTTTACATATAAAATGTTATTTTGTTGGGTTTGACTTAGCATTCCAGCCGGTTGTGGTCTATTCAAAATTATTGATCTTCTATAGCAGAAATTATCCACCCACCTGTATGTTTAAAATAAATGTGCACATTTTTCAGACTTGAATATTTGCTTGAACTATTTTTTTCTCTTGTTAATATTGTTTAGGTAATGCAACCTATTACACATTATCATTGAAAACAAAGGGCATCTAACATTGTATCTCTTCCCAAAACATAAGACACACTTTATCTATTCCAGAAACTTGAGGCAAGAACAGTCCTTACCAAACAGAAGTGGGGATAGAATAGGGGTGAAACCAAATCCAGCTGGGTTTGTAATTCTCTCAAAATGTTACAGTAGTGAAGAGCTCATTACATGGATAATTTCTCTCTCTCTCTCTCTCTCTCTCTTACCTCTTCATCTGGAGGGAGGAAATTCCAAGGAGTCATCATTTCCAAAATTGAAAGGAAAAGCGATCAGAAGATAATAAAGGATTAGACAGAAAGAGAAAGGTCTATATTAGATGCTTATAGTTACAGCATCATCAAACTGAAGACATAAACAATTAGTAATGGGCAACCTGGAGCAGGAGGGACCCCTGTTTTCTGAGAAGGTAGAACCAAAATTACCAAACTGGGGAATTTAGAACTGGAAGAAAAGCTAATTGGGCATTCATTTCAACCAAGAAAAGGGCCTTTAACTTTGGCCCCTTAAACTGGCAAAGGACAAAATAATTGCCTCCCCCCCCCCCACAAGTTAGGGCCAACCATTCTGTTAACATCATTGCCCACTGGCTATACCCATAGTCCGCAGCACTATATGAAGGTAATCTGACAGTTCGATTCACAGTCTAAGACTGGTGGAAACTTAGTGATTCATGTCCTAACCATTATTATTACTGGGTCACACCATCAGCCAGATGTTTAGATTGGATTTGGCATTTTTATATTCCTATCAAATACTTCCCAAGGACAAGGGATAGATAGATGTTGTTGTTTGATGTGTTAAATATATCACTGCAGGATGTAAGCTGTTCCAAGTAAAGCTGCCTTTTGCAATTGGGTGATGGTGATTTTGTCAATGCCGATGGTATTTAAGTGGTGCTCCAGATATTTTGGGATTGCACCCAAGTATCAATTAATATTGATACTATTTTTGCTTTTTTTTGCCACAATTGTTAATATCTCTATTGTCAGGTCTTAATTACTTCGTGATTTTCTCCAGTTCTTTCTCTTCTGCTGTCAGATACTGCCATGTCCACTGTCCAGTTATTTTTCTCTTTCTTATTGACAGTTGTTAAGCCTCTAGGACATTACATGACAGGTGCTTGACTTTTTGAATTCTAAAGTCCCAGAACACTTTAGCTTCTTCATTTTCTATTACTTTTATATTTTGAGGTCTCACCAGTCCTTGCTTGCAGACAAATGGCATTTCTTGCAATTATTCCAAAGCAGGATTGTTACTACTGGGTCATGCTTTTTTTTCTGTAGCCAGTCTATGTATCTTCTTGCAGCAGCTAACGAAGTGGTCAATTATTTCTTCAGCTTCTTTGCAGAAGCAGTACTTGCTGTCTGTTGCTGTCTTCTCAATTCTGACTTTGTATGCATTTGTTCTTAAGGCTTGGCCTTGTGCAGTCAGAATTAACCCTTCTGTTTTTTTTCCCCTTCAACTTTCTATAACATAACCCCTGTAACACTTTCCTGCTCTTAGCATGTGGCAGGGAGTCAGATGTCTTCTTGTAATCAATCCAAGCTACGTTCAAGTTGCTCTTCCTTCGCTTACAGTTTTCCAAAATAATTTTGTCATTTACAAACTGATCTTTTGTTCCCCTGCTGTTTGGGCAGTTTCCTTTCTGCTCAGGTGGAAAAAGCTTGTTTTCAACTAGATGCTGTCGGACTGCATCATCTACCATGCCAGTTAGCAATTTGAAAGTTAGTTGGTTAGCAAGGTAATTGGCCTGTGGTTGCCGGGTGCTGCCCCTTTTGTTGGCTCTTTCATTATCAGGGAGGTTTTGCCAGATGTTAACCAATCTTCAATTTCACCTCCTTGCAGTATGTTGTTAAACTGCTTGAAAACGAGTGGGTGTAGATCAGTCAAATGTTTCAACCAAAAACCATGCAATTCATCTTCACCTGGTATAACTAATTCTTGATCTTCCTTGTCCTTTTCTCCACCCTTTCTGCTGTTATTACAAGTTCTTTCATTTTACCTTATTTTTTTTTAATTTTACCCACCTCCTTTTTTTTTTATTTGATTTATATGCCGCCCTTCCCGGAGACTCAGGGTGGCTTACAATGTGTTAAGCAATAGCCTTCATACTTTTGTATATTTATACAAAGTCAGCTTATTGCCCCCACAATCTGGGTCCTCATTTTACCTACCTTAGAAAGGATGGAAGGCTGAGTCAACCTTGAGCCTGTTGAGATTCGAATTTACAGTAATTGCAGACAGCTGGTGTTAATCACAATGCTTTTAGTCTGCTGAGCTACCAGGGCTTTGTCCAAGCTGCATTCTTGTTGTATTTCTTTTGGCTGTCTCATAGCTGCATCCAGAACTACACTGTTTCCTCTTTATCGGGTGTTGACTTTATCGGGTGCAGACTCTGTATTGATGGATTGGTAGAAATATTTATGATTCCACCAGAATTGGGGATTCTGCATGTAGTGTGCAATTTGAGTTTTGCATCTGCCGATCTTCTTGACTATCGCAGTTATTTGCTGATTTATTATTTGCTTAATTTTCCTAGTTTCTAGGTGATAGTTCTTAATCAGGTGTTTTGGGGTTTGTTTGTTGTTCTTTATCTTCTTTTCATGGGTGTTTTTGCTATTATTATATTATATAATAATATTAAATAATAATCATTATTGTTGTTGTTTCAATTGGTTGCACAGTAAGCAAGATTTTATACTGGATTTGGCGTTTTTATCCATCTATTGGGTCCTTCCCAAGGAACTTGAATAGGCAGTTGTTGTTTGATGTGTTAAAGGTATTGTCCCAAGATATAAACTGTTACAAATAACTGCAATTGACTGGTGGTGATTTTGTCAATGTTAATGGTGTTCAGGTGTGCTCCAGTTGCTTTTGGGTTGCACCCAAGGCACCTATTACTATTGGTGCTATCTTTGCCTTCTTTTGCCACAACCGTTCTACTTCTGTTTGCCATCGTCAATATACTTCTATTTTAATATTATCTCTTTTATTCATTAAACATGAAACTCAGTCAACTGAACATTTAAAAACGTATCACAAATACCACTGACTGGCGCTGATGGTTGATACGGGTTGCTGCCAGCATCTTAGGTATCTTCTTAAGTATCTTCCAAGTATCTTCTTAAAATGTACGATGTTCCGAGTAGCACAGTTTTTTGCAGTTCCGCTGGTGTTATTGCAGGAAAAGGCAATTTTCTGATGTATTTTGTAAAATTCTTGGACATGGTACCATGTTTCAAACATAATTGCGTAGTTTCAATGGCCAAGTTTCAATGGCCAGTTCTTTTTCTTCGACTCTGGCGTCTCCTGGTACAGCAATATCAATAAATTGTACACTTCGGTTTTCGACAACTGTGTTATCTGGTGTGTTGTGTTCCAAATGATAATCCATCATCATCATCATCATTTATTCAAGTTATGTTAATATACAGGAGAGAGATATTGCACTCAGGGTGGTCCAAAGCATTTTTAAGTATGCACAACCCTGTGAATCAGCACCATACTCCACCTGACTCAAAAATATATCCACCTGAACCCAAAATTTTTCTACTTCTAGCAAAACTCCAATCCAAACTGAAATTTCTCTTTCCATACCAGTTTCTCTCTCCCTTACAACAGAGGAGGAGTGATTCATATGCAGGGCTGTTCATTAAGATTTCCTCCCTTGCAATGGACAGAGAAGGTTACGCCTGGAAGGTTCAACAAATACACACTGACCTCATGTCAGCTTCTTTTTTGTTGCAGCTGCTGTTGCTCTGAATGAGTGCAAAAGAGATTAGATCTGCCTATTTCATTTGGTTGTCAGCTTTCTGGGTTGCAGCTTTCATCCTCAGTTTGCAGGAAAGGGATTAAAATCTCAGGATGGGCACCACCTAGCCCAAACTACAAAAACAAAGTTTAAAGTCTCAGAAGTGAGACACTTGCCTTATTCCTGATTAGTAACATCAGCTGAACTTGCCATCAGAAGCAGAAAGTGGCACAACTCTTTAGGGCTGGAGACATCCCCTGAATCTCTTTTTGGCAATTCCCAAAACTGCCAAAAGTGGTCAGCATAATTTCTCATAGTTTTTTGAGATAGCACTCACAGAAAAAAAAAAAAAACTATTAAACCATCTTAGAGCAATTCCAAAAAAGTAAACAAAAAGCCCCTATCGTCCTTAAAATCCAGAAGAGAAACAGAAAACCCTGACTTCCTTCATGTTCCATCCATTTTCATGTTCATCCTATCTATTTCCACCTTCTAAAACCTATTAACTGAGCTAGTGGTGGGATTCAATTTTTTTTTAACTACAGATTCTGTGGGCGTGGCTTGGTGGGCATGGCATGGCATGGCTTGGTGGGTGTGGCTTAGTGGGCATGGCAGAGGAAGGTTACTGTAAAATCTCCATTTCCTCTCCACTCCAGGGGAAGGTTACTGCAAAATCCCCATTTCCTCCCAATCAGCTGGGGCTCGGTAGGCAGAGAATAGATGGGGGCAGAGGCAGTCAGAGGTGGTATTTACTGGTTCTCTGAACTACTCAAAATTTCCGCTACCGGTTCTCCAGAACTGGTCAGAGCCTGCTGAATACCACCTCTGAACTGGGCCCACCTTAAGACTTCCTTCTCTTGCCCAAATGCTATCACCATTCCAATAAAACTAGTATTATTCACCTGAAGGCAACTTCTTTTAAAGCTGGTTTCCACCATAATAAGGGATATTGTACTCATTACCTGTTGAAGCTACACAGCATGCCCTAATACAAGGCATAATACTACAGTCTCAAATTGGAAGGGGGAGATGAGGGGAGCCTTTACTTTTTAAAAACATAATTTTACAATGCAAACTTGATAATGAATATCAGAACTGGTGGAGAAAAATCCACTCAGATTTAAGTATCATTGTATACTACTTTGCTATACACATATTTGCCTAACTGCTTTCTGTTAGAATGCTTAAAGACCTTCTTTAAAGTTTTGCTGTAGATAAATTCATTTAAATAGAGTGAATTAGCCAATTGCACTAATTTAGATAATGAATCACATGTTTACTTGTTATCATCCTAGATCTGATTTAAGGCAGTCAAAGCTGTTGTTCATAGCTGTTATACACACACTTCAAGGTACATTTGCCACAGCTCATATGAAATAGAAATGGCAAATGACCTTTGCAATGTTAATTAAAAAAAGATGAAATGTCTGCTGTTGAGTTGCATTCATATGAATCAAATGTAATTAACAGTGAAATCTTCTACATGTCTCCTTGGAAGCTCTACTGGGTTCAATGGAAGTGACTCTCTCATAACTATAAACAGAATTGTGCCCAAATATTATTTCCCAAATATTTGGAAACTCTTTAGAACCCCTTTCACTGTAAAAAAAAATGAAGTTCTCTTGGGAGATATATTGGGTTAACCATTTTCCTTTGAAATAGACTCACTGTGCAGTAAGTTCATTGCTTACTCAAGAGTCAAATCTGCTAAAGTCAATGGGGCTTATTCTCTATTAAGTATGCATAAGATTATGTCCTAAACAGTAAAATATAAATGCAAAATGTCCTAATCCAATAGCTACGAGTGGAATAATAATTCAACATCATTTTCCATGTATAATACTGAAAAGCAGAAGCAAAATAAAGTATTGCTTAATACCTGAAATCAAATATTTCCTTTAGAAGTGTGAAGGGCCTACTCAATCATCCTGTTTTTACAACACTTGATGTTTGTAAAGTACAGAAAAGAATACAGAAAAGATGCATCTTTCAGTAAAGGCTGTGAGCCAAGGACAAGTGAAATAAAACAGGAGGCCTGCTTTTGTCTTTTCAGAGTTGAGATTATGAGCTCCAAATACCCACCTTTCAGCCACCAGAGAATGTCAGTATACATCTTGTCCGAGACATCTGGAACAGAGATAAAGAAAATGGTTAGGAACTGCAGTGGAGCTGTGGCTGAATGAGAGAGTGGATTCAACTACTCACCCTTCCATTTATGCTCCTCATCCTGGTCAGATTTTGGAGCTTAAGAACTGGTTCAAAACCTGCTACATTTCCACCTCCCACCAGAACCTTGTGCTGATCCCTTCTCCTCTCTACCAAACCTTTCCTACTTGAAAGTTATTGGTTTAGCATTAAGAGCCTTGCCTAGGAACTAATCTGACCCTTAGCAAACAAAGGTTGTGTATTACTGAATGTATTCCTATTTATTTAAATGGAATGTGTCCCCATCATTCAATGGTCAAGGACATTTTCTGCACAGAGAAGGAAGGGCCCAAGCAAAAATGCTATTTTTCATTTTGCAATCAATGGGCTGACCCCACATTCATGGCTCTGAGCCAATCCTGTTCATTTTAATAGGCTTCTGCTTGCAAGCTAGATTTCTAAATGTCCCCTTCTATATTCAGTGTTTAGTGGCTTCCAGTGTTTATCACCCAAACTCAATAATAGCTATCATAAAGATTAATAAGATATAATACGAGGCAAGCCTTTTTTTGAGACCTAGGGCCACAACAAGCCTTTGAATAAGTAAAAGGGGTAAGTGGGGGTCAAGATAACGAAGAGGAGAGGAAGATGCTATAAATTAAGTTGGATTTTATTCAAATTTACTTGATTATTGATATTAAATGAATACGTACACTTAATATGGAGAGCCAGTTTAGTGTAGTGTTTAAAATGCTGGCTTAAAAACCAGGAGATTTGTGAGTTCTAGTTCCACCTTGAGCATAAAGCTAGCTGGGTAATCTTAGGTCAGTCACTCTTTCTCAGCCCTGGCAATGGCAAAAAACCTCTGAAAAATGTTGCAAAAAAAAAAAAAACCCCTCCAAGAAGTTCATTAGAGCAGGGGTCTCCAACCTAGGTAACTGGGAGTTGAAGTCCTCCAGGCTTAAAGTTGCCAAGGTTGGGGACTCCTGCACTAGATGTCAATACAAGGTTGACTCAGCCTTCCATCCTTCCGAGGTAGGTAAAATGAGGACCCGGATTGTGGGGCAATAAACTGATTTTGTATAAAAAAGAACACCGCTGGGTTGGGGGGGCAAAAGCCCTACTAAGCAGGTATATACAAAAGTATGAAGGCTATTGCTTAACACATTGTAAGCTGCCCTGAGTCTCCGGAGAAGGGTGGCATATAAATTGAACCAATAAATAAATAAACACTGACTCAAAGGCACACACACAGGAAAAAAAGCCAATTAATATGAAGAGCCAGGTTGGCATAGTAATTAAGGAACCAGGTAAAAAATATATATGCAACTTATGAGTTGTAATTCTGTTTTAGGCATGAAGATAGTTTAGCAATGTGCAGAAATGAATAGATTGACAATTAAAGAGAGAAATCGGAATGCTTTAAAATATGGGGCAATTTTACCATTGGTAAGAGAAGATATATATATAGGATAGATAAATGTATTAAGTGAGGGAGAAATATTACAATAAATGAAATGATAATATCAAGATATGATAAAGGTTGGAGGAGTGAGAAGACACAAAAGATGTACTCAGATGATACACTGAATGATTGATTATGTATTGTATGTTTGTTTGTCTATAAAATAAAAAAAACTTTAAAAAAAAAGACAGTTTAGCAATGGCAAAACTTTCCAAAAATATTACTAAAAATAAAAACCCTGCAGGGACTAAATCCAGTGTTTCTCAGATTTGGCTAAGGAATTCTGGGAGTTGAGGTCCACATATCTTAAAATTGTCAAGTATGAGAAACACTGGACTAGTCAACACCAAATGAAGACAATAATAATATCTGCAAGAAAGAACCGGTGGGACCACAAATAGACAAAGTAATTGAAAATAGTGTACCTAAAGTGCTCTGGGACTTCAGAATTCAAAGAGACAAGCATTAGACTTAATAGACTTAACTATTTTTGATAAGAAAAACAAAAAAGTCTGGATAGTAGACATTTCAATATGGAGAGAGCAGAACAGATAACAAAAAAAAACCTGGAGAATATCGCAAAGTATTAAGACCTGCAAATAGAAGTATAACAACTGTGGCAAAAGAAGGCAAAGTTAGTACCAATGTTAATAGGTGTGTTGAATGCAATCCCAAAACATCTGGAATACGACGAGCACTGTCAACATTGACAAAATCACAAAATCTACTGCAAAAGGCAGTACTTGGAAGAGATTTCATCCTGCAATGATACTTTTAACTCCATCAAACAACCTATCTGCCTATCCCAAGTCCTGGGAAGGACTCGATAAGTGGTCAGAAATGCTAAATCCAGTCTAAACATCTGGCTGACCAAATGCCTAACCGTAATATCAAAGCATTTTCACATTAAAATTAAAAAAAATTAAGTTAGGTTTTAAGTGGCCAAGATTTTGAGGGGCTCCCTGCAACATTCCATTTCAGTTTCCATGATCTTGAATTAAAATCACCTTATAATCCTTAAAATTCAACCATTAAATGCCAATAGCAAGGAATAACAATCTGACTTTCAGTAGAGTTCCTTAATTATTTCCAGTGGCAGGACTGTTATATTTTTGGAGGAAAGGATTTGGTAAATATGGGGCCACTCCCGAAAGAGTTTCTTCCTGGTACTTTCAGCCCAGTATAATTTATTTATAGAGTTAAAGTGCTACAGTTTTAAAGCGCTTCCCTGGCTGGTTGTAAGCCTGGGCAGACTTGTATTGGTTCAGGCAGTCCTTTAGGTAAAAAAGGATCCTTAAATTTTGCCAGTCTTGATGCATCCTCTACTCTACCCATCTAGGTCTCACTGCAAGCCTCCTTTTGAAAGAAGGGCTCCAATTATATACTACTAAGAAGATCCGTTACGGAGCTGAAATGTTTTTGCGTACTTTCCATTAACTGTATATATGGATCTGCTCACAGTCTGCACCAAGGAAATATGTGCAGCTTAGCTCAAAAGATTACGCATTTAATTGTTCACAAGAAATGCATTTTTGTGATTGCCTCTGTTTGCCTTTGACAGAGGAGAAGCTTTTCACTTATAAAAATTGGCTGCTTCCACAAAACTTACTTCTCCTGAGCAGCTGAATTAACTCAACCAACCAAATGCACTGGGTTTGCACGACACACAAAGTTTTTTTTAAAAAAAAATGAATCAAAGTGATACTAAACAAGTTGAGCATGTTGAACAAATGAATCTGCTGAGGCTTTGCCTAACCTGATGAAGCTGTGCTCAATGGTACAATTTGCACACTTATAGCCTTAAACCTGTAAATCGGGGATGTGCAATTTCCATTGGCTCAAAGGACAATGCCGGACTTTGCACAATTTGTCGATAGCCAGGTACTCCAAAGTGGCCTAGCCAGGACTTATAGTTCTCTTGATCTGGGGGATATGGATCCTTTATTATATTCTCCCCAAACTCAATTGTTTGCTGTGGGTAGCAAAAAAATAAATAAAATAAATCCAGGTCAGGTTTTGAAGCTGTGTTTTAAATCATTAATGAGTAATAGGGCCTTTCCCCTTTGCTGAGTTAAAGTGCTCTCAAGTCATCTTTGAACCAGAAATGATGCCAGCATGAAATGTGCCACAGCCCCATTGCTGATCTCTGTCCTGCCTCTGTTGCCTCTGTTTTAGCAGCTGCCAGTCTCCTGATTTTCTGCCAAGGAAATGGGTGGACAAAAGTAAAAGGTGAGAGATTTTACATACCTTGAGACTGTCGTTGAATACTTAAAATTACAAGTAAAATAATACTTTAATACCAGTACACTTAAAGGATGACTTAAACCTGTCTTATTCATGGGCAGGGAATGAGAGGAACATAATGTAATGAGAACATGTAAAAAAAAGAGAGAGAAAGAGATGCAGTCAAGATACATTTATGCTATGGTTAGGTACTAGTGGAGACATAGAAAGAGTCCTGGATGAATCAGAATGTGGGAAGAACACCCCAAAAGGACAGTGCCAGGAACGACTAAAGCAATGCCAAAAAACTAAAAGCAGCCCTTCCCCTTTAAGAAAATCAAAACCCCAAAGCGAAGGCACCAACTGAAAAGAAAACTCAGAACAGCCGCTTAGGCTAATTGAAAGTCTGGGCGTGCTGCCAAAAAAAACCATGAACAAAGTAACAGCCTGACCATGGAAACATTTAAGAGAGCAATAAAGATAAACAGGATTAAACTAAAAATAACCCAGAAAGGCACACTGAGGCACACTAGAACACCTCCTTCCTGCCTAGGACCAGGATTAACCCATTAACCCAGGAAAACAAAAATCCCAGGCAATCACTTCAACTAGAGGCACATCAAAACCCATCAAACTGTAGGAGTTTCAAAGGAAAATCAAGTATAAAAAGGCATGGGCTTGCCTCCCCAATTTGCTAGCTAGCCAGGGACGCTTAAGCTGAGTCAGTACATCCTCTTGCCTTTCTGAATTAAAGGATTCTACTTTCTGGCAGCCTGCTTCAGTGTCAATTTCTTTTCAGTGCCGGTGACTGCATCCCAGCTGGGGAATGAACCAAGGAAATTTCTTCCAACAAGAGAAACGATACAACTGAGGCATGAAGACCCAATTAAACCATATCTATACAGGCCAGTCAACTGCCAACTGCCAAAAGTTCATTTACTGACCATTCAAAGTTACACTGGCACTGAAAAAAGTAACTTTTTTACACTTATGACCATTACAGCATCCCCATGGTCATGTGATCAAAATTGAGATTCTTGGCAACTGACTCACATTTATGACAGTTGTGGGATCGCGGGGTCATGTGATCCCCTTTTGAGACCTTCTGACAAGCAAAGTCAATGGGGAATCCAGATTCATTTAACAACTGTGCTACTAACTCAACAACTGCAGTGATTCCCTTAATAACTGTGATAAGAAATGAGGCAAAACCCACTTAACAAATGTCTTACTTAGCAACAGAATTTTGGGGCTCAACTGTGGTTGTAAGTCAAGGACTATAACCACTTTCCCTTTTTTCCTTTTAAAATACAAATTTTAAATTGGTTTTAATTTATTGGGGTGTTTTAAATCGGTCTTCAGCCAAATTATTTAATTCGGTTTTATTCTGTTTTAATTTTTGTACTAATGTGTTTTTATCTTGTGGCTGTTCACCGCCCTGAGTCCTTCGGGAGTAGGGCGGTATACAAATAAAATAAAACAAACAAAACAAAACAAACGAACAGTACTCTGTCCAAATACTAATAAGGTCCAATCTTACTTAACTTTTTCGATATCAGACAAGATGAGCTAGATGACTGCCTCTAAACCAGATAAAGGTAAAGGTTCCCCTTGCACATATGTGCTAGTCATTCCTGACTCTAGGGGGCGGTGCTCATCTCCGTTTCAAAGCCGAAGAGCCAGCGCTGTCCGAAGACGTCTCTGTGGTCATGTGGCCAGCATGACTGAAAACCAAATGCGCATGGAATGCTGATACCTTCCCACCAGAGGGGGTCCCTATTTTTTCTACTTGCATTTTTTATGTGCTTTCGAATTGCTAGGTTGGCAGAAGCTAGGACAAGTAACGGGAGCTCACCCCATTATGCGGCACTAGGGATTCGAACCACTGAACTGCCGACCTTTCGATCGACAAGCCTAGCGTCTTAGCCACTGAGCCACGACGTCAGTAATAATCATTTAATTATCATAGCTAATAATGCAACTATTTCGCTTTTGGCTAATCATCCACCTACCCCTTTGGTGGGCCATCCCCAAATTCTTCAGTAGAACATATTCTTTTAATTGTCTTTTTTAAGATTTCATTCAGGCGGGCAGGCAGGCATGTTTTTGACGTATTTTCCTCCACCGTTTGTGCCCATGAAATAGCAACATGTGAGTTAGGAAACCAAAAATACTGAAATAACTTTGGTTTGTTGTTTTTTTAAAAAATAAATTTATTGCCTGGATAAAAAGCATCAGTCGCTTCAGTGCCAAAAAGGGCTGCATGAGGTTCTTCTTTCTGTGCGCCCCGCCACTTCCTGCTGCCCCTCCCACACAAAATGCCCGGCTCCTTAATTATCACTTTGAAGCAGCCAAGATCTGGTGGAGAAAAAGTGAGCAACTGCCTGCCTGCCTGCCTGCCTTTTGCTGAGCCGCGGTCCTTGCAAAGATGCCATTGGGGTGCCACCTCTTGTCCACAAGCAGAATTGCAAGGAGAAACAATCAGAAAACCAGTTTCACTTTTTTCTTCAAAAGACCAGAATGACCTCAGGAGAGGTCAGCTGGATTCTGGCCTGGTTTTTGAGCCAAACAGAGTTCTACTGAACAGGGATCTATAGCTAAGCTGAGGACAAATCCATGGAGCCTCCTTCTGGCATGAGGACAACCCTTTAACTATTTCCAGAGAGATGTCCACACATACAACTACCGTATCTGTCTCTCAATATCCATCCACAAGTAGGCAGTCCAGTGTGGTGGAATATAGTACATCAGGGGGTCTTTTTCCAAGGAGCAAAGAGGCAGCTCAGAGTGGAATCTCTGGCATGAAGATACCCACAGCAGGCCCTCCCTAACTTTTCACAGGATATATTGCCGTAATAGCACAGATTTGTGTTTTAGTCTGGCCTGATTCCTATCTTGGACATAAATTGTTTCAACTCCTACCCTCAAAACAACTCTATAGAGCACTGCACACCAGAACAACTAGACAAGAACAAGAACAAGAACAGTTATTTTTCCCAAACGCCATCACTCTGCTAAAACAAATAATTCCCTCAACACTGTCAAATTATTCATTAGGTCTGCATTACTATTAATCTTCTCATCGTTCCTATCACCCATCTCCTCCCACTTATGACTGTATGACTGTAACCTTGTTGCTGGTATCCTTAAGATTTATATTGACTGTTTTCCTATGACTATCATTAAGTGTTGTACCTATGATTCTTGACAAATGTATCTTTTCTTTTGTGTACTCCGAGAGCGTATGCACCAAGACAAATTCCTTGTGTGTCCAATCACATTGGCCAAATAAAGAATTCAATTTGATTTGATTATATAGGCATGCAACAATAAAACCACTGTAGAGTAACTTCTCGTGTCATTCTTGTGCGAGAAATAAAACCCCCATGCCACCCTTGCCATCCATGCCACTCTAATCCTGAACATTCCTGACCAGACAGTGAATCCCAGACGGAATAATAGAATAACAGAGTTGGAAGGGATCTTGGAGGTCTTCTAGTACAGGGGTCTCCAACCTTGGCAACTTTAAGACTTGTGGACTTCAACTCCCAGAATTCCTCAGCCAGCTGGCTGAGGAATTCTGGGAGTTGAAGTCCACAAGTCAAGGTTGGAGGCCCCTATTCTAGTACAACCCTCTGTTCAGGCAATAAACCCTATATATATTTATTTATTTATTTATTTATTTATTTATTTATTTATTTTTCATATTTGTATACCGCCCTACTCCCGAAGGACTCAGGGCGGTGAACAGCTATAATAAATATTATATTATTATAAATTATTATAATAATAAATTATTATTATAATATTATTATATTATTTATATTAAATATTTATTATAATTATATAATTATAATTATATTATTTATATAATTTATATCACTTCAGACAAATCTCTTAAGACCATCTCTTCTTAAAAACCTCCAGTGTTGGAGCACCCACATCATCTGTAGGCAAGTCGTTTCACTAACTAATTGTTCTGTCAGGAAATTTCTCCTTAGTTCTAAGTTGGTTCAATAGTTCTAGGCTGGACAATCAAACAAAAGTTCGCTTAAGCCTTTCTGCTGATTTTGATATCTAGACTGAAACAAGACTAAGTGTGTCTTTTGCTAAGAAATTGGTAAATAATGAAAATTCAATTAAAACTAAGGAAAATTCCCTCAAGATATGAAACTCTTTTATACACACAATGTTTTCCCCAATTCTAAACCCATCACTCAAAGTCAACACCTGGACTCAAAAAAGGGCAAGGATTTCAAAACTCCACAGAGTGAGAAACCACATTTCCTCCCTAATGGACCCAGTACACTCTCTGGGGTAGACTGTGTTTATGCATGCCCTAAAAAAAGACAGGCTCTTCTATAAATGTAGCCGACTCTTTCTTTTAACTCGTGGCTACCTTTGACTGCTGTTTTGCTGTTAAATAAACTCTACTTTTACTTCAAGTCATTGTCCTGTGCTCTTTGAAACCCAGCTCAGAATGAACCAGAATTTCTTCTAATACTTGGTTCCTTGCTCCCGATACCCAGGGATCCTTTAGTAGTACTTTCTGTCTTATCCCACCTCCAGATCCTGCACACGGGCAATTTAGGATATAGTCCTAAATTGGGGAAGATAGCCTGAAATGATAGGCTCCACATCCACAAATGTGTGGCACTAATTAACCAATTGATGCTGCCCTGTTTATTTGGTCTTTGACCTGTTTTCCCACCTCTCAGCTATGGGGATCACCTGAATCCCAGGTGTTTTTTTCTTCTTTAAAATGGGCCGACTAGCCTATATTCTTGTCTTGATGCATGTAACCAAATTATAACAGAAAGAGTATACCTTTTAATTTTTAATTTTAATTTAATATTTAAATTTATATACCGCCCTTCTCCCGAAGGACTTGTCCTTCTGTAAGCTTGCCTGGCAGGGAATTTTCTTTCCTCCTTTCCACTCCTTGCTTTTTGTCCTTAAGGTACTTTATAGTTCTCACATTGCTCTCCATAGCCTACCCCCATTTCTCAAACTCCAGCTCTTCGACAGTATTATCTGGCAGCTGCACTAATATGGATGACCACTAGATGGCAGGCATGAGACACAAAAACTTTCTTTGCTACCACCTAGTGGTCAATACATCACATGGTGGACCAGTCAACCCACAGTTTCAAGGAACTATGAAAAAGTTCAGACTGATGGTACAATGAGAATGAAAAAAAATAAATCAACATTGCAACACAAAGGCATCCAAAAGAATTGTGCATGCTAACTGGAGAGAATTTCCACATTGGTGGTTAAGGTGGGCAGAGTAGGAACTGTAACCAAGGGAATTACTAATGATGGCTCTTACAATATAATGTTGCACATTAAAGCTACAGGAGTAGAAGTGCAGCATAGACTCATTACAAGGGAACCATAAATGCCTGCTCTGGGGAGCAGCAAGGCTTTCTGCTGCCTCTGGGACAGGAGGGTAAGCATAGTTTAAACTTTGATAACATACCCACAAAGAAAGCACTAAACCTGGCAACTGACTTCCCTCTCTGTAACTTGAGGAGGTCATCAGCCTCACTGTTGTAGATTGCACGTTCTGGTCCTTGGCCTCTACGCTGGGAAGCCAAGGAAGTAGGTGGTTTTTCTGAGCGCATTGTCGCCACTGCCTTCTTTTTCCTTGGGACTGTAACACAGTCAGATGGGAAATCCGAGACTGCCTCTGACTCCATAGTTGGCTTGTCCAATAAATGTTCTTGACCTGGCCCACTGAAGTGTCTCTCTCGCCAGTCTGGAGCTAGGTGGGCAGTGCAATGCTCCCTAGGTTCTGGAACTGAGAAACTTCTGTATGTCTCCATCCAGTCTGGGGCTGGTTGACTGGTGCACTTCTTCGACTGTGGAAACAGATGGCTGGTGTCTGCTTGAAGTAAAGACCACCAAGGTGATTGAGGTCCAAACTTCTCTAGACAGCGCGGAGGTAAGATTCCACAGGTCCTGGCAACCTCTGTATGTGGCAAGTCTCTGATGTTTGTTTCTGCATCAGGCTGAAGAGAGCACTTCAATTCCTTGTCAATATTCACTGCAGCCAGCCAAGTGGTGTCAAGATTCTCTGGGTGAGATGCAGGTATGAACTTGGGTGTGGTTTCAGGCCTGCTGGTGAGCAAGTTCCTCTGAGGCAGGAGCTCAGCTCCTTGTGCGAAGAACTGCTTCTGGGTTGCTTCCAGTTGTTGATGCAGCAAACACCTATACTCGGATTCACTCTCTGGATGGAAAGCAGGTTTACGGAGGAGTGCATTTTGGTCACTTGGTAGAGATTCAGACCACAAGGGCTCCTGGTGTGTTGAGTAAGGTACTGCTTTCTTCTCCTGATATCTTCTTACTTCTTTCTTTTGCCGTAGGGAGTCTTTGTGAATAGGGTAATGTTCTTTGATGTTCGTATTTGAGGTAGAAACTGGGATCCAGGAGAGTAACTCATCTCCAAGAGAAAGAACAGGTTTGAAGTCCTTGGCCTCCATCTCTTGATGGAGCTGACAACGATACTCAGACTCGGTCTCTGGGTGGATGACAGGCCTTTTGGTTTCCTGGGTCAATTCCTGTCTTGTTTGGAGGTTCCTCCTCACATCAAGCTCCGTAGGTACAGCATGCTGGCACACTGGTTCAGTCCATGTTAGGAGAGAGTTCTTTCTCTTCTCAGCCTCTGAGGAGAGAGAAGTTCGGTGAAGTAACTCAGACCTTGGAGAGAGAGAATGTTTGCGGACTGTGTCCATCTCTTGATAGAATGGCCTCATATAATCTGATCCACGTTCTGCATTGAAAGCACACTTATAATTTGGTTTAATTTCTGAATAAGAAGACACGACGACAGTTGGCACTGGGGATGCTTTGGACCTAGCTTCTGCTCCAGGAAGTGGGGTTTGGGTTGTTCTAGTCCACATCTCTAATTGAGGAGTCTCCTTTTTTGAAAAGAAGGGGTCTTGGTAAATAGTTTCTGTTTGAATACATTTATCTTTTGGACTGGGAACATGTTTATGGATTAATTTCTTTGGGGTTCGGGATGTATATTGCTGTCCTTGTTCAGTCACTAACTGAGAAGTCATCTTAGATGTTTGAGTCCATGCATCCTTTAAGCTGTTAGCAGGTTTTTCAAAATATCGGGGGTTTGGTGGGAGGGAGTCATTCCACACTGGGATGAAAGGCATGTATTTATTCTCCATTTCCGATTTCTCTGCAGTTGATGCAGATCGGAGTCTCTGGCACATCTCCTCTCTTTGTGAATTCAGGCTGTGCTTCATTGCTATAAGCATACGACTAGCTGTCATTTTAACCTGGCCAGGATGGATGGAGTATTTTCTACGAGATTCCATGACAGTTTGAGGAGATATGGTTCGGACTGCTGCCTTTCCTTGTTGTGGAAGGTTGGTTTCTCTTTGGGGTGAAGCATTCGGGTTAAATTGGCTCCCTCGCCTTGAGGAAGTACTCTGAGAGAAGTCACTTCCTCGATGGGGTGAGACATTTGGTGGGACCTCCATCCCTTTGTATGGTGAGGCACTCCTGGTGGCATTGTTTCCTTTCTGAGGAGGAATCTTCTGTGCTGGGTCATTTGGTTGCTGAAACGAAGAAATCTGGGAAACCTCACTCTCTCTCCGTGAAGAAGGGCTTGAAGAAGTGGGGATCAATCCTCTTGGAGAAGACAGCCTTTGGGCAGCCTCACTACCCTTCTGAAAATTAGCAGTACCCTGTGGGACTTCACTCCCTCTCCGTGAGGAGGAACCTGTGGGATAAGATCTTCGGGGAGCTTCATTTACCCTTCCTCTTTGAGGATAAACGTTCTGGGGAATTGTGCCCTGGGAAGCTTCACTTCCTCTGTGGGGGGAGGTGCTCCGGTTGATGTCACTTCCTCTCTGGGGTGAAGCAGTTTTAGCCATCTCGCTTCTTGGCGGAGAGAGAGGTGCCATTGGAGGGCTGCTCCTTCGATGGGACTGTGGACTAAGGATCCATTCCCGCTGAGGCGAAACTGTCCTTGGAGGTTCATTATCATGATGGGAATATGGGCTTTGATATGGATCATAAACTACTTTGACTGGAATAACATAAGACATCTCCCTTGCCAGCTAGTCCAGTCTGGTTGGTGATCTTTTGTCGTTTGATATTATACATTGATCAATTTTCCTTGGATTCTCCTTCAATTTTACACTGACCTTATCCATCCAACAGTGGGCCATTTCTGCCTTTCATAAACCACTTGGTTCTTCTAATATGGCCCCTTTATTTCATCAGTTCTACACTAGCCCAGCAAGATCACAAAGCAATGATGTCATTCCCTTAGACTATGACATCACCTACTCCACACCCACTGGAAACTTTCTACGAGATCACACAATTCTGCCACTTCTAATTTTCAATGTTTAACTTTGTCCATTTCTTCATTACGTACCCATCCATATTTTTAAAATACCCAAAGCGTCTTATAAATTGTAAATGTTTAGAAATAAGATGCCATTACCATACAAGGTCCCACATCTGTGATAGGCCTTCTCTGAAGCTGTCCTCACCTTGCAGCACATATTGCCTCTTAAAATACAGAATGCCCCCAAATTCATAAATTGCTTCAGATTTGGCTATTTCATCAAGTGTTTCAGCCTAGTGGTGTGCAGGCTTTTAGATAGTTTGTCGTGCCTGTTTTATTATATGTACTTTTTTATCTTGTAAATTGCCTTGAGTCCATCAGAAATTGGCAGTATATAAATTTGTGAGAAATTCAAATAGGTGGTGAAATATATAATTAAAAAAAAACCCTAAAGCATAAGCACAAAAAGGCACCACATGTTAATGGCTTTTTTAGTGACTATCATGTACCGCAACTGTTCACAATTACAAGTGTGATGAAAAGTAACTTTGTGGCCTATCTTTGCGTTTATGACCTTTCAAATTCTGTAAAACAAAGGAAATTGAAGTAAGATCATATGCAGAGTCACAATTTCACTTAGCGACTGCTTTGCTTAATGACCAAGTTGCTAGTCCCAATTGTGGTGGCTAAGCAAGGACTATCTGTATGGTGTATGATTTATTCTTGATCACTACATACATTAACGTTTGGTTATTGTAATTGCTTTTACTGTATTTTTTGTTGAGAATCATTTCTTGAGATGGATGGCCATATAAATTGAATCTAAGAATGAACAAATTAAGGAATAACAAATCAACAGAGTTGGAAGGAACCTTGGAGGTCTTCTTAACAGCAGATATCGACATTTGTAGAGAAACCAGCAAGGAAGTGCCTAACATTGTTAAGTTTTAGCTGAAGAGCTCATGGAATAAAAAATAATGTCTTATGTCACATGATTGAATCCACATACCTACTGTAAATTGCACCACCTACATCAGTGATGGCTAACCTTTTTGCCATCACGTGCCAGGAAGGGGGGGGAGGTTCGCGTGCACGTGTGCCCACACCCATAATTCTATGCACCCCGCCCCACGCATGCGACCCCCCCTTCCCCCCGCTCCAAGCACACGATGGCCCGGTAGGCCCGTTTTTCTTTCTCACCTGGCTCCAGATCCTCTCTATGCATCTGGGGAGGGCGAAAACAGCCCTCCCCACCCCCTCGGAGGCCCAAAACAGCCTGTTTCCCAACTTCTGGTTGGACAGGAAGTGACTTTTTTGCTGTCCCCAGCCTCCAGAGACCCCGACGCATGCGCACCAGAACTGAACTGGCGTGTCAGGCAACATGGCTCCGCGTGCCCCCTGTGACATGCATGCCATAGGTTCGCCATCATGGACCTAGATAATCTTGGCTGATCTTAAACTAAGCAGAACCTGGTTAGGATCAAGCTTGGATGGGAGACCAGGATGTCAGATCTGTAGACCAGACTAAGGTGATGGAAAAACAACCAGAGAGAATGTAGCAACAAATCTCTTTACTGACTGTTGCCAAGAAAATGACCCCAGGAGTTAGGATTAATTTATGAGGGTCTTTACTTAAAATCCACTTTCTAGCTATTCTTAGAACTTTGACTCCCCTGCAAGAGCTTTCTGAAATTGAAGACAACTTTGCTTGTTCAGGAATCCTACCTTTCCTGCACTAGCTGCTAGTTTGCTTCCCAGTTCAATACAAAGTGCTAGGGATCTTTCATATCTTACACAACATGGAGCCCATTTATTTGAGAAACCGCTTCTCACTGGTTATGCTACCCATCTGGCAGGAGGAACATGTTATAGCAGAGGTGTCAAACTCAAGGCCCGGGAGCCAGATTTGGCCCATGGGGGGCTTAGTTCCAGTCCGCAGGGCCGCCCTGTAAAGTGCAAAGGATCAGCCTGTGGTGCCTCTGCCAGAGAAAATGGGCTCCCAAGCTCCGTTTTTGCCTGGGACGGCTCCTGCAACCCGCTGCCAGTGAAAACGGAGCTTGGGAGGGTTTGCTGACAAAGGGTTGCAGGAGCCGTCCCAGCCGAAAACAGAACTCGGGAGCCCATTTTCTCTGGCAGAGGATTCAGGCTACCACAGGCGCCCCTGTCACGAGTGATGTCAAGTTGTCCATGCCCACCCTGGCCACCCCCACCCACCCCCAAGGTCAAACACATAACTTGATGCGGTCCTCAATGAAATCAAGTTTGATACCCGTGTTATAGATTCTGTCTACTTATCTGATGGGACCCAGGAGTTGGCCCTTTTTTGGTATGACACTTACCCTTTGAAGCAACATTCCTCCCCAAGGTGAGAGTGGCCCTGAAGATACTGACCTGCCAGAAGATCCTTATAACCTGGTTTTGCCATTGGCCCTGGGGACCCCATGGAAATACCGAGCCCACAAAAATGGCTGTATCGTGTATAAGATTGTGACTGCATTTTCTCATGTATTTCGTTTGTAGTTTTTGTTTTCAACAGTTTTGCTATAATAGTTTCACATTTTTTGCTCTATTTTAATTTTGGGATCATAGAATATAGAATAATAGAGTTGGAAGGGACCTTAGAGGTCTTCTAATCCAATCCTCTGCTCAAGCAGGATACTCTATACCATTTCAGATAAATGGTTCTCCACTTTTTTTTTTAAAGACCCCAGTGATGGAACACCCACAATTTCTGAAGGCAAGCTTTTCTATTGGTTGAATGCTCTTACCATTAGGAAATTTCTCCTTAGTACTAGGCTTCACTCCTTCGTTAGTTTCCATCCATTGTTTCTTGTCTTACCTTTTGGTACTTTGGAAAATAGTTTGACCCCCTCATCTTTGTAGGAGCCTCTCAAATATTGGAACACTGCTATCATGCCTCCCCTACTCCTTCTTTTCATTAAACTAAACATAGCCAATTCTTGTAACATTCTTCATGTTTTAGCCTCCAAGCCCCCAATCATTCTTGTTGCTCTTCTCCGCACTCTTTCCAGAGTCTCAGCATCTGTTTTATATTGTGCTGACCAGAATTGGATGGAATAGTCTAAGTGTGATCTTACCAAGGCTTTGTAAAATGGTATTGGAACTTCACTGCCTCTTGATTCTATCCCTCCATTTAGACCAACCTACACATGAGATGGGGAGCTTTATAAATTCAACCATTAAATGTTTATAACCATCCTGGCAACTATGATCACCAAACCGCTTGATGAAGCCCATCCAGGAAAGTTAGCACAGAGGTGGCATTCCAACCTAGGGAGATCCTTCCCAAATGCCAGGGATTTGGGTATGTCAAGGCAACCTCTGGATGCTTGTTCAGGAATCCTACCTTCCCTCCATTGGCCCTGGAAAGAGAATTCAGGGCAATTTCTCTTCAGCTGGCACTTTTGATGGATTTATAAAAGGGTGCTTAAACCATCTACTAGGAATGTTAATTGCACCAAAGGGGATCAAAGGGTTAAAGGGGCCACGGTTCAAATCCCCACTGGACTATGAGGCTCATTTAAAAAAAATTCCATTCCATTCCCATTCCCATTCCCATTCCCATTCCCATTCCATTCCCATTCTATTCCATTCCCATTCCTATTCCTATTCCCATTCCATTCCATTCCATTCCATTCCATTCCCATTCCCATTCCCATTCCCATTCCATTCCATTCCTATTCCATTCCATTCCAATCCTATTCCTATTGTATTCCATTCCATTCCATTCCCATTCCATTCCTATTCCTATTCTATTCCATTCCATTCCTATTCTATTCTATTCTATCCTTATCCCATCCTATTCCTATTCTATTCTAATTCCTATTCCATTCCTATTCCATTCCATTCCATTCCTATTCTATTCTATCCTTATCCTATTCCTATTCCTATACCTATTCCATTCCATTCTAACCCTATTCCTATCCTATTCTATTCTTCCCTATCTCTATTCCATTAGATGATCGTCCCAGCACCAGGCAGCATATACATTTATCATCATCATCATCATCATCAGAGATCTGTTCCTTTTGCCCAGCACCGGCCTACTTCAGTGTCGTTATGAGGATACCATGAAGAATTACCCCGTACGCCCCCCTTCGGCCTCCTTCTAAGGCTGACGGCGGATTAAATCAGTTAATCATACATAAAATGAAAGAGGCTAAAGACCTCACACCAAGCCGGGCATTCCCGCCTCCATGGCCCTGGCCTGTCTTAAAGCTTAGCACAAAGAGGAGGTGACACACGCTCGCAGCCACCAAGCGACAGTCCAATTTTCACGGCGCAGAACGCATCCTTTCTCTTCACACACCCGCCCCCCACCCTCGAGATCCCTCGCACGCGGCGACGGGCTGGGTACTTTACACATGCTCAGACGCCCCCTCTGCCTTCCAGGCAGGAGAGCCCCCTCCCCTTTGTCTGCTCTCCTCCTTTGAGAGGAGGGGGCTGCCCAGCACGTGCAATTAACGCCCTCCTTCGCCGCCGCCTGCGCCGACTTTCTGCCGCGCCCACCCTCCTCCCCAGCCGAAACAACGGAAGCTCGGCGGAGGCGGCCCCTTTAAGAGCGGCGGGGCCGCCCTCTGGCGGTCTGCGGCGGCGGTGCAGGTGCAGGTGCAGGATCCCGCTCCTCCAGGTGCGGCCGCTCCGTCTGCTCCGTCCACATCATGGAGCGCGATCGGGGCCCGCGGGCCTCGGCGGTAGATCTGGGCTTCGGGGCGCTCAGCACGGCGCAACTCCGCGCCCTCATGCGGGACGAAACCTGGCTCGAGCGCATCGTCAAGCTGAGCAGGAAGGTAAAGCCGCGGCTCCCGGGTTGGAAGCCCAGGAGGAGAGAGGATCGGGCCCTCCGGAGGGGCGAGAGAGAGAGAGAGAGAGGTGGGAGGGTGGCATCCTGCTTTCCAGCGGGGTCTTTTGCTGCACGCACCCGCGGCTTGCGTTCCTCCGACCCCAGCAGCCATCCCTCTCCATCCAAATACAAAGACTGCCCCCGCCCCCTTGGAAAATAATCCGAGCATCCAAAGGGGCATCGATGCCCGCCGAAACTGCCCGTGGCATCCCTGGGGCTGTGCCACCCGACCCCCCTTTTGCAGCAAAGGCAGCTCTGGTTGCCAGGGGGCTGGGAGTCTGGCACGGGAGGAGGAGGAGGGGGGGCTAGTGCCAGTCCAGCCAGGCCTGTGCTTAGTGCCAGAAACAATGCCCAGACCTTCGGCCTTTTCACGGAAGCTCTTGGCCCAAATGTACAAGACTCAAAAGAGGATAGCTGGGCCCCAGGCGGGGAGGCCCTCTTGCCCCAACTGTTGGCTATGCCCTTGGAAGATCTACCCCCTTATCGTCCCGTTCCACTAGCTCCGGGGATTACAAGATGCCCCGTATCTCCCTGTCCCACCTCTAAAAGCTGCCACTGGGATCCAGTTTGAACTGAGGTGTTCTGCTACTCTGGTTCCACCTCTCCAGCCCCCAGAGATGTTATAGGCCCCTTTGTGGACTGTTGTCAGATTTTGGTCTTCTCCACCCACCTGTCACTCAGCTCCCCTCCTTTCCCTGAAAAGCAGTCTCCTCCCCCCCAACACTCTTTGAAATACACCCCGTTTATTATGCCAGAGGAAATGCTGAGAAGAAGCCTCCCATCTGTTTGGGGTCCTGGAGATGGAGTCATCCAGGGAGGGTGTGATGGTTTGTTGGGGGGGGGGGGAAATGCTTCCAAGGCCTCAGTGCTTTTGTCTTGGCAGGATAGACCCATCCTGGACCAGACCCTCCCTTCCCTCTTTCTCTGGTGAAAATCAGCCACAATGGTGACCACGGACCCCTGTTTTGTTTCTCTGTGCTGAAAAGAAAGGGATTTCTTTTCCGAGATCCAGCAAAGCCTCATTGACTCAGCCATGGAAACACGGACTGGGTGGGGGTGGGGGGATGGGGGTGTTGACTCTGTCTAGCCAGGCAGGCAACATGTCTTGTGCTGGGTAACAGAGAAAGGTTGCCGAATTAAGTGCCACAGCATGTCAGGCATTTTCATCATAAATGGCGTATGATTTTTGCCTTCCGACAGGCGTGGAAACAAAGCAAAACCTCCCCCTTCCTTTCCCTTATTTATTTGGCATCCAGCTAACTTCCTCCTTGCTCCCCCCCACCCCAATTGCAGGAATTCCCCACCCCTTTTTGTGGCCCCCAACCAGACCCTCATTGGAATCTGCTCCTGGTCTCACAGTTGAAACGTCACACATGTTGTCATCCATCCTCACAAGGAGACGTTGAGGCAGTTGATTTTGGAAAGGCACCTTCTCTGCCTCCTTTTCCAACAATGGCCAGAAAAACAGCCTCACTTTTGCAATATCTTTGCCAGTTCAGATGAGCTGGGTACTCCCAGCTTCTGCCCTTGGTGTGCTCTCGAGGCGATGCCGGCTGTCTTTATACAAAATCCCTAACCGGGTCAATTAGAAGACTTAGCAGCTGCTCTCAATCATTGTGCTAATTGTGGTTAATTTTAATCTTGGTTAGTCTTTTGTTGCTTGGTATGTTGTGTGAACCCAGACCTGTTTGGAGAGTTATGGTTCAATCTCCTATTCAAAACAGAGTGGGTTAATTCAGTTACCAAGACAGCGTACAGTATTGTGTGAACAGGGATATTGAGTTGCTAGATCTCACAAGGAGCCCAGTGCCCTCTGAAAAATTGCCCATCAAGATAGTCAAGTCCTTTCCCCATAGTTTACCATCCCCAATGGCCCCCATAACTCTAACTAGGATGGCCCAAAATATACCTTTGTCTTCCCCAAATATGCGCTCAAGTGAAGTACAAAATAAGCCACAAATATTATATAGTATATTTATTAGAAGACCATCCCAAAATGTTACCATTTAAGTTTAGGGCAATTTGTCATAGTTTCAAGACTCCCATAGAGTTTGGTTTGGTTTATCAAGTCAGTAAATAGTCAGGAAATATTTATCAAGTCAGTAAATAGTAACTTTTGCTTGAAGGGTTGTACTCCCCCCAAATATCTGATGCATAATTGGGGGGGGGGAGTATCTATGTATTCTCCAAAGCACCTGAAAGCAGGACAAGAAGCAATGGATGGAAACTAATCAAGGAGAGAAGCAACCTAGAACTAAGGAGAGATTTTCTGACAGAACAATTAATCAATGGAACAACTTGCCTCCAGAAGTTGAGGATGCTCCCACACTGGAGGTTTTTAAGAAGAGATTGAATAACCATTTTTCTGAAATAGTATAAAGTTTCCTGCTTGAGGAGGGGGTTGGACTAGAAGACCTCCAAGGTCCCTTTCAATTCTGTTATTCTGTTGTTATTCTGGTTTGCTCAGAGGTTTAATAAGGACAGTAGCTCTAGAAGAATAACCTTTTGGCAGCTTCTCAGTGGCTCTATGCTTGCTGTAGCCAGAAACATTAAACCACATTTAGTGATTGAATGCCAATTGGTGACAGAGAATACGCTGACCATGCTCCTCAGATACTTTCCGTCATGAAGAGGGTTTGGAGTTAGCTAGTATGAAGGAATAAACAAACACAGACTAGAGTAACTTCTCAAGGGCCCATGTTATTAGGGGAGGCCTAAAGAGCATCTGGCAGTGGGAAGATGCTGTCAGATTGTGACAGCTAAGGGCTGGCAATACTTATTTTTCAATCAACTGATTAATGGGGAAAAGACAAAGCTAATAAATACCATTTTGCCACCTGTACATTATTTTGTGGTAAAAAGGCATGTGCAACTTTTTAAAGAGACTGGGCCCTATTAAAGAATACAAACTTGACAAGATCTATAAATTAATGTGTACATTGAGTTGGCTTACACATCTGTCAAAGGTGTTGTCTTTGAAAAATTATAAAAACTTTAATAATCAGGAAAATCTGGCTCCAACCTCAAATATTAATGTTTGGATTTAGCAGGGGAAAAAATGACTTCCCTTCACATCTTTAATATGGAGTGTTAGTTGAACTCCCTGAATGAAAGTGTGACATAATACCCACTGATCGCAATCGCACAGCACACTTAACACTTATTTTTCTGGATTTGCACAATACATTAAATCTCACAGAAAATCCCTAACCAAGATTAAAATTAAATCAAGTTTGCAAGTTACGCTCATGCAGCCACCAGGATTTTAAATGATTCTCTTCAGCAAGTTGTATGAGTGGTTCTCTCATCTAATCCTTTAGAGTTATTTTCTTCTACTCATAGGTACAACATCCTTCTAAGATAGGTAAGAATTTTAGCTCCTGACTGTAGAAGGCCGAAAGTTGGTCTCTCGCCTAAAGTGGCCATTTCGTGGAGATTAAAATCCATGACTTCTGAGCACAACATCCTTTAGGCCTGTTTATATTGGTGGCAGCAGTAGCAGCTGCTAAATAGTTAGACTTATTTTAGGCATCCATTCAGACCAGCTTGATAGGTTTATTCACATTAGTTTTTTTTAACTTGGTTACCAAGTTAATCCACTGTCTTGTTTGAGCAACACTCCAAACCATTAACTAACCACACAATTCACTGGGTTAACATTATCAAACTTTGTATGCTGCATCCAGGCAGGCTTCCTATGACCTGCTTCAACTCCCAAAATTCATGTTGTATGAACACAGCTATTGCATTTCCTATGGTATATATTCACCACCATATATCGCTCCAAGACTCAAGCATTGTGGGTGCCTCCGAGCTGTTTCTTTTACTGTTTTTCACTTTGTAACAAGAATGTAATTTGTATCTTCAGATTGTATTGTTAAATTCTGTATCTTTACAGCATATTTTGAATCTCCAATGATGTTGGTGGTGCTAGAGATGGTGAGGATGCTAGCAAAACCATAACTAGGCAAAGTGCATAAATCTATACCCTTATAAACAGATAAACTCAGACAAGAGTACAGACAGCAAAGCAAAGATTAGCAAAAAAAAGTAACTCAAATGAGGATGATAAGCTGCCAGATACAAAAGGAAGCCAGGATCTAAAGATCTGTAGAATGGCAACTTGGGGAAAAACATTGGGAAAAACAGCAAAAGTATCAAAACTAGATTGCTAGGGGGGTTACCAAACATACACATTATTTTAGCAGGGAAAGTGGCTTTCCCCATTTGGGTGAGAAATCCAAATCTTCTCCAAGCATTCATGGGAAAACCCTGTACTGTGTGCCCAGGATAGCTATGCAGAAACCAGAGAAATTCTGACAAGCTGAATAGATAAGCATACAGAGGCCTTTCAGACTGGCCCAGACTCTCATTAAATATGTGTCTTTTCAGTTCCAGAACCTGCAGCTGGAGCGGGAGGTGCACCTAGCTTCCAACTATAACCTCGCCAAGCAAAATTTGGGCTTGCAGCCTCGGCTAGAGAATGGCAAAGCTTCCCTCGCTATCAAATACCAGGAGTTGCAGGAGCTACGGGAAACCTGTCATGACAAACAGCAGCGCTTGGGTGAGCAACAGTTGGTGTCTTCCTTTCTCCCTCCCCCTCCCCCACCATCCCACCTTCTCCCAGAGTAGAGGCAAAGGTAGGACTGTTGAATCTGGGCTGCCTTAATCTAGATCGGCATTTCTCAACATTGACTGCTGGTTAGGGAATTCTGGGAGTCGAAGTCCACCCATCTTAAAGTTGCCAAAGTTGAGAAACTCTGTTCTAGATGATCAGCAAAGGGCAAAACATTTGTTAGTGGTCTGGACTTTTGCAGGTCTGAGAGCATCTTTAAGCAAAAGGGCTTCATTCATGATGGGTCTATGAAAACTCGCCATGGCCAACTCACCACAGTCAACTGATCATGGCCAACTCACTGCAGGACAAGAGTTACACTAATAACAAAGAAATGGTGGGATAGAAGCATTTTTAAAGAGGGTGCAGAAGGAAGGACAGAATGAAATGTGAATGGCAAAAATAAAATAAAAAATTATTTATTTTAAATAATTAAATAGAACTGTTAAATTGTCCCAAAGTAAGTTGTCCCATTCCGTTCATGACAGTCTGCCTCTCCCTTTAAACTAAGCCTATCTTGCAAAAGGTAGGATTCCAGTCTAGAGTAGACAGGTTGATAATACAAGTAGTCCTCAGCTTAAAACTGTTCATTTAGTGACCGTTCAAAGTTACAACGGCACTGAAAAATGTGACTTATGATCGTTTTTCACACTTACAACCTTTGCAGCATCCCCATGATCATGTGATCCAGAGATCTTCAAACTTGACAGGTTTAAGACTTGTGGACTTCAACTCCCAGAATTCTGGGAGTTGAAGTCCACAAGTCTTAAAGCTGCCAAGTTTGAAGACCTCTGATGTGATCAAAATTCAGATGCTTGGCAACTGACTCATATTTATGACGGTTGCAGTGTCCTGGGGTCCTGTGATCACTTTTTGTGACCTTCTGATGAGCCTAATCAATGGGGAAGCCAGATTCACTTAAGCGAGTTACTAACTTATCAACTGCAGTGATTCGCTTACCGACTGAGGCAAGAAACATCGTAAAATGGGACAAAACTCAATTGAGAAATGTCTCACTTAACAAAAGAAAGTTTGGCCTCAATTGTGGTCGTAAATCGAGGACTACCTGTGGTTAGTTGTAAAGAAGTTTTGTCTTATTCATAATGGGTGAGCCTAGTTTATGATCACAGTTGGTTTTATCAAATTTCAGTTTACTGAAAACATGAAGATCCCTTTTCCCGACTTCCTTTTAGCCCCTGCTCCCTGGTTACAACTGGAAGGATGAATAGATGGAGAAACAAGCAGAGTGAGGGCTCAGCAACTTTATACGGAAGGTGTTTCTTTGCTCTGGGATAGCATTTCTCAAATTTAGCAATTTTAAGATGCGCGGACTTCAACTCCCAAAATTCCCCAGCCAGGTATGCTAGCTGGGAAATGCTGGGAATTGAAGTCCCCACAAAGTTACTGGGGTTGAGAAACACTGCTGTATTTCTTCCGCTGTAATGCAATATGTGAATGAGAGATATGAAAGAGAAAAGAAGGACCAGGGGAGACATGGTAGCAGTATTCCAATATTTGAAGGGCTGCCACAAAGAAGAGGGGGTCAACCTGTTCTCCAAGGCACCTGAAGGCAGGACAAGAAGCAATGGGTGGAAACTAATCCAGGAGAGAAGCAACTTAGAACTAAGGAGAAATTTCCTGACAGAACAATTAATCAGTGGAACAACTTGCCTCCAGAGATTGTAAATGCTCCAACACTGGAAGCTTTTAAGAAAAGATTGGATAACCATTTGTCTGAAATGGTGTAGGGTTTCCTGCCTAAGCAGGGGGTTGGACTAGAAGACCTCCAAGGTCCCTTCCAACTCTATTATTCTATACTCTATATTCTATGTAATTTTAGAGAGCTGAGACAATGTGTTTCGATTACAGATTTCAGCTTGAGTACAGTATAGATAGTCCTCGATTTACAACCATTCCTTTAATAGCGATAGCAATAGCACTTAGACTTATATACCGCTTCACAGTGCTTTAATGTCTATTTGAAGGTACAACACACTGAAAAAAAGTGACTTAAGGCCAGTTTTCTCATTTACAGCCATTGCTGCATCCCCATGATCACACGATCAAAATTTAGGTGCTTGAAAAGCGTCATGTGTTTATGATCATTGCACTGTCCTGGGATCATGTGGTCACCATTGGTAACCTTCTCAGTTGGCTTCCCACAAGCAACTGATGGGGGTTAAGCCAGATTCGCTTCACAGCTGCATGATTCACTTAACAATCGTGGCAAAAAAAAAAAAAGGTCATAAAATGGGGCAGAATTCACTTAACAACTGTCTTGCTCAGCAATGGAAATTTTGGGCTGAATTGCGGTCATAAATTGAGGACTACCTGTATGTGATATTTGGAGAGACACCTCTTGGGGATCACATAACTTTATGAAGTCTCCTCTAAACCGTCCCTGGAGTTGGAGAAAGAAAGAGATTGACTGAAAGAAAAAGGGCATAGCAGAAAACAAACCCACTTCTCCTCCTCTCTCGCCCTATAACTGGGATGGCGAACCTATGGCAGGTGTGCCCGAAGTGGCACGCAGAGCCATTTTTCCGGGCACACGAGCTGTCGCCCAACTCACCTGCAGCTGCGCATGTGCATGTGCCCCAGCTGGTGTTCGGGCCTCTGGTGTGCATGTGCACAATTCAGGGAACCAAGCTGGTCTTCAGCGCTCTCCTGCGCATGCATGCACATTTGTGCAGGAGTGCAAGAGTATTTGTGCGCAGTGCATGAATGCATAGATGGCATGCACGTGTGAAAACCACACACATGCACAGATGGTGCAATTGTGCACGCAGCACATGGGGGGAGCCGCGAGAAACCTGCACACATGTGCAGATGGTGTGATTGCACGTGCAGTGCACGGGGGCACGTGCGACAGCCGTGCGCATGTGCAGATGGTGCAGTTGCACGCACAGCACGTGGGGAAGAGCTGCGCATTAGCACAGATGGCACACGCACGCACAAAGCACGCCAAGTGCATACCTGTTCGGCACTCAGTGAGTCAAAGGTTCACCAACACTGCAGGGGTGAAATCTACTTACCTTCCTTACCGGTTCGGAAGTACATGCGCCACCCGCCCGCCCGCCTGCACTTCGCTCGCCCACGCATTATGTGCACATGCAGACCTTCGCATGCGCAAAACCTTCTGCCAGGGGTGTGGGTGGAGCTTTGCTCCACCATCGCTACCGGATCACCGAACCAACGGCCAAGATTGCTACCGGACCGGGCGATCCAGTCCGATCCGGGAGCATTTCACCCCTGCAACACTGCCCTATAACATGAGGGATGTTTGAGACATGATGCATGATTATCACTCTGCACGTTTCCCCAAACACACAGAAGCAACAACTAATGAAATGCCAGGAATGGAGTGGGGAAGCTTCCCTCCCATTGTCACAACATTATTTATTTATTTATTTATTTATTTATTTATTTATTTATTTATTTATTAAATTTATATACTGCCCTATTCCTAAGGGACTCAGGGCGGTGAACAGCGAACGATAAAAATACATTTAATACATCCCAGTTTAAAATAAAATCAAAAAAGCAATATAAAGGGAAAGTTAGGCCAGGCCGGCCTGCTGAAACAGGAATGTTTTGAGGGCACGGCGGAAAGTGCGCAGATCCGGAATCTTCTGTATCTCTGGGGGGAGCTCGTTCCAGATGGTGGGTGCCCTCACAGAAAAGGCTCTCCCCCTGGGGGCCGCCAGTCGACATTGTTTGGCTGACGGCACCCTGAGAAGCCCCTCTCTATGGGAGCGTACTGGGCGGTGAGAGGCTATTGGTGGCAGAAGGCGGTTTCATAAGTACCCCGGTCCTAAGCCATGGACCGCTCTAAAGGTGGTAACTAAGACCTTGAAGCGCCCCCGAAGACCACAGGGAGCCAGTGCAGCTCGCGCAGGAGGGGAGCCACACAGGAGCGCCATGCTGCTCCCATAACTACCTGCGCGGCCACATTCTGGACCAGCTGGAGCCTCCGGGTGCTCCTAGTAGAAACTAGATTTAGAATTGTTCCTAACCCCAATAATGTGGGTTTGCTTACTTGTATTTATTATTATTATGGTTTGTATACCATAATTTACAGCTGAACATGCAGGATGTCACTTGTGGCTTATTCAGAAAACTGTGATTAAAACAAATCATGGTTTGGCTGAGTATCTCCTGACATTCTAAGGAAAAGAGGAGAAAGAGTTGTGTAGTGATTGGCTTTGGTGATATCAGTCCCAGCTATGCTGGAAAAGATTAACCCGTTTTCTGACTTGGTGCTACCTACAAACCATAATTTAATCACACACATGGTGTCATGCATGACATGCTGAACCACAAAAAACAAAGTTAAAAGTTAAAACTCCTCAAGCCTCATGTGCTATACTGATACAGTCATTATATGTTCAACTGGATTGGGTAAGCATTTATGCAAACGTTGCCTCAATATGATCTAGAACAGTGATGGTGAACCTTTTAGGCACCGAGTGCCCAAAGTGCGTGCGTTTGCACGCCCAAACTGCAAGGTATGGGCACATGCACGCACCCCCCACGCATGTGCAACAGAGACTTGAAGACCAGATGGCTGTCAGACTACGTTGCTATCTCAAAATTAAATGAATTTCCAAACTGCCAATCTTTAAGGAAATCTTTCTTTAATTGAGCACAGCCACCGGATCATGACTCCGCACAGACAAGACTGACCTTTTGCCCCCCAATCCCTCCCTTTCCGATCCCCAAATCTCTGCTTCTCATTGGCTATCTTCCAATCATTCTTTAGACTTCATTCCCCAGGAATGTGCCCCCTCCCTCATTTCCACGACAACCCGGCTTCAAAGGGATTTAGTAGGCAAAAGTTCCAGAGTTTATCTCTCGCTCTCCTCTGCTCTCCATGCCAGCGTTGAAACACCGACATCGGAGGCGGGAGGTGTGCGCACATGCGCGGCAGAGACCCAAAACAGAGCTGGGGCAATGGCACACATGCCCACAGAGAGGGCTCTGTGTGCCACCTCTGGCACCCATCCATAGGTTCGCCACCACTGATCTAGAATGATCTAGATCAGGGGTCTCTAACCTTGGCAACTTTAAGACTTGTGGACTTCAACTTGTAGAAGACTTGTAGACCCCTGATCTAGATGGCTGGCTGGGGAATTCTGGGAATTGAAGTCCACAGGTCTTAAAGTTGCCAAGGTTAGACTCCCCTGATTTAGAGCTTGGGAAATAATAGAGGTTTGTGGAAGAAGATCAGAGATGGGCCGTCTGCTGAGACCACAATCCCTCTTTTCCTTCCACGATTGCCCAGGAATCCCAGGCTATCTTATCTCCAGTAGGTACACAGGTACTCCTTAACTTATGACCATTTGTTTAGCAATCATTTGAAGTTATGACGACGCTGAAAAAAACCCTGACTTCCAACCATTCCTTGCACTTATGACCATCACAGCATCCCTGCGGTCATGCAGTCACCATCCAATGCTTGGCAACTGGCTTGCACTTATGACAGTTGTATCATTCTGCAGTCCTGTGATCGCCACTCGGGATCTTCCCCGCAGACTTTGCAACAAGCAAAGTCAGCGGAAAAGCCAGCAGGGAAGGCCACAAGTCAGGTCATGTGGTGTCTTGTTTAATGACCACAGTGATTCACTTAATGACCCTGGCAGAAAAGATTTTTTTAAAAAAAATATATCAGAGGTGGTCACGTGATGTTTCAGTTAACATTCATTCGGCATGGCTTAATGACAAATTTTCTTGTCCCAATTTGTGGTCGTAAATCAAAGATTACCTGTAGACACAATTTTAATGATTTGATTGCAGCAATGTGCTCTGGATGGGCTGCTTTTGAAGAACACCCAGAAGTTGATGCTGGTGCAGACACAGCTACCCATCTGCATTAGTGTTATCCTTTAATGTTCCACAGTCATTGCACAGGCTTTTACCAGCTAGTCAGTACAATTTAAATCAGGGGTCTCCAACCTTAGCAACTTTAAGCCTGGTGGACTTCAACTTCCTGAATTCCCCAGCCACCAAAGCAAAGCTGGCTGGGGAATTCTGGGAGTTGAAGTCCGCCAGGCTTAAAGTTGCTAAGGTTGGAAACCCCTGATTTAAAGTACATATAGTCCTCGACTTACAACAGTTCATTTAGTGATTGCTCAAAGTTAAAATAGTACTGAAAAAAGTGACACATGGCAGTTTTTCACACTTATGACCATAGCAGCGTCCCCATGGTCACATGATCCAAATCCAGCTGTTTGACAACTGACAGATATTTATGATGGTTTCCTAGGTTCATGTGATCCCCTTCTACGACCTCCTGACAAGCAAAGTCAAAGGGGAAGCCAGATTCACTTAAATGTTCAAGATGGCAATTGTGCCTAACTGATTGAAGTCCTCCCCATCTTTGTATGTGACACACACAAAAAGGGTTGGCGCTTCCATTGCAAAATCACACATCATCTTGGCTTTTTGGAGACACATGATGAAATTTGGATTTGATTTGGTCCATATCGGCACCCATTTCAAATACATGACTGTGAGTGGGGTTTGTCTAACATTAAATTTGGGATCTTGGAGTCCTAGTGGACAACCATTTAAATATGAACCAGCAATGTGCAGCAGCTGCCAAAAAAGCCAACAGAGTGCTAGGCTGCATAAAGAGAGGGATAGAATCAAGATCATGCAAAGTGTTAATATCACTTTATAATGCCTTGGTAAGGCCACACTTGGAATACTGCATTCAGTTTTGGTTGCCATCATGTAAAAAAGATGTGGAGACTCTAGAAAGAGTGCAGAGAAGAGCAACAAAATGATTAGGGGACTGGAGGCTAAAACATATGAAGAACAGTTGCAGGAACTGGGTATGTCTAGTTTATTGAAAAGAAGGACCAGTGGAGACATGTTAGCAGTATTCCAATATCTCAGGGGTGCCACAAAGAAGAGGGAGTCAAGCTATTCTCCAAAGCACCTGAGGGCAGGACAAGAAGTAATGGGTGGAAACTAATCAAGGAGAGAAGCAACTTAGAATGAAGGAGAAATTTCTTGACAGTTAGAACAATTAATTAGTGGAACAACTTGTCTCCAGAAGTTGTAAATGCTCCAACACTAGAAGTTTTAAAGAAGATGTTGGATAACCATTTGTCTGAAGTGGTGTAGGGTTTCCTGCCTAAGCAGGGGGTTGGACTAGAAGACCTCCAAGGTCCCTTCCAACTCTGTTATTCTATTCTATTCTATTCTAAATCAGGCCCTCCTGTAACTTACTCCGTTACGGTATCCCACATCCTCCAGTATGGGATGAGAGACAGCAGGCTTGACCTTCTTCTTGTGAAAACCCTCCAAGTACCTGACAAATTGTATTCTATTCTTCCTTGGCCATTTTTCCTCAAAGCTAAACACCTTGTCCCTGAATCAATCCCCGTAGGAGGTAGACCTCTAGCCCCCTTCAACAGGAGAAAGAGAAGACGGAAGTTGAAGGCACTATTATAGTCCCTTCCTTCGGGGTTGACAACCTGGGATTATATTCTGCTTTGCAAAGATTGGGGAGCACATCCTGATTGGCATTCCTTCCTGCCATGGTGCAAGGATCACAGCACAGCTGGCTGACATGTGGATGTGAAAGCTGAACTTGCCCTTTGTCCAACAGGAGCGTGTATGGCGAAGTGGACTCCAGAGAACGCCCTGAGCAGGCTACAGGCTGAACTGGAGAATGTAGAGGCCAAAGTGGAGGTGAGTCTTGAGGAACAAGCTAAGATGGCTTCTCCAGGGCTGCTGCCAGAAGTCCTCTTTTTTTTTAATATGTAAAGGGAATAAACTCTCTCTGAATCTTCTTCCCACATAGGGATAGGAGCAAAGTACCTCCAGGCCACCTTTCTCCATGCCATCCCATCAAAGGACAGCTTCCCAAACTTGTTCCAGCCCATGCCTGGAAAGGCAGAGGTGTGACGGACAAGGAAGGGAAACAAGAGAGTTTTCCTTGTCTAAGCTTGAGAAGGAGGCCTTTTTTGTTACTTGAAGGTTGAGCTTCAAGGAGGTGCAGTGATACGGCTTTTCCGAGCTGCCTCTCTCAAGAATTGGCTTGTGGCCAGTATGGAGCTTTGAACAGCCTTTTTAGCTGTCACAAACTATCTATCTGGCTAGGGTTGCAGGCACACAACACACTGAACTGGGCCAACGAAAGATCTAATGGCTGCATTCCCAGAACATATCAAACTTGTGTAGGGTTAACTTTAGGATTTTTTTTCTTTTTACCTGTTAGCTGAACACTTGAGCTGTTTTGGTTAGTTTTGGTTCCATGTATTGTGCAATTTTTTTAAAAAAATGGGTTGAGTAACCAGGTTCAATGTGTTGTGCGAAGCCTTCCTTTATGTTATGACTATTATCGTATCAACAGCAAATATCAAATTAAACATGTTGGACTGTTTCAGTGGTACTCAAGCTATGGAACGTCGTCCCCTCCTTGGGAGAGAGAGCAAGACACTTGGAGTGGAGGTGAGGCATGATGTTGTAGGGACATATAGGTCCCTACAGCATGTATATATTTAAAAAGCCTCCTTCGCATCAAGCTCAAATCTGGTGACACCATGGACACACCCAGGCTCACCATTTGCCTGCTTCAAGGATTATTACTCCCCAACTTTTCTGTCTAGTCTAAGCTCTGGAATTCCAGGAGGTTTCTCATCCAAGTGTTAACAAAGGCTGATGCTTGGGGTTGGACTAGAAGACCTCCAAGGCCCCTTCCAACTCTATTATTCTATGTTCTACTCTGT
The DNA here is from genome assembly GCA_022577455.1 of Arizona elegans. Lineage (NCBI taxonomy): Eukaryota > Metazoa > Chordata > Lepidosauria > Squamata > Colubridae > Arizona > Arizona elegans. The sequence continues at coordinate 316,387,010 of JAKOOJ010000001.1, read as the reverse complement.
GTTCTGTGTTCTAACTTAACTTTCTAGATCAGTCAAAGTTAGCTGAGTGCTGCCATCTGCTGATAGCCAGAGCTTTAGACCTGGTAGGAGAGCTGGTAGCACAGCTTTAGTACTCCGGCCACCCCAGCTGCCTTTCTTATAATGAGCTTGCAATGAAACAAAGAACACCATACAAGTAGTCCTCTACTTGTGACCATTTGTTTAGCAACCATTCACATTTATGACAGGGCTGAGAAAGGTGACTTATGACTAGACTTTGCTCTTACGACTGTTACAGTGTCCATGTGGTCATACAATCGCAATACGAATGCTTGGCAACCAGCTCGCACTTATGACACACAATCGCCTTTTGGGACCTTCCCAGATTGGCTTCTGGCAAGCAAAGGAACTGGGGAAGCCAGCAGGGAAGGTCACAAGTCGCAGTCATGTGATGTCCACTTAATGACTGGAGGTGATTTGCTTAATGACTGTGACAAAAAAAGTTTGTAGAATTGGATGCAGTCACCTGGTGCCTGCCTTAAAAACATACGGTTTAACAATGAATGTTCTGGTCTTTATTGTGGTCGTAGGTCAAGGACTACCTGTAGAGTTTTTGACTAGAACAGCTTCTTTTCCATTAAGAGATGACCGACAAGCCTTTTCCAAAGGCCGTTGTTGGATTAGCAGTCTAAGCCACTGATACTGTGTAACTGGCTGTTAAAAGTCTGTGCAGTGTATGTCTATGTACACATGTGTTTGTAGGGGATTTTGCATTTTGCTTGCAAACGAATACGGTCAAAGGGCTAAGAAAATAGAGGGAACCTAGATGCCAATCACGCTTGTTAAGTTTTGTGCTGATTTGAATGGCTTGGAAAGAACTGGTTTCCATTCTTAAATGAGATAGGCAGTGTGGGGCTTTCCAACTGTTTTGGACTCCAGCTCCCATCAGCATCCATTGGCATAACAATGTTATAGGAATTGTAGTTCAGGACAACTGAAGGAAATGAGGTTATTATCTGTCAATGTTTGTAATCTTGTCCCAGGTGTCCTTCTCCTCCATCTATTCCTTTGGCAAATTGTGAATGTAGCCTTGGAGTTTGCAGCTTCCCTTAAATCACCTTTTGAGCCAATACATTAGCAATTCCCTATAAGGAGTTGCATTCGCACAGTGCAATTAATTTGATTTTTGAATTAACCCATGTTCTGGATTTGCACAAAATATTGTGGAGGGCCTTGAAGACCTGTTTCTTCTCCTAGAGTTTGGCCTAGGGCAGAGGTGGGGAACAATGGCCCCTGTATGACTTGTGGACTTCAACTCCCATGGAGGATGCCATGACTGGCTCAGGAATTCTGGGAGTTGAAGTCCACAAGTCATAAAAGGGCCATCGTTCCCCCCCAACCTGGACTAGGGTGATTGGACCCCTTGTGAGATAGATATTGGCCAGATTTATCATCTTCTTCTTTATTGGTTTTCACTGGTTTGTTTTTGACTGGTATTATATTTTATTCTTTTTATTATATTGTGAACTCTCCAAGTCACTTGAATTTAGGACTGACCTAAATAAATTAATTAAATTAATTTAAACAATAAACTAACTAAACAAGCTGCATTCACACAGCAACCTAAAAACTGACCTAAGGTCAGTGATTAAACTTAGTATGTTGTATAAATACATGTACCAGGTTTTCATGTGGTGGCTTTCTAGATTTATACCCCGTCTGTCAGCCTCCTCAGGTAGTCCAGAGAAGGACTACAACTAAATGAGCTAATTCTACTGTATTGTAAGGTTACATTAACAGACTTGCAAGAATCTTGCAAGTCTGAAAGTACAAATCTCCTATCGTTTCTTTTTCCAAACTGATTAGTTAGGGAGGTTCCTTTTTTTTGCTTGTTATGCAGCTGCAGGCTCCCTCACCACTTATCTAATTGTTCCCTAAGCAGCATATCTTTCCCTCTACCCATCTCCCAGAGACCATTCTCACATACTATCGCATCACCTGTCCTCCGCAGGCTTATAGGGGCCTTCATTACACTCCCTTCTCCAGTTTCTTCCACAATACCCACCGCTAAACAATGCCAGCTGGCGGGCCCGCAGGGGAGGGCCTTCTCTGTGGCTGCCACAGCTCTCTGGAACCAGTTACCTCCTGAGGTCCGGACCACCCCCACCTTATTGGCCTTCCGAAAAGCAATGAAGACCTGGCTTTTCCGGCAGGCCTGGGGCCATTGATCTTGCTGTTGTGATCTTGTGAGATCCGGCCATGAATGGTGCGAATGGGTTTTAATATTTTAATATTTAAATGTTTTTATAATGGTTTTTTTTTTAAATGCATTGTAAGCCGCCCTGAGTCTCCGGAGAAAGGCGGCATATAAATTGAACTAATAAATAAATAAATAAAAAAATTTATGAGTGCTGGGAGTGACTGACCAAAAATTATCCACTGAGCTTCCATGGCTATGGATCGACCTGAACCTGAATCTTCTCGGTCTTTATCCAATACTCTTAGTCATTAATCAACACTCTTAACCATTGTATATATTGGCTGTCTTTATTGGATTGCTTAAAAATACAACCAGGGAGATGGAGGAAGACAGAGAATTTAGTCTATATAAACAAGCTATGTGAGACTACATTTTTAAACAATGGACCCAAAATTTAATTTGTTCTGTTTAGTAAACATTGTAATACATTTTCAACATAACTGAGCCAACAAGAGATTTAGAAAGGTCCCAGAAATAGCCGAAATAAGTTTGGAATTTCTTTCTATAATCACAGCAAGTACAAAAAGGAATAGGAAATGCCCTGTATAGAAATTGGGGGGCGGGGAGTGTCAATTTCAGGTGTCTATGAAGAGTCTGATCGGATGTAAGCAAAATGCTATAGGAAAGAACACAATCTCTGCCTTGCTATTCCTACGCTCATTTCTGCCTTTAAATTCACTGTGCCATCCCTAGTGTTACAGAGGGCTTTAGTCAGAGCCCATTTGGAATACTGTGTCCAGTCCTGGAGACCTCACTTAAAAAAAAGATATTGATAAGATTGAGCAAGTCTAAAGATGGGCAAGAAGAAATTGCAAGATCTGAGGGACAAAACATATCAGAAGAGATTTGGGAAATTGAATATGTATGGCCTGGAGGACAGAAGGGAAAGGCAGGGCATGATTGAAACTTTTAAATATATTCAGAGTATGACTAAAGTTCTAGAAGGCAGTATTTTCAATATTAAAGCAAAAAATCAAGAAGACAGGGACATAACCTCAAATTGACATGAGGGAAGTTCAAAAGTAATGATAGAAAATATTACTTTACAAAAAGAGAAATGGAAGCTTGGAATTAACTTCCAGCCAAAGTAGTGGGTCAGTCATGAGTAACTGAGTTTAAACAGGGTTGGGATAAATATATGTCCATCATCCGACAAAAATTAAAATAGATAAATAAATAAGCATAGTAAAAAAACTCAAAGGTCAGACTTGATAGACCACTAGATCTTCTGCTGTCAGTTTCCTATGTTTCTGTACTAAGCAAAGATTAAACTCCAAGATTAAGCTCAGCAGAAAAACCCACTGGGAAATGCTGATTGTTGAAATTTGCTTGGAACACCAACTATCCAAAATGGTCATTTCACCCTCCTTTCTTTGTCCACAGGAACAAATGGAGCAGTTCCTATGTTGGGATCTCCCCATTGAGAGCTTTGTGGAGTCTTTCCAGCACAGCCGCATGCTCTCCCATCTTCGTCGCACTCAGCTGGAGAAGTTGCAGGAGATCCTGAAGGTGGAGAAAGCAAAAACTCCTGAAAAGCCAAGCCCGAGCTGTGAAGAGGAACAGCCTGCAGTCTCCCCAGCACTTCCAACTCCTCCTCCACCTTCGGCTCAAGCAGCCCCGGCTCAGAATAATGGGCCACCTCCTAAGGTCTTCCAGCTCCGCTTGGCACCGGCGTTCTTGATCCCCTCAGAGGCTGTGCTCCCCATCCCCATGACAGCAGCCCCTCAGAAGTGCTGCCTGCCCACTCTGGCCACCTCGCACTCCACCACTAACTTTGTGAGCTCTCCCTTGAGTCTGATTGGGCACATCCATTTGCCCCAGGCACACCTGCCTCACCAGCAGAAGAAGAAAGAGCCACCGCATCGGTAGCTGCCACAGCACCAATGGGACATTTTGACCAGAGCCTCTGACACCAGCTATGATGGGCCAGAGTCTGAGGTGTGATGCCAGCCTGCCAAGAACTCCACCTTCCCAGACTTGGTGGGAGTTAGGGGTGGGCGTATGGCAGAGAGCTGGCTCCCTTTTCTCTCTGGCTGCCAAAATAATTTAGATTCCATCTCCACTCTTCCCCTTCACCATCCCCCACCTCCCCAGGCAGTTTGGCTGGTCTGGGTTGATCCAGTGTTACTATATGTATAGGTGGCCAAGACCGCAGGGAGTTGTGCCCTGCCTCCCCCTTTCCCACTTGAGAAATAAGGAAAGTTATGTCGCTTCTTCCCCCCTTCTTTTTCGGGAGCCTGAATTCACCATCATGCACTCATTACGCCTATCTCTCGAGTTAGGTGGGGGAAAAAAAAAACATCTTGCAAACTGCTTGTTGCTTTTCTGGATGCTGGGTGTGATCGATTTCAGGCAGGGCTATCTCTAACCCCCTCCAGGCAGTCGGCCGGCTGATCTTCTCTCTCGCACAAGGGATTCCATTTCAGTAGCAAGTAGGAAGAGAACATACGTGGCGGGGGACGGGGGTGGGGGGTGGGTGGGGGTAGGGGATAGAGCACAGCACATTTCCAGGGGTGGAGAAAGGAAGGGTAGGCCAACTGCTTGGAGGGGGCAGTTTTTGGAGCTAAATTGCCCCCCTTCCTATTCATTTTTTCTACTGGGGCAGGGGGGTCTGCAGATGAAGTGGGGAGGGATCTATTGATGTGATGGGGGGGGATTGAGGTTGCAAAGCACAGGGTAGAACATTTTAGCCCAAAGTTTATGCCACGGCTAGAGAATGGGTTAGTACCAGCATAGGCACACGGTCTCAACAGGGTATGCATAAACGGGAGAGATGAGGCAAGCCCCACAATGCTCTATGGGGAACACGCCTTCCAGGATGGGTGGGGGAGGGAGCAAGGAAATATTTTCAAGCAAACTTTTCTCTTGATTCGATGTGCTTGCTAAAAAAAAAACAAAAAACAAAACCTGAAGGATGAAATTCTGGGGACAGCAGGGAGGAAGATTTGAACTGGGGAAAAAAAATAAGGTTCTCCTAATATTAATCCCTTCCCCTCGAGCAATTATAGGTGTGATTGGACTTAGAGGGTACAATGCAGGTGACGTTTAGCCATGCCAAGATCCCGTTGAAAGTGAAGGCAGAATAAATGGTGGCTAGGCGTGCCATTGGCTACATATCCCGTCTACAGCAAAACTCTCCTTGATTAGAATGTAAAATGGATCACTTTTTATATTCGCCTCTGTGGAGGCTGCCCACAGTATCTCTGAGTGAGTCACTGCTTTGGCTGTTCCTCTCTGCAGTAGCCTTCCAGGTTGTGGATAATACTGTACTGTTATTATTTCCCTGCTCAGGGATATAAGGGTGCATTCGGCCATTCCCAACAGACAGCCCCGGCTTCCTGACCTCCTCAGAGCTGGCCAGAAAATAAATTATTCTCTTCAGCCTGAGGTCAAGGTTGTTCGTAACACTTTTCTATAAAACTGAATTGAAAAAAAAAAATCAGAATTCCCAAGCCTTGAAATATCACTTTCAAATATCAAAAGTTCTTCGCTTTTCGCTTCTGTGCAATGAGGTTTTATTTCAGCTCCAGCAAGGCTGAGTTTGTGAAGACGCATAGTAGGACACCCATTTAGAGAAGGGCAGCTGAGCTAGCATGGGGTCGTGGCAGCCAACTGTGTCATTCCCATTAGTGCAGGGTTTCCCAAGTTTGACAACTTTTTAAGACGTGCAGACTTCAACTCCCAGAATTCCCCAGCCAGCCATGCTCAGTAGACAGATTGCCCAGGTTCACCAAGTGAGGATTGGCTACTTCCTGCCTCAGTGGGTAATGATGTCCTGCAACTGAACCCACCACAGCTGGTTTGGGGGACTGGGGGGTGGAAATTGTACCAGGAAGGATCCATTGGGCATCTTTTCAAATCCTGGCTTGCAAAACCAAGCCCCTAATCTTTGTATTAAAAGATTAGAAGGCAGGATGTTCTGTTGCAATGGGGGGAAGCGCCTTTAAGAAAAGCTGCTGCCACCATTTCCAGTTGTGGGATTTTAGTGTTCAGGCTTGATTTTTCTCTTTAAAAAAAAAAAAAAAAACAGAAAAGGAGGTGAAATCTAAATGAGTATCTTATTTTTCCTGCCCCCAAATAACAGGGCATTTCCCAACTCACAAAGGTACTGCTGCAGTCATCATGGGAACTTAATAGCAGTCTTCATGGGAACTGGAGCACAGGGTGGAGGGTGGAGTTATAAGGAGGACAAGGAAGGTTATCACAATGAAGGAAAGGATTTCTGCTCCTGGTATGAGATGCTGCCAGCATTCATTCAGGATCTTCCAGAACTGAAACCCTATCCTAGTCTCACCCCGATTAGACTTGGGAGGTCGGTCTCCGATTTCTCTCCTAAGCTAGAATATAAACGATCCCCAGTTCAGCTCCAGTCTTTTATATATTTTCTCCATTAGATTCACCAGCCAGTCAGTACAATAACGTATTGTCTTCAGGCAAGGACCAGCTACAAAACCCAGACAGCAGGGTGAACAAAGAGTAAAAGGCACAGGGTGGGTGGGTTGGTATGTGAAGCAATGCCATGTAATGCAATCCATTCCTGAGAATTCCCCCCACACCTTCCTGTCTTTTCCGAGGAAAGATGCTGGACAGCTAAAATAAAACATTGCACCAACTCGGTCTGAAATTTCAAACTCCCCAATTCAGTTGGAAAGGAACCCTATTTCCAAACTCGGGGTTTAATATAAAAAGTACCTTTTGCCAGAAAACGTGAGCCAAATTTTTGTTTGAAGTATTCATTGGCCAAGTTTAACATTTCACAGGCAGTTTCTTTTCCCTTGTATCCTTTAAGTCCAGCAGCATCTATAATTCATGTGGATGGGTCACACTCAAGGCCCAATGTATCTAGTCTGGCATTTTCTTTGTAACAGTCGCAGCCAATCAGAAGGCTCGGGAAAGCCTATGAATGGAGCATCTCTCAGTAGTTTGCTCCCAGCAACTATTTCTTAAAGGTATACTGCCTCTGAAATGAGAAGATCTGCTTTATGCTCTCATGTCTTAACAGCCAATGTTAGACGCCTCATTCATGAATTTGCTTCCATTGTTTAATTGCAAAAAAAAAAAAAAAAAAACGAAAGAAAGAATAGAGGAAGAGGGCATTACATTAGGAGAATATTTGTGCCAGCGTTTACAAGGATGTTTGAGTTATCGACATTTGCTTGAAAATTTCCACTCAAATCTATTTCAGCTCCCAAGAAAAAGGGAACAAGAGAAGGCCATTTCTCAAGTATATGTTCATTCATTTAAATGCATGCAAATTTAAAGTCACTAGTTTTCTAGCATTGATGCTGAATTGTTTTTATTTTTGATGGCTAGGTTCAAAAGCAAAATAGCCTGCTGTGATAACCTGGTTTGGCCCTTGCAGGTGCCCAGATCCTGGTTTTCTTCGGTGGGAAGCAGGAGTGGGTTCTCATTGACCAAAAGAGCAAACCGGTCCTACCATCGAAAACAATCCTCAGTATCACAAACAAGCCTAGAGGCCACAACACGCTCTTGGAATGTAAATCTGCTCCTTCAATTTACCACAAGATGGAAGGGACAGCAGGAGGGGAGGAGGGGCCATTTCCAGTCTCCTCTACCTCTCGGACTTCACTGGATCCCCTCCCTCAATGACGTAATGCACAAGCCGGAACTGGTTCTTCTTCTTTTTTTCTTCTTTTTTTTTTCCTTTGGGGACTTTGCTGCAAAACTTTATACATGTGTGAAAGGGGGGGTGTCTTTCCCAGGGGTTATCCGATTCTGGCAGTGCCCCCAGCAGCTTCAAGGTAGACCTCATGCTGTCTTCGTGAACGTTTTTTTCCATGTAATGTTTTTTGGAAACATAAGTGTGGAAACATAAATGTGGAATATATATATATATATATATATATATATATATATATATATATATATATATATATATATATATATATATAATATTAAAATATTCTTTGGAATAAATTTAAATACTACATTTCTGTATGCAGCGTTTTCAAAGCTTGTTATTCTATATGTGGGAAAGGGCACCTTGGAGGGCCATGGTTTTCACAGGAAGGCAGAATATGTGTTGCTTTTGTCTTTATGTTGGGGTTCCCTTGGCAGGAATTTCCAAGACTGGGTCTTCCCCTACACTTCCTGTGGTTAAATATTGCGATAGGCCCAAATAATCATATTAGGGTTTAAGATTATGTTGGTTCCCAAAACATGCTGAATTATCAACCACTTGATGCTATTTTACTAGTGTCTAGCGTTTTATGCCAATTCAGAAAGTTACTATGTTTACCTAAGTATGGTTGCACATTCAGATCCATCACATATTCATTCTGGAAATATGCAGGCCAGTCTGTGGGCAGCCTTTGCCAGCTTTATTTGAAAGCATAACATGACTTGGCTTTTCCTTATTATGGATTGTCTTCTCCTACTACTAGGCACTGTGTATCCAAGTCGCAAAAACTTCGCTCAGAAAAATGAATTATTCGTTATCTAGCGGCTCAGATATAAATGTCTTTCTAAAGCTGAAGTGAAGGGCTGCTGGGTAAGTGTCAATTCGTTCCCTAAATCAGTGTCTCTTAATCTTGGCATGTTTACAATGTGTGACTTCAACTCCCAGGAGACCCCAGTAGTAATTCTCACTGGGGAATTTTGGGAGTTGAAGTCCACACGTCTTAAATTTGCCTAAGTTGAGAAATACTGGGGAGAGTATCTATTTGAGCATAGCCTCCAGAGAAAAAAATGGCCCACTTAAAAGCTGTAGCAGTGTCCTCTGCTGATCGGATGAAAATCCAGCTGAGAGTTCCACAGGTGCCGGGCAGGAGGCTACCGGAGAGGTTTCATTCCAAGGGATTAAGAGGAGGCAGGGAGGCAGCACAATCTTCTAGCTATTGCTGCAAATTAAGATTTGGCCTAAGCACCAGGTCAGCTGAAGGGGGAAAGTAGGAGGGAAGGTGGGAATAGATTCTGATTGAATAAAAAGTATTATTTGTGCCCCGAAGCACATTGAATTTGGCTGCTTCTCCAGGGTCCTGAATGGAAGTAAATATGCATTATGACTTGGACTGTATCAACACTAATGACTGGATTTGTGCAAGAGCTCAATTTCATGCCAGATCTGTTAAAAAGAGTAGATACCATATCCATGTTCTAAATAAAACAACTTACAATGTCAATAGATTGGTCTAGATAAGTTACCAATTGGCACCTGCCATGTATAATAGGGAGCCAGTGATAATTGACTTATTCCTAGAAGATTGCTTTAAAGCTTCTTGAGAAAAATGTGAGCAAAACAATTAGGAAAAAATAATTACAGTGACATGCTTATTCTTATTAATTGCTACTATTAATACAACAATATTATTTATAGCCTTAGACCCCTGCAATTGACAAGTACAAAAGTAAAAAAAAAGTGCTGTACTTCCCCACAGCCCTGAAATGAATAAATAATTCTAATAAGAGAGAACAGTATAAAAATAGTATGTTTATCTCTTTATCACCTTGGTATCTGTTGTTTTAAACTGACTGCAAACAGAATTTAATCCTGGAGATCCAGCTGGAATTCTCTTTCAAGCAGAATTCAGTGGATGAGCATCCCAGTGTCTTTCTTAGTCTAAGATATCTTGCAGGGTCGTTGTGTAGATGAATTAGGACCACTGAATTCTATGCCAGAGAGGTAAGATAAAAGTAGAATTGACTTCAGTTCCTGAGTCATAGATACACACACACTTAAGGAAAGCATTTTTGTACAGAATGCCACTATTGAGCCCAATGGACATGAGTAAGAAACACTAACTAATCTCTCAACTCAACTGTGTTAGGTTTCAAGGCATAATTTTCTTGTCTTTTTCTAGAAATCCAGTATCAGGTAATGGTTAACTTCTCAGGTGTGCTTAAGGATCTGAGAAAACAAAGGAGGAGAAAGACCCTGGGATTTAAAATCCAGGGAGACACGGTTTTATCAGAAGGAATAAAAAGTGCATTGAAGAGTCTTGGTGGTGAAGAGGGGAAGTAGATGGGTTTTGCATTCTAATCAAGCATCCAATGACTGAATGAATAGATCCTGCTTTAGCTAAAACGTGGAGAGGACCCTGTGTTCGAATAGGGTTCACACAATACACTAAACTAGTGTTTCTCAATCTTAAAAGTTCTATGGATGAGGAATTATGGGAGTTTAGGTCCACATATCTTAAAAGTTATGGAGGTTGAGAAACACTGCACTAAAACAAAAGCAAATGTTCCAAAGTACGGACTTAGCACAAGGTCTGAATCCAGTAATGACGCCATTGGCCACACAATATGAATTAAAGGCAAATTACATTATGCACATGATTTGTTGGATGACATAATGGCCTACATGATGTCACTTGCTCCATTCTATGAACATCCATTTATTATTTTCCGTCTGATGCCATTTGATAGTTGCTACAAAATAAGACATGCCTAGAATTGGAAAACTGGGCTGCTCTGGCGTTTATACTGTTTGGTTGCAATAGTATTTAATATCTCTGATGCTTATAAAAATAACTTGTATTGCTCAGGTTTTTTTGTTTGTTTGTTTGTTTTTTTGCATCCTGTCTGCTATGTCGATCGTGGCATGGCATTAAAACGTTCACAAACCTTTCAGATACTATGTGGGCAACATAACTGGTTAGTGAAGATGTCATCTGTGTTCACCTAATATCTAAGTATAAACAAACCAACTGGATTGGATTTACAATTGAGACACCATTCCCCAAGTCTAACCCATATTACTGTCACTAAGCTTAGTAAATCAAATCAAGTTTTTATTAGAGCGGTAGGCCAGCGTAAAGAGGATGGGACACAGTCAATTGAAAAGCATAGAAGATATATCAGATCTAAAAAAATATGAAACACTACAAGATATTAAAGCAGAAAGTATACAGGCAGCCCTTAACAACCACAATGGAGAGCAAAATTTCCATTGCTAAATAAGGCAGTTGTTAAGTGAGTTGCACCCATTTTATGACCTTCTTTGCTATGGTCGTTAAATGAATCACTGCAGTACTTACATAACGCAAAGCCAACTTTCTTAAGCAAAGCCAATTTTCCCCATTGACTTTGCTTGTGGGAAGCCAGCTGGGAAACTGCAATTGCCAGTGGTGATCACCTGACCCCAGACCATTTGCAACCATCATAAATACACGCAGGTTGCCAAACGCTCAAATTCTGATAATGCAATGGTCATAAATGTGCAAATTGGTCATAGCTCATATTTTTCAGTGCCATGTAACTTTGGTCACTAAATGAATGGTTGTAAGTCAAGGACAACCTATTCGTGAAAGTCTATGAGAAACTAAAAGAAATGGTAGGACTAAGCTTACTATGTTTTGAGAATGCATCTTCTAGATCAGGGGTGTCAAACTTGCGGCCCGCGGGCCAAACGCATCATGTGATGCCCCTGCCCCTGCCTGGTTTAGCGAAGGGGGGAGGAAAATCCCAAAACATCACGCAATGCCGCCATGACGACGCAAGTTTGACACCCCTGTTCTAGATCTTCACCGAATCTGATTAAGGATTTATTATTTTCTGTAGCCAACTGTACAAGGAGGTTTGAAGAAAGGGGGAGGTTGGAGATGATCTTCTAGAATCAGGAAAAGATAGTAGTGTTGAAAAAAAATAATTAGAAGCTAAGAAATATGATGTCCATCAAAGCAGTAGTCTGAGAACATTTGCCTTGAAGCAATTAGTTTCCTAAGCAAATTCCCAGCCATTGTGGGGGTTATATTTCTCTTTCCTTGGAGAGCCTAAACAACAGATTCCTTTTATATTGTCCTCAGAACAGTCCTGTGAGTTGTGACTCAGAATGTGCGTCTGGCCAGAGTCAGTCATGGTTGTGGGTAGACTTGAAAGTGAGTCCTGCTGGCCCAGCTCCAGTCCTTGAACACTCCACTCCAGTCCAGTGGCTTTCCATTCGCCTCAGTTTTTCCGTGGTGGCCAGGAGCCAACACACAAGGGAGCTGATGCTTGCATTTTTAAGCTCAGTATTAATTCCACACAGGCTGGGATCAGTTGGAAGGACTTGGGCCAGCAGCCTGGAGCCCTCCAGGATAAATGGACAGGGAATGTTCAATCTCACAGAAATCTGCATTGCCAAAGGCTCATGCGCATAGAATGGGAGCAGCTGGCAGAGAGTTCCCTTGGCACGGCCAGCCATGCTGTTTAGGGGAAGCACCAGACAAAATATTGGCAAGGTGCTACAAGTCGGATAAACAGCGACATGTTTGAAAGCGGGGGGGGGGGGAGTATTTTGAATATTACTACTAATAAAACATAAAATGTGCATTTAATTAACAAGCACTGGATATAACCACAAACCAACAGCAATAATAAGAAAACACAGATAAAGGCAGAAGCTACAGAGGCCTTATTTCTTAGAGTCCAAGTAATTTTAGGGAAGACTCTTGAAGAGAATTCCATCCCAAATTCAAGATTATGTTCCAGGCTGTGTTTTGCTTTGTTTGCTAGTAGAAAGAGAAGGCTTTATTTATTATTTATTCATTTACTGAGGCTTACAAACCACTCTAATCCAAAAGGACTCTGAGCTTCCCACTTTTACTATTGGTAGATTCATGTACCATGGGGTTTTTCATTAAAATAGCTTTGAAACAAATTCACAACCTGGTTTAGTCTAACAGTAACAAGAGTTGGAAGGGATCTTGGAGGTCATCTAGCCCAACCCTCTGCTCATGCAGGAGACTTGTACTAGGGATTCGAACCGCCGAACTGCCGACCTTCCTGATCGACAAAGCTCAGTGTCTTAGCCACTGAGCCATCTAGTCAGGCTTTTAAATAGCAATTCCTTCAAACTTCCTGAAAATTCCTTTCCTGAAACCCTGTCTTTGCTTTTAGGTCTGGGGTTAAGATGATTGGTGAGCCCGTTGGTTTTGGGGGTGTTATACTGTGTCATTCAGGACATGCACTTTTTTCTTTTGTTGTTGTTCATGACTTTTAATATGTAAGCTTCCCAAAATTGTTTAGAATAGGGTAACCTTTAAAATGGCAGGGAGGGAGGGAAGGAAGGAAAGAAGGAAAGGAAGAATTGAGAGTCTTTTGGAGTACTAATGGTGTTTATGATACAGCTAGATTAAAGCCTTCCAGATCTCTTACTTGCTGAGTTGCCATGCAGAAAGGGAAAATCCAAACCTGCAAAGACAGAATTACAAAGGGAAAATGGAAAGTTCAATACAGGAAAAGATTAAATGACTTGAGTAAACAGTAACTTGCTAGCCAGCAACAAATTAAAATAGAGTGGATTGAACACTGACATAAAAATGACAGAAGAAACAACGTTGATTTCACAGTCGGGAAAAATACAGCAATGACAGTACTTGGATAAAATGCAGTTAGTGACCAAATAATATGAATTAAGAGCCTTGGTGGCGCAGCAGACTAAAGCACTGTTAAGTAACACCAGCTGCCTGCAATTACTGCAAGTTTAAATCTCACCAGGCTCAAGGTTGACTCAGCCTTCCATCCTTTCGAGGTAGGTAAAATGAGGACCCGGATTGTGGAGGCAATCAGCTGACTTTGTATAAAAAAGAACACACTTGGGGGGCCTGAAAGCCCTACTAAGCAGGTATTGTTGTGAGCCGCCCTGAGTCCTATGGAGATAGGGCGGCATACAAATCAAATTAAATAAATAAATAAATATACAAAAGTATGAAGGCTATTGCTTAACACATTGTAAGCCGCCCTGAGTCTCCGGAGAAGGACGGCATATAAATCGAACCAATAAATAAATAAATAAATAAGATGAAACGCTATATTCAAGAGTTTTCCATGCGCTTGGTATATATTCCAACAATTGATGCAGACCAAAAGTAGGTTGATGAATTGTATGGTCAAGTTCAATTTTTAATAGACAGAATATGTATGATGTAGAGCTTCTAGTAGGAGTCTGGAATGCCAAAGTTGGAAATAGTAAGGAGGAAAGCATACTGTATGGCCTAGGAAAGCAAAATGAAGTAGGAGTACAATTTACCAGTTTTTGCCAATCTAATTATTTTTTAATTCTTCAAGCCAAGCAAAGGGGAAGAACACTCTCAACCACTTTCCACAGTATCGTCTTGAGTATAGGTAGTCCTCGACTTACAACAGTTAGCTTAGTGACCAAAGTTACAACGGCACTGAAAAAAGTGGCTTATAACCATTTTTCACACTTATGACTGTTGCAGCATCCCCATGGTCACATGATCAAAATTCAGACGCTTGACTACTGACTCATATTTATGACGGTTGCAGTGTCCCAGAGTCACGTGATCACCTTTTGAGACCTTCTGAAAAGCAAAGTCAATGGGGAAGCCAGATTCACTTAACAACTGTGTTATTAACTTAACAACTGCAGGGATTCACGTAACAAATGTGGCAAGAAAAGTCATTAACTGGGGCAAAATTCACTTAACAAATGTCTCATTTAGCAACATAAATTTTGGGCTCAATTGTGGTTGTACGTCGAGGACTACCTGTATATACTCAACTTTGCTAAGGAAATGATCAGGAATCACTTCACTGTGCTGAACCTTACTCACAGGGAACCAGAGGAACTGTGAAATGAATTCAAAGAAGTTGTTATGGATGATTATGAGAAGAGACTATGAAATAGGGAGCAAACAAGAAAGAACAAATGGTGGAAATTGTGAAGAAGACAAGCAAAACTAAAGTCAGGAAGGCAAAGATCTCAAGAATGAACTTAACAAAGAATTTTGGAAAGCTCTGAGAAAAAAACAGGAGCAGTATTAGACCAATATCTCTAAAGAGATAAAGATGGAAGCAGGTAGAATATAACAAGGAAAGTCTTCCAAAATATCTCCAAACTCAGAAGGAAGTTCCAATCTCAAATCAGCCTCAAAGAACAGGCAATAATTGACTCAAAGAAGAGCAAAGAAAGATAGAAGGTGCTTAAGTTCTGTTCAATAGAGGTGTCGATATCTAAGTCATCTTAGAAAATATTTAATCGTAATCGTAATTGTAAATATATCTATTTACAAGAATCTCCAATATTTAAAAAATGAAGCTAGATCAGCACTCCAGTCATTATCAAATCAGACATCTACAGCAATTGGTGGAATATCTACAAAAATGTGGCAAACAGTGGAAGAGTCAGTAAAAACTGTAACTAAATTATGCCAGCAAATCCGGAGAACAAGTATGGCTAACAGATTGGAAACAGTCAGTTTACATACCAACACCAAAGAAAGGAGTCTGAAAAGTATTATATGAGTGTGCAGAGTATTGTATGACATCCTTAATGTCACATGCTAGCAAAACAATGCTAAATTAATCCAATTCAGAGCTCTACATGGAAAGGGGGATATTACGTGTTCAGTCTGGTTTTAGAAAAGACTAAGAACAAGAAACATTATTGCTGATGCATGCCGAATAATTGGGAAAGCCAAACAATACTAACAAGAAATCAATGTGTGTTTAATTGGTTATAAAACAGCCCTCAGTTGTGTCAACTATGTCAAACTCTGGGATGTTTTGGGGAATCTAGAACATCTCATTGGTTCAACAGTTGTGACCCAGGCCCAAGTAGGTAGTAATCGACGCAAAAAGTTCCAAAACAATCAGACTTTATTAGAACAGCTGAGAATAAACTTATTCTCAGCATAGTCCAAACTAAATTAAAACAAACTCTTCATAACACAAATTCTTCAGTCTAATCACCAACCTTGGTATAATTAGCCAAACTGCCAAAGGCTTCTCTTGGCAAAAGTTCAAAAGCAGAAGACGCCGACAAGAGATAAGTGCAGCAAGACTATCAACGTTGTTTTCCAACAAAGAGCCCAAGAGCCGTTGCTGGTCTTTTAAACCTTATGGGAGGGGCTAATCATCTCTTGGCCCTACTCCCAAGTCGTCCTCTTTGCTTTAGCTGCTCTTGCCTTCTGGCAGCTCTTCTCATACGTGCACTAGGAACAGGCTCCTCCTGTTCCTCTGCCTCTCTACTGTCAGCCTCTGGAGGCTCCGGAGTCCGCACATCACTCCCCGATGGCCCTGGCCCCATCTCTGCCTCTGACACAGAGCCCTCATCCGGGCCTTCCCCAGCCTCCAGGACTGGCCCATGTTCTTCCTCAGCCTCATCACTGTCCAACTCCGCTGCCAGCTCCGCAGGCTGCTGGCAAACCACAACACTGTGAAACCTGTACAAAGGACAGGAAACCATGGTCTAGATCAGCGGCCCTCAACCTTTTGGGCACCAGGGACTGGTTCCGTGTAGTGAGATTTTTCCGCGAACCGGAGGAGGCGTGGTTTCATCTGCTGCCTGCATCTCACAGATGGGGCTTCACTTGTTTGCATGGCCCAGTTTCTGGCATGCCGTGAACCAGTGCCAGTCCATGGCCCAGAAGTTGGGGACCCCTGGTCTAGATGGGACATTATGAAATAGACTTGCTCCAGGTCAGCAAAGGAATGAGACTAGGCTGCATACTCTCTCCTTATTTATTCCATCTCTGTGCTGAATATATAGTAGAAAATGCAAAGGATCTGCAAACTCAAGTAATGAAAGTCCAGGAGCAGCCAAAAGAAATGGGGCTAAGTTTATTATAAGTTTAATTTAAGTTTAATATAAGAAAGATCGAAATAATGACAACAGGTAGAGCAAACAGCTTTCAAACTGACAATGAAGACATTGAACTGAAGCTCTTAGGATCATCTATCAACACAAAAGTCAAAAACTAGCACCTGTTAGGATAGCAGTGAAGGCGATGCGGGAAAAATATTGAGATGCTATGATCTCTCTCTGTCTGTAAAGATCAGAGTAATTCAGCCAGTGGCTTTCCTTCCTTTCCTACGAATATGAAGGTTGGACTTCAAAGCAACATAATAGAAAACATGTTTAAGCTTTTAAATTTTGGAGTTGGAGAAGACTGCTGAGAATACCATAGCTAGCCAAGAAAAAAAAGATAACAGAGGAAATCAATGTAGAATTCTCACTTTAGGCAAAAATTATCATTCTTAAATTATAGTAGTTTGGACATCCTTATTATTTGCACATGATATATGGCCTGGTTATCCAAGGTTATGCTGTACTGCAATTGTTTCTGACCACCTGGTATTCAGAGCAGGTGCACTCTACGTATCTACTATTAAACCACTAAACTTCTGGGGCCAAGAAAGTGTGCCTTCTCTGTCACTGCCCCCACTCTAGAATAGCAACCCCCAGTGATAAGAAAGGTGCCCACTTCCCTGGCATTCCAGAAAACCCTTAAGATCTGACTCTCTTCCCATCAAGGGGTTTGTGTTCATTGATGCGTCGGTGGAGCCACAAATTAGTATTGTATTTATTGTTCTGGTGGTTTTAGTCTAGATCATCTATTTATGTGCTTGTTTTTATTGTTCTTTGGATTTTGTAAGCCGCCCAGAGTTTAATGGAGTGGCTGGCTGTAACAAATTTAGTAAATTATTAATGCAGCATTATTAAATTTTGTTTGTAAACAATCAGTTCTCTGAGAAAATGAGACACAATAGTTAATACCTCCTCTCCTATGTCTATGATACTACACTACCAATAAAAATAATTTATAAGAAAGAACATAACAACTCAGCATAGTTGAGGTTGTCATTTTGAGGGTAATGGCAGCAAACTATATTTCTCCCACAATTAGAAGAACTTATGCCAGTGATACCAAATAAATTGGTTGCCAGTCAACACAACTGAAAGTTGCCAGGGCTAGAGACAATTGATGTATAAGATGCCACTCCCCACGACCTGATCAAACTCCAAAACCAAATTCTAAGGTTTCATAATTAGGTCTTAACAAATTTACTCATTTGGCGTTGGGGTAATTGTCTTCTTTTGGCCATTTGACAGAAATGTCACACATCTGAATTCAAGCAATGAGGGTGTTTCAAACCACATAGAATACATGTTTCAGAGTCAATTTCATAAGGAGCAGATTTGAAAGAACTTGAGATGTCAAGGGTGGTTCATGGACTACTCTAGGTATATGACAGGTGTATTGTTCATTCTTGGCATGTGACGTCATGGTAAGAATGGCTTGCACCGACACATACCTCTAGGTTCAAAATAACACCAGGGTAGCTCACAGATCACAACGTCTCTATTGTGAAAGCCTCGCTAGCACACCAGACGTAAACTTCAGTCCTTTAATTCAGGCTGTTCCCACAAGTCCATTCAAATGAAGAATAGAACCAAAGTTCAGCCTTGCTTTGAGTTCCTGGGCTCTCCCACATTAGAAATCAAGCAGAGCTTGTTCAAATTGTAGCTGGTAAAGTTGGCTGGATCCCCATCCTCACAGAAATCTCAAGGGACAGGTTATTTTGCTCGTGTACTGGCTGCTCAGAAACTGCTGATGGAGAGAAGGGGAGGGGAGTCATCTTAGCCCTCTATCTGCTTAGGTTGAGCAAGAGAAAGAAAGATCTGCTTCTCATTTGCCAATGGGTAGCCCTTGGTTACAGGCAGCAGCCGCTGTCTCTGGGATGCCAGTCAGGCTCTGCTATTGGTGGAGAGGGCCAGCCAGGCTCTCCAACTTGCTGATGGGCCACCCGTTGCCTTGGCAACAGCAGCATCCAGATACGCTTGTGAAGGCAAGGCAACAGAGATTCTGCAAGCTTCTCCAGAAAGCCCTAGCGACCACCATGCAGTTCCACCTGAACCTAAGCCACACAATGCAAGATTGGTAGGGAGGGGTGTGTGTGTGTAGAATTCCTTGAAATGTTGCACAGAATGCCTAGGAGATCCTAGCAGGTATATTTCAGTGTACTGTCATACTGCAGGAAATCTTACAGCAGGTCTCACATGAAATAGTATTATTATTTCAGCGGGGGGGGGTGGTGGCGGCGGCGGAGAATGACACTAAAAAAGCTAGGAAGCTTTCATTATGGGCATCTTATATTCTCTGTCGCCATGCTTCATTTAACACAGGGATTGGTGTTCAGCTATGAAGTGTGTACACTTTTAGAAAAGTGCCCCTAAATGTGAAAGGCTGGTTATATGACAAGTCAAAATGCTATTTGCTGATTTATGATTTATCATATGCTCTTGTGCAATACTGCTTCAGAGTGCTTTTTTTTCCTCCACTATTACATCAGTTATTACAACGTCTAAACTGGCTTCTGTATCTTCCAAGGAACTTTATTTGAAAGTGATCCTTAAAACATCCTAGGTATGAAAAGGAACAACAATCTGAAATGTCTCCAAAACCGGCATCTAATGGAAATTACCTGCAGAGCAACAATCTAAAAACAATTCAAATAAATTAAGCTAATTACAAAGAACACACACACACACACACACACACACACACACACATATATATATATCACTCCTAGTCTGGTGGTTCTTCATATCCAAGAGAATCGCTCTTTTTTTCTAGTTTGAGATTGATGGCTGCTTTTATGACAGTCATCAATCACAAGGAACTTATTTCCTCTCACTATCCATATATGGGGATTCATTCTTCTTAAATTCAGCTAGTTCAAGAACAAAGCACTCTAGCTTATGAATCTAAATGATTTCACTAGCAGTTGTAGATCAGTACAGTACTAGGACTCCCTCTATAGTACTGTTTAGGAACAACATTCCAGTTTTTGAAAACAAAGGAGAATTGCTATAGGGGAGGGGTTATTGGCTAAAAACTGAAAAAGGGCAGGCGCTTTTTCACTGTCATCCAGACTAGGAGCAGACAGCAGAGCTGACAGTTTAGGAGACTCAGGATGAAAATCATACAGGAAGGAAAAAAGAAAGATGGGGTTTACACCTATGAAGGACTAAGGCTACAAGGGAAGACGTGTTTACAAAGAACTAGATGTATTTGTACAATATACTAAATTTGGCTTGTGTTTATGTTCTGGTTTCTGGGATTCCATTATGCAATCCCATTGTTTGATTTAATGATTTAATACACAGTGTGAAAATTGGATAATTCAATTACACAATTGTTTGGGTGGGTCAGTGAAGAAACATGATAAATAAAATAGTTTAAACAATACCGTGTAAATGCAGTTTTAAGTGGGGGGAGCCCTGGAAAAATTACTGCAAGGAACACAATCTTCAATTAAAAAGCATATTTTGGCACTATTCTAAGTCAATGTTAGACTTCTGTGCCTTCCGCCGTGCCCTTAAAACCTTCTTTTTTCAGCAAGCCAGGCTGGCTTAACTCTTAAATGTTTTTAATTGGTTTGTTATTGTTTTTAATTACGGGGCCAAATTTATATATCTTTTTAATAGTATTTTAATGTTTGTAGTTTATGTTTTTATTTGACTGTACACCGCCTTGAGTCCTTAGGGAGAAGGGCGGTATATAAATCTGATATAAAATAAATAAATAAATAAATAAAATGTTAATGTAAAAGATAGCTCAATAATAATGTATGCATCATCAATCTTTGCGCTTTTGAAGTTTTAAAACAAAGTATGTGTGTATAAATATATGTGTGTGGCTTGAACGTTTTGTTAAGGAAACCACAGTACAGCTATACAATACAATCTGCAAAAAGCCCACAGTGGTCAGTTTATACAATTAAATTATATTTAGAATAAAGACATGATTGGCTCTCAGTACCAGAAGTCAAACTGTCCAGAAACTGTCCGTCTATTTGAATGCTTAACAAAAACAAAACATTTGCTTTTAAGATTCAAATTTCTTTCTGTATTTTTACATTCTGCAGCAGCCTTGCACCCAAATCCAGGACAAGTCTCAACAATAGTATAAACATGCCCGTGCAAAACCAGCAACATTTCAACCCCTGTGAAAAGAAAGAAAAAACCACCTCAAATCCTTCTACTCTCGACTCAAAGTAAGAGGAAGAATTTCATGCTATAGAAGTGGCATCTGGTGATAATATTTTGCATGGGGCAAGCACCTATATTCCTTCTCCCGAGGGTGTTAAGCATGGACAATTAACTACATAAAACTATGCCTTGTTTCAAATCCTTCTAAAACTGTAAAGTCCTCTGGGCGCTAGATGAAGGTTCCCCAAGAGTCTGCTCATGTACCCCAAAAGCTGCTGAGTGCCCTGCAGCAGAAAGTTCACAAATGTCTCGCCACTGTTTTTCTGTTTTCGCCGGGTCAGCATGCGAGGTTAGCACAACTTTCTTCTCTCTTCTCCTCACTGGTATCTGAGTAGGATGATGACGCTGGATAGAAACAGCATGAGGAGAAAACTTTCGAAGAGTCTGTGCTCGTCCTCCTTCATGTTCTCTTTGCGCCTCTGCAATTCTTGCTGCTTCAGCCGCATCAGGCGCTCCCGTTCCAACTGCTCGCCATAATGGGCTCGGTAAAACTCATCGAAGTTGAAGATGGGCTTGCCTGAAGGGGGGGCAGAGGTGTAAGGAGACTTGCTTTTGGATATTTTCTGAGCAGTAGCTGCTGCTGCTGCTTTACTTTTGCCAGAGGGCTTCTTGGCGTTGGAAATGTCCTTCTCGGTGAGGAGGCCACGGTCATACTTCTTGCGCAGGCTGAGGCTGCCCAACACCTGATAGGCCTGAGTGATGTGGATGAAGCGATCGGCCGCCTCCACGCTGCCCGCATTGCGATCCGGGTGATAGAGAAAGGACTGTCTGTAGTAAGCGGATTTAATTTGGGCCTGAGTAGCGCTGCTTTGCACTCCCAGCAATTCGTACAGGTCCTTCGGGCCAGCACGGCGCCAAACGTTTCCTCTTCCTTCCCTTTCCTGGCCGTTATTACCCTGGCCAGGACCACCTGATCGCCCACGAAAGGCGACGGGAAAGACAAGGGTAGGCAGCGCTGCTCTGGGCCTAAGACCGGCTCCATAGGACGACCAGAAGAGATCTGAGGCGAGGACAGAAGAGGCCCTTGACTGGCGCTGCGATCTTGCCAGGGCCATAGGCGGCGTCTTTAAAAGCCGACGGCGACTCGCTCGCCCGCGACCTCTGCCATCTTGAGTTACCCGACCGCCTTAAGCAAAATCAACCGGTAGTCCAGAAAGGGAAGCCCATTGGAAAATTCTTCCTGGCCGGCCAAAAGGCGAAACGTAGTCAGCTATTGGTCAGCTCTTGATGGACGTGGCACGCAGCCACTAGCAAGAAGCAGGGATAAGGCAGCACGACCTCTGCCATCTTGAGTTACCCGACCGCCTTAAGCAAAATCAACCGGTAGTCCAGAAAGGGAAGCCCATTGGAAAATTCTTCCTGGCCGGCCAAAAGGCGAAACGTAGTCAGCTATTGGTCAGCTCTTGATGGACGTGGCACGCAGCCACTAGCAAGAAAGCAGGGATAAAGGCAGCGCTAAAGAGAGACGGCGCGTCTCAACGCGTGGAATGACCACGGCGCATAAGCGAAGCGGTCTCAATGTGGTTTCGTTTCCGGTAAGAGCGGGGAGGAGGGAGGGGGAAGGAGAGCGTGTTCTGCAGACAGACAGGGAGCTTGGCCAATTCAAGAGCTGGTAGGTGGGACAAAGGCCGATACGAGGTGGAAAAGAAAAAAGTACGTCATACGCAGCGTTGATCTGTCTGATGAACGCTGTTTCCACGTCACCCCACGTATCCACCAATGGGAGCGCCTTATAGGGTGGGTTCGGAATCCAAAGAGTCTGAATCGAAGAGTAGCAGAAGCTGCGTAGTTTGCGACTTTTATTGGCAGCAGCTCAATGGGACGCGAGAAGAATTTAGTGCCGCCTAGCACCGTCCTGTTATTAAGCTTCTTAATAAAGATTGCTTGATGGGGTCCTATATTATATATTATAATTATAATAATTATAATTATATAATAATATATATAATATATAATATATTATCCCATCTATATAATATAGTTGCTATATTAACATAACCGTATTAACCACGATCGTTAACCCTAACAGTTGCATTCGGACAATATGGTATTAGAAACGCAATTGGTTTTAACTTTTTGTGGTTTAGCTAACCGTGGGTTAGCTGGTTATTCAGTATCCAATAATTCAGTATAATTATTTTGCACGTACATAACCTCGCTGGACTCCCATGTGGTGATAGCCTGTGTTCTTAACTATAGTGTTGAAAAACCCATAGGTGATTGGACTGATTTGAAATGCTATGCTTTATGCCGTGGTTTGCAAATTACAGTTGCTGTATTCATGGATTATCTAAATCGGAATGAAACAAGCCCAATTATAAAGCATGTCATGATGTGTGAACACAATCTCTTGTCTCGTTTTATAATACAGTAGCTTAAACCTTGAATTATAGCAGTGTTGTGGCAGTTGAGGTGGGCAGTAATTACATTATATTTTGCATTATGAGTAACTTGGAAGACTTCACATACTATTCAGGGAGCAGATCCTGAGTCTGAAAACAAAGTAAGGGAGTCTTGGTTCTTTTCAGTTGTAGGAAGTTAGCACCCACCTTTCTCCTAGAAAAATGAAATATTCTAGGAAATATTAAAAAGGCAGAATATTATATTTCCTTGGATGAGAAATGGGGAAACATGTTTTTTAGGCAGGAAGCAGACTCACTCAATAGCCCCCACCCTCCTCAACAGCCCAGAGCAGATGTCAGCACTTAAGAGATAAAGAGATGGCTAGGTCTATCCATAAGCAAATACCCTCATCCAAGATCCAACAAAGGTAGGATTAGCCCTCAACCATAATAGGAATTGCCCAAAGCCCCTTCATTACATCACCCAGCAAGATTCAACCAAGCCTAGGACTCAAAACAACTGACAAAGTTACCCCTGCAGGGCCTTATGGGAGTCTGACAACCAATCATAATACATTTCTTTCATAGGAACAGGAAGCAAGTTCAAAGCCCAAGAGAGGGTATAAATATATCTCACTCTCCACTCCATGTGGTCAGCTATCCAGGACTTCAAACCATGTGGTCCTATCCACCATTAAACCATCCTTCCAAGCAGTCTCCATGTTTCCAGTGCCTTTCTTCCCACTTGGAACTAAATCCAGATGGACATTTCTTCCAATACAGTCATGGTTAGATGATAAAACTAGATTTCTCTTCTCTGATAAATACTTGACCTTTTACTCCAAAGTTGTGGTGGAAGAATGAAGAAAAAAATAATTTCTACTTGTAGGGTCATTTGTCCATCTCTGGTTGAATGTAAACTAATGAGATTAATATAGGCACCTGTAACAAGCTACAGTGATGTCAAAATGACATATGCATTATTACACTTTCAAAATTATGTAATTATGTAGTTTATTTTACATTTATTGATTTTAGAGAAAGCACTCAAATGTAGTTCAGTCAAACACCTAGGATGTGTACTTTGCCTATAGAGTCAGCGATGACTCCTACATAACCCCTACATGGCCCTATGAGAATCTGACAACAGCCAATAGAATACATGTTCTTGCATAGGAACAGGAAGTTCAAGTGTAAAGCCCAAGAGAAGGTATAAAAAAACCCCTCTCAACTCTTATGTGCTCAGCTGCCCAGAACCCATGTGGTTCTGCTTCCTCATTAAACCTTTTCAACCAGCCTCCATGTTTCTAGTGTCTTTCTCTCAGCTTGGAACTGAACCAGATGAATATTTTTTCCCACAAAAGGATTAGCTGGTGACATCACTTGCCCAGGGGATGCAGAGTTGGGGGCTCCTTTCATGTCCCGTTAATGTCAAGTATCAAGGTCATATTGTTGGTAACTCAGCTATGCTGATGCTGGAGGAAAGAAACAAATGAGAGGGAGAGGAAAGAGCACAAGGGCCTGCAATTTTCTCCAGCAGCCTGCTCGTCCACAGTGTGGCCTCTTTTATATTAAATGGCCCTTACCCTGGATTTGTCGTGCAGTTTACTGACAAAAGTTGCTTTGCTGGCCTATTTGTGCTAGTCAGATGGTGATCTGAAATTGTTGTGTGACTAGTACCTGGGCCTTAGCTCTTCTGCTAGCTGGAGCAATATTGAGAGATGATAAACTTTTGGGGCACCCTGTTCTGTTCCCCAGGCATCTGGCTCCACTGGGAACAGGCAGATAAACTCTAGCAAACAGGTTTTCATGCAGATTATATTTATTTGGGAATCCTTGAACATATAAGACTTACAATCATAGTGAGTCCAGCTGAGGTGCATCCATATTTCATAATCTGTCCCATTTCCTAGTGTAAAAGGATGGTAGTTCTGACTCCCTGTTCAGAAAGCATGTTCTCTCTTCTGAGGTAATTCAACATGTGGCCAGGTCTTTGTTCTAAAATCCCGGCAGAGAGCCTCAGTGGCCAATCAGACACACAGATAAGGTCACATGGCATGGACTACATTTCCCATAATGCAATCTCTCACTACATCTCCCACAATGCAATCTCTTAAGGAGACAACTCTTAATTCTTAAGGTAACTAACTCACCACAACTCACTATCTGTAACAGCACACACCCATAGTAGGATTTTTTTTTCTTTTTATTCTGGCTGGTAGTCTTTCAAAAGATTCTGTTTCGCCTTCATTGGAAAAATTGGATATGATGGATCTTAACATTGACACCCCAGTTGTACTGCCAATTACGTTTCAAATAGAACTTCTACTGCAGAAGCAATATTCCTCTGAATCACAATGCTAAGATCAAGCAGAAGGGGAAAGTGCTAAATATTGTATATCATTGTACTCTCTAAGCTTGGTTGTTTTCTTGCAGATGTTATTAACAAAGATCAATGAAGTGCAGTGAAACGTCTGCAAGAAAACAACCAAGCTCCGATAGCACCAAGGATCCACAGTTCAACCCTGAGGTACAAGTGGTTCTGGAGCTATGTATATTCCAATAGTGGTTTTCACTTACCTTTGCTTCCGGTTCGGAGCTGTGAGCGTGCATGTGTGCACTTACTTCACTCGCGTGCGGTGCTTCTGCACATGCGCAGAGCATCCGTGATGACGTCCGGATGGGTAGGCGGAGCCTCCCACCGCTACCGGTTTGCCTGAACCGGGGCAAACCGGTAGAAACCCACTGGTATATTCTTGGAAAATGGGAAGAGGGTAAAAACATAATTGAGGTTGTAACTATCTCCCCTCAGTAAAGACAAGCAAGTGATAATAATGTAGTAAACAGGAACTAAAGCATGACTCCTTTCCCAGGTGTAATTTTTTTTAGGGATGTACCTGCACTTGTAAAGTTATGCACCTGTGAGGATACCTAACTTTACAAAGCCTAAAAGATGCCAAGATGTCACCTCTATTTCCTGTTGGACTTCCAAAGTGGATCTACAGTAATTCTAAGACTTTGAAACGAAGCCAGAAAAAGTACTATGGAGGACTGAAGATCCACACCTATTTGTTGTGGCCCCGCCCTCTGAGCCTATCTCATCGGAGGAAGAAAGTTCCGAACATGAGGAAGAGGAGTCAGCCAGGCTTCCCTCTCCAGGCCCCTCCCCTC
Organism: Arizona elegans; assembly: GCA_022577455.1. Lineage (NCBI taxonomy): Eukaryota > Metazoa > Chordata > Lepidosauria > Squamata > Colubridae > Arizona > Arizona elegans. The sequence goes on along the minus strand of JAKOOJ010000001.1, from coordinate 316,360,516 downwards.
TGGCACTGTCTCAGGTGCCGGCCGAGGGAGAGGAGATTAGCCAGGAGCCAGGTGTCTCGGATGAGAGCGAAGGAGAGCCGTCATTCCTGGATGCACACCAACGAAAGCGTGATAAACGGTTGCAGCAGTTAAGGAGGCGTGCTAGGGATTAGAACTGAGTCACTGGACCACACCCCAGAGACTATATAAAAGAGGGTGGTGGCTGGTAAAACTCCGTGATGAACAAAAACGAACTTTGGCTAGTCACTTGAACAACGTCTGAAGCTGCCGAAAGGGATTTTGTTTTGCTGGACTATTTGCAATGCATATGTAATTTTATGTTATCTGTTGCAGTAAAAGCTCTTAGCAGACGGTGATTATATTGCTGCCAAGTTTGAGATAACGACCTGTGTGCGTGCCAAGTACTTTCTTAACCCTCGGCTGGCTGTGTTTGTGTGTGTGTGTGGATGGGGACAGATCACCTATATGAATGTATAAACTGGAAGGTGTCAGCTAAGCCTAACAAGAGAAAGCACAGAGATCACACAGATTTTATAGTTTAATCACTTCTGTTTCATTGGCCAGGTTGGGAGAGAAGGCTGGTCCAGATGGCTTTTGAGTTAGAGAAACTTTGGAGAAAAAGTCAACACAGAAGAGGCTTCTTCTATAAGCTTCCTGCAAAGAACCAATTAATCAGTTGTTTCATAAACATAGCTCTTCTGAAGGGATGAAGGAATCCTCTGGCAGCTGTTATTCTCTGGTTAGCATCACATTTTGGGGCTAGGAAGAGCCATCGATGGTATTTGTTCCTGTCACTGCTTGAGTAGCCTGTTCTGGGATGTCAGATGGGTTGGTCAGGATTGAAGTAGAAACACTCAGCTGGCGAAGGGAGCTCAGTACAGCTAAGGAAAAAATGTGTGGAGAGAGTAAAATCACAAAACACCTCTACAACTGTTTCTGCTCCTTTGCTCTGGTAGGCTTCCTTACGGAACAGGAATATTGAATCTTGCCAGTGTAAAGTACAACAAGACTTCTCCCCAAAGAAATAGCACCGCAGAAGGCACAAGTGATACGAAATATATTACTTGTACTCGTGTTATAAACCTTCACATATACAGTATACTGTCTTCATTCTTTTATTCTGTATATCTGTTACATTCTTTCTGAATCCTCCTATGCTTATAGCAGTGTTTCTCAACCTTGGCACCTTTAAGACGCATGAACTTCAACTCCCAGAATTCCTCAGCCAGCATTGTTAATAAACAATGCTTTTTTTTTTCTTTGAGAAAAGAACTGGCATATCACAACAAAAAGGAAAGGTGCAAAATCAAAGCAGAAGGTGAAATCCTGTCATTAGAACTATAATAGAACTATATAGAATATTAGAACAAATAACAACTGAACAACTCCATACTGGATTAAAGTTTAAACATTAATTCCTGATTTTATTCAATCCCTAATCCCTGCTGTTTGCACCCAGAACCATCCTAACTGAAAACGAAAAGGAAGTCAATAACTCACTGGGTCGCAGTGCCGGAAGAGAACAATATTGATCCAGCCAGGCCAAAGATGTGTGACTCAGGCTTTCTAGGCTGGTGGTGGACACCATCCCGTTGAAGGACTCAAAGAGAGGCCGCATGATGATGCTGAACTGATGGAGGAGGAGCAGTTAAGGAGCCAGGTTTGTTTTTTCCCCCCTCTGCTACCTTTGCTAAGTGGCAAATTACATACCGTCACCTGTGACTTGCACAAAGAACACTTGAATCTTTGCAAGAAATACTTGAACCATTGGCAATTTCAGGGAATCATTATTCTGGTCAAAGCTTTGCAGATTCCCTTTCAGGAATGCAAACAGCCTTCTCCCCAAAGGATACAACCCAGAACTTCCAATTCTGTAAGGTGCATGAACGGACATATTCATCAAACATGTGTCGCATCTGGTCAAAACGTTGGCGGGTGATGGGCACCCCTGTGTCAGGCAACTGCTGCTGGCAGAGGCTATAGGAGAGGAATGACAAGTTAGGGGGAAACATGGATTTGGCACAAAAGCCAGGTGCCACCATCTCCAGGGCCTCTGGTTTGTGCCTCCCCCCCTTTACTGTATGCCCGATTGCCCATGCCATGCCAAAGCTCCATGCCAGCAACCAAAAGAAAGCCAGTGATGTCAAAGAAAGCCAGTGGTGTTCCCAGCAGGCCTACTTGATGGAAACATTCAGCTCCTCAATTTGATCCCGCAGGCGCTGGGCTTCATCCTGCAGGGTAGCTCGTTCCTGCTGCAACTTGCAGATGTATTCTGCTGTTTTCTGCAGGGTTGTGGCTTTGCTGATCTGCATAGTGGGGTGAAGGAAGGAAGGAGAATTGTGTTTAGACGGCTTCCCTGGCCTGGCAGCCTCCACAGCTCCTATAAACATCTGCTTTGCCTGCCCAGCTGTGGATTATAAAGCTTGCAGAACTCATCCTTCAGATTAAGGATGGCTGATAAAACCAGAGAAGCAGATTCTCCAAGATGGCGTCAAGAACTGCAAGGGTAATTTTGTGGCCTCTGTTGAGGAAATTGGCAAGAATCAAGAACGGCCGATCAGCACTCACCTTGAGGCTGGGCTGGGCGCTCAGAGTGCTCACTAGGCCATGTAATGTGTCAAACCCCAGTTTGATGTTAAAACGGCGTTTCTGCTCAGCAGAAATGTGGATGATTCTGCGGCTCTCAGTCTGGGAGGGAAGAAGGGAATTTTCAGTGTAAAACTTAGATGTTCAGTCCAATGGTATACATTCAGGGGTGGGTTCTAAATTTTTTTACTACCGGTTCTGTGGGCATGACTTATTTTGTGGGCGTGGTTTGGTGGTGGTGGGGTAATGTGACTGCGTGGGCTTCTCCAACTTCTTTTATTTTTTAACTTTTAAAAGCATTTTTTCTACAACCTTAAGAGGTGGCAGAAAAAAATGCTTTGAAAAGCCTCTGACAATCAGGCAACACAGCTGAGATCATCAGAGGCTTTTCAAAGCATTTTTTTACTACTTCTTCGGCTGAAGTGGTTGCAGAAAACAATGCTTTTAAAAGCCTCTGACGATCCCAGCTGAGCCACGGGATCATCAGAGGCTTTTTTTTTTTACTTTTAAAAGCATTTTTTCGGCTGAAGAGGTTGTAGAAAAAATGCTTTTAAAAGTAAAAAAAAAAAGCCTCTGATGAGGTGGGCGGGGTAAGCAAGCGGCGACCGGGCCAGGGACCGATTCAGGGGCGTGGCCAGCCAATGTTATTACCAGTTCTTGGAACTACTACAAATTTTTTCTACTGGTTCTTGCGAACTGGTGTGAACCAGGAGCAACCCACCACTGGTAGTCCGCAACTTACCACCACAATTGGAACTACAATTTCCATTACTAAGCAATGTGGTTGTTAGGTGAGTGTGCCCAATTTTACAACCTTACTTGCCACAAGTTAAGCAAATCGCTGCAGTTGTTAAATGAATCTCATGGTCATTAAGCGAATCCACCTCTCCTCATTGACTTTGCTTGTCAGGAGCTGGCTGGGAAAGTCTCAAATCACATGAGCTCAGGATGCTGCAACTCTTGTAAATACATGCCAGTTGCCAAGTGCCCAAAATTTGATAACATTAAAATAGGGAGACTGTGATGGTCATAAGTGTGAAGACTGGTGCTAAAAACACCAGTGCTTTTCAGTGCTGTTGTAACTTTGAAAGTCACTAAGTGAATGGTTATAAGTTGAGGACTACCTGTATGTAACTGCTGAATCACATTGCCAGAATCTGGTACCATATACAGCAGAACTTCTGGTCATGAACGCTTCTGACCACGACCAAATTGGGTTCTGACCAAAAAATGCACAATTTTTTTTCGTGGTTGATTTCCCCTTTTACACCATTTTTTTTTGTAAGCGCCAAATTTCCAAAATTAGGTTCGGGTCACAGCCAAATTGGTTTGTGACCAAAGTTATAGAAAAAATTATGGTCGGGACCAGAGGTTCTACTCAGAGGTGGATTTCAGCAGGTTCTGATCAGTTCTGGAGAACCGGTAGCGGAAATTTTGAGTAGTATGGAGAACCGGTAAATACCACTTCTGACTGGCCCCAACCCCATCTATTCTCTGCCTCCCGAGTCCCAGCTGATCGGGAGGAAATAGGGATTTTGCAGTAACCTTTCCCTGGAGGGAGGAAATTGAGATTTTGCAGTATCCTTCCTTTGCCACGTCCACCAAGCCACACCCACAGAACCGGTAGTAAAAAAATTTGAAACTCACCACTGGTTCTACTGTACCTGGAATGCATTTCCTGCTAGGATTTCCATAGAAATAAAGAACAAAGGAAAAAACCCCTAAATTGTTTTCTTTTTGGACTGATCAAATAGGGCTTTAGAACGATCCCGATATTGATAGGATTTTTAGGTTTGAAGCTGAGCATTTGGAACAGGGTACAAGAAGGCAGCTGCATTTTCAGGTTGCCCCTTTGTTTTTTGACACAGTCACAACCTGTATTTTCCATCACTGATGACTGATTTTCTTACCATGTGTTTCTAAAAACTGTATAGAGGACAGCAAGGGAAATACCATAGACCGATAAAGCACATGAGAAATAAGATGTGATAAATCAGAGGGGTTTATTAATGAGGGACCCTTGATGCCAAGGACCCCTCATTTCAACCCTGAGTTACAAATACTCTCCCTTATGTGTTGATTAATGCTTCACAATTCACTAACTTCTGGGGTGGAGAGGGTTAATATGATCTGAGGGAACATGATCTTACCTTGCTTGGTTCTGTCCTGTTTTGGCTTGAATAGAGAGGGGATGAAACTAGCCCCTCAAGGGAGACAGGGGGTCCCTGTGTCATTCTCTGGTTATTGGCTGCTGGGGGGAAGGAGATAAGAGAACATCATTGCAATTATTGATTGCTACTGAGCATTCACAGACTTCTTCTATGGAACATATTGTCAGGTTTCGAGGTCGTCTCAAATAAATTGCATTTCAAACAAAGTCTTTGATGAAAAACTCCCATTTATTAAGCACGACATTCTAACTCTGACTCCATCTCAGCCAACACTGACTTCCAGACCCAAAACCCTCCCTTTCCGTTCCCCACTCCCCTGCACTCATTGGCCATCTTCCAAGTCACTCTACCCCTAATCTACTGCTCCAGCTCAAAGGAATTTCCCCCCTCCCACCCCATCTCCTAGGGGATATTATCTCCAGGGAAAATAAGTAGGTGAAAAGTCAAACGTCCCTTTCCAGACGCCTCTGCTTCTCCTTCTTATGTCAGCACTAGAGTAAATGCAGCTTGAAGTGCTGACACATATATTCAGGCAGAACACTGTCTGAATATATAGAATAACAGAATAATAATATGTAGAATAACTAGAACTACTGGTTGATGGTGGATGCTGATTCTAATGACTCACCACAAACAGGAGTGGGGGAGAGGCGTTCTATCTTGGGGACAAGCAATGAACCTGTTGATGCTGTGGTTGGTATGGACTGCGAGGGGCTGGAGATGGGGGACAGCTGAGGGCTGAACTCTCTTATTCGGGGCAAGAAACTGGCGGGTTCATCACCAAATGCATTGTGCTACAGAAAGGAAGGGGAAAAAAGTTAGTACTGCACAAGGGAATATCAGGCACATGGTAGGGGTGTCCATGGAACCTTCTGCCACCAGATACTAAAAATTACTCTAGAAAGGGGAACAGATTTATGGAAGATAAATCTGTTAGTTATAGTCCTGATTTCTAAACAGCCAGGAATGAAATTTCCAGCGTCAGAACTGTAGGTTATGGTACCTGGGAATAGTAGTTATTTGGACAAACAGCGAGTTGCTATCTGCCTCCAGCTCTGTTGATGAACTTCATGTGTCCAGTCACCAGTGGAGAAAAGGAGCTGGATAACTTGGGACTTTAGGTCTGAGAAGTGCTACCATTCTTCCATTACAATTTCTCCTCTAATAAAAGCTAGTATTGGCAATCTAGATATGGGATCATATTGGTTCATTTCACCCATGGTTATGGCAGTTTCCCCTCTAACTGTCTAACATGATATCCTCCAACATCAACCAAGGTTTTTCGCTTTCTCCTGAAATCCCGAATTTTAGCGTACCAAACTGTCCAGGTGAGATACTGCTCCATTCCTTCCAGTTCTAAAAGCACTTTACCTTAATACTGTTCCAAACCCAAAAACCCATTCTCTCACCAATACCTACCAGGGTCTCCGGTCCCGTGGAGACCACAGTGTGGCTGGGAGCAGACAGGTCCTCTAAACTAGGTTCTGCTTTTGCTGTAAAAAGAGAAAGATAAGAGTCTTGATAGTACAGTGGTTTGGTGCACCCTGTTATTAACACAGCTGCCTGCAATTTCTGCTGGTTCGAATCTCTCCAAGGCTCAAGGTTGACTCAGCCTTCCATCCTTTCTAAGGTAGGTGAAATGAGGACCCAGTTTGTGGGGGCAATAAGCTGACTTTGTATAAAATATACAAAAGAATGAAGGCTATTGCTTAACACATTGTAAGCCGCCCTGAGTCTCCGGAGAAGGGCGGCATATAAATCAAATTTAAAAAAATAAATAAATAAGACAACCCATGTATAGAGCACAGTAAGGTTTACACAAAACGCATAAGCCAAAACCAAGGAGAACAAACTACAATCCCTGAATTCATATAAGATGTGATGGTGCGGCAGATAAACCATGCTGAATGGGTGGTTTGATTCACACAACATCCTGACATATTATGCTGAGCCACAAATCACCCAATTTCATTTTAACCTAGGTACGTGATGGCGAACCTATGGCACGCATGCTGGAAGTGGCACGCAGAACCATCTCTCTGGGAATGCAAGCCATCGCCTGTTGCTCTTCCAGGTTCTGGTGCGCCGGCCAGCTGGTCTTCACATGCGTAGGAGCGCCAGAACCTGGAACAGAAGCCTCCTGGTGCGCATGCACACCGGGCAACTGCTCTTCCGGTTTCCGGCACACGCATACACACCAGCCAGCTACCGGAAGACCAGATGGCCAGTGCGTATGTGCATGCCAGAAACCGGAAGATCATCTTCCCAGTGCGTGCATGCACACCGGGCACTGCTTTTCCGGTTTCTGGCACACACACACATACATACTCCCGTTTCGGCACTCGGTGCCGAAAAGGTTCGCCAACGCTGACCTAGGTTAACCTTGTATGAATCCAACAGTGCTTTCAAATTTAATCAGTGTTCAGGATGCTTTAACTCTAGTGCAGCTGAGCTACAGTTAAGGAGGGAGGGCTCTCTTCCAAATGGAATCGCCATGAACAGTATGTGTGCATGAACCTTAGGTAGAGATGGGGCCAGCCTTTTATTTCTCTGAAGGTCTTTCTGGGTTCCTGAAAGAAAGATGCTGATGTTTTCTTAGGTAACAGGAAGGGGGCATCCTGATGGAGTCCCCTGTGTTGTAGAGCAGCTCTACAACAGGAAAGAAGCAAAACTATGCTTCATCCCTCTGTCACATAGCTACTAGTTACAGCTTTCTCAGCAGGCAGCAACATCTGTCTGACCTTGTCTGGGCTTGAAAGCTAAGCAGGGTTAGGCCTCGTTAGTACTTGGAGGGGAGACCTCAAGGGAACACCAGGTCCATATGTTAGACAAGGAAGTCAAAAATAGCCCTACATGGCTTAGGCCCGGGGTACTTGCAGGAGCATCTTCTGCCATCCTCCCATCGTCCCGTACGTTCTCACAGAGCAGGCCACCTCAGGGTGCCGTCAGCTAGACAATGTCGGCTGGCGGCCCCCAGAGGGAGAGCGTTCTCTGTGGGAGCAGCAACCCTCTGGAATGGTTTGCCCACCGGGCTTAGGACAGCCCCTGACCTCCTCTCCTTCCGCCGCAAACTGAAGATGTGGCTCTTTCATCAATTGGACTGACCCATCTAGGGGCTTTTACATTGTAATAACTTTAATTAATTTTAACTGGATTTTAATTTACATTTAAATTTAAACTGTTGAATTTTATTCTTTGTAAGCCGCCCTGAGTCCTTCGGGAGAAGGGCGGCATATAAATGACATAAAATAAAATAAATAAATAAATAAAAAGGCAAGGGAAATTATTCCTCTACGTTTGCCATATGTCCAAAGAGTGAACCTGAAGAGACCCTGAATCAAAAGACATTTTACTTTCATTAGAGCTACAGATCTGAAATGGAGAATGGTCCATTGCCAAAGATTACCAGCTGTTACCCAACTAAGACCAGGAAAAGCTAACAATCCAAAAATAAGTGGATCATTGGCATGCAATGTTGTTATTTTGTTCTGGATTTCAAGAGCTGGTCTCTCTTTCCTTTTTACTCTGTGTGCGCTCATTCTTAAATCTGATGATGGGAACTATTATTTTTAACATTTATATGTGCCCAGTTGAAAGGCAATAATTGCTTGAAAAACAGGGGAAAAATTATTTATTTATTTACTTGTATTATTTTTATAAATAATTCAAGGTGGCAAACATATTCGATGTCAGCACTTCAAGCTGCATTTACTCTAGTGCTGACATAAGAAGGAGAAGCGGAGGCGTCTGAAAAGGGACGTTTGACTTTTCACCTACTTATTTTCCCTGGAGATAATATCCCCTAGGAGATGGGATGGGAGGGGGGAAATTCCTTTGAGCTGGAGCAGTAGATTAGGGGTAGTGTGACTTGGAAGATGGCCAATGAGTGCAGGGGAGTGGGGAACGGAAAGGGAGGGTTTTGGGTCTGGAAGTCAGTGTTGGCTACGATTGAGTCGGATTTAGAATGTCGTGCTTAATAAATGGGAGTTTTCATCAAAGACTTTGTTTGAAATGCAATTTATTTGAGATGACCTCGAAACATGACATTCATCTTCCTCCTCCTATTTTCCCACAACAGCAGATCTGTGAGATGAGTTGGGCTGAGGGAGAGTGACTGGCCCAAAGTCACCCAGCTGGCTTTAATAACTAAAGCAAGACTAGAACTCATGGTCTCTGGCTTTCTAGCATGGTGCCTTAACCACTAGACAAAACTGTCCAACATATAGATGATGATGATTTATACATCATTTTTTATGTTTTAGCTAGAGTCTAGAGAAGCTTGTGTTCCACCAAAAGTCTAAAAGATGTTTCTTTTGGCCTCTCCACTGACCCACTGGGACACATCCATACAGCTCCTTTGCCATGTTCATTCCAGAGCTATTAGGAAATCATGCTGCCCCCCACATCAGTGGTGGTTGCTACTGGCGATGGCGGGAGGCTCAGTCCACCTGCCTGCATGCGTGCGCCCATGAGCGAACCAGTAGCAACGGGTTTTGAAACCCGTCCCTGCCCACATGCACCTTTATTGTGCTGTGAACACAGGTGTGTGCTACCTGCTGCCTATCCACTTTTAAATGCCCCATCATTCTAATCTAGGGGATGTGACTGGTGCTTTCCTCTGCTCAAATCCCAGTCCTGACAGAACAATTAATCAGTGGAACAACTGGCCCTCAAAAATTGAGGGTGTTCCAACACTGGAGATTTTAAAGAAGAGATTGGAAACCATTTATCTGAAACGGTATAAGGTTTCCTGTCTGAACGGGGGTGGGGGGGGTGTGGGGTGAACTAGAAGATCTCCAAGGTCCCTTCCAACTCTGTTAATCTGTTAATCCTCCACCACATGGAAAGGCTCTTCCAACGGTAGGCACAACTGTCTGCTTATGGCATACACAATTACATTTTCCCTTTTTTTCTTTTCTCTCACACAGTGAGCTGAACTTTTAGTAGGCGGGACCGTCTACTACCACCAATAGCCTCCCACCGGCCGGTACGCTCTCATAGAGAGGGGCTCCTCCTGGTGCCGTAAGCCAAACAATGTCGACTGGCAGCCCCTAGGGGGAGAGCCTTCTCTGTGGGGGCACCTACTATCTGGAATGCGCTCCCCCCGGAGATACGGAGGATCCCGGATCTGCGCACCTTCTGCCGTGCTCTTAAGACCTTTTTATTCCACCAAGCGGGCCTGGCCTAATCTTTTCCCTCTTTTTAATTATGCAAATTTTAATCGGTTTTTAAATGATTGGGGTGTTTTAATTTTCCTGGGCCAAATTGTTTAATTCGATTTTACTTTGTTTTTAAATTTTGTATCTATGTATTTTTACTGTTTGGCTGTTCACCGCCCTGAGTCCTTCGGGAGTAGGGTGGTATATAAATCAAATAAAGTAAGTAAGTAAGTAAAATAATGCTTTTTAACTTTGGTTCGACTAGTCAATTGTTCAAGCACTAGGTGGCAGAAAGCGTTAAGGGTTTTGTTTTTTCTTTCTTTTGTTTTTTTAATTTGTTCAGTCAAAGATGCAGCTGTCAGAAGCTGGAGATGGAGAACAGAACAAGGTTTGGCTATGGAGAGCGGTGTGATAGCTGTAAAGTTCCCCCCGAAACCCTCCGTGAAGAGAGGGAGGGAGGAGCCAAGGCTGCTCGGGTATAATGGAAGGTGGAAATGACTTTGGGAAACAGGAGGAAGAGCAGCAGATTAGGCAATGGACAAACAAGAGGCAGATGAGTCTGCAGAAGGAATGTGGGCATGGCAAAATTCTCAGAAAGGATCCTCCCTAGTTTCTTCTGCAGAGGTGAGGGGGAGAGAGAGAGGAGTACTTTCACACCTGCAAGATTCAGTTAATGTAACCTTACAATAAAAATAGAGCTTGTGCTCCTGGATGCGCTATTTGCACTAATTGGCAAGGCTGACATCTGGGAGGAGCTGCCATTGGAAACAGAATTCTCTGCCACCAGGCTACAGAAGTACAAGAGCTAAGTCCTTTCCATTATACTTTCAATTACATGCAAAGATGGGCTAGTCAGTTTCAGGATGCCGCACTCCTTTGACTGACCCAAAATAATCTGTAAAACATGCAGAGGAGTCATCTACAATTTAAATGGATTCTCCTATAAATTCATTGGCTGAAGCGGTAACCAGTAAACTAACTAGTCAAATTGATCTGTTATTTCAGGACCAGGAGAAGATTGCAATGTTCTACATGTCTACTCAGAAGTAATTTTATTAATAATATACTTATCTTTGAGTTCTTGAAACTTAGTTATTTGTTGCTTTAATTCATTTATATGTACTGTTTTATGTTTATTGCATGTGTTAACTGTTGCATATGTTTTTGTTAACTCTTTTGTAAACCACTATGTCTGTACTTATTTGACAGTATGCAAATAGAATAAAAAATGAAAGTTCAATATGCTATTCAGAACTAATCTTATTAATAATACATTTATCCTTGTATTCCTGACACTTTGATAGGTTATTGGTTGCTTTAATTCATTTTAACTTCTGCATGTTTTTGTTAACTCTTTTGTAAACTACTATAGGTCTGTACTGATTTGATAGTATGCAATAGAAATGAAAGTTCAATAGGATTTAGTCTTTGAAAAGAATAAGCAATTTAAGTCTGTGCATGCTTTGAAAATGATTTGGAAGAAATGATTTGGATACTTTCATATAAGCCCAGCGTCTCTTTATTATTCATTAAATGAGATACTTTGCTCACATGTAATACAAAACAGTATTTCCAAATCATTTTTAAAGTATACACAGTAGCTTCCAAATGCATTGTTTCTATGGTCTCCAAAATTCTCAATAGGACTTTGGCTACTCTGGCAATTAATAGTCCAAAACACAGAAGGTTTCTGTTTGAATTGCTGGCTTATTTGTAAAATTAAGTGAATCAAACATATCTTGGCAACCTCCAGACTGTGGCCACCTAAAGAAACGGTGCATGAATTGGTATATCAGAAATGTCATTTTTGGTCACTAATCAGTTTGCACGGCAAGCATTAAAAAAAAAACACAAGTAAAATGCATGCAATATAGATCTTAGAAGAGGAATATCTGCCCTTTCTTTTCAGGACAATTAATGCAACATCTTTTTTCAAAAGGTATTTACCATCTGCGCCGTTATACATATTAATAACAATGGAATAGATTCAGGTTCTTAGATTCAGTGATATCTACTTGATATTAAACGTTGCATGATTCATGTCAAATCTCCTTTAAATATGTCTAAATCTGGATTTCATCCAATGCTTTAAACCAGTCTGAACATGCTATTAAGTAAGTGAAATGAGAATAAAATGAAAAATCTGAATACAAGTTATTCTTTAATTAGACTTTGCAGTTTTAATCCCAATGCATTTCCAGCCTGGCAAACCCCCTCAGGAAATATTTTGCCTCGTATTCCTACCTGTGCTCAGCAGCTCTGTCAGACATTGGTCAGATATTGTTGCAGCAAGTGGTGGGACAGGAAGTCTTGGGGATCTCTTGTTCTTGATCGTTGCCCCCTTGGCCTTGGGCCTATCACTTCCAGATGGAGGCTGTCCTCTGGCCAGGCCAGAAGTAGGGCTGCTTGGCAGACTAGGGAGCAGATGTGATGCATTGAAGGGAGAATGGTATCCAGATGACAAGTCTATATTGTAACCTGGTATATTTGGGGAAAAACAGGCTGTGGAGAGGGATGGGGAATTAGGACAAGAAAAGAGAGGGGCAGATGGGTAGTGGAACTTGGAGCAAGGGGCTGACAGTGGTGGGCATACTGGCTGTTGGCCCAGCAAAGGGGCTCTGGGCAGGGAGGCAGGACAATAAGATCCATAGTGGTCAAGGCTGAGCCATTTGTTGGGGAGTGTGTAGGGAAGCAGGGGCTTCTGCTTGCGATCAGGACCGAAATTGTTGGGGGAGGTTGAGGGGGAAGGAATGGGAGGGAGCTCAGGGCTGAGGGCTGAGGAAGGCAACCAGGCACCAGGTTGCTGAGCTGGGCAACCACCTGCAGACTGAAAAAGAAAAGAGAGGAGAAAGATGCTGCAGCAGCAAAAAAAAAAAGTTAATTAATATATCCTCCCATCTCATTGTTGAAGTGGACCGCCAACCAGAGAAAGGGAAAAGTGGCACAAAGTCAAAAAGGGGAAGGCTCCAAATTCTATCTGACCTAGAGAAACCCAAACTACTATATCCGAAACGCTTTGGCCTTTGCAAGTTTATTTAGCAGTTAGCATAATTCTCCTGATTTGGATTGTTGTAAAATCAGCCAAATTAAGTAAAATAAATAATGGCTGGCAATTTTTGAGCTTAATCCTGCAGTACTGTGGATCTGAATCTTAACAAGCAGAAAATAATAGTGGGGTGGTTTATTCACCAAATAGATTAGATCAGATCACCAAAATGTTGCCACTTTACATGCTCCGTTGGAGTCTGTCCCATTACTAGGGATGCAATAGTCAAGAATTGATCCTTGATCTTGAACCTATTTTCCCCATCCAAATAACACTTTGCACATGAATCTGTTTATTATTCCACATTCGATTTATACTGAGAATTCCTGCAAATGGGCAAATATCTCCCTCTTAAAGTCTGGATACAGCAGGAATCCTATGCTGAACCCAGACTGAGTTGGTAAGGGCAGAAAAATACAAAAGGAGAGAACGGGCCCCAAAACTAAATCAAAACCTAGGATGGAGGATTGGAAAAACAGATAGCCATCAACCTTGCACACCTGAAGACGAGGACTGCTCAAAACAGGCGAACTGGCAGAGCCTGTGGGAAGCAAGGCATTGGACGGGCTGGGAAGAAGGTTGCTACCACCGCTATCAAAAAGGGTGTCTGGCATGGGCACAAAGCAAGGCTGATCTGTGTAGCTCAGGTGGGTTTGTGCAGGCACTGGCCGAGGGCTGGAGAAGAAATCTAGAGAACAAAAGAGAGACCTAGTCAGTTGGACACGCTACAAAAACATTCCAAATTTGACAAGAGGCATACATGATATAGATTCAATCTGCTTGCATGTTCCCTGCTTTACTTTGTTTCTGTAGAATCAAGAATTATGGAATTATGAAAGTCTCCAAACATTAGGAATTGCAGTATTTATATAGGCCTCAGGCTACCTCCGCCCCATCTCTATAAAAAGACAGTCCAATTTGAATAGTGTTGAGAATACAACATTATTTCCTTTCAAACATGTATTCAGCTAAAAAAAAAACACAAACTCTTCCCAGAATGATTGAGCAACTCTTTCAACTGGGTAAGAAACACATCATGCGAACAGAAAAATGAATTAATTCAGCAAGCAGGCTAGGGGTATTGTGGGAAAGCAGCGATAATGTGATATCCAGTTTGGACCCTGGATTATACTGTAGCTAAACAGAAGTGCCTTACTTGGGAGACACCTTCAGTTTATAAGTTTACCTTCCTTCACCATGGCTCTAGGTATTGTCCGAACTCAAACTTGGGTGGTGAGCTCAGCTAAGTTTAACTGCTGACCTTAGAAGTTCACGAGAGGATCCAAGAGCAACTATAAGAAAAAAGACCCGAACCAACTGAAGCATCTCTGCTGCTTTTGAAGTTTTTTTCTTATTTATGGGAATATGTAAGACGAGATAAGAGTACCAGGAGGTTATCCCAATTGGATTACTACAGTAACTTAATTTTATAAAAAGAAGATGTCTGGGATTCAGGCCCTGTAAAGATAGTTAAAATATTGCTCTGGCCTGGGAGGACAGCTAGGTTACTAGGGTTCTTGCTCAAGGTACTCATGGATAATTATTGTATTCAGAATTAGGATCAGTCTTTAGTTAATTTATTGTTCGAAGTTGTGTGAATGCAGAATGCAGAAAACAGTGTTTGTGTATGTATGTGTATGTGTCATAATGAAGGTGGCTAATGGACTGATGGATTCTACCTCCACCCCATTTACGCTTTGCTCCCTTCCTTAGCTCTCTTTCAATTTTAATGTTAATATTTATTATTTTAATATCTTACTCTTTTATTCTGTTGTTTTTACTCTATTGTAAGCCACTTAGAGTTGCCTCTAGGTGAGATATATTTGTATTTATTAGTTTGTCAAACATGTACAAGATAGTAGGTATGAATCTGTACATGGACATGAACGAAGGAAATGAATACAAATAAATGGGGATAGTAGGACAGGGAAGGTAGGCACACCTGTGCACTTATGCACGCCCTCTTTACGGACCTCTTAGGAATGGGGTGAGGTCCAGGATAGACAGTTTGAGGTTGAAGCTGTGAGGGTTTGAGGCTGTAACAATGGACTCAGGTAGAGCATTCCGTGCGTTGACCATTCTGTTGCTGAAGTTGTATTTTCTGCAATTGAGTTTGGAGCGGTTTACTTTAAGCTTGTACCAATTGTTTGCCCGTGTATTACTGAGGTTGAAGCTGAAGTCGTTGAGTAGAGGAGAGGAGTAGATGGGTGGCACAGACATTTAATCAATACATAGCTAAATCAGTCCGGTTAAACATGCTGTGAGACCACAGCCACTGAGCTTAAGAGACATTGCACCCCCTTCCTGATGCTGTTGATGCTGCCTTGGAGAAGCCACTGCACTGATCTCACCTGGCCAGAGATAATTGGAAAGCAGCTGGCTAAGTTTTGTAGTAGCAGCAGCAGCAGCAACAGCAGCACAACAGGGAGGATGGCTGCAATTGTGAAACAACCATTTTTACCACATAGAGAAGCAATCATGTGTCAGATCCCACCCATGGGCCACAAAAGTATTAGCCGACACCTTCCAGGCCCTGACCACAAAAGGGTAATGAATGCTGGGGGATAAAATTGCCACATTTGCAATCTCTCTACTCAAAGAAGATTATAGTTTAGTTCAGGGCTGTCCAACCTTGGCAACTTTAAGACGAATGGACTTCAATACCCGTGATTCCCCAGTCAGTTGCAAATCTTAAAGTTGCCAGGGTTAGACACACCACCACCACCACCCCAGTCTAGTAAATTTCTGGTGAGTTAGCTTTGAAGAACTGAGGGGAAAAGCCGTCTTCTTAAAAAGTGTGCTAAGAATCAAAGCTTCCTTTTAGAAAAGATTCTTGTGGTCTTTTAGGTTTATTTTAGTAATAAGCAACATGAGTGCATTTCTCCTCTATGTTAAATAGCAGTAATCCACTGTGTCGATGAAGAAGTGGGGCATTCAATATTTTGTAGTCTGGGGGGCCATACTTAGCCATGGCTGAGTGGAGCACCATACTGGAGCAGTGGCTGGACAACAAATGGATGAGGCCAGCAGAAAGGCTAAAATTATTTCATTTAAACTTACAACAAATTCAAGTTTATGCTTATGAAATGCAGCTGATACTCCCTGTATTTAATATTTTTCCCCTTCTGACATAAGGAAAATCATGTAGCAGATCTGTGGGGCTTGCTTGCCCCGTGATTGCTTGGGGCCACAATTCAACTTTGGAGCCTCAAAATGTAAAACTCCCACAGTTGTAGAAGAAAACATGGCAAGTGTAGGCCTCCCACAAATCCATGAACACCGTTTGGTCAGGAGAGCAGGAACCAAACAATCTTTGCTGTGAAGAAGGTCAAACACCTCCTTGGAGGTATCCAACAGGTCTGCGCCTGCTTTCTTGCGCCTGCTTTGCGTGCAGCCTGTGGCTAACCACATCCCATGGTCTTCCCGAAGCTGAGCCCCGTGACCCAGCTGTGGCTTATTCTCCCTTCCTGTCCCTGCAGCACAACTCTCTCATTTCTGGAGGGTCAGACGGCCCAAACCGCTGCCTTGGCACTTTCGGAGTTGCGTGAAATGGGCATAGTCATTCCGAGCCTGTTTTCTTCCTCAATCCAAAGTGGAAATTTTGAAAACCACAACCCCACATCAAGCACTCTGAAGACTTTTCCACTCGATGTGTGGGGGTTGTTCTTTTTCCGATGTTGATTCCCAATTTTAAATTGACTGACTTCAGTCATTTTTGTGACCTAGAACTTCATTTTTAGCACTGTAGAATTGGCATGGGTGAAAACAGGGAGCTTGTGCACAAGGGGAAGACGCGTGTGCGCGTGCGCGCACACACACACACACACACACACACACAACACACCCAGGCAAAGGAAGATTAAATGTCTGAGGTTGCATCAACTACTTAGCAAATTTATTGGGAACTGCATCTAAAATACAGGCTCAGTTTACACAGCAGTTAAACTAGTCTGAGGTGCTATAAGGCATGGAAACCCAGGCGTTGCTTTAGCATGTTTTACAAAGTAAGGCATGTTACAGTATGAGACAGGGGTGGGTTCTACTTACCTTTATTAACAGTTTGCAGCGGGGCCTTGTGCGCGCGGTCACTTCACTTGCGCGCACGCCCTTCTGCGCAAGCGCAGAAGCTTCTGCACATGTGCAGAAGCGATTTGATGATGTCGGGGTTGGTGGGCGGAGCCTCCTGCCAGTTTTACTACCGGTTCTATAGAACCGGTGCGAACCGGGGGCAACCCACCACTGTTATGAGATAATGTGGTTTGTTTGGGCATAACATACCATGTTTTCCCGAAAATAAGACCTTGTCTTATATTTTTTTTGAACCCTGAAATAAGTGCTTGGCCTTATTGCCACGCGCTCAAAAGCCCGATTGGTTATTATCAGGGGATGTCTTATTTTGGGGAAAACAGGGTATAACATGAATGTAATAATTGTGTTTTGTTGAAGTGGGCTTAGAGTATGTTTTAAAATTAACTTCACTATCTCGTTAATATAACTACAAAGACTAAACGCTACCCAAGCAAGTAAAAAACATGTTTATGTGACAAAATCCATTTCTCCAGAATGTAGCAACTGCTAGAGGTGGACCATCCTTTTCATAAGCATACGTGACACAAAAGAACCAAACGGCTATAAATGTGTCAAAACCTTTCAGCTAAAGCAACTGACCACACTCATCTTGCCAGCTTCTTCAAGTGAGGCCAACAGTTGTTTTCTAAAGTTGGCTGCTACTAGTAATATACAAATTAGAACTTTGTGACAAAGCCTAACATTAAGAAAGCTAACATAAAAAGAGTGTTCAAAATAAATCTTAATCCTTTTTGATAGCAAAAAATGTTTCGCCGAGGCATGCTAGATCTACATAGGGTTTAGGCTTTAATGCATCATATTGAAAAGATCTGAAAAACCTAAGGTATTTTTTTGAGAAAATAGCCTTCCCTTTTTCACTGAAGAATTCATAATATATTAATCATAATACATAGGAGGCCCTGCGGATTTTACTCTGCCAGCTGTTGCCGACAATAGGAGGCAATGCTCATCTATGTTTCAAAGCCATTGAGCCAGTGCTGCCCAAAGGCATGTGGCTAGCATTATGTCACAGAGCGCTGTTATCTTCCCACCAAAGTGGTACCTATTTATATACTTGCATTTACATGCTTTTGAACTGCTAGGTTGGCAGGAGCTGGGGCAAGGATGGGAGCTCACCCCATCGCATGGCACTCAGGTCTCAAACCTGGATTGCTGGCTTTCCAGCTGACAAGCCCAGTGTCTTAACTGCTGAGCCACCACACTCCTCTATCCTAATACATGCAAGTAAATAAATCTCTCCATTAAAATTTATTGGTATCTTTCATTTCAATACATATATAGCTAACCTTTCAAGAGCAACCTATCTAAAGTTGGATTACTAAGATTTGCATCTTGTGTCCATAGACTTCTGCTTTCCTTTTACTCTTTAGAAATGTTATAGAATCCAAAACTGATGCAGGCAGTTCATCCAACTGGTCTCATTCACATAATGTGCAAAATCAATGGCTGGATTCCCACAACACGCTGAACACAGACAACCTGATGGCATTTACTCTTGACTAATGTGCAAATCTATTCAATGTGTTCAGCTTTTCAGCAGTGGTACCATTTTGTGTGGCCTCCTGAATGGAACATCCTACTTTCAAAATGTCACCCTCCATGATCAACCAATTGCTTTATTAGTGCCTCCTCAAGAGACACAAGAGAAGTTTTTTAGATAGATGGAGATAATTGTATTCTGACTTTTCCAACACTTTGGTTGCTACTGTTTATAGATGCAATATTCGTATTATTGTGATCTTTCTTAAATCTCTCTAATTTTGCTCATTTTGGTTTTAGGTGGGGATTAAGCTGTACTACCTATTTCTATTGTGCTGATTTTAATATTTTTTTTCTAGTGCAATCTATCTCTGAATGGGGGAATAGAAATTTATTCTTTTGTGGCTGGGTCTTAAAATATAATCAATGACAGTTCTTCTTCATGTAATAAAGGATTGGAGGTGGGGGTGAATACTCAACGCTTATTTTTCACTGGAACTAGAACTTGTTTGGGTTCCCAATGCATACAATGATTACTGCGTCACCCACTACTGCTATTGTAATTTTATTTATTTGTATCATAGCTCATTATTGGTTCCTGTCTTCTCTATGATATTTGCAGGGAAGTGCTAAAGGAAACGCCAAGGAAAACCAAACTGCCTGCAAAAAAAATGCACTGACCTATTTGTATGTATGTGTACAATTGCGTTACAGAAATAGAACATTACAGAAATTTCCAATAGCAGATTGTGCTCAGGAATGAAATTTCCCCACAAGTGGTACCCGATGTGTCAAAAGGATGCCTGACAGGATTCGCCATCTTCTGCAGCAATGCAACAAAAAGACTTGTGGCACTTTACATATTGACAAGACTGCAGTCAACACATCTGATCTTTGAACAGTTATGGATTTATAAATTTCTAGTCCTTAAGAATGTAAGGACTCATTTGCTTCTGCCAAAAAATAGCTCACTCAAAGAGCACTCCCTCAGTCTCAAGAAGCACCCCCACCCACCCACAAATTTCCCCAACTCTGCATTCTAGATTTTCCCACACTCATAATTTATGCAACATGGTAAATGCTCATTCTGATTTTTGACCCCACCAAAATTAATTCCCTCTCTGAGAACAGAATACACCCTTACACATATACACACGCCCTGTCTAGCTACTTCCTTCTTTCCCCAATCTTTCACAGCATCCTCCCCCACAATGTTTCCTAACATGTGCCCTTCCCCACTGGCACTTACACAAAAATACACTGTAACTCCTTTTCACATGTAAACACAATAGAAGCCATGCTTCAGCTCCCTCCTCTACCAAATTTACAAACACATACAGACACAAACTCCCTAATCTCAAGAAATCAGGGAATAGGTTCTCCCTTTCCCAGGACTGAAACTTCTTTTATAATTGTACTTATAATTATAAAGCACATGAAATATTTATTATTGCTGAAGCTGCCCTCTTCCAAAAGAAACACTTATATTATTTGTGTCTACAATAGCCCTCACGGGTAGGCTACGTATGGGCATATGTGCCTTATTTCCTCATCAAATCCAGTTTTTTTTTTCTTTATTCTCCTAAATCAGGGGTGTCAAACTCAAGGCCCGAGGACCAGATCCAGCCTGTGGGGTGCTTAGATCTGGCCCACAGGGCCATCCTGGAAACAGCAAAGGACCAGCCTGCGGTGCCTCTGCCAGCAAAAATGGAGCTCGTGAGGCAGCCCCCCGTTTTTGCTGGCAAAGTGTTGCAGGAGGCCATCCCAGCTGAAAACAGAGCTTGGGAGCCCATTTTCTCTGGCAGAGTGCTCAGTCCCCCACAGATGCCCCTCTGACACAAGTGACATCGAGCTGGCCATGCCTACCCTGGCCATGCCCACTCCGGCTCCCTAAGGTCAAACACAACCCTGATGTGTCCCTCAATGAAATCGAGTTTGACACCCTGCCCTAAATACTTGATCTCTATCATACTACACAGTGTAATCCTGGGCTTATTTGTTTAAAAGCCCAGTTATATTCAAAAGATTTTATTCTTACATAAAAATTGCAGCCTACTTCAGAGTAAACCTATCCGGGATTGCAGTTGTCCAATTGCATTCACACATATGCATTAATTATATCTATTTTGTTCTTTATAAATATCCTTTGCTAGAAGTAAATAATCTCCCTATCTTTCCCCCTTCAAGACTACAAACTGTCAATATTCTTGGTATGATTTTAAACAAATAACAAGCAACATTGATGAGTTAGGAATATTTATTTTGCTTTAAATCCTGCCCCCCGTTAAAAAGTACTGTTTTTAACTTTGACACCATATCATTTCCTCTCTTTCCTCATGTCTTGGAGACTAAAATTAATAATAATTATCATTATTAATTATGACATTATAAACGATGCTATAGAGCACTGCACACCAGAACAACTAGACACAAGAACAGTTTTTTCCCGAACGCCATCACTCTGCTTAACAAATAATTCCCTCAACACTGTCAAACTAGTTACTAAATCTGCATTACTATTAATCTTCTCATCGTTCCTATCACCCATCTCTTCCCACTTATGACTGTATGACTGTAACCTTGTTGCTGGTATCCTTAAGATTTATATTCCCTATGACTATCATTAAGTGTTGTACCTTATGATTCTTGATGAATGCATCTTTTCTTTTATGTACACCGAGAGCATATGCACCAAGACAAATTCCTTGTCTGGAATTTGGTCACTTGGTCAATAAAGAATTCTATTCTATTATCATTGCAAGTACTACTATTATGATAGTTTAAGTAAGAGTTTGAACATCAGGCTGAACCCATAAAGAAACTAAGTGAACCAAATCAGAAAACAAACCTACCCTTTGGCATGTGCAGAGTTATTCGGTCTTTAACTGAACTACTTAATCGTGTTATAAAAATGCAGCCATTAACTCTGTAAATTACATCACTGTAGCTTTTCTTGGTGTATAACTGTCACTTACAAGCATTAACTGAGAAGGCCAAATATAAACAGATTCTGGCCCTCTCTGTACTAATTATAGACTGTTCATCTCTCTACTGAATATAAGTTCTCCAGGGTAAGTTTTTTCTCTCAGTCATGCTATTTTTAAATTTTGAAAAAGCAGGATAGGAAGATTATTGGCACTTTTGAACATTGGTGTTGGAGTATACCATGGACAGAAAAAAATCATTGAACAAATCAACCCTGAGTTCTCATTTGGGGCACAAACGATCTGGCTCAAATTATCCTATTGTGGACACTTTATCCCAAGACCAGTTTGATCTGGAAAAGGTTCTAATATTGAGAAAGATGGAAGGAAAGTGAAGAGAACAACACACAGCAAGGTAGATGGACTTAGTTACAGTGGCAATGGTGCAATGTTGGAAGACCTGAAACACCAGGTTAGGGACAGATCATCATGGAGAAAATCTATCTACCCAGTCATGAAGAGTTGACAATGACTTGATGGCACATAATCAATCATGTTACTTTGTACAATGCTGGTTAGTTCACACAGTCTGAAATGTTTGCATCAATATATTATCCATAACTGTACATTAAGTAAAGGAAAAACAGCAATGCAATTCCCATTTACTGGCTTTACTCATTTATTTTTTATAATTTAGATCCTACTTTTTTAGAACATTCCAGATCATGTATTGTGTAAACCATAACATAACTTATTTGGCAGGCATAACATGTCAAACACGAATAACATATTAAGTTTGCCAAAATAACTAACTACTGAATAACAAACTACTGTAGGTAGCAAACCATGAACTATAGTATATGTTGTGTAAATCCAATTGTGATTTATTCAATAAACAATGGTTAAAAAGACATCACTTAACACACACAAACTCAACCAAATATGCAGTATGGTGTGTGAAATCAGATATGGTGTGGCAATAAGCACACTCCAAGTCAGACAAGGCTGGGCCTCATCTAAATTTTGCCATTCTTTCCCTATAGCAAAGAAGATTACTCCATGCAATATGGGCAACCCAGACTAAAATTGCTATTAAAGAAATCTATTCTCTGGCTTCTAAATTACAGGACAGAGATTTCATGGTATAGCAGCAGATTACGCCAGACCAGACACAGATGAAGAGTGCAAAAGCTAGCTGTAAATTTCCGTACAGATCACACATTAAGTTTCTTTTCTTGCATCAGCCATATCTCCTTCGGTTCCCCCCCCCAAGATGTTTAAAAAACCCTTTCGATTTTATTCCTAATGAAAAAAACATAAATTCATACATTCGTTACACTTCACTGTTAATGGCCAGTTCATAGAAAGGCTTGGCAAGTATCAGAGAGTGTGGAAACTCAAACACGCCACAGATTGTATGAATAGCTGGGGATCGCAGTTACTAAATGTTAGAGGAAACAAGTTTATTGTCCGATATCGGACTCAGTATGAGACCATGGATGATCAATGAATAAACTGTAAATTGGCTGTATAATCCCCCTATTTTATTGCTCTGTGAATGCTAAATGCACTTCGGCCAATTTCTTTCAAAGACTTGGACAGAATCAGTTGGGAAGCCAGAAAACAAAGTAGTAGCAAAGACTATTTAGCATACTATCCCCTTTCCAGGGAGGGTCCTCTGTTGTAGTGGTTCCTTGCCCCACAAAGTGGTTTTCAGCTTTTTGAGGGGAAAGGTGACACTTTATTTACCTATCCACCCTGGAGCAGAGAGAACGATCTCTCCTAGCTGTCTCCATACATTCAAGAATTCCAATTTCCAAGCAGCTTCTTCCTAAGATTGGAAGGCCCCAAGTCAGAAAATGTCTAGGAGATATTGTGTTTCATCTATAGCCATGAAGCAGCAGGAATAGAGGGTGAGCGGACTAGGTTGGACGAGGCAAAATTCACTCTACGAAACCCTGAGACAGATGCAGGAACTCCCCACTTTGCTTTCCTGGTCTCTGGCTACTTCGTTAGATGCAGTTATATATTTTCACAACTGAATCTCACCTCTGGGGTACAGATGAGGAATCAGATGGCCCAATTTTATAGAAAGAGAGTGCTCTGTTACAAGTATAAAGAGCACTTCCTTCTTTCCCTTAGCACCAGCTCTCTCGCAGCCCTTAGGTTTATAGAGAAGGGCTATCTGTGCCAGGGAACAGGGAGAGGACTGAATAAAAGCAAGGATCAACTCCCACCACAACTGCCCCATCATCTCCTACCTGCAGTGGAAGGCCAGCAGCAGTCTGTCACCATCCCCAGAGACTGCCGTGGTCCTGCCATGGGGACTTCTCCATATGGTTCAGGTTCCTCTCCTCTCCAGACATTCAGAGCAGCAGAGGGGTGGTGGTTCCTCATTCAACGGGGGCCTCTGCCCTTTGACTGACAGGCAGAGGATTCTGTAGCCTGCCTGGGGATTGAGTTGGTGACCTTACTGCCACTCCTCTGCATTGCAGCAGCATTTTGGTGGGGGACTAACCTAACCCAGCTTTTTTTTCCTTGAACTACTCTCCTTCCATAAAAAAAAAGTCAAAGAGGCTTCCGGAACATCAAGATAAGAAGAGGGGCTTTTTAAAAACATTGTCAGTCCCTGGTACAATGCAGGCTCAATTTAGTCTTCCAAGATATGGAAGTTTGGGGATATAATCAGGTTAATGGCCACTGTTTAGTTTCCAGACAGGATGGGGATTTTGCAGGTGGCGGCCTCAAAACCCCTGGAAGAGAATGCAGTTCAGAGACCAGTCTTTTAGTCCAGGGGTCTTCAACCTTGGCAACTTTAAGCCTGGTGGGCTTCAACTCCCAGAATTCCCCAGCCAGCAAAGCTGGGTGTTGAAGTCTGTCAGGCTTAAAGTTGCCAAGGTTGGAGACCTCTGCTTTAGTCCTTCCTAAAAGAAACAAGGATTAACTGAAAACTACAGTCCCTAAAATTCCAGCTGTGAGATAATCTGCCTCTGAGCATGTCTGAAGTGCCTCTCTTCATCGAATTATCTATTTCCTTGGTATTTTTTTTTTATTACTCCTGAGGATTGAATTTAACTAAATCAAGCCCTTATTTACTGATTTTCCTTGTATATTTTTAAATTAACTTTTGGAACACAGCCAGCATAGATGTCCCCATCATCACTTTATCTCCACACCAGAAAAAAACTCATCAATTTCTATACATCAAGACTGACGTTAAAAGCAGTAACATTCAAAAAATGTTGGTAGATTCTAACTCCTTAATTAAAAGATGTCAACAATTAGTACGTACAATAATATTAGCTGCACCTGGGTCTCAAATATCCTGGACTACACAGCTAAGACCACAACAGTGGATCAGAATCATTTTACTCATTTCAAGAGTTGTCATATTGATGGCTATTTTTGCTGCCACCTTTCCACTGAAAGCCACCCAGATAGAAACACAGTCAACAGAAATAAATTTTTAAATGTTAAATTTGTTAAATGTTAAACATTTAAATGTTAAGTTTAACATTTAAATGTTAATTTTTTTAACAACTCTTCTAAGTTGGTGACAGTACAGACCGTCATCTTAAAGCAAGGAAAGAAGGATGCCTTTTCCTTAGGGCTTTGACTCAAATGCACATACGATTGTGTTCATTAAAACTGAAACAATTAACTGAGGACAACATCTGTAATGAGATTTCAATTGCACCCACAATTTTTTTTTTTAATTTGATTTATATGCCGCCCTTCTCCAGAGACTCAGGGCAGCTTACAATGCGCTAAGCAATAGCCTTCATCCTTTTGTATATTTATACAAAGTCAGCTTATTGCCCCTACAACTGGGTCCTCAATTTACCTACCTTAGAAAGGATGGAAGGCTGAGTCAACCTTGAGCCTGGCGAGATTCGAACCTGCAGCAATTGCAGGCAGCTGGTCTTAATAACAGGGTGCTTTAGACCACTGTACTACCAAGGCTCTTTTTACCTCCTCACTGGCATCATCATTCAAAGGAATCCATCACCTTTACAGTTCTCAGTCACTTCAAGAAGGATCCATCTCTTCTCCCAAACCAGGTACTTTCTAGGTATATTGGGAGTTCAATTTCAATGATTCTAAGCCAGTATGTGCTTGCTGGGAATTATACTACAGGATTGTAGTGGATTGGGGGTGGGGGGGCGTTATCAGATTGGAGAAAATCTGAATTAGAGTTTGTCAACCTCAAGGAAAAAGACTACCTTCCTGACACCTTACCTCTGGTTGAGTACACACAACATATTAAAGCCAATATTACATGATGGCTTGGTTCACACAGGGTGCTAAGATAGCAGCTGGTTTTCCCACAATTTTCTGAACCCCAGAATACCTGACCCCATTTCAACCTAGTCGGCGTGTTGTACAAAACTGGTCATGAGTTTCTGCAATAGGATGCTTGAGAAAGGGTTTCATGGGTAAGTAACTCGCACAAAACCAGCATGAGCTAAGGGGTTGTTTTTCCATTCCTTGGTTCTAAGAGTTTCCTAAATTCAGAAGCACATCGGTAGAAGGGGTGAAGTGACCTTCCTCCAGCCCACATTTTTCTTTTTCAGTCCTTCATTTGTTCTTCGGCTGCTTCCTGCTCTGCAGCCCCCAAGCACCCCCTCCTCAGAAATTTCCTCTTTCTTGAGTAGAAACTTTTCCTTCCTCTCTGAGTAGCCCCT
Source organism: Arizona elegans (assembly GCA_022577455.1). NCBI lineage: Eukaryota > Metazoa > Chordata > Lepidosauria > Squamata > Colubridae > Arizona > Arizona elegans. The sequence goes on along the minus strand of JAKOOJ010000001.1, from coordinate 316,334,377 downwards.
GGCGTGGTTCCACATTCATGTAACACAAGTTATATTTGGGGAACTGTTAGAAGTGGAGGCTGGAGAGCCATCTGTCAGGGATGCTTTAAATTGGATTTCGGCATCAAGAGCAGGATTGGAGTTGAAGACTCTCCTCCTCCTCCTCCTCCTCCTCCTCCTCCTCCTCCTCCTCCTCCTCCCCCCCCCCCCATTTCCAGCAAATTTAGAAAATGTGACCCATTAATAGAACTAAAGGGCCCTAGAATGGAAGCCTCTGCTGAAACCTTGAATGCACCTCACAGAGCGTAACCATCCAATGGCTCCCATTCTAGATCTCTCCCATGATCTCTTCCGCTTCCCCCAGAATAGGCTGGTTCCTACCAGATATCTCCATGAAATCATCAAGATTTGGCTGTAGCGGGGCCAAGTCTGGTTGGATCATGTCAGCGTTGCCAACGTAAGCTGTAAGAGAGAGGAAAGGGAAGCAAAGATTTACCATAGAACTCATGCAGTTTTATGAGTTTAATGCAGCCAGCTACATTTCTCTAAAAGGGATGCAGTGGCTCAATGGCTAAGATGCTGAGCTTGTCGATCAAAAGGTCAGCAGTTCAGCGGTTCAAATCCCTAGTGCCACGTAACAGGGTGCGCTCCCATTACTTGTCCCAGCTTCTGCCAACCTAGCAGTTCGAAAGCACATTAAAAAATGCAAGTAGAAAAATAAGGACCACTTCTGGTGGGAAGGTAACAGCCTTCTGTGCCCCTTTGGCGTTTAGTCATGCCGGCCACATGACTACGGATAGGTCTCCGGACAGCGCTGGCTCTCCGGCTTTGAAACAGAGATGAGCACTGCCTCCTAGAGTCGGGAATGACTAGCACATATGTGCGAGGGGAACCTTTACCTTTACATTTCTCAAGATGAAGAGTTATACCTCTATAGCTGTTCTACTTGTCTAACCAAACACTGCCCCTAACAATGGAGGTTCTAATTACAGCCCAACTTAAGAACTGCCTTGCTGTGTCAGATCTACTTATGTCTCTTCCCGGATGATCATGAGTGGGACAAACCAGAAATGCCTATGCTTCTAGTGTTGAGGTACTAATCTATATACCCTTTCAATAGTTGTATCTGCACACAGCCAGGCTTTTGCTTGTTGCCACCTGTTCCTCCCACATAAGACATTTAGCTTTCAAAAGTGAAAGGTAAAGAGCAGCAGAAGCGGATATTTATGTGGCTCATACAAGTGTGACTCTTGCTCCTTAGTCATGTGTGAAGAGAAGAAGGAAAGGAAAGAGAGATTTTGAAGAGCGGAGTCTGTTCAAGGGCCTTTGGACCAGACTAGCTGACCTGGGCAGGGAACTTTAGGCCATTGGATCGATGGGTTCTCTGTCCCATGCTGCCTGGGGAATTCTGGAAGCTGAAGTCCCTGTATCTTAAATTTGCTGAGATTGAGAAATACTGTTCTCTAATTACCTGTTTAGAAAAGGACACAATAATCTAGACAAACCTGCTACTGCCTCGCAAAATGAAAACCCATCTGTCTACCAGATTTCAGAAAATCAGAATTATTGCTTCTATTGAGGGATGCTGTGTTTGCAAGCCTTGCATATTTGATCTGCTGTCCTTCATCTTAGTCCAGGGGTCAGCAACCTGCAGCTCTGGAGCCGCATGTGGCTCTTTCACCCCTCTGCTGTGGTTCCCTGTCACTCAAAATATGTGTCACAACCGCCAATGTGCGACATCCGCCGGCATGTGATTTTCAACCCCCGGTAGGCCAACCATGGATAAATCCAAGAAAAGAAAAGTTTCAGAAGAAAAGATAACATTTAATTCAACTACATATGTTAGTTTTGTGGTCGCTCAGGAAATAGTCAGGCACGGGAAGGGTTTTGTGGCTTCCGGTGTTTTCTTTTCTGTGGGAAACGGGTCCAAATGGCTCTTTGAGTGTTTAAGGTTGCAGATCCCTGCCTTAGTCATTATATGTCATTAATGTGTCTGAACCTAAGTTTCTGCAGCTGCTAGCTCTAACATATACAGTAGGTAGCCCTTGCTTACCGTCTTGTTTAGCAACTGTTTGAATTTACAACAATGTTGAAAAAGTAACTTTATTACTGGACCTCACATATACGACAATTACAGCTTCCCTGCAGTCAAATGATCAACATTTGCATGCTTAACGATAGGCTTCTGACAAGCAGTTAATGGAGAACAGCAGTAAGACCACAGATTGTGATCACCCAATGTTTTGCTTAACAAGCTGCAATGATTCTCTTAATAACCACAACAGAAGTAAGGTGGTAAACCCGTCGCAGTCATATGATGCTTCACTTAGCAACTGGATTGCTTAACAATGTAATTGCTGGTATCATCTGAATTAATCCCTTTAAGAGTTTATAGATTATGACTATGACTGTCCCTATGACTAATTATTTGATGCTGTAGCTCATTGGAAACCCAAGGATTTATGAGATTAAGCATGTCATTAAACATTATTATTAAAACAATAAAAAGAAATTATGCTTCTGGAAGCATAATTTAGAAAAATGCTTACTTTATTATTTTTTAATGTTATATGATTAAAAGCTAGCTCTCATAAACTGGAACACATAGTTTCTTATCTTAACTTATCCTCTGGCACTCAATGTCACAGATACATAGTATATTCTTTCAGGAAAAATAGCCAAGAGCATTAGTGGCACAGTGGTTAGAGTGCAGTATTGCAGGCTGACTCAGCCCACTGCCAGGAGTTCGACTCTCACTGGCTCAAGATTGACTCAACCTTCCATCCTTCCAAGATCAGTAAAATGAGGAACTAGATTGTTGGGGGCAATATTTATTTATTTATTTATTTATTTATTTATTTATTTATTTATTTCCATTTCTATACTGCCCTTCTCCAAATAGGACTCAGGGCAGTGAACAGCCAAAGTAGAAAAACAGAGCATACAAAATTTAAAAACAGTTTAAAATAATTAAATATTTTGGCCGTAAATTAAAACAACCCAATTTAAAATAAATTTAAAATTTAACTCAAGCCAGCCCAGCTAGTTGAAATAAATAGGTTTTCAGGGCCCGACGAAAAATCCGGAGGTCTGTTATTGTACGTAACTCTGGGGGGAGGTTGTTCCAGAGGGTGGGCGCCGTCACAGAGAAGGCTCTCCCCCTGGGGGTCGCCAGCCGACATTGTCTGGTGGACGGCACCCTGAGGAGGCCCACTCTGTGCGAGCGTACTGGCCGGTGGGAGGCTATTGGTAGCAGAAGGCGGTCTCGTAAGTACTCTGGCCCTAAGCCATGGAGTGCTTTAAAGGTGGTCACCAACACCTTGAAGTGCACCCGGAAGACCACCGGGAGCCAGTGCAGCTCGCGCAGGAGAGGTGTCACATGGGAGCGCCTCGTCGCCCCCATAATCCCCCGCGCGGCCGCGTTCTGGACCAGCTGGAGCCTCCGGGTGCACCCCAGGGGGAGCCCATGTAGAGAGCATTGCAGTAGTCCAGGCGGGAAGTGACTAGTGCCTGAGTGACTGTGCGTAGAGAGTCCCGATCTAGAAAGGGGCGCAACTGGCGTATCAGGCGAACCTGATAAAAAGCCCCCCTGGCCACGGCTGTCAAATGATCTTCTAAAGACAGCCGTGCGTCCAGGAGGACGCCCAAGTTACGAGCCCTCTCCGTGGGGGCGAGTGATTCGCCCCCAATAGCCAGCGATGGTGTCAGTTGGCTATATCGGGACTCTGGAAGCCACAGCCACTCGGTCTTGGAGGGGTTGAGTCGGAGCCTGTTTCTCCCCATCCAGGCCCGCACGGCTGACTCTGTAAACTACTTAGAGAGTGCTGTAAAGCACCATGAAGTGGTATATAAATTTAAGTGCTATTCCTATTGCTATTTTGGAGTAGTGATAGTAAATCAAGGAAAACATCAACCCCATGTGACAGCTATGAAAAAGTTATTTTCATGTTGTAGATGTTTCAGAAAGAGATTGAAAATAAAACTAACAATGCTATATTAAAATCGGTAGTAGGACTACCTATGGAATACTGCACAGTTTTGGTCACAACTTCTTTAAAAAGTGGCAGAATTATAAACAATATAGAAGAAAGCAACTCAAATGTGTGCAGGTCGGTAACTTCCTATGACGAAAAAGTACCATGTGTGAGAATGTGTTAAGGGGGAAAAGTGTAAGTGGAATGTGGTCGAGTAAATTAAAAGTATGCATGTGGCAGGGACAACTACTCAAGAGTCAAAAAATAGAGACGAATGGTGGAAAATTCAGGATGAAAAAAAAAAGAAGTATTTCACAAAGCTATACTACGAATTTCTATTGTGGTGATAACCAAAAACATTAAAGTCTTTAAAAGCCATGAGAACTTGTCGTGGAAGATAAAGCTATCAAAAGTTACTATTAGGGTATCTTTATTATTACCTACAGATTCCTGTCAATGCATTTCTTGGTACCAATTATTGGGAGAGTACTGTGATACTCATACAGTACCTTAAAGGTGAGCTTCCAACAACTTTTAGTTGTTTTTTTGAGGGGAAACCAGGATTTTGTAATGAACTAATGGACTGTTTGGTCTGATCAAGTTCTCACGAGATATCATCTCACCAGCTTGTGAACTCCCTAAAAGTTCCTGGCTCACCACAAAACTGAATGCAAAATTAGAGGGACCACTGCTCTGCTCTAGTAGAGTGCTCTACATGGGGCTGACCTTGAAGAGCATCCGGAAGCTCCAATTGGTGCAAAATACAGCGGACCACATGGTTTTGTGCACATGAATCACCTCTCCTGAGGGAGCTGCATTGGCTGTCAATTTGCTTCCGGGTGCAATTTAAGGTGCTGGTTGTCACCTTTAAAGCCCTTCATGGCTAGGCTCCGGGTTATCTGAGGGACCGTCTCTTGCCGATCACATCTACCCAACTCATCAGAGCAGGGAGGCAGGGAATGTTGTGGGTTCCATCCCCTAGGGAGATACACCTGGTGGAACCCAGAAGAAGGGCCTTTTCCGTGGTGGCCCCCTCTGTTTGGAACATCATCCCCCCAGAGATTAGAATGGCCCCCACTCTAGCACTCTTCCAGAAGGCACTGAAGATCTGGTTCTGCCAGCGGGCCTGGGGAACGCCTAGAGGGATGGAGCCAGTGGTGGGTTTCAAAAATTTTTACTACCGGTTCTGTGGGTATGGCTTGGTGGGTGTGGCATGGCTTGATGGATGTGGCAGGGGAAGGATACTGTCAAATCTCCATTCCCATCCCAATCTAGGGGAAGGATACTGTAAAATCTCCATTCCCTCCCCAATCCAGGGGAAGGTTACTGCAAAATCCCCATTTCCTCCCAATCAGCTGGGACTTGGGAGGCAGAGAATAGATGGAGGTGGGGCCAGTCAGAATTTTTACTACCGGTTCTCGAAACTACTCAACATTTCCGCTACTGGTTCTCCAGAATTGGTCAGAACCTGCTGAAACCCACCTCTGGATGGAGCCCATTTAAATGGCTCGTGTGAGGTGCTGTCGCTGGGGCAGAGGATGGGGGCGTTATTATATTATTCTATCAATTTATTATATGACTTTTCTAATATTAGTTTTATTCTTTTTATATGAAGTTTTATATCCTGTAAGCCGCCTTGAGTTGCCATGTGCAAATAGGCGGCTATGTAAGTTCCCTAAATAAAAATAAATAAATAAATAAATAGTAGGAAAAAAATCTTCAGTCTGTCCCAAAGCCAGCAGTGATAGACATCAGAATTACCTTCCTCTGATGATGATTGAGGGGGACAGTTGCCCTGAGTCATGGTGAACAGGGTATCTGAGATGTCTGAGAGGAAGCTGTCCATATCAAAAAGCTGCCTCCCCTCCTCCTCCTCCTCCTCCTTATCCCGCAGCAGCATTGGCACCACATTGGAGAAGAGCTGGTTACACCAATTCTCTGTCGATTGCCAAGGTACATCTTCCTGCATAGGAGAGAAATGAATATTCCAGCTGGGATCTCATCAGGATCCCTTTTACAGTGAAGAGCTTATGTGCAGCTCCAAATGGATTAAACCAGATTCTCTTCACTCACCGGTTTTGGGCTGGGAACTTCCCCTTCCCGGCTAAACCTGTGGAGCTATAAGAGAAATGCTATATTAGACTTGGATTTCAATTGAGAAATGACATTTTTTCTGCCTGGAGCTGTTAAAAGATAATGAAAAGTCACCCTTGTTTCAATGAGAATGAAAGTGACAGGTAGTTGAATCAGGCTAATAAGGACAATGCTCTTAAATAAGGTAGGGGGCTCTAGTGGTACCTAATACTGTAAGAGAAATGTACTGTAATCTCTGATATCCTTAAGATACAAGGATGTGCAAAAATTTCACCTCTCCTGTGCTGAATAGGCAACTCCTTTTTGCATTATACAGGTAGTCCTCGACTTACGACCACAACTGAGTCCAAAATTTCTCTTGCTAAGTGAGACATTCGTTAAGTGACTTTTGCCCAGAGGTGGTATTCAGCAGGTTCAGACCAGTTCGCACGAACTGGTAGCAGAAATTACAGGTTGGCACGTTTTTGAGGCCAGGCGCACGTGCGGAAGGCACGCACACAAGCAAAGCACATGTGCGGAAGACCGGGCACATGCAGGGAAGGCAGACACATGCGTGAACTGAGTGCATGCATGAACAAAGCAAGCGTGCGCACAGGCGGCGAACTGGTAGTAACATAATGTGAAACCCACCTCTGCTTTTGCCCCATTTTACAATCCTACTTGCTACAGTTGTTAAGTGAATCACTGAGGTTGTTAAGTTAGGGACACAGTTGTTAAATGAATCTGGCTTCCCCATGGACTTTGCTTTGCTTTATGATACTACTGTCATAAATATGAGTCGGTTGTGAAGCATCTGAATTTTGATCACGTGACCATGGAGATGCTGCAAAGGTTGCAAGCAGTGGTGAAATATAAAATTTGTTACTACCGGTTCTGTGGGCGTGGCTTGGTTGGTGGGTTAATATGGCTGAGTGGGCGTGGCCAACTTTTTTTTTTTTTTTACTTTTAAAACCATTTTTTCTACAACCTCTTTGGCTGAAGAGGTTGTAAAAAAAATGCTTTTAAAGCCTTTGACGATCCCAGCTGACTTGCCTAATCGACAGAGGCTTTTTTTCCTTTTGAAAACATTTTTTCTATAACCTCTTTGGCCAAAGAGGTTGTAGAAAAAATGCTTTTAAAAGCCTCTGATGATCCCAGCTGAGCCACGCGATCATCAGAGGCTTTTTTTTTTACTTTTAAAAATAATTTTTTCGGCCAAAGAGGTTGTAGAAAAAATGCTTTTAAAAATAAAAAAAAGCCTCTGATGATTGCGCGGCTCAGCTGGGCAATGGGGGTGGGCAGAGATTTTTGCTACCGGTTCTCCGAACCACCACCTGCCATCGCTAACCAGGAGCATTTCTGTTATGTATTGATACTTTTAAGCGGGAGTTTCAAACCTGCCTACGTTTCTGATTGGCTGACAGTCTCTCCAGGATTGTATATAAGGAGGACTGCAGCCTCTGAGTTTTTGCTGAAGTCTCACTGTATATTAAAGAGCTGTTGTCACTTGCTTGCTTGTGCCTCTCGTCATTCCCGAACCACTTCATTGGCGACGAAGGTGGGATAGAGGCTACAAGAAGCCAACCAGTGAGACCACGAGCTTCAGCTAGGCGACGAGGCGAACCACAGGAGACATACCGGACATGTCTGCCTACGTTCCGCCCAAGCCTTTTGATCCGACCCGCGAAAAATGGGTCTCGTACCTAACAAGGTTTGAATGCTCGCTAGAAGCCAGCGACATGCAGGGCCTCTCGGCTAATCGAAAGAGAGCCCTATTCCTAAGCCACTGCGGACCGGACGTGTTCGAGATGGCCGAGTCACTGTGTGAGCCCACGCCGGTTCAAACAGTCTCATGGGACACCTTGATGGCAACCCTCCGGGCTCACTACACTCCCGTCCCCTCCAAGTTCGTGCAGCGATACCAACTGAGGCAGCGCGTCCAACGAGAGGGAGAGCCGGTCAGCGCGTACATGGCCAGCCTGAGAAAAGCCGCAACTCATTGCGACTACAGAGACTTGGATGATGCGTTGCTTGAGCAACTGATCTGTGGTGTTCGGGACATTAGGCTGCAACGGCGTCTGCTCGCCAAGCCTGATCTGACGCTTGCTGGAGCCCTTGACGAGGCCAGGGCTCACGAAGCCTCCACAAAGGCCGCCGAAACGCTACAGCGTCCGCCGACCAGCAAAGACAGCCCCAAGTCTGCCCCGGTGCACAGAGAAGACGCCGGATCCAGCTCGGAGTCCGAGTCGGATGAGGACGTCTTCCGAACAGAGCACCGGAGAAAAGACACTGGCAGCCCCCGGCGAAGCTGTCCCAGCTGTGGCGGGCACCATGATAGACTGTCCTGCAAATACAGAGAGGCTATTTGCAGGCGTTGCGAGAAGAAAGGGCACTTGGCGCGAGTCTGCAGAGCCATTCTGCCCAGAAGACTCAAACCACGTGAGCGCCGCAGCCAACCGGAATCAGCGCGCCAGAAGCAGCCAACGAGAGAAGGCGGCGCGAAAAAACGGCGCGAATTTGAACTGCGAGATGGCCGCAGCATACACATCGACCAGGCCAGCACAACGGTCGAGGACAGAGTCAGCACGGTGGTCGAGATCAACGGAAGACCGTGCTCGATGGAGATCGACACCGGATCAGCTCTCTCCATCATGTCGTGGACAACCCTAAAGACCCTCCTGCCGTCGTTCCGGAAGGATCAACTCTCCAGACAGAGACTGCGCATCCTAGACTACCAGGGAAACCGAGTCCCCCTCGAAGGCGTGGGCACGTTCCGGGTCACCTACGGAGACTACGAAAGAGACCTGCCGCTGACCATCGTCACGAAGCAGCTGCCGAGCCTCCTGGGCATGGGGTGGTTCCGAGCCCTTGGCATGGGCTTCACCGGCGTCCACCTGATGTCCAAGTCAACCCTGAAAGACAGCCTCCTGTCCGAGTTCCAGGACGTTTTCGGGGACACATTGGGCAAGTATGTGGGGACCCCTATTTCACTAAACTTAGACCCCAACGTAGCCCAAGTAAGACTAAAGGCCAGACGAGTGCCGTTCGCATTGAAACCAAAGATCGATGCAGAACTGGACAAACTGATTAAGCAAGGGGTGTTGGTTCCCGTTGACCATGCCAAGTGGGAGACCCCCATAGTCACCCCAGTTAAGTCCGACGGCTCAATCAGAATTTGCGCCGACTACAAGTGCACGATCAACAAGGCTTTGCAGCCGAGCGCCTATCCGGTGCCGATCGTGCACCATCTACTACACTCCCTGGGCCCCGGAAAAATTTTTGCTAAATTAGACCTGGCCCAAGCCTATCAACAGTTACCGGTCGACGACGCCACGGCAGAGGCGCAAACGATCGTGACTCATAGGGGTGCATTTAAATGCACCAGGCTCCAATTTGGGGTGAGCGTCGCACCCGGCTTATTTCAAAGCACCATGGAGCGCCTGTTGCAAGGACTTCCGGGAGTAGTCCCCTATTTCGATGACGTCTTAGTCAGCGCCCAAGACGAACACCAGCTAGGGGACAGGGTACGGAACGTCCTGTCCAGATTCAGAGAAGCGGGACTAAGACTCAAAAAGAACAAGTGCAGGATAGCGGTCCCCTCGGTAGAATTTCTGGGGTACAGGGTGGACGGCACAGGCATCCACCCTACCGAAAGCAAGGTGAGGGCCATCAAAAGCGCACCAGCCCCCAAATCCAAAGCTGAGCTCCAAGCCTTCCTTGGACTGCTAAATTTCTACTCAATGTTCCTAAGAGATAAGGCCACGGTCGCTGATCCCCTTCACAAACTCTTAGGGAAGAATGTACCATGGGTCTGGGGGAAACCGCAAGCGGCCGCTTTTGAGGCAGTAAAAAAACTCCTATCTGAGGACAGTTTCCTGATCCAATACAATGCAGAGCTGCCGCTCGTCTTAGTTTGCGACGCCTCCCCCGTAGGAGTTGGTGCCGTCCTAGGCCATAGACTGCCGAACGGCCTAGAGGCACCCATTGCCTTCTACTCCCGAACTCTGTCCAGCACAGAACGAAACTATAGCCAATTGGACAGAGAGGCTCTGGCTGCGATTGCGGGGGTTAAGAAGTTCCACGAATACCTCTATGGCCGAAAATTCGAACTTGTGACTGACCATAGACCGTTGCTAGGACTGCTAGCAGGCGACAGGCCAACCCCCGCTGCCCTCTCCCCCCGTTTAACTAGATGGGCGATTTTCTTATCGGCCTACTCGTACCAGCTCGTCCATCGGCCTGGGCGGACCCTGGGTCATGCGGATGCCCTTAGCCGTTGCCCCCTTCCCGACCTGCTGGACAACCCAACACCGGAAACCTCCGTCCTGTTGTTGGACACGTTAACCTTGGGGCCCATCTCCTCCGGCGAGGTGGCGAAGGCATCAAATAGAGACCCTGTTATCCGGACTGTTATGGGTTGGGTTTTGAAAGGGTGGCCGGACAAGGTGGTCGGGGAGGAGTACCAAGGTTTTGCCAACAAACGAAATGAACTGTTTACGCAAGGGGGGTGCTTACTGTGGGGTGACAGAGTGGTAATTCCAGCAAAACTACGAGATAGAGTTTTAGAATTATTGCACGAAGGGCATCCTGGCATCGTTAGGATGAAGTGCTTAGCCCGCAGCTATGTCTGGTGGCCCAACATGGACCAGGTCATTTCCGAGTGGGTGGGGAAGTGCAGACCCTGCCAGGAGTCTCGCCCCGATCCCCCAGTAGCGCCCATCCGAGAGTGGGAGAAACCAAAAGGCCCATGGGGGAGGATCCACATTGATTTCGCCGGCCCGTTCCATGGCCAAACGTTTTTAATAGTAGTGGATGCCTTTTCAAAATGGCTCGAAATCGTATTAATGCCATCCACAACGGCCGAAGCGGTTATCAAGGCCCTAAGAAAGTTGTTTGCCACCCACGGCCTGCCGGATACCTTGGTATCGGACAATGGGCCCCAATTTACAGCAACCCTTTTCGAAGGCTACTTGGCCGGCCTGGGGATCCGCCATGCCCTATCAGCCCCATTTCACCCGGCTTCCAACGGATTGGCTGAACGATTTGTCAGGACAGCCAAGGAAGCACTGTCCAGATTAGACAATGGGGACTGGCAGGCCAGGATAGATCAATTCCTTGCGGTTCAGCATGCATCACCATGCACAGCAACTGGGAGAAGCCCAGCAGAGCTCCTCATGGGGAGAAAGCTCCGGTGCGTGTTGGACAGGCTCCACCCTAACTATTCGCACGAAAACTTTAAGGGAGAGACCTGTGGCTTAAGGCAGTTTCAGGTCGGGTCCCCGGTGTTCGCTCGCAATTATGCCAGCGGTCCTCTGTGGGTTGCAGGAACCATAGTGGGGATAACAGGCCCAAAATCATACACGGTGGACGTGGGGGTAGATAGACTCTGGAAGCGCCACATAGACCAACTGAGGAAACGGGTGGTTGGCGAGGCAAACATCAATGCAGACATGTCCGAGCCTAACTATGACCACTTCTCCAAAACAGCTAACTCAAGCCCGGGGCCGCGAGAATACTTAGCTGACAAGCCCTGGTTCCAGCGCCGCCCCAGCGAGTCGCCACTCCCAGCCGGGAATAACCACGCCCCGGACAAAATCCAGGAGGTTCCATTGGCGGAGCCGGGAGAGACAAAGAGTCCCTCCGACCAGCTCGACGCCTCACCAAACACTGAACTGCGCAGGTCAACTAGGGCGAGAACTCAGCCTAAGCACCTGCGAGACTTTGTTTGTACATATGTTAATTTTTGAGTGTTAGTGCCTTCTGGGAAGGGAGGGGTGTTATGTATTGATACTTTTAAGCGGGAGTTTCAAACCTGCCTACGTTTCTGATTGGCTGACAGTCTCTCCAGGATTGTATATAAGGAGGACTGCAGCCTCTGAGTTTTTGCTGAAGTCTCACTGTATATTAAAGAGCTGTTGTCACTTGCTTGCTTGTGCCTCTCGTCATTCCCGAACCACTTCAATTTCACCCCTTGGTTACAAGTGTGAAAAATGGACATAAGTCATTTTTTCCAGTGCCGTTGTAATGTTGAACTAAATGAACCGTTATAAGTCAAGGGCTACCTGTATTTTGGGATCTCTACAGAAAAAAAAATCTTGCTCTTCTGTGAGGAAGGAAAAACTGTGTGATTCTGCCCCTGCCTGTATTATCACTTCTAAATCATGCCAACAAAGAACTAAGGTATCAGATGAGTTCATCTGACTATTTTCTAACCATCTTGTCAGAAGTATGGAAATATGGTGTTAACATCAAGGAGCAATTTGGTCCGTACAAATGCACTGCACAGCCATAACACATTGACAAACTACTAGGTGGTGGGTTTTTTTAGTTATTGGTTCAAGGTAGATTAAGGGAAAAATCAAATAAAATATAAAATATTTTAAGAAGCTAAAACATTCATTGATTAAAGCTTGTATTTCCTTGAAATCATGGCTCACCAGAGCTACGCTTCAAGAGGGGACTGGAGGCTAAAACATATCAAGAACGGTTGCAGGAACTGGGTATGTCTAGTTTAACGAAAAGAAGAACTAGGGGAGATATGATAGCAATGTTCCAACATCTCAGGGGTTGCCACAAAGATGAGGGAGTCAAGCTATTTTCCAAAGCACCTGAGGGTAGGACAAGAAGCAATGGGTGGAAACTAATCAAGGAGAGAAGCAACTTAGAACTAAGGAGAAATTTCCTGACAGTTAGAACAATTAATCAGTGGAACAACTTGCCTGCAGAAGTTGTGAATGCTCAAACACTGGAAATTTTTAAGAAGATGTTGGATAACCATTTGTCTGAAGTGGTGTAGGGTTTCCTGCCTGGGTCAGACTAGAAGACCTCCAAGGTCCCTTCCAACTCTGTTATTCTATTCTATTCTATTCTATTCTATTCTATTCTATTCTATTCTATTCTATTCTATTCTATTCTATTCTATTCTATTCTGTGTATTTCCAATGTAATTAGGATGCATTTAAAGTAATAGTACTTTGTCATAAGTAGTAAGAAAACAGTAAATAAGAGAAGGGATTATTTTATGATGTTATGTTGTCCAAAGCAATAAATTAAAGAGGTGTCATTCTTTATGCATTTTCAGAATCCATAGATTTGTTATTTTTTCTAACATATAGGCTTTTAGTGCCATTGCTAATGAAATGCCATCATCAGTATCCAAAAGGTCATTATCAACATCACTGTCATCACCACCAACCCCTAGGCAAAAAAAAAAAAAAAAAACCTAAAGGAGAAAGTGCCAATCAACTTAGATCTGAATATGCTTGTCTTGATATTGTTGTCCTGTGATGCACCATTTCATCCAACTGAAGGTTACAAACAGAAGACTTTTGGTAGTACGGTATATAGATAATAACATAATAATAAGAACAGCTTTGCTGAAGCAGAAATTCCAGAGCCAAACGTTTTGATATCTTGTGAATCTTGGGAAGGTATGTATGTTGGTCCTAATCAAAGACCAATTGAGCCCCTAGGTGGAGCTACTACCCAACTCATGATTTAGAGTTGACTTTTGACTCTCTCAATTACTTTTAGTCCTCTTTTGTCAACCTGTCATCAACAAATAGTGAATGGCAGATGCAATCAGATGACATCAGGAAGTATCTGAGGACAGATATGAAGTCTATCTTTTTCTATCCACCCACTTTCAGATCAGCTTGATAACATTATTGGGAGAAAGGGACACAAATCCTTACTCTTTTCTTATAGTAGGTCCGCCATTTGTGATACTCTTTCATTACCACTTCAATTCGTCGCTTCCAGTAGTTTCCCTCCAACACAACTGCCTGAGAAGGAAGACAACAAACCAGAAGAAGAATAAATTAAAAAAAATAATAATAATAAATTTCTCATTTTTTAAATTGTAATTTTCCAAGTTCTGCCTGGCTTTTGGGATGATAAAACCATGTTAATATTAAGATGTATTATCAATGTAACTGAAGGGAAAGATATTTAAATGGATTGGTCTCCAGCACAATATTAATACTAACTTGCTGAGTAGATTAAAATGGATAAGATCACACTAAACTATAAATCATGGCTTTTAAATGGTATCTGGGACCATACAACAGTCAAAGAACAGAAATAACCATTTCATGACATAGCACAATGAAAGGAAGAGAGAAGGAAAAGACAAGCATAAGGAAAGCATAAGGAAAGACTGATGCAGTTCACAGGAAGTTCTTGTTTTCAGTGTCTGATAAATTAATAATGTCAATAATTTATTAAATATTTTGACGCTCAATCCGCAGCAACTCTGAGTGGTTCTAAGGACTCCCAACATTGGGTTACTTTTAACCTTGGTCATTTGTGATTTATATATGTTATATGAACTCTGCTGCTTGATTTATGTAGAGTGTATTTTGCAATCCAAAAAATTTGCATGTTTGATTCAGCAATCAGATTGCGTGTTGCATGAAAACTGCAGCGATCTCAAAAGGTGGGGTTTTTTTTTCAAACGACAACTGAACTTTCTTGATTTTTTTTTTAAGACAAGACGCTTCTTGGATGAGAAGTAAAACTTCTTCAACAAAAATCAAGAAAGTCCAGTTTCTGTTTGAAAAAGAAACCCTACCTTTTGGGACAACCATGACCTTGATGACTGAGAACCTTCATAGACAAAGCCACGTGATCTAAGTGACACAGTCAAATACGTTGTGTGAACCTTGTTGACTTTTCCTAACATCTTATCAAACCTGCAGGTGAAGGAGTGGTAAAACCTGGGGGCAGAGTTAAAAGAGGAAGTAGCCTAGAATCTCTACATAGCCACAAATCGTCCAGTCCCCACCCCCCTTGAATTCTGTTAAACCCTGATCTGATTCCTAGCAGGTGCTAACCATTAGTTGAGAATTTACCTGTGCATAGGCATAAGTAGCAATAAATCAGTTTCATTGGACCTTCACATGTGGATCTAATCTATCATGCTCGACAAAACTGTACTCTCAGCATCTATACACACATGGACACACACACAGACACACAGACACACACACATATGATATGGAGAAAGTGCTGCACCACTTACTTCTGGCTTTCGATGCTCATCGGCTTCAGACCCATCCAGAGGAGTAACAAATCCACAAACAGAGGCCTTCCTGCGTTCCACATCTGTGTAAAGAATCCATTACGGTAAATATTCCATTGTCTCAGGCAAGCTGAGGTGGCACAGGTATTTCTGCTACTTCTCAGTATCTGCTTTATGAGATGACCATGTCATTTGCTCTGTCCCCACCCTCTCTTTCGTCTCCCCTTCAAAAATATACTAAAGCAGAAAAGACAGAGCTGTTGCTCAAGCCTTTGTAATCAAGCAGAAGGACATGTAGAAATGTTCCCACTCATTTTTTTCCCCTAACAATGCAGTTTGGATTACCACACCCATTATCCTTGGTCATGCTGGCTGAGACTTTTTGGACTTGCAGCCTAAAACATCTGCTGGGTACCAAATTATGAAAAAAACCCCACAAAACCATTCTACTTCACTGTTTCTGTATTCCCCCCCCCCCTTTTTCCATTTGCTATTCATGTAGCTGAGCTTCTTTTAGGCTAACAGTCATTAGCTACATGAATAGCAAATGGTAAATGGGGGGTGGATACAGAAACAGTGAAGTAGAATGGTTGTTTCTTTTTCAGTTGACATCCCTGGTTCCTATTCCCAGCTAGATGGTGACAAAGAGAATTCCCTAATCTAAGTGTTTTGTTTATATAAGAAAAAGATGTTTGAGGCTAGACATGATGCTGTGAAATAGACTAATAGTGGTGTGGTTGTATCATTTGGATGAGGAAAACTTCTAGGATACTATTGTCAGCAATTTGCAGGGCCATAGCAAGCTATAGGGTAGGGTAGGGTAGGGTAGGGTAGGGTAGTGAAGGGAAGGGAAGGGAAGGGGGATCTGAGACAGGGGTGAAATCAAGCAGGTTCTGACAGGTTCTGAAGAACCGGTAGCGGAAATTTTGAGCAGTTCGGAGAACCAGCAAATACCACCTCTGGCTGGTCCCAGAGTAGGGTGGGAATGGAGATTTTGCAATGTCCTTTCCCTGGAGCAGGGTAGGAATGGAGATTTTGCAATATCCTTTCCCTGGAGTGGGGTAGGAATGGAGAGTTTGCAATATCCTTTCCCTGGAGTAGGGTAGGAATGGAGATTTTGCTATATCCTTCCCCTGCCAAGCCACGCCCACAGAACATCTAATCTAGATTTTTTTTCTTTTATCTCTTCTCTATCATTTGTCTTCCTGGTATTTTCTCACTTTTTACAATTTTGTTTTATATCATGTTGCTTACTCTAAAATCTAATATCTTGATGGATATGTCTAAATATGCCTAGACTTATTCATTTACTTCTGCAAAGACCCAAGTTCCTTCTTTAGGATTGAAAAATTGCTTTTCAGATTTTTAATAAAATCAAAATCCATATTGGAACACCCCCCCCCCCCAAATCTAAATGTACTGGTGCTTGGATCTAAAATGTTTTTCAGATGTGGGCAATGCAAACACTGAAGCCCATTCCTGGAGAGCAAGCTTTGGCTCCTATCTACTGAAGCTGAGTTGAATTCCCAACCATCTGCCCCCTCCAACCAGAGGTGGGTTTCAGCAGGTTCTGACCAGTTCTGGAGAACTGGTAGCAGAAATTTTGAGTAGTTCAGGAAACCGGTAAATACCACCTCTGACTGGCCCTGCCCCTGTCTATTCTCTGCCTCTCGAGTCCCAGCTGATCGGGAGGGAATGGGGATTTTGCATTAACCTTCCCCTGGAGTGGGGAGGGAATGGAGATTTTATAGTATCCTTCCCCTGCCACGCCCACCAAGCCATGCCACGCCCACCAAGCCATACCAAGCCACACCCACAGAACCAGTAGTAAAAAAATTTGAATCCCACTACTACTTCCAACCCAGGGGTGGGATTTGACCAGTTTGGACTGGTTCAGGTGAACTGGTAGCTCTGACAATCAGCTGGGAGCGAACCGGTTCTCCCTGACGATCAGATCGGCCCACCTGCCCATCCGTGCTATTTTCCTACCTTTATCTTCTCAGCTGATTTGCGTGGTAGAGTGGAGTGCCACACGAATCAGCTGTGTTGCTCCTCCGAAGAAAGCCAGGAAGTAAAGATTTCTTCAAACTGTGCACATTAGACGCATGTGTGCGCAAAGCACGTGCAAATTGCGCGGTTACCGAACCGGTTGTTAAACTGGGAGGATCCCACCACTGCTCCAACCCTCTCCCCATCTCCCTCCCTAGTCCCCAAACTCACACTGGATGTACCAAGCTCTCCAAATGGCATTGTTGAGGCGGATCTTGTCCCGACAAAGTAATTGTAATCCTTTGAAATTCTTCCACTTGGGGGATACCAGCTTCCCACTGAAATGTCAAGCAAGAAGACATGGATTTAAAGAGGGGGGGAATACAAATGGGGAACAGATGGACCCCAGTTCCTTTTCTTAACCAAGTTTGTAAGTCTTTGAAGTGATCCAATATCATTTTAACAAGCCAGGGCTGATGGAACTATAGTTATATTTATCAGTAATCATTTGCTAGAAGAACTAAATTGAGCAGTCATGAACAGAGGCAGTATTCCTTGTTTAAATGTGGTTGTTTTCATGTCCTGTTGATGGTGTCAGCCTTGGAAGCCATATTAGGCCAGAAGCTTCAATGCTGCCACCTCCTCATGTGTGGAAATATAGGAGGGGGGATTTAGGAGAGGGGAGTTAGTAGACATAATAGCGTTCTTCCTATCGGTCAAGGTCAGAGTGAGCCAGCATCTGGAGGAGGAGTGGTCAGGGGCTGGCTTGAGGTAGAACGGACGATGATTGGAGCATGAGATCGATTGAGGAGAAAGGGGTGGTGTTGAGAGCTTTGACTTACTGAAGGAAAGTAAGTTTTTACTTTCCGGGTTTTTCAGATTTGGGATTTCCCAGATGTGCCAGTTTACCTATTTCTAGTAAAGAGAACTTTGGAAAATGCCTGCTTCCGCGTCTTTACTGGAAGTCGGAGGTTTTCTGGAACGCTGACAAATGGGCTTCCTAGAGATATTTAGTTGGTTGGTGATGAAGACAACTAGACCTGATGAATTCTTGTTTGAATGAACAAGGCATTTTTAAACAGTTTTTATTAGTTTATAATATAGCATACAGTACAAAGAAAATACAAAAGTAAATAGTAGGGAAAATAGGGAAGGGAAAAGGAAAAGTGTGGGAAAGAAAAGGGGAAGAAGGAAAAAAAGTCATTGACTCTTTGGTGCAGTAGAATAAGGCATTAACATCAAACCTCAATTTTGTGACTTTTACACAGGGGTGGGTTCTACTTACCTTTACTATCAGTTCACAACAGGAGTGCGAGCTTCTGCTCATGCACAGATCGTCCATTATGACGGGCGGCTGGGCGGAGCCTCCCACCGCTTTTACTACCAGTTCACAAGAACCGGACAGAACCGGGAGCAACCCACCACTGCTTTTACGTAATAGTATAAACTAGTCATTTCTATCTAATCAGTAAAACCCAAAATCAAAGTTTCATTTTTTTCTAACTCAAGCACAAAGTCCAGAAGCAGTTCCAAGTAGAAATCAAAGTATTTATATTTTTTCTTTGCTCAAAACAGTCACTTTAGTCATCACTGCTAACTCCAACAATTTTTGCAGCCATTCATCCATTGTGGGGATCGGGGTGAACCTTCCATTTCTGTTCATAAAGTAGTCTTGTTGCTTTCAACATATATAACATCAAAGTTCTGATTTGTTTTTCCAGGTCTTTTTCCATTAAATTATCATTAAACCCCAAAGAAAAGTCTCTGGTTTTCTCTTTATATTCACTTTAAGAATTTTCTGTATTAAGTTATGTATCCTACTCCAATATTTCTTTGCTTTATCACATGTCCATCATAAATGATAAAAAGGTCCCTTCTTTACATTTACATTTCCAATATTCATTTGAAATGCCTTTATATATTCTTGACAACTTATGCTTGAACATGATTTGAAGTGTACTGTTGAATATCAACTTTGGATACCAAATCAGAATTTCGCTGAAGCAGCCTACCTTTCAATTGTGGACGCTGGAGACAAAGAGTAATAGAATGGCATTATCATGTGTGTATCCTACAGGCCAGTGATGAAATCCAATTTTTTTTACTACTGGTTCTATGGGCATGGCTTGGTGGGTGTGGTGTGGCTTGGTGGGCATGGCTTGGTGGGCATGGCAGGGGAAGGGTACTGCAAAATCTCCATTCCCTCCCCACTCCAGGGGAAGGATACTGCAAAATCCCCATTCCCTCCCCACTCCTGGGGGAAGGATATTGCAAAATCTCCATTCCCATCCCACTCTGGGGCCAGCCAGAGGTGGTATTTGCTGGTTCTCCAAACTGCTCAAAATTTCCGCTACCAATTCTCCAGAACCTGTCAGAACCTGCTGGATTTCACCCCTGCTACAGGCATTTAATTAAAAGCCAGATGTTGAATTAGTGGATCTTTGGTTCGTAGAAGGGCTTTTTGTCCATTGCATCTGTTTGTAAAGGTTCATTTTTGGTGAGATAGGTGGCATGCAAGTTTGATAAATAAATAAATGAATAATTTACAAATCATTAAATAACCCTGCAAGATAGGTCACTATTATGACAAAGTGGCTAGTGGCATATTATCACTTCTTCTACAACATGATAGTGAAATATTATCTTGTTGTCTTCATTGGGTTGCTGTAATAACAACAGAGTGGTGCATGCGAAATGCTTTTAAAGCATTAGATTGTTATGAGAAGTGGAGTTTTAACCAGCCAGGAAATAGCAAATTATGCAAGATGCCACATGAGAGTTCCCTGTTCTAGATATGTCACTGCCTTCTAAAGAGAGGTGGTGCACAGCTTGTTTATTGGAGTTATTATGTTAGTATAAAACTAGAAATTAGTGAAAGCATGGTAAACCGATCCAAACTAGAATGCAGAAAATACGACTTCAGTAACAGAGTTGTCAACGCCTAGAATGCACAACCTGACTCTGTGGTTTCTTCCCCAAATCCCCAAACTTTAACCTTAGATTGTCTACTGTAGACCACCTCACCCCATTCCTAAGTGGTCTGTAAGGGGTGTGCATAAGCGCACCAGCGTGCCTACCATCCCTGTCCTAATGTTTTCTTTTATTTGTATCATCTACATGTATTTATAATTATGTTTACACTTATATCTGTCATATACTGTAATACATGCTTGACAAAATAAATAAATAAATAAAAATGTATCCACGTGCACAGGTTGCCATCAAAGTCCTCTGCTTTGTCCAACGTGCCATTGTATTCACTGCCTCTGTGGCAAAATACCTTATCTTTATTATTTACTTTAGGGCGCCTTGATTCAGTCACAATAAGTAAGGAATAGGCAACGTCTGAAAGGTGAGCAGAACCTGCAGAAACGTGTCATGGCAATATTGAGACAAGTCCATCCTTTTTTGGTTTGCTGAAATGTTGGTAAGTGTGGGGATCTAAACCCAGGTGTCCTTTCAGAGGCAAGGCCTGCCCCTCTGTTTAAGGACTTGTTTTTCTTAGTGATTGAGTTCGCACTGTATACTGAAGTAGATTAAAGTCCAGTTGGATAGTTTCTGGTTGGGTAGCACCACTGTCCAGGCTTGTCTGAGAGCACAGAGAAGATTGTGAAAGGTAGGCTAGAAAATTGGAAAACATTCCTGGAAGAAGACAGTTGAAAACTGCCTGGTTATATCCATGTGGTCCCTAGAAATCAAGCTTCATTGAGGCTAGCTTTGCCTTTTAATCCCTGATTCAGTATGTTGTAGAGATCTCGGCATCTTCTGTGAACTAGGCCCTCATATTAAACTGTAGCATGTTTTATTAATTTGGATACAGCATGTGATTTAGTTGACCTGGTATCTTTAAGGTTTCTTATATTATGTGAATCCAAATGAAGAGTCCCAAAGCACATTTTTTAAAAAAACAGTGCATATGGTCTAAAGGAGCGCTATCGAAACAAGAGTAAAATCATACTGTACCAATTATTCCCTCACTATATCCAAGTTTCCAGGAACAGTCAGCCGGCTGTTTATTCAGTGTGCAAAGCAGAGCACATTTTCGCTAATCTATGTGCAGAGACCCATGTATAAAGCCAGCCTTCATCATCTCCTGGACAGGAAAGCAAGCAAACACCAGCTGGGATGGAAAACCCTGTAAAATAGCAGCCAAATGTTGAAGGAGGTAGTGTGACGGAGGAAAGTGCACAATGGAGGCCAGTGCTGAATTATAAAATAGAAATTCAGAGTGGGATTGTGTAATCTTCCCTTAATTTTGTGCCCTCCAGTGACATTAGACTACAAATCCTATCATCT
The DNA here is from genome assembly GCA_022577455.1 of Arizona elegans. Taxonomy (NCBI): domain Eukaryota; kingdom Metazoa; phylum Chordata; class Lepidosauria; order Squamata; family Colubridae; genus Arizona; species Arizona elegans. The sequence goes on along the minus strand of JAKOOJ010000001.1, from coordinate 316,313,044 downwards.
TTAGTTATCATGAGTTGCTCTAGTAGATAGATAGAGCAGTGATGGCTAACCTTTTTGCAATTGCGTGTCAGGAGTGGGGTGGGTGGGTCACGTGTGCATGTGCCCACACCCATAATTCTATGTGCCCTACCCTTGTGCATGTGCACGCGACCCCCACACTCCCCCCGCTCCTGGCATGCGATGGCACGGTAGGCCCATTTTTTGCTCTCCCCAGCCTCCAGAGTCTTTCTAGGCCTCACCCCCCACCCGGGAGGTCTTCTGGAGGCCAAAAATGGCCCATTTACCAACTTCTGGTGGGAATGGAAGGCCCGTTTTTCTCTCTCCCCAGCCTTCAGAGCCTTTCTAGGAGTCTGGGGAGGGTGAAAACGGCCTCCCCCACCTGGAGGCCCTCTGGAGGCCAAAAATGGCCCATTTGCCAATTTTCGGTCCCACCAGAAAGCTCTGGAGGCTGGGGAGAGCAAAAAAACGGCCTTCCGGTCCCACCAGAAGTTGGCAAACGGGCCGTTTCCGGCCTCTGGAGGGCCTCTGGGGAGGGGAAGGCTGGTTTTGCCCTCCCCAGACTTCTAGAAAGGCTCTGGAGGCTGGGAAGAGAGAAAAATGGTCCTTCCCCACCCTCCCTGAGGCCCTCCGGAGGCAGGAAACAGCCTGTTTCCCTACTTCTGGTGGGCCCAGAAGGCCTAAAAATGAGCTGGCACGTGCCAGAGCTGAGCTTGCATGCCCACCGATATGGCTACGCATGCCACCTGTGGCATGCATGCCATAGGTTCACCATCACGGGAATAGAGTATGCACCCTGTTGCCTCATTACCCCATAGTTTTAGACTACAATACCACAATGGATTTCTTGACAGTATTCCAATTACTACCTGCTAGTATGTGACATTAAAAGTATTCAGGTGAATATCAAGACATCTATCCTAAGAGAGTTTTATGCAGACAAGTGAATCATTTGCTACATTTTAGAATCAAGCAAAGATTAAAATTGGAGACAGGGGACTATGTATACAAACATTAGAAAGACAAAAAGCCAGAAAGTCAAATGTATGTATTGGAAAAGCAACAGTTTGAAAAAAGTTGTTCCAGCTGTTGATTAGTACTTGTCTTGCAGGGATTTTTTTCCCTCTCTTTCCTGAAAAAAAACCCAACAGAAGTGGATATTATATCTCTAAATAGCCTTCAATAACCATTACTGCTATCTTTCTTTCTTCCAAAAAGTGAAATGGGTGGAAGAAATATGTCAAGCTAGGGATTCATTCATTGGATTCACATGTTAAAGACTAAAACAGTGTTAATTAAATATAGTTACCATGCTCCCATATGTTAAAGACAAAAATGAACTGTGTTGACTATTTATACAGCAGGCTTAGTCAGTTTATTGAAATGAACTATAAAATAGCCAAACAGGCTATCTCTGACAATAATTAAAGATACCAAACCATATATACACCCACGCAGAAACAGAGCAAACTTCCTGTATTTAAAAGTAACTGATCAGTCAATCATCCCTAATCAAAAGCAGTTTATAGGTTTATTACAGTGTCTCCTATGTTCAAAAGCTACTTTTGTTAAAAGCAATTAAGCAAAAAACAAAAAAAACCCCAAATCTAAAACCAAAGATGCCCCTGTATCAACCCACAGCAGTGGGAGTGAACAGAAGGAAGTCCATACTCATTTTTTTGTCAAATGTTTCCATTCTCCAGTCTTCATCTGGCAACAGCCATGATTACATCAGTTCTCAAAAAACCTTAGATAGCTGCCAAGGGACCGCAATGGCAGCAGAACAAGGAAAGTGTTGTTAATTTTGTCATCATTTTTTAGTCTCCTAAGTACATGAAACCAAAGATTGCAGAATCACCAACTAGCTAGTATGGTTCTCCACAAAATGCCTGCAGAGGACAAAGCAATTTTTTCCTCTGCTGATGGCCATGTTCCTCAAGGGTGAGATATGGTGGATGGGGCTGAAGCAAGCACCATTGGGATGATTTCTTGCACAACAGTAGAAGCACAGAATGGAAGAATTTGAAGGGATCTTGGTGATCATCAAGATCATGGTACTTCAATGCAAGTATCCAACTGCTATATCATCCTACAGTTGGCCATCCAGCCTCTGTGTAACACTTATAGTGAAAAAGACTCCAGTACTTTCTGAAGTACAATCAGAGGTGGTATTCAGCTGGTTCATACCAGTTTGAGTGAACCAGTAGCGGCGAATGCAGATTAATCCACCTGCCCCCCTGCCCCGCGTAATGCTGTCCTATTTAGCCATGTTTCCAAGGCTGGGTGCATGCGCGGAAGGTGCGTGCAAGAGCAAAGTGCATGCACAGGCTGGGCGTGTATGTGGAAGGCACAAGAGAGAGCAAAGTGCATGTGCAGAAGGCTGGGTACATGCACGGGGGGCACGTGCGGGGGGCGAACCGGTGGTAAGAATATGTGAAACCTACCACTGGCCACAATACCACATTGTTGAAGACCTCTGTTAGGTCTTCCTCTGACCTCCTGATATATCCCATAAAATCTATTTTCTTTTGGCTGAAATGTGGCTGAAGGCAATTTACATTTTTTATAAGACCATATGAAACCCCCAGGGCTAGAAACTGAGTTTGCATATTTGGAGCGGAGGGGATCACGGTCACATAGGACATATTTGCATAATACACTTAAGTAAGTCAGTTATAGATCTAGGACAAGGGTGGGTTTTACTTACCTTTACTACCAGTTTGCAACGGGGCCGCACGTGCGCGTGAGCGAAGTGAGCATGTACAGAAGCATTTTGATGACATCAGGGTCAGTGGGTGGAGCCTCCCGCTGGTTTTACTACCGGTTCTACAGGTGTGAACGGGGGGCAACCCACCACTGAGCTAGGAGCTGCTTTAGTATAATTTCTAAATCAAGTGTTAATCTTGTCATTTTTTTTTTTACTGTTTTGGTTAATTTATGCCTCAATATATTGCACAAATCCAGAAAATGAGTTATTTTAGTAACCAGGTCAATGTAATGTGCGAATACAGCTATCAGTCTTGTGTGATGGGCAAGAACTGTCCTCAACTGTGGATATAACCAAAAGAAAAATGGGAAGATCTAAAACTTGAATTATTGTAATTTCTTTAGCTGGGACTGTACTTGAAGACTTCTTGGAAATAGCAGCTGCTGTAGTATCCAGCTGCCCATTTGATAAAGGATCAACTTTGTTATTCCTTCAACACACTGCTGTAGGAGCTGAACTACATACCATAATATTTCTTACTTTAAGATTTAATATCTTCAACAGCACATGAAGACAACATTTCTTACTTTAAGACAACTTTAAGAAGAGTGGACCAAGGAGATTAGGGGACTGGAGGCTAAAACATATGAAGAATGGTTGCAGGAACTGGATATGTCTAGTTTAATGAAAAGAAGGACCAGGGGAGACATGATAGCAGTCTGTCAGTATCTCAGGGGCTGCCCCAAAGAAGAGGGAGTCAAGCTCTTCTCCAAAACACCTGAGGGCAGGATAAGACGCAATGGGTGGAAACTAATCAAGGAGAGAAGCAACCTAAGGAGAAATTTCCAAATAGTGAAGACATTCAGTGGAACAACTTGCCTCCAGAAGTTGTGAATGCTCCAACACTGGAAGTTTTTAAGAAGATGTTCGATAACCATTTGTCTGAAGTGGTGTAGGGTTTCTTGCCTAAGCAGGGTGTTGGACTAGAAGACCTCAAAAGTCCCTTCCAACTCTGTTATTCTATTCTATTGACTTCAATTCCAAGAATGGGAGAATAGGCAGACACTGGCCTATTGGTCCAGTTTAGAATTTCCAAGTACGAGTCAGGGTGCTGGTCACCACCTATAAAGCCCTATATCACTTGGACCTGGGTATCTTTGAATCCACCTAGAACAGGGGTCTCCAACCTTGGCAACTTTAAGACTTGTGGACTTCAACTCCCAGAATTCCTCAGCCAGCTTTGCTGGGAGTTGAAGTCCACAAGTCTTAAAGTTGCCAAGGTTAGAGACCCCTGACCTAGAATATGCCTAAAATGCCTTCTGAAATTTTGTAAAGACCTGGTTAAGTCAAGGCCCCACACCAGCAGACTGAAATAATGAGTGAAGTCTCCTTTCTGAGCTGCTACTCTATTGGGGAATTTGGACTCTTTGCCCTGGTTCAGAACAAACACTCTCTGCTACTGCCAAGTAGGTGAATCGGGCAAAGGAGCCTCTTGCCAGCCACCCCACCGACCAAAGCTCTCCAGCTGCCTAGGAGCCAAAGGAGTCCATAGATTGGCCGATTAGTCACAAGATCTATTATTGCTCCTTAGTAAAATAGGTTTATTCCATTCGTATCCTTTCTTTTGGCTCTTTTAGAAAGGGAGAAGAGTTAGACTCCCTGGAACACTTACTATGTTCGGAAATCATGCTAAGCCATGGGATGTTTAAATATGGATTGAATACAATTCCCACACGATTGACTGGCTTCACACAACTTGCAAACCCATAAACCTTGTTTCTACAAACCACAATGGCTTAATGTGTTCACCATGCTAAATCATGCTATTAAACCAACCCACAAGTATGTTTTTAGCCTGTTCTGCAAACCCAGCCATTCTCTTAACATGGAATAGGAGATTGCAATAGAGGATGTGTATTGCATTCAGTACCACACATGAATTTGGAATTAGACCAGTGTATGTAACTAGTACAACTTGGTGGACACTCCCCCCCAGCTCCCAGCTACATACACACATCAGTCAAACAAGCAGTGTTAGAATTCAATGCCAGGAAGCCAGGGGTGAAATCTACTTACCTTTCCTACTGGTTCGGAAGTGTGTGCGTGCATGTCACATGCGATTTTGGACTCTCTGTGCATGCACAAAGCCTTCTGCACATGCGCAAAGGGTAAAAAACACTAATTACATCTAGCTTATTGCTTTGATTACTCTATAAATAAGGGAAAAGCAATTGCCATGTGTTCGGAAGGCTAAGAAATCTTACTCTGGGTGAATTTCTTATTGTCAAAGTTAGCCAGGCCTTTGGGAGAATGGAGAGAAGGCCAAGGACTGCAACTCAAGTTAAATGATAGGAAAGGAAAGGGAAACAATCTTCTTGTAGCACTAGACTAGGCTCATCAGAATGAACTTTGTTCTGTTCTTCTCTAGAGAACGGAAGACACATAATAACTTGCCCTATCAATCTCTTGGATAAGACCACTCATATCTAAATGTTAGATTGTAAAAATGAAAATGAAAACATTCCCAAATGACAGGCTGTCTAGATAAGAGGGCGGCTGGCCAAAGATGACTCATGAATGACAGCTAGTGAGAGTGATCTTCTTCCAGGCAAACATCAGCTTCTTGTTTCTTGGATTAAGACATCTCTGTCCTCCAGTCAAAATTAGACAGAAAATCATCTTACTCCTGCATATGCACTGGGTCTAAGACTCAAAAAAATAAAGAGCACTTCTCATGAGGTGAGATTGTTCGGTCCAGAATGAAATTCTGACACACATCCACCCTACTGACATGAATGGAAGTATACCCATCACTCCCAGAGCCCAGACCAAACTTCAACAAATAGGGATAAATGGAAAAAAATAATTATAAGAAAGACTAATCCTTGACTTGCAACCATAATTGAGGCCAGAATTATAGTCGTAAGTCATGCCAGTCCTTACACGGCCTGTGCCTGGTTTTATTATCTCTTTTGCGGCAATCGTTAGGCAAATGCTGTGGTCATTAAGCAAACCCACCGTGCACCACCACGGCATCGGCTCCATGGTGGCACGATGGTTAGAGTGCAGTATTACAGGCTAACTCTACCCATAGCCAGCAGTTCGATCCTGACCGTATCAAGGTTGACTCAGCCTTCCATCCTTCCGAGGTCAATAAAATGAGCACCCAGATTGTTGGGGGCAATAGGCTGACTCTGTAAACCAGCGGTTCTCAACCTGGGGGTTGCGACCTCTTTGGGGGTCCAACGGCCATTTCACAGGGGTCGCCAAAGCCCTCTCTCGCCCCCCCCCCACGCCTTCACTCACCCTCACCCTCTGCCTCTGTTGGATCGCCCTGTCGCCGTTCGCTTACCCCGCCCACTCCCAATCTATTGCTGTCTCTGGAGTCCCAGCTGATGGCTAGAGGGAAAAAAACTTTAAATTCTTGCCGCGGGGCTTCAAAGAGCTAGCTGCAAAGAGGTAAATTCCTGGAGCAAATTTTTTCCCCCTAGCTATGCTGAAAAGCAAAATTGAAAGTAAAGAAGCAGGGTCTTTGGTGTGACGTGACAAAATGAGGCAGAGAGATTTCTTTTTCTTTTTCCTCACCAAAAAGGTAGGTGCAAACAATGGGAAATTTAGGGAAAAAGAGGAGAGTTCAAGATTTTAAAACACAAAAGAAAAAAAGCTCTATTTAACTAGGGAATTGTAATAATTGAGATACTATTAATTGTATATTGTGTTGAAAGCAGAAATGGTTGTGGTTTGGAGGAATATATGGGGGAAATTATTTGGTTTATTATTATTGGTAAATATAATTAATTTATTTGTAAGAAATTGGATTGCATGGAAATAATTGGAATATTCATGTTCATATTGATTGATATACAAAAAAGATAGTTATATAACTAATTGATTTATATTAAAATGTTGAATTTGTATTAAACAACTGTATTACATAATTAACCAATGTGAGGATGGATATAAAAATAGATGACAATGCGAAGGGGTATAATATAGAATAGAAGGGGAAAATTGAATTTGATTAAGATTAGAGATGAGGATGAAGAGTAATATTGGTTTTTTTAAAAAAATAGATGAGGTATAAATATGGTAAAAAGGAAATATAGAAATTGTAAATTTAATTGAAATGACTAAATACTGTGTTGGAAGAAATATCCTTCTGGGTTCTGCTCCAAGTGGGGAAAAAAACACTGGAAACATGGAGACTGCTTGGAAAGATGGTTTAATGGTGGACAGGATCACATGGCTTGATGGGGCCCATTGTGTTAGTTTCTGTTGCTATTGTGTTGCAAATGTCCTTTGACAAAGGATTGACTTTCTGCCTCTGGCCCATTAACAAAGGGTGGTGGGCAGGAAGGTGGGAGCTGCTTTGTCTGTAAAATATGCTTCTCCATTTCTCATCCAGGGAAATACAATATTCTGCCTTTTTAATATTTCCCAAAATATTTCATTCTTCTAGGAAAGGGGTGGGTGCTAACCTCCTACAACTGTTTAAATTTGTGAACCAGCCAAATACTCTGTTCAAAGAAAATATGTTGTATGTTTGTATGTGTGTTTCTAATTATTGCTATTTATTCCTATGTGTTCTCTTTTATTCTTTAAAGTTTAACAATTCATTCTTTATCTTAATATCTTAATATTTGTTTGGGGTTGACTTTCTTCCCTTTCATATTTTTTATTGTACAGCAATCTTTCTCCTTAAACCTACCACCTCTGTCTTTTCTTTCTTACTTACTTTCTCTTCCCCCCCTCTTCTTCTTCTCCCTACTTCCTCTTTCTTTCTCCTTCTCCTCCTCTCTTCCTCCCTCTCTTACCTTCACTCCTACTCTAATTTCCCTTCCCTTCCTTCATCCCTCTCTATTGCTGTATCCTTTTATGCATATGGACTACTCAGAGGGCTGAAAAAGTTATTTTTGACTGGTCCTCGCACTTTTGACCAGTCTTCGAACTTACGACTGTCCTCACAATTTACGTTTTTGCCTTATCTTGTCACCATGGTGAAGAGAAGCAGTTGTGAAATGAGTGACACGGTTGTTAAGAATGCTACAATGGGCATAAATGATGACAAGTCATAACTGCGAAGACCGGTCAAAAGTGCGAGGACCTGTCAGAAATCACATTTTTCAGCCCTCTGGGTAGTCCTTTTGTGCACAGGGACTACTCAGAGGGCTGAAAAAGTTATTTTTGACTGGTCCTCGCACTTTTGACCAGTCCTCGAATTTACGACTGTCCTCATATTTTACGTTTTTTGGCCTATCTTATATCATGTTGAAGAGAAGCAGTTGTGAAATGAGTGACATGGTTGTTAAGAATGCTGCGCAGGCATAAATGTGAGGATGGTCATAAGTGTGAGGACCAGTCAAAAGTGCGAGGACCTGTCAGAAATGACTTTTTTCAGTACTCTGAGTAGTCCCTATACACATAGCCATGGCCACCCGGTTACATGATCAGCTAGCCACACCCACCCAGTCACATAACCTCCAAGCCATGCCCACAAAATAAGCCACGCCCACAGAACCGGTAGTAAAAAAATTTAGAACCCACCCCTGGTTGGGGGTCACCACAACATGAGGAACTGTATTAAAGGGTCACGGCATTAGGAAGGTTGAGAACCACTGCTGTAAACCATTTAGAGAGACTATAAAGCACTATGAAGTGGTATATAAGCCTAAATGCTAGTGCTAGTGCTGCCAGAAACCAGAAGTAAATGCCAGTTTCCAGGGAAAAAAATCATTACAAATCACAATCATGTGACCACGATGCTACCAATGATGGTAAATGGCTACCGCCATTGATAGCATCCCGCGGTCACATGACTGCGATTTACAATGATTTTTTTTCCTGGGAAAAAATCATTGTGAATCGTAGTCATGTGACCAATGGATGCTACCAATGGCGGTAAATGTGGGCTGGTTGCCAAATGCCCAAACTCTGATCATGTGACTGTGATGGGTGGGGCAGCCGGCTCATAAATAGCTCTAAGGAGGCCTGCTGTAATTTTCAATGGCCCCTAAATGACCAGTTGTAAATTGGGGACTACCTTTGTCTCCTCTATGATCTTTTAACCAGGTTAATTAGGGGAGACTGATTAGAATTACAGACCCTATTAATGGTTTATATATGATGCTTATTGTCTCACAGATCTGAAGGAATGCAAAAGGAGCCCAAGGCAAGTGGGAGTTCATAAATGAACAATTACAATTTCCTTTCAAAAACCAAGCAAACAAAAATGATTTGTTCTGCCAGAAAACTGTCAAAAGCACAATGAAGGAGCAGGATTGAATTTCAAGACAGATAGAAATATAGTCAGGAAATATTTATTTAGTTCAGTTCTCCAGTCAGATGAATTGCATACTGAGGCTTTGAAAGAACTCACTAATAGTCTATCTGAACTTTTATATACTATTTTTGAGTGCTTTTGTAAAACAGGATTGGGCAAAGAGTGTCCCTATCTTCAAAAGAGAAAAAAGAAGGCCAACCAGCCAGTTAGCCTGACATAGATATCTAGGCAGATTCTCAAATAAATTATAAACATCCTGACCTGAAAACATTCTGAGAACAAATCGTGCCAAACTAACCTTATCTCATATTTTTGTTGGGCAATTTTCTTAGTAAATCGTGAGGATGCTATAGCTGCTGTACATCTTACACAATACAAAATAAGATATCTTGATTCAAAAAAGCATTTGACAGAACATCAGATTAGCAAACTACTTAAATGTGGATGGCATGACAATGAAGTGGACATCTACAGTAGATACCAGAATAACAGAGTTGGAAGGGACCTTGGAGGTCTTTTAGTCCAACCCCAGGACTTATACCATTTCAGACAAACGGTTGTCCAATTTCAACATATGTTCAAACAATGCTCATCAGGACAGACGTATTTAAACAAACTGAAACAGGTTCAGGGATAATTAGAAGAATAGACCGTAAATCCCATGAAGAGAGCTTGAAAAAACTGAAAACGATCCACATCATGAAAACTGAATGGGAATATAATGAAACTTTTCTAATATTTGAAATAAAGTCATACATTAGAAAGCCAAGATTTTTCTCTTCTATCCCAGAATGCAAGAGATGGATGACGGATTTATGGTAAATTACAGGAAGTAATGATCAAAATTCAGATGCTTGGCAACTGGTTCATATTTACAGTAGGGGCCAAAATTGTGGAAACCTTTTGGGGAAAGTGCTTTTTTTTTTTTTTTTTTTTGGAGTTTCAAGATAATCATATTCCACTGCTGGAATGGCCTGGGAATAGCCCATACCTTAACCCAATTGAAAATCTATGGAGCCGATTAAAGAAACTTGTTAATCAGAAGTGACCCAGCAATAAAATCCAGTTAATAGAAGCAATCATTCAATCTTGGTTTCATATTATAACAGCTGCAGAACTAAAAGACTTGGTTCACTCCATGGGAAGATGTTGTAAGCCCGTAATTCATGCTAAAGGTTATCCAACTAAGTATTAACTGACGTGATAATTTTTGTATATCTTGCTTTTTCTATGGTGATCATTTTTGTATCTCTCATTTTTTCTATGTGTTTCACTTTTCTTCTTTATACTGTAACTGCTATTCTAATAGCAAATCCTTCATAAAAGTTATTGCATTACATTCTTGATTAAATTATCTTTCCATTGATATATAATTTTATGGTACTCCAAAAAATGTGGTGCTATTAGCTAGTTTTAGAAAATACACTTTCCCCAAAAGGTTTCCACAATTTTGGCCACTACTTTATGGTGGTTGTAGTGTCCCAGGGTCATGTGATCACCTTTTGCGAACTTCTTACAAGCAAAGTCAATGGGGAAGCCAGATTCACTTAACAATCGTGTTACTAATTTAACAACTAGAATAGAATAGAATAACGGAATTGGAGATCTTCTAATCCAACCTCCTACTCAGGCAGGAAACCCTATTCCATTTCAGACAAATGGTTGTCTAATCTCTTTTTAAGAACAAGTTTTGGAACATTCACAACTTCTGGAGGCAAGTTGTTCCACTGATGAATTGTTTTGTCATTTAATCGGTAGAACAACTTGCTTCCAGAAATTGTAAATGCTCCAACACTGGAAGTTTCTAAGAAGAGACTGGACAACCATTTGCCTGAAATGGTGTAGGGTTTCCTGACTGAGCAGAGGGTTGGACTAGAACAGGGGTGTCAAACTCAAGGCCCGAGGGCCCGATCTGGCTCGCAGGGTGCTTAGATCTGGGCACCGGGCTGCCTTGGAAACAGTGAAGGACCAGTCCACAGTACCTCTGCCAATGAAAATGGAGCTTGGGAGGGCCGCGTGCGGCCCTCCCAGGCTCCTTTTCACTGGCAGAAGGCTGCAGGAGGCCATCACAGCCAAAAACGGAGCTCAGGAACCCATTTTCGCTGGCAGAGCACTTGGGCCACCACAGGTACCCCCAACACGAGTGACATCAAGGTGGCCATGTCTACGCTTGCCACACCCAACTGGCCTCCCTGAGGTCAAACACAACCCTGATTTGGCCCTCAATGAAATCGAGTTTGACACACCTGGACTAGAAGATCTCCAAGGTCCCTTCAAATTGCAATGATTCACTTAACAACTGTGGTAAAATAGGTCATAAAATGGGGCAAAATTCATTTAACAAATGTTTTGCTTAACAACAGAATTTTGGGGCTCAATTGTCTTACGTCAAGGATTACCTGTACCAAGGCCTCTGTTAGAATGAGGCATTTGCATGCTCATGGCACCAGAGAATTATGAGTTCAGGAATACAGAAGACCAATCTGGCTCCAACCCAAGACCCAGTTATCTGTAAATCCCAGCTTTTGTTCATATCAAAATAAAGCATTGCTTCTACTTCTGACAATAATAGCTATGTATTTGAGAATATGTACAGAATTTTCTAAAATTTTTATAATTGTGATGGGAGAGAGAGAGATTAATGCCTTCTCCAATGTGTAGGAAACTGGAAGTTAAGAATAAATTGTAGAACTGAGGAACAAAACATTGAGAAAATTATATAAACCAGCCAGATATCTTAATTCCTTTATACTTGCTTCTTCTTAGCACAAAGTTTCAAAACTTCCCAGGATGGTATCCAATCATCATGACAACGGTGTTGCCAGTTATTGCAACAAACCCCTGGGAATACTTTCAGGATAGGAATCTATCGACCCTGCCATCAAATAAAGGATTGCGGGAAGAAAAATGAGCAAATGCAAGCACAGGATGGAGAAAAAGAAATACACAGGTGAAGGAGCAGATTTAATTGCAAAGTTATTTTTATATAACCATAATAAAGAATCAGCATGCATACAACAATGTCATAATGGAACTCCCACATTTAAGAGTACTAGCTCTATTTTTATTGTACGGTTACATTACAAGTAATCCTTGATTTATGACTGTAATAGAGATTATAATCATAAATTGTGCTAGTTGTAAAATGGGTCACCCATGTGTCTGACCCAATTTCACAACCTTTTGGGGGCAACTGTTAAGTGAACACCATGGTTATTAAGAAAACTGCATAAAGTTACTCCTAGGGCTACAATTACTGCAGATATCCTTGATTTATGACCATAACTGACCCTGGAATTGGTTGTAAGTTGTTGCAATTGTAAGTCAAGGCATCATGTAATCAGATTTGACATTACAACTGGTTTTACAGTCGTCATTAAGCGAACATTGTGGTCATTAAAGAAATCAATTTCCCCAATAAGCTTTTTTGCTGGAAACTGGAACTAAATACCAGAAACCAGGAAAAAATCTAGCAAATTGTGGTCATGTGACTGCAAGACACCGTAAACAGTATAAAGATGAGCCTGTTGATAAGAACCCTAAATGGGATCATACGATTACAGGAGGTTGTGCAGCTATCATAACTCCAAAAATGGGTTATAAGTCACTCTGGGGAGATCCATTGTAACTTTGAATGGTCATTAAGAGACTGGTCCTAAATTGAAGACTACCTGTGTAAGCTAATTGTATTTATTTATTTAGCATAGTTATAACCCCAACGATGCCCATGAAGTGATGTCTCAGTGCCTGGAGGCTGTGCGGATCTGGATGGGGAGGAACAGGCTCAAGCTAAACACTTCCAAGACTGAGTGGCTGTGGCTCCCGGCATCCCGATATAGTCAGTTGACTCCATCACTGATTATTGGGGGCGAGTCCTTGGCCCCCACAGAAAGGGCTCGTAATCTGGGAGTCCTCCTGGATATGCAGCTGTCCTTGGAGGAACATCTGACGGCTGTAACCAGGGGGACCTTTTATCAGGTTCACCTGATTCGCCAGTTGCGGCCCTTTCTTGATCCCTGTGCACAGTCACTCACGCCCTCGTCACCTCTTGCCTTGACTACTGCGATGCTCTCTACATGGGCTCCCCTTGAGGGGCACCCGGAGGCTCCAGCTGGTCCAGAACGCAGCAGCGTGGGTAGTGATGGGAGCAGCATGGCGCTCCCATGTAACACCGCTCCTGCGCGAGCTGCACTGGCTCCCGGTGGTCTTCTGGGTGCGCTTCAAGGTGTTGGTCATCACCTTTAAAGCGCTCCATAGCATAGGGCCTAGCTATCTTCGAGACCGCCTGCTGCTACCGACGACCTCCCACCGACCTGTGCGCTCCCACAGAGAGGGCCTCCTCGGGGTGCCATCAGCCAAACAATGTAGGCTGGTGACCCCCAGGGGGAGAGCCTTCTCTGTGGGGGCTCCCACCCTCTGGAATCAGCTGTCCCCAGAGATAAGGAGAATCCAAGACCTCAGTGCCTTCCGCCATGCCCTTAAAACCCACTTTTTCCAGCAAGCCGGGCTGGCTTAGGAAGAAATTTTTTAAATGTTTAATTGGTTTGTGGTTTTTTAAATTTCTGGGCCAAATTTATATAGATTTTAATTGTTTTTAATATTTGTATTTCATGTTTTTAATTCTGGCTGTGCACCGCCCTGAGTCCTCAGGGAGAAGGGCGGTATATAAATTGAAAATAAAATAAAAAATAAAATAAAATAAAAAATAACCACCCATCTCACAAAAGCTTAACTCTAAGCAGCATACAACAGCAACTGGATAAAAATTGTCCAGTTTAGTAGATCTAGTGATGGCTTCTTGAGGAAGGGATAAACCAATACTTCATTAAGAGGGCTGGTACAACCCCCTCTCTCAAGGAAGAATTGTCCACCACTAGGATCTAACTGCAAGACATCTATCTGGGCCATTTATATGACGAGTGCGTCCTGACAGTTTAACCAGCTGATCCTAAATTCTACAGTATGAATGAAAAGTGAGTCATTTTTCTCCATATTCATTCTTGTCATGACATTTCTTTAGAGGGGTGGGAATAGTGGAGAGCACAGTCTATATAAAGCAGAAAGAATTGTGCTTAGGCAGCAGTGAGATCATAGGTGTGTGTCGGATGGGGAGGGGGTGTCCTTTCAGTGTTTCCACCTCCGGATTTGTCTGAACTGGGGCCGCCCCATGGATCAAAGTAAACAAGGCTCGAGAACAGCATGTCCAGAAGTCAACAGCCTCTGGAAGCTGGGAAAAAGGACTCATTTAAGCAGGTCTTTGCTGCAATACCCCACAACTAAGGCTGTCGCAAACTGCCAGTGGGTTGATGAGAAGGGTCTACTACAAAATAAATGCTACTATTCTGACTTCCTCCATCAAAAAAACAAAACGAAAAAGACACATGCAGACTTTTGCAGGTTGAACAGCACAAAGCCATAATTTTAGGCAAGTGGATGAAAATGTCTCTTTCAAAGAAAGAGGAATAAGGATCACAAATTGGCCTAAACCAAACCACAAATGGTTGGCAAAATGATATACTAAACTATGGTCTATTAACTGCAAAGGTGAAGTTCACATACATAAGTTGAAATGAGAGGCAAGATAGAGAGGGAAAGGACAAAGAATTAGCAGGGGGCCCAAACTCCACCCTAGAGGAAAAGGATAGATATGGCACTTCCTACCACCTGCTATCACCTCGATCGGGTGTCAGCAACCTGCGGCTCCGGAGCCACATGCAGCTCTTTGGGCCCTCTGCTGTGGCTCCCTGTCAAATGATCCTGCCATTGGCTGGCCCCACCCTTCACCCTCCCTCCCAGTCACTTGCCTAGCCTGAGAAGGTAAGGGCGAGGGCCGGGGATGGAGAAACGGCCAGGGCAGAGACAGAGAGATACAAAGAAAGGGAGGGAGAGAGAGAGACAAAGAGAGATACAGAGAGAGGGGGGGAGGGAGGGAGGAAGGGAGAGAGAGAGATGTCAAAAGGGTTTTGTGGATCCCGGTGTTTTTTAACAACCGGTTCTCTGCCCTAATGACCGGCTGGGTAGGCGTGGCTGGGGAGGTGTCATGTGACTGGTGGAAGTGGGTGACGTTGAGTTGGCCATGCCCACTCAGGTTTTGTGGCTCCCGGTGTTTTTTGTGGGAAACGGGTCCAAATGGCTCCTTGTGTGTTTAAAGTTGCAGATCCCTGACCTAGATAAAATTAGACAGGAGAACCTGAAAGGTATAAATTAATCTATGGCATAGATAAAACATTTGGGGATTTTTTTTTCTCCCTCATTTCAGACACTAGATGCAGAAATCATCCAAGGAAGTTGACTGGATGGAGAATTTGAAGAAATGAAAGAGAACACACACCACAAAATTAATGTGAGGAATACATTTCCACAGATGTAGTGATGGCCTTTAATCTGGCTGACTCTAAAAGAGGCCGCTGGTTGGCTCCTGAGAAACAAATTGCTGGTCTGCTCCAACAAGACTGTACCTATATTGGGGGACTTCCAAGCCAATAGCTTTTAATACTTGTAGTAAATAACAATAGTGATAGCACTTAGACTTATATACCACTTCACAGGGATTTACAGCCCTTTCTAAGCAGTTTAAAGAGTCAGCATATTGCCCCCAATAATCTGGGTCCTCATTTTACCGACCTCAGAAGGATGGAAGGCTGAGGCAACCTTGAGCCAGTGAGACTCGAACTGCCGAACTGCTGGTAGCCAGCAGTCAGCAGAACAGGTCTGCAATGTAAAAAAATATATATGTTATTCTTTCCTAGATAAAAAGAAGGTGAAAGGGCTTGTGATACACTGGAGGGATTCAAATGGATTACAAAATCTGGACTTCCATTAAAATGCCACTGAGGAAGCAGGGTGATTTCACCATAAAAGTTTTCTGGGAAATTGCTGGAACTTGGGTTAAAAGAAGAGATAACTGATGATGTATTTCCCTCTGATCAAAAGGCCCCTCCTGCACATAGCTCTTCCTCTCAACCTAGGGAAGAAGAAAAAGGGGTGCTATGGGTGGGGGGGGAGGTCAAAAGCCCTTTTGCAAAAGGCAGAAGCAGGTCCCCATGAGTTTCCATCAATAGAATTTTCTTTTATGTACACTGAGAGCATATGCACCAAGACCAATTCCTTGTGTGTCCAATCACACTTGGCCAATAAAAAATTCTAATTCTAATTCTAATAGCAAGACTCTTATCTTTTTCCTTCTTCCCTAGGACTGAGAGAAAAGGCTATGTGTTTCACACTCGAACCAGACTTTGTCACCACTCACTAACAGTTCACACAACAGACTTAATCAACACCAAGCCAAATAGCTTAGTTTATTGTGGTATCCCAACCAACTTTATCTTCTTTAATAAACTGTAATATTTGACCATTCATTCCTAGGGTTGGAAAATAAGCAGTTGGCACATGGAAGGAGACTTCCAAGAAACAAAGAATAGAGGCTAGGCAGAGAAGTAGAATATATACATATATATCCCAGAAGGTGACAATAGCAGACTTGCCCTTTTATTTTATCAATTTCATGTGGATTTTAATTTTTGAGTTTGTTACAGTATGTTTAACTATTAATGTAAGCTGTGCAGTGCAGATGATGATGATGTTTAAACCATGGCTTAATATAATGGGTAAAACTAGCAAGAGGGTTAATTAAAAAGCAGCAAGGGAAATTTCCCCTTCTTACATGAGACATCACAATATCCTGTGGCATAGAGTTCCAAAATAAATTATATCTGAACAAACTTGTTAGTTGGTCAGATGCAGCTGGCAGACCAACACAGGAGAAAATGCTTTGATCTGGATTCTGGAGCAAATAAGGGGGCTTTGGATGCTCCAGGGACTGTAACAATGATTCCCCAACCTGGGAGAGGAATACATTGGCATACAGATTACTAAAATTCTGGGGAAAGTGGTGATAATCTGGAGTCAGGTTTTCCCTGCAGTTCATTAAATGTTGTCCCCCAACAGATTTACAATCTGCATTTTTGCAAGACTGCAATTCTGCAATCACAGGATGGATTTCGGGGCTCATCATTACTGACAGCCTAATGCTTTTGCTAGCTTGGAGACTGCAATTCAAGGAATCAACCCCCCCCCCCAAAAAAACTGGACTTCAATTCAGAAAGAAAGAAAAAGACAATGAAAATAAGAGTAGATTCACAGAAGAAATCCACAAGGTTCATATTTTTGCCTCCACTATGAGATGCTAGGTTTATCTCTGACACTCTCAACTACTAAAACCTCAATTCTGAAGTTAATCCAATCCTGTCTCCCCTACATCAAATCCTTTGCATTGCCGTTCCGAGATTGTTCCCCTCTTGGATCAAAAGACCCCTGCGCTTTAATTGAACTTCCGGGATTCCTGAGAAAAGACACTCCGTGGCCAGACTGCAGACCTGTCATCTCTCAAAATCACCTGTCAAAAGACCTAAACATGGCTGGAGGCAGGAGGCTCTCCCAGACTCACCTGTAAGCCAGGCTCATGCACTCAAACAGGCGGGTGAGAGTGGGATCAATGCTTGGAGGATCAGGGACTTCTGGCACCGCCTGGTGATGGCGCCGACGGGGCACCAAGTCGCTGTGCGGACATGACACCATGAAGTGACCACTGTGGATCACTTGGGAGCAGGCAGGAAAACCAGAGCCAGGTTTGGTGCTGTTGAAGGCTGGGTTGTCTGAATCTGAGTCAAAATCCGAGTCGGGCCTTGACCCCATCTGCAGTTCCATATAAGGCCCAGATCGTCCAGGCTGAATGACAGCCATGGTGAAGGAAATGGTATTTGCTGGAGAGCTCCCTCCAGCCCAACTATCAAAGCCAACACCAGGATCTTCTTGCAGAGGCAGCCAGTTCCACATACGTAAACGTCCTGCGCAATTAACACTTAATGTAAGAACATTATGAACCTCACCTGGCACTCACTAGGGCTCTGATTCCAACAGCAGTCTTTATAGATCAACCTGATGTGGTCCTGCCTTCTAAATGGGTGGACACAAAGAGTTGCCAAGAAAAATTAACACTTTGTTTGCCAGTACAAGGGTGCATTTGGGATAGCCAGAGACAATGTAAAACAGTTCTAGATAAGCTGGCTAACTTTTGATCTGGTGCTTATGCCTTTAATAGCAATCTAATCTTCTATCTTTAGTGGGGCCATAATGTTGACTTCTCGGCTATGAAAAGAAGATTTGCTTACTGATTTCTGCAGGTGAAATAGCTGTTAAAGGCCAAAGGACTCAACATGTTTTCCCGCAGTCAGTCGGCAGTTTAATCTGAATTGGACTGGCAATTATACTTGTCTCATATTGTCAATGATGATAGAAACACCCCTAAACTGATTTATAGACATATGCGCATAATCCCACCACCAAGCAGTGCTGTCAATGAGCTGGCAGAACAGACTTTGTTTGCATTGGCTAAGAACTGCTGGGAGCATGTGCAGGGAAAGGGAGTTGTATGCTGTGTTTACCCAGTACTAATGCATCCTCCCTCCAGCATTCCCAGCAAGCAAACACAGATTAAGAGACAAAAATAAGTAAAATCATAGCAACCTATGTGCAGCACAGTATGAATCAACATAAAAAGCTATGTTCCTGGACCCTAGAAAAATAGCAACAACACAAAGGCAGCAGGGTTCTTTCCAGCCTTTGCCAAGATGGGGGAAGGCCATATGGTGTGCAGGATACTCGCATGAGAAATGTGGAACAAAATCATAGACGGACACATGGTCAGGGTCATTTTGGCTATGTTCACACAACACGCTTAACTTGGCGGCTGACTTAACCTATTTTCTGTGTTTCCACAATATAGCAGACCCTAAATCAAATTGACTGGATTTCTACAATATGGCAAGCAACAAAAATTTTAATCTAGAGAGTAACACTAACCAAACTAGCATATTGTGTGAATATAACTGCTGGGTTTGTAATCAGGTTAAGCCAGAGGTGTCAAACTCGATTTCATTGAAGGCCACATCAGGGTTGTGTTTAACCTCGGGGGGGGGGGGGGCGGGGTGTGTGTGGCCAGGGTGGGCATGGCCAGCTCGATGTCACTCATGTTTTGCCACTGGTGGCCCGAGCACTCTGTCAGCAAAAACGGGCTCCCGAGCTCTGTTTTTGCCTGCAACAACCTCCTGCAACCCTCTGCTAGTGAAAATGGAGCTTGGGAGGGCTGCCCGCGGCTCTCACATTCTCCATTTTTGGCTGCAATGGCCTCCTGCAAACCTCTGCCAGCCAAAATGGAGCTCAGGAGGGCCGCCCACAGCCCTCCTAAGCTCCATTTTTGCTGGCAGAGGCACCGCAGGCTGGTCCTTCACTGCTTCCTGGGCAGCCCCATGGGCCAGATCTAAGCACCCCATGAGTCAGATCCGCCCCCTGGGCCTTGTGTTTGACACCCCTGGGTTAAGCAATGATGAATAGATGTGGGAGTCACAGTGATCCATCTCAATACAGGCAGCCCTTGATTGACAAACACAATTGGGACATGAACATCTGTCGCTAAATAAGATGGTCGTTAACTGAGTCATGCCTGATTTTATGACTTTTTTTTTTTTGCCATACTCATTACGTGAATTGCCATGGTCATTAAGTGAACCCATCTTTCCCCATTGTCTTTGCTTGTCAGAAACAAGCAGGGAAAATCACAAATAGTGATCATGTGACTCTGGGACACTTTGTAAAGACCTGCCAGTTGCCAAGCACCCAAATTTTTATCACGTGAGTATAGGGGGCTCGGCAATGGCTAAAAGTGTAAGCACTGGTCATAACTCACTTTCTTCAGCAGCATCATAACTTTGAACGGTTGCTAAACAAATTGTTGTAAGTCGAGGACTGCTTGCAACTTGGAGGACTACTTTTTCAAGGGCACATAAACTGAAAATTTAGTAGCACTGTGCACATGCCTATGTTTTCTGGGAACCCTAAAATAGCTGGACAATTGTGGCCCGCCAGCGGCCTACACGGATTGTTGCTGATCCTGACGACGAGGAGGCTGGTGTGCTGCTGTGCCAGCAGCCTGTGCAGCCGGCGCTTGAATCGGACAGCAAGGAGGCTGAAGAAGATGTGGTGCCAGAGGCAGGGATTCAGTCAGGGCCTTCAGAACCTCCAGAGGCTCCTTTAAGTGAAGAGGAGGAAGAGGAGGAGCCTCTTCTCGATGCACGGGCGCACAGAGCTGCCAAAAGGCAGGAGTGGTTCCTCAGGAGGAGGTCTCCTCAAGAGTAAGGCTTGGGGCTAATTGGCAACGCCCTTAGCCTATTTAAGAAAGAACTCAGCTTGTAACAAGCTGCAGGAAACAACTTTAGTTCACTAATCATTGCGTTGGGATTTCTCTGCAACCTTGCTTCTGGGCTTTCTGCCAACTCCAGTAAGACTCTTGACTATCTTATCTGTGGAATTCTGGCAGGCTGTTAAGAACTCTTATTAACAGCCAGCATTTGCTAAAACTGCATTATTTGAGTAAACTAAGTTTTGTTCAGAGTTTGTGTGTGCTGTGTTCTTTGGGATCCGTAGCTGGGGCAGAACAACAATAAGACACTGAATGGATGGGGTTGTGGTTCATAAAGCAAGGGTTCCTTCTAGGAAACAAATAGAAAATCAAAACCTACCGTATAAATGCACAGTCTACATCTTCCTTTGAAGCTTTTTTTGCTTATTGACCTGTTCAACTGACTGAATTTGGCATGATTGTGCCCTAAATTGAGCAGCCACTTGTCAGTGATGCTGTTTTCACCATTGCCAAAAAGACATTGTCTGCAATAGCAGAAACAAAACTCAGATTTTATTTTGGACAATTGACAACTCAACCACTTGGGGCAGCAGAAGATCTGAAGTAGTCCAACTGGCACCGCCAAAGCCTGCGTAGGAGAAGGAACCACCTTCCTAAAAGAATGAATTGCAAAGCAGTTCTTAATCCCTGAAGCTTTTCCTCCTCTAATTTTTGCTCCACAGCAAGCAAAAATTAAAGGGTTGCCATTGTTCCCCAACATGACAAATGGGAGACCAACTGAAGCTCTAGGTATAGAGCTTTCAAGATAATAACAGCATTTTAAATTGTGCATGGAAGCATACTGGTAACCAATAAAGTGACTTCAGGACTGTGTTATTTTTCCTGGCAGGATACTCCTATCAATAGTCTAGCCACCACATTCTGCACCAATTGTAGTTTCTGGGTCATCTCCAAAGGCAGCTCCACAAACAATGCATTATAGTAACCTAGTATCTTGGTCCGCATTATAAGCTGAAGTTGAAGAAAGTTCCGCCCTGGCCGCAGCACTTACTATTTTAACAAGAGCTGAAAGTCAAGAAGGACAAGGAGTCACAACCACCTCCTTCGTGAGGAACCTGACCCCTTCCAAAATAACTGTTGGGACTGGTGCTGTTGAATTGCACAGCCATTTATTGACAAAGGGCAACTCCATCTAGATAGGATTTGACACAAGCTTTGTTTCATCCCATCCACATTCTCATAGGCTCCAGGTACTGGTTCAAGACTTCTATGGGATCTCCAGTCCAGCCCAGTCTACATTATATCAGTAGATGTCATCAACATATTGATGATACCACACTCCAAATGGACAGATGACCTCCCCCAGCAGTTTCATATAGACATTAAATAATATGAGGGAGGGCATTGAACCATAGGGAACCCCCACTAGGAGAGCAAGCTTTGCTCCTCACTACCACAAACTGGAACCACTCAGATAAGAGCAGAACCACCACGAAATGACATCCCCAACTCCCAACTCTTGTAGATGAATTAGAATGATACCAGAGTTTTTCATATCAAATACCACTGAAAGGATTACAGAATCAAGAGGACAACCCTCAAAGCATCCGATGCTATTTTAGCCACATGCCCAATCCTGAATCACGATTGCAGAGGATCCAGATAATTCATTCTCAAAACTTATTGAAGTGATATCTATCCAACTAAACCTGCATCCATCTCTAGTAATGGCTCAATGAATCTTTCAGGACTCCTACTGCCAAGATACAAATTAATTGCCCTCCTTTGGAACAGCTCCCCTCTATTAAGAATAAAATAACAGAGTTGGAAGTGACCTTGGAGGTTTTCTAGTCCAACCCCCTGCTTAGGCAGGAAACCCTACACCACTTTAGACAAATGGTTATCCAACATCTTCTTAAAATTTCCATTGTTGGAGCATTTACAACCTCTGGAGGCAAGTTATTCCACTGATTAATTGTTCTAACCGTCAGGAAATTTCTCCTTAGTTCTAAGTTGCTTCTCTCCTTGATTAGTTTCCACCTATTGCTTCTTGTCCTGCCCTCAGGTGCTTTGGAGAATAGCTTGACTCCCTCTTGTTTCTGGCAGCCCTGAGATACTGGAACACTGCTATCATGTCTCCCCTAATCCTTTTTTTCATTAAACTAGACATACCCAGTTCCTGCAACTGTTCTTCATATGTTTTATCCTCGAGTTCCCTAATCCTCTTTGTTGTTGTGACCTCACAGAGAATGTCCCACAACTAGCGGTGCCCCTTAGTCTTCATGACAGATACTACACCCTTACTATGCATATCCTTTTTCTCAACTGATTTGCCCAATCCCCTTTTCAAGCCCTTAAAACAGCTTCCATCCCTCCATCTTCTAGCCACACATTCTGTACTAAACTGATGATCAGTTGAGCATCAACAAGAACAACAGAAATGTGACTTTTTTTTTTTGCCTGTTCTGAACCTGCTGTTGTTTCTCTTAAGAAATGGGGTGTGGGGGGAGGCACAGAGGGAAACAGATGGCACAAAGCAGAGGCACAAAGCAGTGGGGAGAGGAGGGAACCACCCTCCGTAGCAGCTGTGGGGGCGTGATTTCCAACGAAGCTCCTTTGTCAGGAAGGTACAATGGTCTGTCACCCCGGCAAAGGCGAACGCCAGAGAGGCCTTCCCTATCAGGGCAGACGCCAGGCTCCAGAGTTATCATTACACACTACGTTGCTATGGCACCCTGTGGAAACGGCCCCCCGGTGAGGCCGTAGGGTGCGTCAGCAGGATGCAAGAGGGCTGCCTTATTGAAGACCAGGCCTAAAAATACATCCATGACAAAATTGGATATGCCCCTTCTGTGTCTCTCAAGAGGGAGCCTGCAAGGCCGCCCCCAGATGGCACAATGATAGACAAGAGATATAGAGGCAAAATATACAAGGATCACTGACTTCAAAAAACTATATAATTTTTCTCTTGTGTGGAGCAGGAAATCAGGAGTTTGCAAATAAGGATACATGCCAGTGGTCAATGACCTCACAGTTTGGCATTCACTGACTCTTTTTTTCCCCCAGCCTCCACAACTTGTGCAACAAATCTTTGCAGAACAGCAACTTACTGCTGTTAAAAAGGTGAAATAGCATTCAGAGTTGTCAACATGTTTGGCACATATATTTTCATCACTGAACCAAACCCTGAAGCTTCTGGTGACATTGCTTTGTCATTGCCCCCTGCAGTAGCCCTCAGTAGCCATAGGAAAAAAATTGTTCTTAAAATGCCTAAAGAATATTTTCATGCAATGCGTGAATCCAGTCAATCAGGTTAAGTGAATCACTGCAGTTGTTAAATTAGCAATGTGGTTAAGTGAATCTGGTTTTCCCATTGACTTTGCTTGTCAGAAGGTCACGAGTCAGTTGTCACACATCCAAATGTAAATCACGTGACCATGGGGATGCTGCAATGGTCGTAAGTGTGAAAAATGGTCATAAATCACTTTTTTCAGTGCTGTTGTAACTTCGGTCATTAAATGAACTGTTGTAAGTCGAGGACTACCTGTAATAGTTTTCATACCATAAGTATTTATGACATTTACGCCTTGCCTTTAATTTAAGGAGCTGACAATAAAGTAAAGGAAATGGCTGTATTCATGCAATGCATTTAACTAAGTCATAAAGATCAAGCAGATGCAACCTTCTTATCTGATTTAATGTTAGCAAGGTTAGCCTTCTGTAGCTTAGTGTGTAAAACCTACCCTGTTTAATTTATTGTTCAGTGTGATGAACAAACTCCAGAAAAAAAGAGTTTAGTCCAGGGGTGAAATGCTCCTGGTTCAGACCAGATCGCCTGATCTGGTAGCAATGGCAGTGGGTGGTTCGAAGAACCAGTAGCAAAAATCCCTGTGCCCCCCGCCCCGACCATGCCCAGCTGAGCCGCACGATCATCAGAGGCTTTTTTTTTTACTTTTAAAAATATTTTTTCTACAACCTCTTCCAACAAAAAAATGCTTTTAAAAGTAAAAAAAAAAAAAAAGCCTCTGGTGATCGTGCGGCTCAGCTAGGATCGTCAGAGGCTTTTCAAAGCATTTTTTTCTGCAACCTTTTGGCGAAGAGGTGGTAAAAAAAAATGCTTTGAAAAGTCTCTGACGCAACCGGTACAATTATATCAGTACAATTATGAACCATTATGGCACAAAATACAGAAAGAGTTGGACAACTGGAAAAAACTACAACTGTCTTTGCTGGGAAGGATAGCCGCTGTAAAAATGAATATTTTACCAAAATTTCTATTTCTTTTTCAAATGATACCTATACTTAAAAAAGATGAGAACTTGAAGGAATGGCAGAAGGGCATAAACAAATTTGTGTGGGCAGGGAAGAAACCACGAGTCAAACAAAAGATATTGCAAGATACTAGAGAAAGAGGTGGTCTTAAGATGCCCAATTTAAGATTGTATTATGAAGCTGCTGCCCTCTCAGCAATCACAGATTGGATAAACTTAACGGAGGAAAGGATATTGAATATTGAAGGATATGGTTTGGTTTATGGCTGGCATGCTTACTTAGTGTATGATAAGAAAGTAGATAAGACTTTTAAAAGTCATATATTAAGAAATGCTCTATTGAGTGTCTGGAAAAAGTATAAATATAAACTAAATGATAGGTTACCAATATGGACAGTACCCAGACACGCGATAGAGAATATAAATTTAGAGCAAAAGCAAGATAAGATTACATATAAGGAACTCCTTTATAAGGAAGGAGTCAGACTACAGTTAAAATCCATGGAACAACTAAAAGAAGAAGGGATTATTAAGACTTGGTTTCAATATGGACAGCTGCTGGCCAGATGGAGAGAATATCAAAAAATTGGTATTTTGCAGCAGGATGAGAATTTGATAAAGCAAATAAGAGATGAAGGTCAAATGCACATAAAAAGGTTGTATAATGCATTACTGGAAATAGATTCAGAAACAGACTTAGTCAAGGATTGTATGATAAAATGGGCACAAAATGTAGGTGAACCAATAATGATGGAAACATGGGAAAAGATATGGGTTAGAAATGTAAGATTTACACAAGCACAAAATTTAAGGGAGAATTTTTACAAAATGTTTTATAGATGCCATTTAGACCCAAAAAAACTAGCTTGTATGTACCCAAATTTACAACCCAAGTGTTGGCGATGTGAGTGTGAAGATGCTACATATTTTCATATATGGTGGACATGTAAAAAGATTAAGGCTATTTGGATAAAAATATGGTGGATTATTCAAAATATTTTGAAGAAAAAAATTAAATTTACACCACAGGTTTTTCTGTTGGGAATAGTTACGGATTGTACTGTAATAGAGACTAAGCTGGTTTTGAACTTAATAACGGCTGCCAGGTTACTGGTGGCACAGTACTGGAAGAAGGGAGATCCATCTACTATTGAGGAATGGACATTAAAAGTTGTGCATTTGGCGGAAATGGCAAAATTTCATCATACCTTAAAGACCATTCAAATGAGAGATATATATCGGAATGGAGAAAATGGATTGATTACATACAGAAGAATTATCCGAATAAGAAGATTCATATAGCTTATGAATGAAATAATATTAAGTAGTTTATGTTTGTTTTTTCTGAGTTATAAGGAGTTAAGGACCTAGGGAGAATATGAAATGTAATAATTTGTTAGCACATTTTAGTTCTTGGTTTGTGAATGCTATACCCTATGCTCGTTCTGGGAAGTCTAGGGAGGGGGGTGGGGGGGAGGGAGGGGAAGGGAGGGTGGGAAGGGGAGGGGGGGTTGAGGGGGGAAGGGTGGGGGGATGAAAATGTTTGTATTTTTCATAAAACTTTTCAATTAAAAAAAAAAAGTCTCTGACGATCCCAGCTGAGTTGCCTGATCGTCAGAGAGGCATTTTTTAAAAAGCCTCTCTGATGATCCCAGATGGTTGCCTGATCGGCAGAGGCTTTTCAAAGCATTAGAAAAAATGCTTTGAAAAGTTAAAAAAAAAAAAAGTTGGCCACCCCCACCCAGTCACATTACCCACCACCAAGCCACACCCACAGAACCGGTAGTAACAAATTTTACATTTCACCCCTGGTTTAGTCTCTCTACTAAATATGAACATAACCAGCAAGTTCTATTGAATGGGAGCTTGAACCTGGGTTTCTGCAGAAAAAAAGACATGTCTGACAACATTGCTGAATTTTCACCAGTTCTGGCTGGAACAAGGGATCTGACAACTGACTCCTTCTCCTCTCTAATCTTGACATGATATCGCTAGCGCCTAAATTACCTGAATTCAGTCTTTAGTTCCAACTCAGAACTGATTTGCAATGCAGAACCTTGGCTTTAAATAGGGGTGTCAAACTCGCCGGCCCCGGCCCCGCCCAGTTTTGCAAAGTGGGGAAAAGTCCCGATACATCATGTGATGATGCAAGTTTGACACCCCTTGCTTTAAACAACCAGACATTTATTCTTAACTCTTTTTCTACCATCTGCATGAAATTCTGAAGAATCTTATAATTGCAACATCTTTATGTTAATTTGATTGGCCTCAATAAATGTGTTACTCAGGTATGATTTTATGTTTTTCTGCTACTGAACATTATTCTTATTCCTAAGGTTGCCAAGCTATATAACAGCTGTGAGCAAGATGGTGAGCTCAAAATGTAGAAGTTAGAACCTCCTGAAGACACTCGTTCATGAGACCGTTAACAACAAACTGGGATTATTTTCAGAATTACAGCATGCTACAACATCCCGAGATCTGATGTAGGTATATAAATTACAGCATTTGTTTGACGAGATTGTCACCTTTCATAATTCTTCCTCATTCTTCTTGTAGATGGCCATGCCATTCATACATACATGTAAGATAATTTCGAAGATAATTTGGAAGAAATGCTCAAAAAGTCATGGAACTTTATGTGCAGCGTTTCTTTAAAGCTTTAGGCTCTTTTTTCAAGACCCTGAGAAAAAAGACAAAGCAGCTTTTAAGGAGATCATCTCATTAAAGCAGCCACTTTTTTCATGTTTTGTAGAAGTGTGGAAAAATGAGATGTGGCATTTTGAACTATATATAATTCATTCATATACATTTATAATCATCTAACCACAATCTCACAGTCACTTATTTTTCTCCTGCTCCATGCTAACCTTCCAACACCCTACTACAGACTACAGATTTGCCATTATCATTTGCTAGATATCTTCGAGACCGCCTGCTGCTACCGATGGCCTCCCATCGACCCGTGCGCTCCCACAGAGAGGGCCTCCTCAGGGTGCCATCAGCCAAACAATGTAGGCTGGTGACCCCCAGGGGGAGGGCCTTCTCTGTGGGGGCACCCACCCTCTGGAACCAACTGCCTCCAGAGATAAGGAGAATCCAAGACCTTGCCCTTAAAACTTTCTTTTTTTCAGCAAGCAGGGCTGGCTTAACACTTTTAAATGTTTTTAATTGGTTTGTCATTGTTTTTTAATTATGGGGCCAAATTTATATATATCTTTTTAATAGTATTTTAATGTTTGTAGTCTATGTTTTTATCTGGCTGTACACCGCCCTGAGTCCTCAGGGAGAAGGGTGGTATATAAATTTGATATAAAATAAATAAATAAAATAAATACAGGAAAAAGTAATCTGTTTCCCATTGGTATTCTAATTAGGTGATATGCAGGATCATTCAAAATTCAGGGGAGAAGAGCAGAAGGTTAAACACAGCTTCTTTTTTTTTTTTTTTTTTTATTGAAAAAGTTTTCAAATACAAGTTTTTCCCCCTTTTTCCCCCCCCCCCTCTTCCCTAACCCACCCTTTCCACCCAACCCCCCCTGTGACTTCTTCACAACAATAGGCTATTTCATAACTAGTTACATACATAATATCTTCCCTTTCCCTTAATCCCTTCTCGGAATACTGACCCTTAACTTGTTAATCTTATAACTCCCATTTTTACGGTAATCTGCCCTTTTTCTCCTCCCCTAAACTTATTGAGTATTATTACAAATTAACCTTTAATCTTTTATATATATTAATATAACATTTTAAATCGGCCTTCTCCCTGCAACCACATTTGTTCAATTCTGTCCACTTCCTCCACTCCTCTAAATATATGACTTGAAATCAGACAATACAATTCTAAATATAATCCACTACCCACTTTACTAGAATATACACATATCTATATATGCATCCCATTTTATAACAATCAGTAAACTAACCTATTTCAGCCCTTCAATTCCTACAAAATCATGCAATACGATTCTAAATATAATCAACTGCCCACTTTACTAAGATATACACATATCTATATATGCATTTCATTATGTAAAAAGAGAAAAGACAATAACTTTAAGTTTATAATCCATATAATATCTTCTTTGATGTTTTTCCACTAGATTGTTAAATCCATCACCCATAATAGGGTAAAATAACATGCTGGTGCAACAGTTTGTTCAAAATCTTCAGTCATCTTCTGCCCCCATCAGTAGTAGATATCCTCACACCTGTATAAAAGTAAAAACAACCACCCGAGTGACATTATAATTATGAATATATCCGTATGGTTATAGTTGTGGTATTCATCAGGATTGTAAATTCCCGTCATCCTACTGAGTAACATCCAGATCTTCTGCATGCCCCAGCAAAACTCTCCTGCCTTATAACTCAAAGTAGTTATAATATATTTCCAAGAGAAAAAAAAAGTAAATAAGAAAAAATTAGATGATTCAAATCCAACAAAGTGAGGCTCTTTCCACTTCCCAAAATCATGGCCTTGCAGAGATCTGCCACAATCCTCAGGATAGTATCAGACAATTGTTCGCCACCACTGTCTTTTCTAATATTCATTCATTTTTTAAAGCGCCTGGCTTCACTGTTGCTTAGTTCGGAAATTGCTGTTTCTATAAGATCTGTTTCTTTTCTTTTTCTTTTTCGGGTTGAATTTCCATCCTCTTTTCTTGCTTACCAATTGTATATCTGCTGGTTGATTTTCATTCTGCTTTGTGGATTGTTCTTGTTGGGTTAATTTTATCATCTCATCTTTCTTCTCCATCACTTGTATATCAACTGATTGATTTGCGCACTTGTCTGTGACTTGATGATTCATCACCTTGGGTTCAGATGACACTGCTCTCTTATTTATAAACAGTCCAGCTGGGATCTCCAAGGAGTCCAAAGACAATTTATCCATCACAGCCTCTGTAATTTGATGTTTTCCTTTTATTTCCAACTCCTTTTGCTTATCCTATATTATGCCTAAAGGTGTTAAATTCATTTTTAGAATTTTTTGATAAAAATCTTCCGCTTTTTCAACAGTGTGTAATTGATATCTTACGCCTTGATATCTCAATATTAAACCAGCTGGGATGTCCCACCTGAATAGGATATTTCTTTTTTTTAATTCAGTCACTAAAAAGCCAAATTTCTTCCTCTCCATTAACATCTTGGGCGGGAGCTCCTTGAAAATCCAAATCTTTCTTCCATGAAATTGCAAATTGGAATTAAAAGAGTTCTGCACAATATTATTCCTAATTTCTTTATCTGTAAAATAGATCACCACATCTCTAGGCAGTTGCCTTTGCTTTGCCCACCAGGAGTTTATTCTATAAATTCTATCAATCCTGCAATACACTTCATCAGGTTGAACCTTTAAGATCCCAGCCAGAATTTCAGAAGATACTTTCCTTAAATCATCTCTATTATTTTCCTGCAGACCTCTCAATCTAATTGCATATTCTGTAAAATTATATTGAATCATTAAAACTTCTCTTTCAATCCTCTGTTGTACATTTTCCTCATTACCAATCTTTTGGTCAGTCTCCATTTTAGATTTGTCTTCCAAGCTATTATCCTGAATGTTTATCAAATCCTTTTTAATTTTTTGAGTCATGTCATCCAAATTCTCCTCGACTTCCTTCATTTTAGTCTCTAATAATTCAGTCTTTGCCTCCATCCGAATCAGAAAGCCTGATAAACCATTAGCAACTTTTGAAATCTTTTTATTCAAGAAGTCAGACTCTGATTTCACCAATTCACCAATTTCTTTAATTTCCTGCTTAAATTTTTCAAGTTGCTGATTCACAATCTCATCCCTTCTTACAATCTCTTCAAGGATAAATTCTAATATATTAAAATCGGGTTTCTGACGCTGGAGAGTTGAAATTTGTTGGCGCAATTTCTTAAGGGGGGAAATTCCCCCCCCCCCGTTTGTCCAGCTGTATAAGTCCTGATGCCATTTCCCACACAGACAAGATTTAGCAAAAATAAGAGAAGAAATAGAAAACAAAAAGACTTTCCCTCATTAAAAAAAACTTCTGAGCAGCACAGGAGCGAGGTTTCTCTAGAAATGTAGCCAATGATATTTATTCCGCTACATTGTAATAATGAAAAACGGAAGGACTTTCCCTTTTAGCCCTTCTCCAGCCACAGCAGACGCCATTTTAGAAGGCTCTTTTTCCCTCTTTTCCTCTGCTCTTTTCTTTTAAATAGTTTTTGAAAGGGTGAGATACTTGCGGTTCAGTATTAAGGGTCCAGTTCTTCATTTCTTTAATTATTCTTTTAGATTCACAGGCTTGCTCTTGACGCCTAGCTCTGCATAGGCAGAGGTCTCCCAAAGCCCGGAGCAGCAGCAGGGGATATGGGGCTTCTCATCCGCTCCGTCCCAAAAGTTAAAAAAAAAACTTTTGGGACTCTGCGGGGAGTTCTACCCACCCCTGCCGGCTCTCTCTCCGTTTCCTCTTGGAAACGGAGTTTTTTCGAGCCGCCATCCGCTGTAACGGCGGCTCTATACAGGCAGAGGGAGCTGACGATCCCAGAGGAACGTCTGGCGGCGGCCAGCAGCAAACCGGAAGTCGTTAAACACAGCTTCTTGTGAGAAACCAGAGCAAGGACCCTGCCTATGGAATGCCCAAAAGAATGAAATATTATATATAACAATGATGGCTAACCTTTTCCGGACCGAGTGCCCAAAGCACACAAACCCTTAAAATGCAATGCGTGTGCGGCCCCTGCATGCTCTGCCCCCCCGCATGTGCGCCCCCTCACATGCGCCCCCCCCACATGCGCACATGCCCCCCGTGCATCTATGGCAGAGACCTGAAGACCAGCTGGCCGGCAGAAGGTGTGCACGCATGCGCAGCTGAGCTGAACTGGGGCAACGGCTCACATGCCATCAGAGAGGGCATTGCGTGCCATCTCTGCCATGCGTGCCATAGATTCACCATCACGGGTATATAAGAAGACAGTCATCTAAGTAGAGAACCATTGAAATCCAGTGTGAAGGAGGTTCTGTGCACAATAGACCGTGATCCAATTACGCACACAAACGCACTAAAGCATGCAAGTCGAGAGAGGAGTCTTGAGAAACTATTTGTTTTAATAAAAACACATAAAAGCAAAGCCTACAAGAAAACACCAACAGCCAAAAGCTCTCCTCTTAGCGAAGTCCATCAGCTCTTCATGGAGTCTTCCCTCAGCATAGGGAGCTCTCCGTTCTTTGTCTGCTTCCTCGGGAGCAAGGCAACAACTCAGCTCTTTTGCTCCATTGAAGTGACTTCAGCCCTGGAGGCTCTGTGGCATATGCAAGTCTCTGTCTCTCTCCTCGTCTGTGTGAGCCTGTCTCTGTGTCTCACTTTGGGCTGGGAAAGCCCTCCCTTATATACTTCAAGAATGTCCATTGGAAAAAGGGGGGGGGCGGGGGACTTGAAATCAAATACTGTGGCATGATTGGCCAGTTCAAATTTACAAGCTGATAACCAATCAACAGTTACAGCTAATCCTGAGAGAACTTATCTCTCACATCCAGGAAAGTATAAATTGCAGTTCATCCTTTTAAAGCAGCTGCATCCTTTTTCAGACTTTGATGCAAATATGAAAAAAAAAGAGGACAAATAGGGAATAAAATGGTTTAAAAAATGGCTATAGTCACACAAAATGCTTAATTAGGTCAATTAGAGACCTAGCAGCTATATTTGCATAACATGCTATGCTTAATTAGTTTAATTTTGTGCACAGCCTATTGAGAACTCCTTTGTTTGGTTAATTTAAGTTTCAGAAATGTGGTTTCATTCAATAACAGGTTAAACATTTTGTGTGGAACAGAAACCTTAATCAGATAAAAGGCAGCTAGAAGTCAGAGATAACGAAGGAACAGAACTCTTTGAATTTAGCACTGGGGAGGCCAACTGTACTTTTAATGAGGACAGTTTCAGAGCAGAAACCAGCTCAAGAGAGAGAACAAGGGAGACCAAGACAGTAAAAATTTTGTAGAAGTGGAAAAAAGGCAAATTAGGGCAGCTGCTGAGAAGAAAAATGATTCAAAGGATGGCTTTTTGAAAACAGTGGATAAACCCAGTTAGTAAGGCAGAGGAGAGGAAGACAAAACATGACAATCAAGAAATGGTTAAGACCTGGTTGTGCCAGCAACCTTGGAGATCCCAGGGATAGGTGAATTTATGAGGTGGCTCTGTTAACATCCCTTTGTTATTTCTTTGTTTTGGGTTTTTTTAAAAATATAATTTTAAATGGGGATATTTATTGCTCCTAGCTTTGTTGTATGCTGTCCAGAGTAGCTTTTGGTGAGATGGTCGGCTACACAAATTAGATACATAAATTTTATTTTGTGAAAAAAAAAATTTGCCGCCTATCTCATCGTGGGGACATTCTAGTAGTGGAGTGGAATGAATGGAAAGGGGTAGAATTATGCAAGGACTGTAAGGCAGCAAATTCAGCAAGCAAGATGGAAAAGAAAGGCTGAAAATGGGGAAGAAAGTGGGAAAGCTGGGGGGGGGTTGAGGGGAAATAGTTGATGGTTTTGATTTTAGAACTGGAAGCAAGAAACAAAGGCTCATATAAAATGAAAAGATTATTTTACCATCAGTCAATTTATTTAATCAATTTGTATGGACAGCCAACTCACAATCAAGACTCTGAGCCTCTAACTTGGTATGGAGAACTGGTAGCAGAAATTTTGAGTAGTTCAGAGAACCGGCAAATACCACCTCTGGCTGGCCCTCGAGTGGGGTGGGAATGGAGATTTTGCAATATCCTTCCTCCAGGAGTGGGGTGGGAATGGAGATTTTGCAATATCCTTCCTCCAGGAATGGGATGGGAATGGAGATTTTACAATATCCTTCCCCCAGGAGTGTGGTGGGAATGGGGATTTTGCAGTATCCTTCCCCTACCAAGCCTACCAAGCCACACCCACAGAACCAGTAGTAAAAAAAATTGGATTTCACCACTGATGTAAACTGATATAGCACCAATATATACAACAAGGATGGGTGCACCACCCCACTGCAATCCTGCTGACTATATCTTGTCTGAAATGAACCCTGGCTAATTTGTTTCTTCCAGGGTCTTCTGAAGCCGCAAACCAACCACCTATCTAGGGAAAGCTGGAGACTGGATAAAGTTTGTTGTGAACAATTGGATCCAGTGATGGTTTCTTGAGGTGGTAGAGCAGCACCTCTTTAAAAGTTGGCAGGACCACTTGCTCCGGCCAAAGAAGTAGAAAATATATTTAAATTGCAGCGGCTTTAATTCTTTAGGACTTGGGTTTATACCCATTATATCATGGACAATAATGGTAAAAAAATAAATAAAGCTACAGAAAATGATGGAAAGTTCCTCCACGTAGATGCGGTGAAGAAATAAGAAATCAGGATCGAAAGCTACCATGGAAGAAAAATGTCATAAGGATAAGCAGCTGAAAACATTTTCAGAAAGCATCATGCATGGATTCTACAGGGCTGCCCGCTAGATTTTCAATTCCCAGAAATCAGGAAGAAACTCATGAAAGGTCATACATTTTAATAAAAAGTGTTAATCTGAAAAGGTGCCACCAGATGCCTATTTTTAGATACAATTGACATGCCCTTCTACGATTTCTAAAATACCCAGAAGGTGGCAGAATACCCAGGAAACATCTTTCACATAGGTTATATTTTCTCTTGAGCTTTGGCAACTCACCTGAAAGGAACATAGTATACATGAAAAGAGTTGCGTGCTCAGTGGCCAGTTTTAAATTCAGTTTGACAAGCAGTTCTTAACTGGGGTTACAACCGGTACTTCTATTTACCAGGGCTTCCCCAAATGTTTTCTTTCATTATCCAAAACTGCTTATGAGAAATTCCTTTTTACCACATTGGAAAGTCCTTACAGTATTTAAATGTCCCTGTTGTGATTGTGTAGAGGGTTTACGTCCCATTACCCAAAGAAGAACCACTTTTACCCAATTTGGAATAATTTACCCAGGTCTGGGAAGCACTGATTTACACTGCATTATGATTCTTCTGATCATTTCTCATAACTGATGCCCAAAGAAGATAAAACAGGCCAGGCTATACCAGTCAGTTAATAATCCTACTCATATAATGACCCAATGCCAGCCATTAAGCCAGAATTATAATTATTTATGCAAACAAATTTTCATTTTGAGCAGGGGTGAGTTCTAACATTTTTTACTACCGGTTCTGTGGGCGTGGCTTATTTTGTGGGTGTGGCTTGGTGGTGGGGTAATGTGACTAGGTGGGCGTTGCCAACTTTTTTTTTTTTACACTTTTAAAAGCATTTTTTCTACAACCTTAAGAGGTTGCAGAAAAAAATGCTTTTAGAAGCCTCTGACGATCAGTTGGGATCGTCAGAGGCTTTTAAAGGCATTTTTTTTTCTCCTACCTCTTCGGCTGAAAAGGTTGTAGAAAAAATGCTTTCAAAAGCCTCCAACGATCCCATCTGAGCCGTGCAATCATCAAAAGGCTTTTTTTTTTTACTTTTAAAATCATTTTTTTGGCCGAAGAGGTTGTAGAAAAAATGCTTTTAAAAGTTTTTTTAAAAAAAAGCCTCTGATGAGATGGGCAGGGTAAGCGAGCGGCGACCAGGCTGGGGACCAGTTCGGGGGCATGGCCAGCCAATGTTATTACCAGTTCTCCGAACTACTACAAATTTTTACTATGTGAACCGGTGCGAACCGGGAGCAACCCACCACTGATTTTGAAGAATATTACACCTCTTAATTTTTGCTAGTAGAAACCAATTCCTCATTTCAGAAATCATGGCTCCTTGAACAGGATGTCTTTCAGCCTAGGCAGAGTGTATTTCAGTCAAGAACAATAAATGGCTTTGCTTTAATGGGTGATTATGGAAGACTACAGGTAGTCCTCAACTTACAATAGTTCACTTAGTGGCCGCTCGATGTTACAATAGCACTGAAAAAAGGGACATGACCATTTTTCAGACTTAGGACTGTTGCAGCATCCCCATGGTCACATGATTTATATTCGGATGCTTGACAACGGACTCACATTTATGACGGTTGCAGTGTCCCTGGGTCAGGTGACCACCTTTAACAACCTCCATGACAAGCAAAGTCAATGGGGAAACCAGATTCACTTAACAACTGAGTTATTAATTTAACAACTGCAGTTATTCACTTAACAAATGTGGCAAGGAAAGTCGTAAAATGGGGCAAAGATCACTTAACAAATTTCTCACTTAGCAACATAAATTTTGGGCTCACTTGTGGTTGTAAGTTGAGGACTACCTGTACTTCTTTATATGTAATGTAATTGATAAAATCTTCTGTATGTTGCATGTATCATATTTGGTCATTATTACAAGCTGAATTCATAGAATAGAATAGAATAGAATAGAATAGAATAGAATAGAATAGAATAGAATAGAATAGAATAGAATAGAATTCTTTATTGGCCAAGTATGATTGACATTCATCAAGAATCATACGGTACAATACTTAATGCTAGTCAGAGGGAAACAGTCAATATGAATCTTAAGGATACCAGCAACAAGATTACAGTCATACAGGCATAAGTGAGAAGAGATGGTGATAGGAATGATGACAAGATTAATAGTAATGCAGACTTAGTAACTAGTTTGACAGTGTTGAGGGAATTATACACTAAATCAGGATGAGAAGTTTGAAGCTCAATCTGTTGTTAGTATCTATCGATTATCTTAGCATGTTGTGTTAACAAGGCCACCCCACTAAGTGATAAAATGGTTTATTTGTTTGGATAGAAAATGTTTCATACGTTTTCTGAAATTGAGTGCAGCAAATACAATCTCAGTGTAATTATTCTCACACATTTTCTTTATAACTCTGTACAACCTAAGATTAAACTCAATCTTATCCAGTGATGAGTGGTACTTTTGTGTAATGTAATTTGAACTATTTATGTACGTTCAGCAAAATCTAAAAATGCGTCAGTAGTTTTCAGCTAACACTCTCAAGTTTAGAACAACTTGCTTAAGAAGCAGTTCACGAAAGCTTTTGATGGCAATGTATAGTTGGATTAGCAGACTATGCCACCCCAGCCCTGTGATGAATAAATCATAACTCTATGTCAGTCTGTTGGAGTTTTCTCAGTGAATCATGGTCAAACCTGCTTAGCATGTGTGAACATAGTCATGCAATCCATCATATTTTCAGAACTTTGAAAATGGGTCATGATATTGTATAAGAATCCCATAAATAAACAAGGCATAGCAAGAGGAAGTAAATTCTCTCTACCTACAATCTATTGGATTTAGATGGAAGGCTCCTTGAACCTAAGATTTGGTATTTTTTCATATTTTGTTGCATTAATAAGCACTGTTTCCCCAGAAGCTAAAAGAGGCATACCTAACACATTCTTTTTAGCTTTGTCCTCCCAATACTCTGAGGAGGTAGTTTGCTTATTAACTCTCACCCTCATCTGTCCAGCTACAGTAATTCATACAACATCATCTTAGTCAGGTTATTACAATCCCATTTTGGGATCTTATAGAACACTGAACCACAAAGTAACCAAGTCGACAGGGTTGCCGTAACAGGCTAAAGGGAAAAAATGGTAAAATAATTAAAACTAAAATTAATATGTTGTTCAAATGCAGCTGCCAGATTTGTAATTGACCTGATTAAATGTGTTCTGTGACCGCAACTGCAGAGTTTCACACCTGACTGGGAATTTGAATCTGGTCTCCTCAGTCCTATTCCCACAGGATGAATTTACATATTATATTAAGCTATAGCTTGTTACACTATGGCACACTGAATAAACTACACGTGGTGAGATGCACTTAATACACCAAGCCATAAATCAGTGCTTTCAACAGAAGCTGGGTTCATGATATCCTAAGCCACAAGCAAACTCGACCTACAACGGATGACCCATTAATCCATACAATTTAACTAGGGTTTATTCAACTGACGCACTTTTAATAACTTGCCTAATATACTAAAACACAAACTTAATTACATAGAAAAGTTTCGTACACAAGGTAAGTTTAAATGTAATTGGAATGTTTCAGATTCAATGTCTTATTTCAATAGTGATTGGAATTGTAGATTGGAGGTTTTTTTAACAGAATTATTTTTTGTTTGTTATTTTTGCTCTACATTGCCCATGGTTACACTGTTTGAGCTGGTTGGCTTGATAAATCCAATAAATAAATAAATCAGAGGATATTCATTTTCAGGACAGCAAATAGTAGTAAAATCAACACATGTAAATACCTAACTTGCACAAAGAAACTCAGTAAGACTCGTAAACCTACTTACCCTTCTGCAAGTAAGATGATCCTTAGATTTTATCTTATAAAGGAAGAGGAATAGAATACAATAACAGGGAAGATATTTTTATAAGGACTTTGAATTGTGGGATGCGGAATTCTAAGAGTTCTGGTTTGCTGTCATTGGGAAATAAGGAAAATCATATTTGTAAAGAAATTCTGTGTCCTTGGGCACTTGGAAAAGCCTCTGTCCCTGTTAGCAAGTGGAGGAACATGAATGGGATTAGTCTCTCATGATCCAATTATAATTGTTATAATTCCTTTACAGTATTTGGTTTGCCTTAGTCAATTGCACAGAACGGGATCTTCCCTGCCTCTAGTCAATTTTATTCTGCCTTTGTTAATGTTCAGCAAAGAAAGAGGGGAGAATAGTTGTTTAGGGGTGGGAATAATTCATTTAGGTCTAACAGAGCTATGTAAAATAGGGAACTGAACCCCGGTCCCTGTCAGGTTGACAAATAAACTCCCATCTCATTTCAGCCTTAATAATTCGTAAATCGAACCCTGCTGATATGCTTTTAGATTAACTTTTGTTGTTAGAAACCTTGTTTGAAATCCACCTGTAATTTGCACAGCATGAACGGAACTACGGAACTGGAGCCCTCTTCAATTTTATGTTTAATTGGAAAACTCCAGTTTCAATCCAGTTATCACTTGTTCCGAAATAAGCCTTACTGCACTGAGTAGGAATAAACCTGTTTCCCCACTTGGAGCAGAACCTAGAAGGATGTTTCTTCCCACACCTGCATCAGATCCAGCCATACATCTTGGTCCACTGGATGTCTCTGAGCATGTTTAGAGTGCACAGGGAAAAGATTACCGTACAGGTAATCAATCTTCAACGTATGACTACAATTGAGCCCAAAATGTCTGTTGCTAAGTGAGGCAGTTGTTAAGTGAATTTTGCCCCATTTTACCACTTTTCTTGCTACAGTTGTTAAGTGAATCACTGCAATTGTTAAGCTAGTAACACGGCTGTTAAGCGAATTTGGCTTCTCCATTGACTTTGCTTATCAAAAACACGCAAAAGGTGATGACATGATCCTGGGACACTGCAACCGTCATAAATATGAGTCAGTTGCCAAATGTTTGAATTGGGATCACGTGACCATAGGGACGAGGCAGCGATCTTAAGTGTGATAAATGGTGGTGAGTTATTTTTTCCAGCGCCAAACGGTTGCTATAAGAACTGTTAAGAACTGTATTCACGTTCAGGTGGGAACTATCCAGTGGTGAAATCCAAATTTTTTTACTACCGGTTCTGTGGGCGAAGCTTAGTGGGCGTGGTGTGGCTTGGTGGGCATGGCAGGGGAAGGCTACTGCAAAATCCCCATTCCCACCCCACTCCAGGGGAAGGATACTGCAAAATCCCCATTCCTGGGGGAAGGATATTGCAAAATCTCCATTCCCACCCCGCTCTGGAGCCAGCCAGAGGTGGTATTTGCCGGTTCTCTGAAGTACACAAAATTTCCGCTACTGGTTCTCCAGAACCTGTCAGAACCTGCTGGATTTCACCCCTGGAACTATCCCATCGTCGACCGAATGCAACGATTGGACACGTTGGAGTCCGTCGCGAACACGTGGAATAGGAACCCCCCCACCACCACCCAGCCACCCCCCCCCCCCCCCGCAGGAACATCGTGGCCGCTCGCAGCCCCGTCGAGTGGGCGGGGAAGGAGGGGCCGCCGCCTCCGACGCGCCAGCACCGGCGCATGTGCCGCTTCCCGCCCCCTCTCCGCTCCTCCCCTGATCGTCCGCCCGGTGCCGGAGAGCCGAGCAGCGCAGTCCAGGAGAAGCGAGCGCGATGAAGGACCGGACGCAGGAACTGCGCACGGTGAGTAATCCGGGCCGAATGACTGAGGCTGGAGGGTCTCTCCGCCGGCGGGAGGAGGGAAAGGGGGAAGGAGGCGGCCAGGCTGCGGCTCTTGCGCCGCAACAGGCGGTTCTCCGCCTGCCTTGCTCTCCGACAGCTGCCTTGCTTCGGTATCCGGAGGGACGCCCCGTCAATGGGAAAAGCGAGCGCTAGGAAGAGGACGGGCGGGGGAGGCTGCAGTGGCTACCATCTCCTTTTTCCGAAGCTGGGTGCGCCTGTATCATCTACCTGGGGAGGGAGGCGCGGCGAGAGGAGGGATGCTCTTCTTTCCCCTATTGGCGCCATGGGCAGAGATTTGAGGTCAAAAGGCTGGTGGGCTTCCTTCCTTCCACCTCGGTATCTTTCCAGCGAGTGCCTTGTCTGCGTGCGCGGGAGGCGGGGGCGGGAAAGTCTTTGGCAGACGGTGGGGTGAGTTGCAAAGAGGAGGATGGATCTAGATCACGAAGGGATGGATGGAGCGAAAGAAGACCTGGAACTGAACGTGTGGGTTTCTGGTGGATAAATTGGTGGTGGGGATGTGACCCCTGGCCTGGATTCACCTACCCTTAAAAACTGCAAAACAGCCTACCCTACTGTATTAACCTAGCCGGTGTAGCTGATTTGGGGGCTATGCGGGACGAGAACCCGGCGGAAACAAGGTTCATTTAATTAATGATGGCTGTCGTATGGACACAGTTATAAAGAGAGAGAGAAGTGGAATGAAGCAAGGGAGAGGATACACTCAATTGAGGGTTGGAAAACTCAAAAGGGTGTAAGGATGAAGGGAGTTTGGGCAAAAGACACTTTGCTTTTGCAAGAAGCCCTTGACTTAACAATCATTCATTT
The DNA here is from genome assembly GCA_022577455.1 of Arizona elegans. Classification (NCBI taxonomy): domain Eukaryota; kingdom Metazoa; phylum Chordata; class Lepidosauria; order Squamata; family Colubridae; genus Arizona; species Arizona elegans. The sequence goes on along the minus strand of JAKOOJ010000001.1, from coordinate 316,272,619 downwards.
AGTAACTGTTTCAAAGTTACAATAGTGCTGCTGTTGCAACAGCACTGAAAAAAAGTGATTTATTGCCTTTACTTAGGACTCCCTTCCTCATGTAATCAAAATTTGCATGCTTGGAAACCGGCATGTATTTACAATGGTTGCAGCATCCTAAGATCACTATTTGCGACTTTCCCAGCTGGTTTCCAACAAGCAAAGTCAGTGAGGGAAGCCAAATTTGTTTAGCGACTGCATGATTCACTTAACAACTGCCATTCCCAGCAGACCATGATGGATAGCACCACTGTGTGCTATCAAAACTGCGCAAAAGGCATGGTGTTCCTCGCCCCAAAAATCTGTTTTGTTTTGTTCAGACCCTGTTCTCTTGAAAATACCGATATGGCTTAATAGAGGATTGGAAGATCTGGACATATATGGAATATTACTATTGTAGATTCATGCAGATAACTAGGAATAAATAGATTGTTAGTTTTACTGCTGGTTAGACCAACCAAGAGTGGTTTAAACCATGAAATTACTTCATTAGCAGACAATCCAGGGGATTGATTTATTCATAAATTGAATGGGTTGATTTTTAAAAAATTATGTAACTTTTGGAATGAAGGGGGAATTCATATTGGAATGTTATTTTTTGATTGGATAACGATAAAGATAAATTGTTATGTAATTGCTACAATTCTGTTTGCTACCTGAGTGTCTGAAGTTGATGCCTCTTGATGTTTGGTTATGTAACAAAGCCTATTTGAGCATAGAAGGTGCTTCTATCTAAGTGAGCAAATACAATTGTGGAATGAGATTCAGAATGTTCAATGTGGAAAAAAAGAAATGAAGGCAGATATGATCATTGGGTTCAGGAACAAGAAGGGAAGTAACAGGAAGAAATGTCAAGAACTGTTTGTTATGGCTATAGAAACTAGGATCAGAAGTAACAGGTGTGAGGAGCAACTACTTAGATTTTGTTTAAATATAAGGAAAATCTTCCTAGTAAGATTTATACAACAGTAACAGTCTACCTATACCTATGAAATGTCAGGAGTATAGCATATATTGTGGCATATGTCCACAACTCTTTAAACATAGAACATAGAATAATGTTCTATGGAGGTCTTCCTTGGAGTTCTTCTAGTTCAACCCCCTGCTCAGGCATGAGACTTGATATCATTCTGGAAAAATGGCTGTCCAGTCTCTTCTTGAAAACCTCCAGTGATGGAGCATCCCCAACTTCAGGAGGTAAACCATTCTGCTGGTTAACTGTTCTCACTGTCAAGAAAATTTTTCCATAGTTCTAGGTTGGATTCTCTTTAATGACCATCCAAAGCAGAGCTGCATCATTTCCTAGGATCATGTAGTAGCTTTAGAGGGCAGCCACATGACGCAGGGGGAAAATGTGGTTCCTTTAAAGAGTTACAGACTAATTTCATTTCAGATACTAAAGCACGTATTTGGAATTAAATCCAGAATGCTTCTGAGCTCCGGAATATGCACTCTGGATCTGGAGAGGTGTCATATAAAATCTATAAGAAGCTATTAGAAAGAAAAAAATATTTCTTCAAATAATGGACATTTTCCCAGATTAGTACAAAACCCCTATAAATTTTGGCAAAAGCAATATAAACAGTCAGTAAAGATACAAGATAATATACTGAGAGCCATATACAAACGATAGTTAAGACAACCCTCCCCCTTTTAATTATATTTGAAGAAAGAATCTGACTCACTGAAGCTTTTAAAGTGGAAATTGCAAAAAAAAATAATAATGAATCATTCACTTCTGGTTTTGCTGCTGAATGTACAAGAGATGCCTGTATGACAGTTCAACAGAGCCAACAACAGATGAGATTATATATAAACTGGCAAATTAAAAATAATTCTGTGCTTCAGAATGCAAATATGAAATTGCTGACTTGAAAAATAAGTAACATAGAAAAAAATCATTACGGGTTGACTGGAAAATAAACAGATAAGCACTAGTTTGTGTAATGGTTAAGGCCTCAGGCTAGAAACCAGAAGACTGTGAGTTCTAATCCTGCTTTAGGTACAATGTGAACTGGGTGACTTTGAGCCAGTCGTTCTCTCTCAGTACTAGGAAAGAGACAACGGGAAATCAACTTCCAAAAAGTCTTGCCAGAACACTGCATGGATTTGTCCAGGCAGTCACCAGGAGTCAATGCTGACTTTAAAGCACGTACACATACCCACAAGAGGGCATGACAGGTTATACAAAAACTAATTGATAGTGTGAAAAATAAGAGGCAGAGTTTTTCTCCTTCCATCACAATGTTAATACCAGTGGTGAAATCCAATTTTTTTTACTACTGGTTCTGTGGGCGTAGCTTGGTGGGCGTGGCTTGATGGGCATGGCAAGGGAAGGGTATTGCAAAATCTCCATTCCCACCCCACTCCAGGGGAAGGATACTGCAAAATCCCCATTCCCACCCCTTTCTGAGGCCAGCCAGAGGTGGTATTTGCCGGTTCTCTGAACTACTCAAAATTTCTGCTACCGGTTCTTCAAACTGCTCAAAATTTCCACTACTAGTTCTCCAGAACCTATCAGAACCTGCTAGATTTCACCCCTGGTTAGTACTGATTGAAGCCATTAGAACAGCGGTTCTCAACCTGGGGGTCGCGACCCCTTTGGGGGTCGAACGGCCATTTCACGGGGGTCGCCAAAGCCCTCTCTCACCCCCCTCCCCATGCCTTCACTCACCCTCTGCCTCTGCTGGATCGCCCGGTCGCCGTTCGCTTACCCCGCCCACTCCCAATCTATTGCTGCTCCGGAGTCCCAGCTGATGGCTAGAGGGGAAAAAAACTTTAAATTCTTGCCGCGGGGCTTCAAAGAGCCGCCCTACTCTCAACTGTTTTGTGGAGGGCTCTGTTGCTAGCTAGATGCAAAGAGGTAAATTCCTGGAGCAGATTTCCCCCCTAGCTATGCTGAAAAAGCAAAATTTAAAGTAAGCAGGGTCTTGGCTGCAACGTGACAAAATGAGGCAGAGAGATTTCTTTTTCTTTTTCCTCACCAAAAAAGGTAGGTGCAAACTGCAAACAATGGGAAATTTAGGGCAAAACAGGAGGTTCAAGATTTTAAAACACAGAAGAAAAAAAGCTCTATTTAACTAGGGAATTGTAATAATTGAGATACTATTAATTGCATATTGTATTGAAAGCAAAAATGGTTAAGTTGTGGTTTGGAGGAATATGGGGGGAAATTATTTGGTTTATTATTATTGGTAAATATAATTAATTGATTTGTAAGAAATTGGATTGCATGGAAATAATTGGAATATTCATGTTCATATTGATTAATATACAAAAAAGGTAGTTATATAACTAATTGATTTATATTAAAATGTTGAATTTGTATTAAACAACTGTATTATATAATTAACCAATGTGAGGATGGATATAAAAATAGATGACAATGGGAAGGGGTATAATACAGAATAGAAGGGAAAATTGAATTTGATTAAGATTAGAGATGAGGATGAAGGGTAATATTGGTTTTTTTAAAAAATAGATGAGGAATAAATATGGTAAAAAGGAAATATAAAAATTGTAAATTTAATTGAAATGACTAAATACTGTGTTGGAAGAAATATCCTTCTGGGTTCTGCTCCAAGTGGGGAAAAAGACACTGGAAACATGGAGACTGCTTGGAAAGATGGTTTAATGGTGGACAGGATCACATGGCTTGATGGGGCCCATTGTGTTAGTTTCTGTTGCTATTGTGTTGCAAATGTCCTTTGACAAAGGATTGACTTTCTGCCTCTGGCCCATTAACAAAGGGTGGGGGGCAGGAAGGTGGGAGTTGCTTTGTCTGTAAAATATGCTTCTCCATTTCTCATACAGGAAAATATAATATTCTGCCTTTTTAATATTTCCCAAAATATTTCATTCTTCTAGGAAAGGGGTGGGTGCTAACCTCCTACAACTGTTTAAATTTGTGGACCAGCCAAATACTCTGTTCAAAGAAAATACGTTGTATGTTTGTATGTGTGTTTCTAATTATTGCTATTTATTGCTATTTGTTCTCTTTTATTCTTTAAAATTTAACAATTCATTCTTTATCTTAATATCTTAATATTTGTTTGGGGTTGGCTTTCTTCCCTTTCATCTTTTTTATTGTACAGCAATCTTTCTCCTCAAACCTACCACCTCTGTCTTTTCTTTCTTTCTTACTTTCTCTTCCCCCCTTCTTCTTCTCCCTACTTCCTCTTTCTTTCTCCTTCTCCTCCTCTCTTCCTCCCTCTCTTCCCTTCACTCCTACTCTAATTTCCCTTCCCTTCCTTCATCCCTCTCTATTGCTGTATCCTTTTATGCATATGGACTACTCAGAGGGCTGAAAAGGTTATTTTTGACGGGTCCTCGCACTTTTGACCAGTCCTCGAACTTACGACTGTCCTCACAATTTACATTTTTGCCCTATCTTGTCACCATGGTGAAGAGAAGCAGTTGTGAAATGAGTGACACGGTTGTTAAGAATGGTACAATGGGCATAAATAATGATAACTGCGAAGACCGGTCAAAAGTGCGAGGACCTGTCAGAAATCACATTTTTCAGCCCTCTGGGTAGTCCTTTTGTGCACAGGGACTACTCAGAGGGCTGAAAAAGTTATTTTTGACTGGTCCTCACACTTTTGACCAGTCCTCGAATTTACGACTGTCCTCACATTTTACGTTTTTTGCCCTATCTTATACCATGTTGAAGAGAAGCAGTTGTGAAATGAGTGACATGGTTGTTAAGAATGCTGCACAGGCATAAATGTGAGGATGGTCATAAGTGTGAGGACCAGTCAAAAGTGCGAGGACCTGTCAGAAATGACTTTTTTCAGTACTCTGAGTAGTCCCTATACACATAGCCATGGCCACCCGGTCACATGATCAGCTAGCCACACCCACCCAGTCACATAACCTCCAAGCCACACCCACAAAATAAGCCACACCCACAGAACCGGTAGTAAAAAAAATTAGAACCCACCCCTGGTTGGGGGTCACCACAACATGAGGAACTGTATTAAAGGGTCGCGGCATTAGGAAGGTTGAGAACCACTGCATTAGAACAAGATTCTGGGAGATTGAGCACGGATTAAAAGAAAAATTTACTTACCAAATGTACAGTTAAGCTGTGGGTTTCACTGTCCAATTTTGGCAGTTTTAAAAGAGGCTGGGTAGATTTGTGTTTAATCAGTGGCTGTTAATGGCTACTTACTTCCTCTAGGGCAGTGTTTCTCAATCTTGGCTTATTTAAAATGGATAGACTTATATTCCTAGAATTCTTCAGACAGCATAGATACACCCATCTTAAACTTGCCAAGGTTGAGAAATAGTGCTCTAGAACAGGGGTGGGCAACGGTGGCCCTTTTACAACCCGTGGACTTCAACACCCAGAATTCCTGAGCCAGCTTGGCTGTCTCAGGAATTCTGGGAGTTGAAGTCCACAGGTTGTAAAAGGGCCACCGTTGCCCACCCCTGCTCTAGAATCATTTATTAAGGAGCAGAGTGGAAAACGACTATCCTACTGTCCATGCTTACATAAACATCTGTGGTTGTCCACTAGGGGGTGACACAAAATTAATGAGGCTTTTGGCCTAATCAAACAAATTTCATTATGCAGTTATAGTCTCCTACATAAGAAAAGCATACTCATGGAAACTTAGCCTTATAGTTGACAATGAAAATATTAAAGAGGAGGATAATGATGTTGATGTGCCATAAAAACCAAGGTCAACTTTTAGTAACCACACAGATATTTCTGGGCATGCTGGCAACTATTTTGTGAATTAGCCCCTTTAGCCGCCATTTTTGTAACTTAATAAGGTTGGAGAACTGTTCCTCAAGTAATGCCTTTGATTTGGCTTGTTTATCAAGAGGGTTCTAAAATTTTTATGAAGGTAGCAAAGAGGAGGCTGTGATTTTACAAATAGGGATGATCCCTCTTAATGTGGTTGGGGCAAGTAGTTTTCCCTGTAGTTTGCAGTGTTATAGAAATATTTTGCTGTTGCTTTCTTCCAGGATGAGTGCTTAATAGCTCCCTCAAGGTATTAATCAAAAATCAACTGATCTTTTCTGTCTTTGTTGTATACGAAGTCGAAGCACAGTTGGCGGTTGGGTCTGCATGATATGCTGCTGCAATCTGTGGTCCTCCAGATCATGCTGAAATATGATAACCAAGTTGGTGGAGCAAATAATGAGCAATGCTGAATTCATCAACATTTGGAGAGCCATGGATTCCTTTCTCCCTCGTTAAGCCACAAACTACTCCATAACCCATGGCTACTACATTGCCCTACAAAAAAGATTATGAATTAGCACAACGTATGACTGCAACTGGCAGTTCTAAATAATGTAACATTATTCCTCAGATTTAATTCTGCGACCAAGTTGCTTGTTTTTGGTGAGAAATTCTGACTTTTGAAAGGAAGCAGCTAAATAGGATCTGGTTTCCCCTCCCCCCATCCCATCTGTTACACAAGCCAATAAAACCAAGCATCCATCCATCCATCCATCCATCCATTCTATCTATCTATCTATCTATCTATCTATCTATCTATCTATCTATCTATCTATCTATCTACCTACCTACCTACCTACCTACCTACCTACTTACCTACTCTGTCTGTCTGTCTGTCTGTCTATCTATCTATCTATCTATCTATCTATCTATCTATCTATCTATCTAATATGCCACCCGCTATGCAATTCACATATAATGTGTACATTGAACATCCAGAGCCCTTTTGATATTTTTCCACAAGTTCCGTGGCCTGGGCAACTTTACCTTTGTCTGGTAAATGTAGTAATTATCATGTGAATGTCTATGGAGATTCTCAGTCATCCAGGTCATAGTTGTCTGAAAGATGCTGTTTCAAAAAACAACTGGACTGTTCTTTTCCTTGAGGAGGAAGAACAAAACATTTTTCTTCTCATCCAAGAAGCTTCAGCTGATCAAGCTTCTTGGATGAGAAGCGAATTGTCTTTTTCTTCCTCAAAGAAAAAAAAAACAGTCAAGTTGCCTTTTGAAAAAGCACCTTTCAGACGTTACCATGTGAGGTTTTGATGTTGACATGTTAGAAGATGGAAGTAGTCATTGCTTTGAATTAGAAGTTCCTTTATCACTATTTGGCATCTGCAAAGGAGACCAGTGAAGATCCTTGCAGAAAGTGTAGATTTGCTATAATCATGATTGAGCCCAAAATTTCTGTTGCTAAGTGAGACAGTTAAGTGAGTTTTGCCCCATTTTACATCCTTTCTTGCCACAGTTAAGGGAATCACTGCAATTGTTAAGTTAGTGATACAGTTGCTTAGTGAATCTGGCTTCCCCATTGACTTTGCATGTGAGGGGGTTGCAAAAGGTGATCACGTGACCCTGGGACGCTGCAACCGTCATAAATATGAGTCAGTTGCCAAGCGTCTGAATTTTGATCACGTGATCATGGAGATGCTGCAATGGTCATAAGTGTGAAAAAAGTTCATATGTCACTTTTTTCAGTGCCATTGTAACTTTGAAAGGTCTGTACAACTTCAAATGAACTGTTGTAAGTTAAGGACTACCTGTAGAGCCATTCTGCACATTTTTATTACTATCCCACCATTCTTGTAAGGTGGCTTACATGGGTGGGGAGTCCCTTTACATTTTTTGTTGTTGTTATGAAGTCGTGTCCGACCCATCGTGACCCCATGGACAACGTTCCTCCAGGCCTTCCTGTCCTACTTCCCAACAAAAACCCTGTGAAATAAGTTGGACAGAGAGAGAGAAGGAGAGAACTGATTTTCCCCAATACACTAAACAGGGTTACTGCTTCAATCCATTTGTTGGGTTAGCATAATACAGGGGTGTCAAACTCATAGCCCGCGAGTCGGGTGTATCATGTGACGATGATGTGATGCGAGTTTGGCACCCCAAGCACAGTATCTCGAATAAAAACTGAATCATAGAAATATCTGTAAAACTAATTCAGTGATGGTCCCCAAGTCACTGTAGTGAAATGGGAATTTAAAATCAGGTCTCCTAGTATAAGCCCAATACCTTAACCACTGCTACATTGGTGGTAAAAAACCCCCTGCTTTTAACATGAATGCAATGCCTGCTTGTGAGATATTAAACAGTCTTGCTTTTTCTACACTTTAAATTATAAATTATTCAGGGCTGAAGGATGGTAACTTTCATTTGCCTGTCTCTGTGAGGGAAGATTAAAGTATTAGTGAATTTCAGTTTATGAAAAGAAGATGATTGGGGAGGAATATGGTTGGGAAGTTCACAAATTTATGAAGTTTATAGAGAAGAAATAGAAGCTGCTTTCCTTTGTGTCTTTAATGGGACGGTCTCCAGTGCAACGTACTGATGGTAGCTTTCTCATGAAAGGCCCAGAGTTTAGAGACAGCAGATTTAATTTACATAGAGATGACCCCAAATTTAATCCATGTCACCTGCAATTAAAAACCATGAATTAATTATCAGAATAGCCTGCCAGTTGGAGGAAACTCTGCCTGGGTTCATACAGTGTGATAATTTTGATTTAATTATGATTTGTTCAATGAATCATGGTCTGGGTTATTTAGTATGGCACTCGCTCTACAAACTATGCAATTAAAGATGCTAAAAACATAACAGCAAAGCATAAAGCACAAAGGCTAGAAAGAGGAGACTGAGTTTTCAGTGGTAAAATTCAATTTTTTTTACTACTAGTTCTGTGGGCGTGGCTTGGTAGGCGTGGCAGGGGAAGGATACTACAAAATCCCCATTCCCTCCCCACTCCAGGGGAAGGATATTGCAAAATCTCCATTCCCACCCCACTCTGGGACCAGCCAGAGGTGGTATTTGCCGGTTCTCCAAACTACTCAAAATTTCCGCTACCGGTTCTTCAGAACCTGTCAGAACCTGCTGAATTTCACCCCTGTTTCAGTCCCTCCTTAATCATATAAGCCAACTGAGTGATGTTTACCTCATAGAGTTGTTATGGGAAAATAAGAGAAGGAAGGAGTATTGTGTATATTCTCTGCCTAGAGTTATTTGGAAAAAAATAAATAAAGGATATATTCCTGCCTTTATTATTTTTTTTCAAATAACTCTAGGCAGAGAATACACACAATACTCCTTCCTTCTCCTATTTTCCGACAACAACTCTATGAGGTAAACATCACCCAGTTGGTTTACATGGCTAAGGAGGGACTGAAACTCAGTCTCCTCTTTCTAGCCTTTTGTGCTTTATATATTATATATTATATATATAAAAATAAGCAAGCGTCCAGACAAAAAATAGCCATAACAATTAAAAACATGACAGGGGTTCCAGAATCAGAATAACCTCTCGTCTGGAAACAGAGCCAACTCTTAAAGCCTTCCAGAACACTTAAGTGAATGGTCATCTCTGCGCACTCCAGTATTTTCCTAATTATAAGCTCTTCTGGTGGCTGGGTTTTCTCTTTCCAATACTGTGTGTAGGCCAATCTAGCGGCTGTAATTATATGTATTGTTAAATGGTTCTTTTCCTTTCCATATGGCTTCTTTACTATTCCCAGGAGAAATATTTCCGGTGTCAATTCAATGTCTTCCCCAATTATTTCTTATAGCCATCCCCTGATCTTACTCCAATATCCTTTCGCTTCAGGGCATGTCCACCACATGTGAAAGAAGATGCCTTGACCATAGAGCCACATTTCCAGCAGTTTGGGTGTATGTTAGCATACATCTTTGCTAGCCTAGCCGGGGCTAAATACCACCTGTGGAGCATTTTATAATGGTTTTCCTTATATGTCGCGGCTCTGGTCAATTTAAAGTTCTTATTCCATGCCTCTTCGCATTCATTGAAATTTATATCATGTCCAATATTTTTCTCCCATGCACTCATTTGGTTCTTTATTATATCCTCAGCTCTGTCTTCATCTAATAGATAATTGTATAATTTAGCCAGAATCTTTTTACCTGTTCCCATCAGGACTTTATCCAGCCCGTTATATCCTAGTTCTAAGTCACATTGTTCTTTATCTTTCTGATACCTGGATTTTATTTGTAGATAGGTCCACCAATCTAAATTTATTCTTTGCTCTCTCAAGGCTTCGTTAGATTTAAGATTTCCTCCTTCATCTAAAATGTCTTTATACCTACACATTTTCTCCATTCCCCATCTATTGGGATAGATCAGGGCCTCCATCGTGGAGAGCCATCTTGGGACTTTTTTGTAATGTTTCTGCCTAATTCCAGTCCATGTTTGTATCAATGAATCTCTAATTTTGTGTCTATGAAAATATGTTTTCTTATTCTTCTCTGTGTCCCATAGATATGCATGCCACCCTCTTTGTAGATCGTGACCTTCTAGGGTTAAAATCCTCTTATTTTCCAGAGTGGCCCAGTCCCTTATCCAGACTAGCTTAGCTGCCCTATAATATGTTTCCCAATTGGGAAGTCCAAATCCTCCTATATCTCTTTTACCCTTTAACATTTTAAGAGAGAACCTCAGCTTTTCCCCCTCCCATACAAATTCCCTAATAATTTTGTTTAATTCTAGAAAAAAAAAATAATTAGATTCACCGGCATATTTTGATATAAAAATAGTACTTTGGGGAGGATGTTCATCTTAATCGCAGCTATCTTTCCCAAAAGCGACAATTTTATTTTCTTCCATCTATCCAGGTCTTGTTTCATTTTCCTAATTAAAGGGGTATAATTATCATCTTTTAAGGACTAACACCTTGTGATTATCCAAATTCCTAGATATTTTATTTTTTTAACAACGTGTAGTCCCAACAATTCTTCTATCTCTTTCTTCCATACCTCGGTTACATTCTTGGTCAATATTTTGGTTTTAGTTTTGTTCAATTTAAAGCCTGCCACCTCTCCGTATTTGCCCAATTCCTCTAGCACTTTTTGTCCCGATTCTATAGAGTCTTCTAGAATTAAGGCTACATCATCCGCAAATGCTTGCGTTTTGTAAACCTCTTTCCTAATCTTTAAACCTTTTATTTCCTTGTTATTTCTGATTTTCCGTAGCAGGACTTCTAGAGCCAAAATAAACAATAATGGTGACAGGGGGCATCCTTGCCTTACCCCCTTTCTAATCTGGAATGTTTTTGTCCTGTCTCCGTTTACTAGTATACTCGCCTTTTTATTACCATAGATAGTTTTTATCATCTTTTCAAAATTTGTTCCGAATCCCATTACCTCAATTTGTTTAATCATAAATTTCCAATTTAAATTATCGAATGCCTTTTGGGCATCTACAAAAACTAAAGCCATCTGTTTTTCGGGGTGTTCTTCATAATATTCTAGGATATCCAACACAGTTCTCAAATTGTCTCTAATTTGCCTCCCCGGGAGGAATCCATTTTGATCTTTGTGTATCCAAGTGTTTAGTATTTTTTTTTTGTTCTTTCTGCCATTATGCTCATAAATAACTTATAGTCAGTGTTTAGAAGGGAAATTGGTCTATAATTCTGGATTTGTTTTAGGTCGGCACCTTCTTTCGGCACTAGTGTGACATACGCTTCCTTCCACGATTCTGGAATTTTAGAACCCGTCACTGCATCATTGAAAATTTCCACTAATTTTGGTTGTAATATTTCTTCTAATTCTTTATATATTTCCCCTGGGAATCCATCCAGGCCTGGTGATTTGTTGTTTTTAAGTTTAGAGAGAACTGTTTTTAATTCTTCAGCTGTTATCTTTCCATTAAGCATTTCTCCCTCTTCCTCTGTTATTCGCGGAAGCCCTGCGTTTGCCAAATATTGCTCTATTTTTCCTTCTGGAACCTCCTCTTCTTTATATAGAGTCTCATAAAATTCCCTAGCTCTTTCTAGTTTATCCTCTTCTTTATTCAACAGCTTACCCTTGGAGTCTTCTAATATATGAATTATCCCTTTTTCATTTTCCTTTTTTAATTTATAGGCTAGCCACCTGCCCGATTTGTTGGCATTCTCAAAATAGTATTGTTTCATTCTTTTTATTTTTTGTACTAAATCCTCTTGGTCAATAATGTTCAGTTTGTGTCTCCACATCAGCCAACTTTCTTTTGCTGTTTCATTTCCCGTTTTTTCTTGGAGTTTTCTTTCCGCTTCTCCTAAGTGGTTTAAATAGTCTTCCAGAGACTTTCTTTTTTCTTTACTTCTATATGCGCTATATGATACCACAACCCCTCTTAAGTAGGCCTTCATTGCGTCCCATACTATTGCATGAGGTGTTCCTTGATTTTCATTTTCATTTTCCTTGAAGAAGGACCTTACTTCTTTTTAAAGTTTTTTTACACATTCTTTATCACTCAATAGTTTGGCGTTAAACCTCCATCTCTGTTGTTTCTTTCTCTTTACATTCTTCCACCTTATTTCTAAGGGGTTATGATCTGCCCAGGTGTTCGGGTTGATTTCTGCCATTCCTATTTCTAATCTAAGCTTCCTGCTAACCCATGCCATATCTATTCTGGACCACGACTTTTGTAGGTTTGAATAAAACGTATATTGTCTGTCATTTGGTTGTAGAGTTTGCCATATATCAATTAAATTCAGTTCATCCTCTAAGTCAAAGAAAGCTCTCGGTGGATTTGCCCTTTTGTTTTTCTTAGTTTTATTGCTTTTATAATCTTTATCCAAATCTACAATACCATTAAAATCACCTATTATGCAAATTTCATTATATTCCATTTTTCCTAATTGCTCGTGAAGTTTCTTGAAATATTCTCCCTGCTTTTTATTTGGTACATATATACCCACTAACAATATTTTGGAGTTCCCTCTCCTAACCTCAATCATAAGGGTTCTTCCCTTTGTATCATTAAACTTTAGCTCTGCTTCGATTCCTTTCTTTCCTGCTAGTGAAGTGAATGTTTTACCATATTTTTTGTATTCTAAACATTTACCCTCTTCCTTTTTTATGTGCACCTCCTGTAGACAGATTATATCTACATTTTGTTTAGCTAATTTTGTAAGTGTTAGTTTCCTCTTTTTATAATTGTTTAGTCCACTGACATTTACTGATATTAATTTCAGATCGTTCATTCCTGTTTTCCTTGTCCGGTTTTTAGTTTTTGTTTGTTCGTACGGCTCTTACTGGTCTTGCTTTTTCCCCTTTGGCTTCTTCTTCTATCTTCTTCTCCTCCGCAATTCCTTCCTTAGTATTTTGCTGGTGCGAGGTTTCCTCGTCTACTGTTATTGTCTCTATTTCCTCTTTGCTGCTCTGTTCTTCCTCCGCACCTCTCAACTGATCAAGGAAGACTTGTGCTGTGCTCAAACTATCTATTTTTATTTTCCTCCCTTGCCAGGTGATTAACATACCTTCTGGCAGGAGCCACCTAAATAATATATTTCTTTTGTTTAGCTGCACAGCTAAAAATCTATAATTTTTTCTCACCTCCCTTACTCTTCTTGGTACCTGTTTTAGGATTATCACTTCTTTTCCTCTGTATGTTATCGGTTCTTCCCTTGCCATATTATACAAAACGTCTTTAACTTTTTTTCTTGCGAACCTAACATGTACTTCCCTAGGAAGCCTGTTCCTCCTTGTGTAATTTGTCTGTACTCTGTATACGTCATCCAATTCCTTTATTATCTCTTGCTTGTCTTGTTGGAGTATGTCTGCAATCAACTCTGCCATCTTCTCTCCCAGGTCCTCCTCTTCGTCTTCAGCAATATTTTGGAAACGCAGGTAAAAGGACGCCCGGTCCATCTCCAATTGGATTATCGAATCCTCTAGCTCCCTATTTTGCATTGTCAATGTCTGGTCCACGGTATCTAATTTCTTCTCGGTTTGTTCTATTCTTGATTCTACTTTCTGAATCTTTTGTTCATTGTTAAATATTGAGACTTGAATCTCGTTCATCTTCTGATCCAGTGCATGGATATCTGTTTTTAATTCAGCATGATTGTTTGACATTTTTTCCTGCATGGCCATCATAGTTTCTTGGATTAGAGTCAATGATGATTGCATAATTTGCATTGTTAGTGTTGCTATGAGTTTTTCCGTTTTTGCCAATCCTTCCATTGATTTCTGGGTAGCCGGCGACGTCATCGTTATAGTGGGATTGGAGGGAGTCATTTTTCCTGTTTTCACAATAGTTGATGACATGCTTGTCATTTCTTTCAAAATTATTTTTTGTTCTCTGATTATTTTCTCGATATTTCTCCAAATTCTTATTCCCCAGCTGCCGCCTCTACTTGTTTGATATTTATCTGTTATTTTCTCTTTTAGTTCTCTAGGTAGAGGTGAATTCTGTTCGTCAATCAATATCGATTTAACAGTCTATGTCACTTCCCGACAATGTCTTGAACTAATGTCACTTGGTTTATGACACCAATAATAGAGATTAATTTGTGGTTTATAATTAATTTGTAGTTAGCAAGTTTAGCAATTGATAATTGACTAATTAATAAATTAATTAATAAAAATGTGAATTTGTTTACAAAGAATTAATTCAAGTCCTACTAACACACAATGATTGTCTAACCTCTCTTAATAACTTAGGTACTATAGATGATATATAATACCACACTACTATCAAAATAATGCACTGTTTATAATCTATAACTTTTCTATATCCAGCTTAATTACTGGCCATCTATATATATAAGTTAATATGAATAAATACTATAAATTGTCAGGTTTCGCTGCTATCTTAAATAAACTTCATTTTCAAACACAAAGTTTCTAATGAATCCTTTTTTTTTTATTTAAGAATAGAAAGAACGACATGCCTGACTTCATTTGCAGCCAAGATTGGCACCTCCTTCCACACCCCTCCCTTTCCATTCTTCAACCCCAATGTCTCATTGGCCACTATGCAAATCCATCTCTTCGTCCCATTCCCTTTCTCTTCACAAGAATTTCCCCCTCCCTCTGTTACCCAGGTAACTCTATCTGCTGAAGAGCCAGGAACTAGGTGAAAGTTCATTCCAGCATTAAGCAAGTCTTCCTGAGCCTTTTATGTCAGCGCTGGAAGAGATCACAATTTGGAACGCTGACATAAATACTATAAATACTATAAATAGGAGTAAATACAATTTTAAATAAATAAATGAATCTAAGAACTAAATATGATATTAACTATAAAGATGTATGCTATATATGCCAAATCTAAAAATTAATTAATAAAGGAGTTAACAATTCTTATTAATAAGTATATATAAACAATCAAGATATTGAAGAAAAGGTTATCAAAAAGTATCAGAATTGCTTTATTTTTCTTTTTCTTTTTTTTTTCCCCTTTTGGAATATGAGCTATTCTTTATTACTCAGCCTCCGATCTTCTCCAAGCTTCTTTTTTCACCAAGTTCATTAATCAAAGTCAGCACTCGATAGTATTTCTCACTGCTAGACTGTCTGTGAGTCAGCCATTTCAATTATTCCTCATTCAAGTCTCTATAATGGCTGCACTTCCTGCTCCCTGGTACAATCAAGCACAATCCATCTAGCTTCAGCCTCCGATAGATCTACTGCTATAGTCAACAAAAGGAAAAAGTTTTTCTGAATTCTTATTTCTTCTCATCGATCTTCTCTTTGCGCAGGTAATTTCGACACATCAGCTCTTTTATTTTCCTTGCCGGCTTGTCGGGCATCTTTTCGGTCTGCTCTCTGCTTACAGTCGCCGCTCTTTTCCTCTCCGAGTCCTTCATTCCCGACTCCACCGACCCCTCTTTCTGATGTCAAATTTCACATAGGCAGGGAAGGTGTATTAGTCCGATTTCAATACTGCAGTCTCCGATCTTCCTTGTTTCCTATCTGGTTGCTGGTTACCGCAGCTTTGGGTCCGCCATTAATTGGCTGACTCACATGTGTTGGTTTGACAGAGCCGCCCGGTCTTGCGATCAGCGTTTGCGCTCCGCTTTCACGCTCACCCGGCTCTCTCTCTCGTCCACGGAGCTCTCCAGGCTCCGCGCCCCCGAAAGGTTCCCCAAAACACGGTGACTAGTGGCGTTGAGGAGCAGCAGTCACTCACTCAATGCCATGTCGCCGCGGATCACCAACCGGAAGTCCCACTTAAGTGAATGGATGCCATCCAAAGCTTTGCAATGGCCTCCCATAAACTGTGCTTTACAAATCCCAGTGATTGAATTCGGGCACCCCAAGTCAGTTGTACACAGCCTATAGCCCATCACAAATTATCATTTCCTTAACATTTAATACTGTATAAAAACCGAAAATCTCTCTCTCTGTGAGCTAGAGAATTTCTCTGCAGTCATACATGTGTAGGCCATAATGTAATATCTGAATCTCTCTCCTTAAGAGAACTTAAGGGGAGGTGATTGTCTATATATCATTCTTATAGATCTTTTGGGGGGTCTTTTTTTCAAGTTTTCACATTGCTTTAGTAGTGGGACTATAATGGTTGCCTTTGGGAAGCCTTCTGCTCCCATTCCTTTCTTAGAATTAGCAGTTCTCAATCTTTTCCTCACTATGGAACCCCTTTAAATACCTTTAAAATACCTTTTGTGGTTATGGATCATGGCCATGGACCCCCAAGACTTCATTCAAGATTTTAATCATAACATTTCTTCAGGTCTTTGCAGGACCCTCTGTGTCATCATGGTCACCCTAGGTGGACCACAGCTTGAGGCCACCTCAATCTGGCTACCTCAATCTGCGGACCACAGATTGACAACCATTAACCTAGAAGATCAACGTTGCCATTCTTGTGCTAAGCCAAAACCAACTATCAATATCACGACAAATCTAGTGATATTCAGATGTTTCAAATCAAACCATCCTCCTGGGAAACAGCCACCTTGAGCAAGATATAAAGGCTACTCAACTACTATAGATGGAATGAGGCTCTGATTTTAGGAGAAGTTGGCTACATATGACAAAGCGTCTATTTTTTAAATACCCCCATCATAAAACAAAGTGTCTTTAATAAAGAGAGTAGGCAGATATTTTGTCATTAGTAGCTGCAGAGGGTGTAGGAAGCGTCTGACTCTCTGACTAATAGATGCTATGGATTAAAAAAACATAGGAGATTTTATCATAACGGATCTGGAAACCTATAGTTGTCCACTTTTTGAAACAGGTTGCTAAATAAAATGGATAATGAAGGTTTGAAAGGAAACAGAAATATAGAAAACATTGCAGTTGGAAGGAGGTTCCCTCTGCTGAAAGTGAGGTCAGTTTTCTCTCTCAAAAAGAGAGGCCTGGCCATCATGGTGGCCTCATTAACAAACAAACCCTTCCAGTGCCTAGCAGAGAAATCATCCTCAAAGGAGGAGGACTCTTACTCTTAATTAATATTCTACTTTTAAGAAATTAAATCTCTTAGTCTCCCAGTGTGTTGAGCAGACTGTAATTTTACAAATAAACTTTTAACAGATTGGGATTCTCTGCCCTCATTTCCCCCTTTCTTATATTAACTAGCTGTTCCACAAATTGATGTATTGAATACCTGATTTGGACCTAGTAGTTATTATTTATTTATTATTAAAATTGATGCTTTCGTGTAGAAATGGCTACTTAAGAGCTGGCAATCATTTAGGGACAGAGTTGGAACCTGTCTTGCCATGGCAGATCCTGCATTGTCATTTTTGCATTGTGTTGTCTTCATCTCAGATCTGCAATTTTATTGAGTGACCCAGCTTTGATCAAAATGGCCCTGTAATCATTTTCTCTTCAGTGTGGATAATTATTATTATAATTTATTCCCCAATTCTGTTTTGAAATCACAAAATCCTTCAATTTGTAGTTGAAATTTGCAGAAAAAGAAGTAGAAATAAGGGCAAGGCCTTGTGAAAGTTGTCTCCATATTCCTTTGGCAGCAAATGTTCACAACGCTGTTTTTTTTTCTAGTGTAGTCACGAGTCAAAAACAACTTTAAGGCACATAATCAATGCACCTTTTCTCTAAATTTTATTTGTTCCCTCCTTCCCTTTTCTTTTGTTTTAATGTATCAGCATTCTATTGGATGCTTACCTTTGGATTTGCACAAAAGAATGAAGTGTATCCTTTACTCAGGCATAATTTGGAACAACTTGCTTTGGGATTAATGTGTGGAAGATAAAAACTCTGAAAGATGGGGGAGTGGCCCAGTGAGATAAAGAATACAGGTGGTCCTCGACTTACAACAGTTCATTTAGTGACCATTCAAAGTTACAACGGCACTGAAAAATGTGACTTATGACCATTTTTCACAGTTATGACCTTTGCAGCATCCCCATCATCATGTGATCAAAATTCAAATACTTGAAATTGGTTCATATTTATGATGGTTGCAGTGTCCCAAGGTCATGTGTTCACCAAGAACTGATCTCATTGTAATTCTTGTCTGGAACTTTTGCCTTAAACCCTCTACTGCTTTTCTGTAACGGTACTGTGATTGGCAGGTTTCTCTCTCTCGCCCCCCAGACACAGTAAGAGTAGAGATCTTAACTAACCATGTTGCCTATCACATGGTTCTCATGAATAGTCAGAAAAACATTATTAACTAGTGACTTGGAACAGATTTAAAAGAAACAGGCCAAGTGTGTGGAGTAACAGGCTACTTACCAATATAGGAGCTGAGGTGGTTCAGTGGTTAGAGTACAGTACTGCAGGCTACTTCAGCTGACTGCTAGCTGCAGTTCAGCAGATTGAATCTCACCAGCTCAAGGTTGACTCAGCCTTCCATCCTTCCAAGGTGGGTAAAATGAGGACCCAGATTGTTGGAGGCAATATGCTAAGTCTGTAAACCGCTTAGAGACGGCTGTGAAGCACTATGAAGCAGTATATAGGTCTAAGTGCTATTGCTATTGCTATTACTATAGTATTCCACTGAGTCAGTGATGGTGAATAGCATTTTAACTTAATGCTTTGGAAAGGCCCAAAGATTTATTTTCATTTCATTCCATAGCTGTAGCGTTTGCTTGCTTGGTTTTGTGATCAAGCTATAGTTGGTAGGATGTGCACAGAGCAAAGATGCTTTTTAACTTTGGGTTTTAGCATGTTGCATGAGTACATTTAAATTGCATCAACAGCAGCTAAAAAGCATATTATTGACATCCAATCCCTTGAGACTCCAATCTTTAAGACAGTGGAATATAAAAGAGCTGTCAGTACTTCTGTTCCTAATAAACAGAAGATTTGGCTTTATTTTTTCAGGACTCTAAGAGCCTCTTTGTTAGATAAAAGCTTTCTACCATCTCCTCTGGTCTATTACCTGTAGTCAGGATGATAGGACAATTTTGGTTTATCTCTTAGGCCTTCTGGGCTCTCTTTGTGCTGCATATGAGCATAATGGAATGCTGGAAAGAATGGGTTGAAATCAATACCCGTCTGTGCATTCAGCTGCCTGAATTCTAGGGGTGGAGAGTAGGATGGATGGATGGATGGATAGATAGATAGATAGATAGATAGATAGATAGATAGATAGATAGATAGATTTCTCTCCACCCCTAGAGTTCCGACTCTTCAAATAGAGTCAATCTATGCTATTTCACTTCTCAATCTCTTTACTTAAAAATGCTGAATCATTTATGTTTTCATGCTTTAGAAAAAAAAAAGATAATTGGGAAAAAGAGATTGATAAAATTATCCATGGCTTAGAAAGAATAGAAAGAAGTTTCTATTCTTTCTCTTGCACAGTGGTTGGGCTATTCAATGTCACTCATGCATTGCCTTTAGTGATACTAAATTTAGGTAATTCAGGGAAAAAATTGATGGCAGACTAGCCAAACAAAAGAACTTCCCATAATGTATGCAATAGATTTGAGGAACCTTTGCATGTTGGGCTCTGCATCTGTGCTAGTCATTCAGGCAACCCTTCTTTTTTGCATATTTTTCTGCAAGCCTGAAAAAAGGGGGGCTACCCGAAGAGTCACATTTGACTCTTCAAACTCCACTCTTTTTAAAAGAGTAGTCAGAGCTATCCATAGTTGTTAAGCACAACGGTAGAATGAACTCTCCATGTTCAAAAAACAATGATGATGGGAACCCAAAACAGAAAAGCATTCAGTCCTATCTGTTTCTAGCTGCTTGGAGACATTCATTGGGTTGGTCATGGTAAGAATATTAACATGAACTTAATGCATTTTGTTTGACCCAACTGCTAAATTTTTCTATGATAATAACATCAGCAACTAGCCTATTGGCTCCAGAAAGTTAACCAAAACAATATACAGATAGTCCTCAATTTATGACCACACCCAAAATTTCTGTTGCTAAGCAAGATAGTAGAATGAGCCACACCCCATTTTATGACCTTTTTTGCCATGCTTGTTAAGCAAATCACTGCAGTTGTTAAGTGAATCTTGCAGTTAAGCGAATTTGGCTTCCCCCATTGAATTTGCTTGCAATCTTTGCTCCCTAGGAAGGTTGCAGATGAGAATCCCAAGACCCTGGGACGATGCAACCATTGTAAATACATGCTGGTTGCCAAGCACCCTAATTTTGATCATGTTATAGGGAGGAGGGGAATGCTGCAGTGATCATAAGTGTGAGAAGTGGTCATTAAACAGTGCCATTTTAACTTTGAATGGTCACTAAATGAATGTCCCAAAGGTGCTTTTTCAAGAGGGAACTGGACTTCCCTGTTTTGTTCAAAATATTTCTTCAAAAACGAAAGAAAGAAAAAGAAAAAAACAAGGAAGTCCAGCTGCCTCCTGAAAAAGCACCTTTGAGACAACCATGACCCGGATGACCGAGAAACTCTACAGACCATTAAATGAACAGTTGTAAGTCAAGGACTACCTGCAGAAGCAATTCTCTTATCTTCTATCCTTAGCACACTGGGATACTGTGTTTGTGCAACAAAACTCTACTGTCTGATCAACATTTTGATATAACGGCTGCTACCCTTTAATACAATGGAATTAATACAATGGTGCGGTTGGAAGTAGTAAAGTGCTTTATTTGTGAAAGTTAGTTTTGAAAATCCCATTCAAAACGATGGTATCATATGACCTGTCAGAGTACCCTCTGTGATGTGCTAACCATCTCTTGAAAAACAGATGCTTAACTTTTGTTCCATATTTAATGGGACCAGGCTGGCTTGTTTAAAAGCTGGCTAACTGAGCTAATTAGCCAGGTCTGCCTTCCCTTTGGCGCACTATTCTTAGCCTGGCTGAGTCCACAGTTGCTGCCTAAAGAGTACCTTCTTAGCTGCAAGCACAAGGTATTACATCCCCCACTCCCTCAGTTCTTGTCCTGAATCAATGCAGCTGAAGAACCTGAAATGCAAATTGCATGTAAAGTGAGATAAATTAGGCACTCCTGTAGCAACCCTCTTTTCGCACCAGTTCAGGTTGGTTGCTGATAATTCCAGAAAAAAATATGACTGCTAGAAAGTGTGAGGTTACTTTCTATTTTTTAAAATGTGATTCCAAGCCGGCACTAGTTGTTTTATTCTCAAAATGCCAGTCTGTTCATTCACTTTTTACAGAACATCTGGACTGCAACATTGGCATATGGTTGCACTCCTAATTTTTAATTGTTCTCCAGTATTTTTACTTAACTTTTATTTCAGTGCTTATATACTGTAATTATATAATTACATTGACCTCGTGGCATATCGCCTCTTCATAATCATCAAATCCTCACAATCTATAGCATCAGCCAATCTGCTAAAATATTATTATTTAGAATCCTATCTCTTTAAGTTTCCTGTTGCCAAGTCTTACCCAAATTATTAATTCATGTTGGTCACATGGGGGGAGAGGGATAGATTTATAGGTCTTTTACTTATCTCACTAATGACTTAGGGAAAAAAATAACAGAATTGGAAAGGATCTTGGAAATTTTCTAGTTCCATGGGTGTCAAACTCAATCACATCACGTGATGTATCGTGATCAGTGTTGGGTTCCTCCCGGTTCCGCCCGGTTCTGCCGAGCCGGTAGCGGTGACGATATGACGTCACCGAACCGGTTCTGCCCCCCCTGCCCCCCCCCCGCATTATTCTTATCTTTTATTTGGCCCCACTTCCAATCTATTGCTGCTTCCTGAGTCCCAGCTGATGGGCTATACGGAAAAAACTGTTTAAACTCTTGCTGCTGGGCTTCAAAGGGCTGCCCTACAGCTGATCAGTGGTAAAAGGCAGTTTGGTGGTAGACCGGTGTCTCCAAAAACAAATGAGTAGACTTATGGCTGCAAAAATAAATGGGTAGATCAGTGCCTGCAAAAATAAATAGGTAGACCGGTACAGCTCTGCAAGCAGTTAAAAGCCTGGTAGACCAGTACCTCTGCTAAATCCTAAAGAATTGTCACATGACCATCAAGGCACGCCCACAAAATAAGCCACGCCCACAGAACCGGTAGTAAAAATTTTTAGAACCCACCCCTGATCATGATGTACATAATTCCACCTCCTACAATGTCCACATAAAAATTCAAGAAACCAACTGTTTTCCACAAATGATGGATTTCTGCTTGACATATGTTGATATAAGTTTCCCATTTATAAACTTCTAACAAGTTCATAATTAACACAGTAGAGTAGATTTATGGACTTTCAATATATAAATGTGTACTGTAGGTTCAAAGAGCTGCATGCATTGGAAGTAATATCCCAGAAGAGGACAACAATAAGATGGTCAGTTGGGTTTAGCCTTGTCTGTGTCTTCAAACTTTTATACGGTAGAACTTCTTCAGGTAGTTCCTTGGGAAACCTGATTGATTTCACTGCATTAACTATAGTACAGTATACACATTTTGGGAGATAACAAGCAATTATTCTGTCATATTTAACCCAACAAATACATCACAGTATGCTATCAAGAGTTGCTTTATATTCCAGCAGCCAGACTGCATTAAGCTTTAAATCATTTGGGGAAATCTCTGCTTGATGGCAAGGAAGAAAAACGTTTATATACTTAACATGATTGCATACCATCATGTTAAATTTGGGTAATGAAATGTCTGCAAGAAAACAAGCAAACTCGGAGAGCACCAAGGACTCCCCCCCTGCATACTATCATAATTAAGGAATGACTCCTCAATGGAACTGTTAATTTCTCTGTGTTACAGACTTTGGCTGAGCCAGAGAGGCTTTTTATGGCAATAGGTGGCTGTGTTTTGATAGATAGTCCTTGACTTACAACAGTTCAATAGTGACTCCAGGATCATATTACCATATGTGGTGGACATGCGTAGAAGCTAAAAGATATTGGACTAAAACCCACACATGGTTGGAAAAAATGACGAAGAAACACATTGACTTTAAACCAGAGATATTTTTATTAGGGATTTTACCAGAAATATATAACAAAGAACTGAGATATTTAATTGTGAATGTTTTAACAGCGGCTAGAATTGTTTTTGCCAAAAATTGGAAAGGTGAGAAGATACCTATTGAAGATGAAGTTATTAAGAAAATTGTGGATTGTGCTGAAATGAGTAAATTGACATTTGAAATTAGAGAACAGGAAGACAAACAATACTATTTGATTTGGGACTTGTTTTATCAAGGGCTAGATAATAAAGAATGGAGATGAAATATGAAATATGAAATTAATGTAAAGATAAAATATATGAAATGTTTTCTTTTGTTGAACAATGGCTAAATGAGAATAATATATAAAAGTGTTAAATAA
Organism: Arizona elegans; assembly: GCA_022577455.1. NCBI lineage: Eukaryota > Metazoa > Chordata > Lepidosauria > Squamata > Colubridae > Arizona > Arizona elegans. Next base: position 316,249,158 of record JAKOOJ010000001.1, on the reverse strand, counting down.
GAGAAATTAAATAATTGGTAATTTGGGATAAGGGATCGAGCACAAAAGAATTTTAACGGATCGACACACTGTTTGTAATTGTATTTGAATGATGGTGATTTTATGTTTTGTTTTTGTTTTAAATAAAAAAAAAATCCCCCCGCAAAAAATAGTGACCATTCGAAGTTAACAATGGCACCGGAAAAAGTGACTTAAGATCATTTTTCATACTTATGACCGTTGCAGCATTCCCATGGTCACTTGATCAAAATTTAGATACTTTGCAACTGACTCATATTTATGACAGTTGCAGTGTCCTGGGGTCATGTGAACACCTTTTGCGACCTTCTGACAAGCAAAGTCAATGAGGAAGCCAGATTCACCTAACAACTGTGTTACTAACTTAACAACTGCATTGATTCACTTAATAAGTGCAGCAAGAAAAGTGGTAAAAATTGGGCAAAATTCACTTAACCATCTCACTTAGCAACAGAAATTTTGGATTCAATTGTGGTTGTACGTTGAGGACTATCTGCATTTATGGGCTTCTAGCATCCTGAATCTTTAGCAAACAAGATCTGACACAAGCCCTTATCTTTTTTTTTTTCAGGGGAGCCAATCTCCTTCCTGTATAACGGGTGTCTAACTCGATTTCATTGAGGGCCACATCAGGGTTGTGTTTGATCTGGGGGGGGGATGGAGATGGCAAGGGTGGGTGTGGTCAGCTTGATGTCACTCAGGTCGGGGGCGCCTGTAGTGACCCGAGTGCTCTGCCAGCGAAAACGGACTCCTGATGTCCGTTTTCAGCTGCGATGGCCTCCTGCAACCCTCTGCCAGCGAAAACGGAGCTTGGGAGGGCCGAGCTCTGTTTTCGCTGGCAGAGGCACCGTGGGCCAGTCCTTCGCTGTTTCCAGGGCAGCCCCATGGGCCAGATCTAAGCACCCCTGCTCTATAAGTATCCCCAGTCCTTAATACCATGTTTCCCCGAAAATAAGACCCTATCTTATATTTTTTTGAACCCTGAAATAAGCGCTTGGCCTTATTGCCATGCGCTCAAAAGCCCAATTGGGCTTATTATCAGGAGATCAGTGGTGGGTTGCCGCCGGTTCGGATCGGTTCTATAGAACCGATAGTAAAACCGGTGGGAGGCTCCGCCCACTGACCCTGACATCATCAGAAGCGATCTGCCCATGTGCAGAAGCTTCTGCGCATGCGTAGAAGCAAGTTGTGTGCGTGAACAAAGCAAGTGCGTGTGCGTGATCCCGTTGCGAACCGGTAGTAAAGGTAAGTAGAACCCACCCCTGCAGGGGATGTCTTATTTTGGGGGAAACAGGGTAGAAGCAGGGCATTATTGCTGAATGGTGGTTTTGAGGGAGAGGTTGCCTTCAGTGCAGGCAAGGAGAAGTATTGAATGCTAATTGCTTCCATTCCAAGACAAAGATCAGCAAACTGGAAGAAAATACCTGTAAACTGAGGAGTCTATATTGCCAGACTAATATTTTGCTAGTTCAGGAACAAGAATTAAAAAAAAATAAGTATTCAGATTGCAGGAATGAGTGATTGATGATCATTATAATAGTGTATAATAATAACAAACTACCACTATTTGCATAGTGACAGAGTTCAAAGTGTTGTGCTTTAATTGTCTTGCTGCAATCTGCACACCAATCTGGTGAGGCTATAAATATTATTCCTCATTCTCTACTGTATGTGACAACCAAAAAGAGAGTATTCTTGATACTGGTGTCCTGGCGATGGGATTCCTTCCCTGCTCAATTAAAACTGGCACTCAGCCTTTTAAACTTTTTGGCACTGAAGTTGAAAATGTGCTTATTTACTCTGGTGTTTGGTCAAACTGCTACTGCTATGCATTTTTGGCCTGATCTTTAGTGTTTTCAGTTGAGAGTTTGTTTTTTAAATCAACTTTTTAAACATAGTGTTAGAGGCTTTCAAACAGTTTCAACCCCATTTCTATCTGGTTGTTTTAAATTAATTGTACCCTCTTCAGGGATTGCTTTTAATGATGGGAAAGTTAGGTAGAAATTTTACAATTTTAGTTGTTTATTGCCCCTATAAGTCAGTGTTGACTCTTAACAGAGTAACAAGAGTTGGAAGGGACCTTGTAGTCATCTAGTCCAACCCCCTGCCCAAGCAGGAGACCCTACACCATTTCTGACAGATGGCTGTCCAGTCTCTTCTTGAAAGCTTCCAGTGATGAAGCTCCCACAACTTCTGAAGGCAAGCTGTTCCATTGGTTGATTATTCTCACGGTCAGAAAATGTCTCCTTATTTCTTGGTTGAATCTCTCCTCGATCAGTTTACATCTTGGTGACTATGTAGACTAGTCTCTGCAGTTTTGGGAAGCAGCATTTTCAGAAGGGGTTTTCCATTGCTGCCTTCCTAGGGCTGAGAGAAAATGACTGCTCCAAAGTAATCCAACTGGTTATGTGCCTAATGCAGGACTAGAACTCATGATCTCCTGATTGTTAGATTGTATCAAAATGGCATGCATCAATCAATGAATGACTGACTGACTGACTGACTGACTGAAATAACAATAATACTTAGACTTATATACCACTCTATGGTGCTTTACAGCCCTCTCTAAGCAGTTTACAGAGTCAGCATATTGCCCCCAACAATCTGGGCCCTCATTTTACCGACCTTGAAAGGATGGAAGGCTGAATCAATCTTGAGCCAGTCAGAATCGAACTCCGGGCAGTTAGCAATGAATTAACATGCAATAATGCAATCTAACCACTGTGCCACCACGGCTCTTTGGGGTTTCAGGATGAGAGTTTGGGCAAGGTAACCCAGAGAGTTTGCAACAGAAACAAGACATGGACTTGAGAAAACACTGCTCAACAGCTTCTGTGCTTGAGCACCTTCCTATCTTGTCTATAGAACAGGAGAGATTCATCTTTGCAGCCCTGAGTAGTTTAATGGAAAAATAGGATGAAACTATAAAACAATGTAAGGAAAACCCTAGCCTTAACCCTAACCTTCCTGATCAAAGAGGTATTTTAATCCAGTGTACAGCAGTTACTTCTGGTAGACATTAGACTTAGAATAACTTTATTGTAACTTTGATTGTACACTAATCGGTATACATTAACATGAAATGTTGTTACATACAGCTCTCAAAGAATCACCACCTCCAATATACACTACATAAACATGACAAAATAAGTAAATAAATAAATACAAAATTATGCATATACCCACATATATTATATGACACAGAGAAACAACACAATCTAATTCGGATGTATACATGTACATGGGCGAAAAAAAATGAATCTTGCGAGTTTACCAGATGGATGGCATAGGGATCAAAGCTGTTACAGAATCTGGTAGTCCTGCTAGAAATACTTAGAAACCTCCTCCCACTTTACGGTCTGTTTCTGTTGTTCCCCTCTGGGAGGAGGTCAGAGACAATGCTTTGAGCTCTAAGACACATAGTGCTTATAAGCATTATCCTGAATATCAGGAAGCAAGGTTCCTATAATCTTCTCGGCTGTCTTTACCACTCTCTGTATGGACTTTCTATCTGAAGCACTGCTGCCACCAAACCAAACAGTGATGCAGTTTGTTAAAATGTCTCAATCATGCCTCTGTAAAAAGTGGCCAAGACAGAAGGAGAAAGATGTGCTCTCCTCATCCGACGCAGGAAGTGCAGACTGCATGCTTCACTAAGGATGACATCTGGAGAGACCAGTTCAGATTGTTAGTTGTCTGCATCCTCAATTACTTAATACTTAATTAACCTTAGCACATATTACCTAGTTTGGATAATGAAATGTGCAAGTAAGCAACCAAGCTTAGAGAGCACCGAGAACCTCTCATTTCAACCCTGAGCTACAAATATTCTCCTCTTTTGGTAGACATTAACATTCCTGTATGGACTATGCATTTGACCTGATACATGTTAATTCAAACAACTAAACTAGATTGGCAGTCATCCTGATACACAGATTAGCTTTGTTTTCTTTTTTCTTTCTATTTTTTTATTGCAAAAGTTTTACAATTACATTTTCACCCCATTTCCCCCCCCCAACCCGCCCCAACCTCCCCAACCACCCTAACTCTCCTAACCCTCCCCTCCCCCCCGGACTTCTATAGAATATAATCCAATCAAAATCCCTTTTTTATAAAACTTGAACCCCTCCATCCCCCATATAATTTTTCATCTTCACAAAATTCAAATATTTCTATCTTTATATAATACTTTCAGTGAAAAGCTATTTGATACTTCCTAGTTTGATATTTGTTCTGCACATAATCTATCCACTTTTTCCACTCCCATTCATAAGTCTCTTGTGAGCGATCTTTTAAATATGCTGAAATCTTCGCCATCTCTGCAAAACTGGCCATCTTCAAAATCCATTCCTCGATAGTGGGCAAAGCTTCATTTTTCCAGTATTTACCTATCAATAATCTTGCTGCTGTTATCATCTACAATATCAACTTAGTTTCACCCAATATAAAACCCTTAACTATACCCAATAAAAACAATTGTGGAGAAAATTGAATTTTTTTCTTCAAAACATTCTGCATAACCCCCCAAATTTTTATCCAAAAAGCCTTAACTTTCTTACAGGTCCACCAAACATGATAATATGTAGCATCAAAGCAGTCACATCTCCAACATTTTGGCTGAACATTAGGGTACATACACGACAATTTCTTAGGATCTAAATGCCATCTATAAAATATTTTATAAAAATTTTCCCTCAAATTCTGCGACTGTGTAAATTTAACATTCTGAACCCAAATTTTTTCCCATGTTTCCAACATCACTGTCTCTGCAAAATTTTGTGCCCACTTAATCATACAATTTTTAACCAATTCAGTTTCTGAATCCCTTTCTAACAAAACATTATAAAGCCTTTTAATATGCATTGGACCTTTCTCTTTTATATGTCTAACCAATTCTTCCTCATGCAACATTATACCAATTTTTTGGTCCTCTTTCCATCTCAATTGAAGTTGATTATACTGTAACCAAGTTAGATTAATCCCTTCATCCAACAGTGTTTCTAACGTCTTCAGTTGCCATCTGCCCGCATCTGCAAAAAGAACTTCTTTATATAAAAACCCCCCGAGTGACATTATATTTGTATTCCACATGATATGACCAAGATCCAGCCATAGCGGTATTTTGTAATCCCATTTGGATCGGTGCTTCTTCCAAACTCTCATCAAAGAATCTCTAAGTATATGGCTTTTAAATACTTTGTCCACTTTGTTTTCATAAAATAAGTAAGCATGCCAACCAAATTCAAGATTAAAACTTTCTATATTCAATATTCCAGTCTTTTTCCTTCCAAACCAATCGCTTGCTTGAGTCAAAGCTGCTGCTTCATAGTATAACTGTAGGTTTGGAAGTTTAAGACCTCCCCTTTCTGGAACATCTTGCATAATTTTCAATTTCACTCTCGGCTTTTTCTCCTTCCAGACAAACTTATTCAGTCCATTTTGCCATTCTTTCAATTGTTTATCACTTTTAAGCACCGGAATCATTTGGAACAAAAAAAGAAATCTTGGCAAAATGTTCATTTTAACTGCTGCTATTCTTCCAAGTAAGGACAGCTGCAGTTTTTTCCAAGTCTCCATATCTTTCTGTATATCTCGCCACAACACCTCATAATTATTTTGAAACAATTTCATATTTGATTCTGCAACCTGAACTCCTAGATATTTAACCTTAGGTACAATATCAAAACCTGCCCTCCTTTCAAGTTTCTTGTTTTTGATCTTGTGTCATATTTTTAACTATCATCTTAGTTTTTTTCTGGTTCAGTCTAAATCCTGATACGGTGCCATAGTCTTTTATAATGTCTTTCATCTGGATTATTGATTCCATCAGCTGTGTTAGGGTAACAACCAGATCATCTGCAAATGCCCTTATTCTGTAGTCCTCTTGCCTTATCACTATACCTTTCATGATATTCGAGTCACATATTGTATTCAGCAAGACTTCTAGTGTTAAAATAAATAACAATGGGGATAACGGACAACCTTGTCTTGTTCCTTTTTCAATATTAAAGTCTGTTGTCAAACTTCCATTAATAATAATCTGTGCCTTTTGCTCTTGGTAAATTGCTAAAACCGCCTGTATAAATTGATCCCCAAAGTCCATCTTTTTAAAAGTCTTTAATAGAAAATTCCAGTCCACTCTATCAAAGGCCTTCTCCGCATCCAAAAAAACCAGCACTGCAGGGATCTGTTTATTCTTCTCAAGATATTCCAATAAATCTATAACTTGCCTTACATTGTCCTTCATATATCTGCCCTCTATAAATCCTGCTTGATCATCGTGAATCACCTTTTGAATTACTGGCATCAACCTGTTGGCTAGTACTTTTGCGTAAATTTTATAATAATTATTCAGAAGAGATATTGGTCTATAATTCTCCGGTTTTTTAGGACCTACTTAGCTTTGTTTTCTACTTCGAGGTAGGAGATAGTTTGTACAGCAAGCATTTCTGATGCACATCATGCTCACCGATGGGTGATTTATTTTTGAGACAGACAGTGATATGGGCATTATCATGTTGCAACAGCAGCTCCTGAATACCTTCAAAACCACCAACAGCCTTGATCTCAGCAGACTCCTGTTGTGCAGAGATGCTAGCAAGGCCTTTGGGCTCTTTGCAGCTTGCCACAGAGGATAATTGGAAGAATCACTGGACTAAACAAACACGATCTTCTTCTAGCCACTATTGGCTGGCTTTTGGTTATCAGCTGGCCAGATGCCAGAGTAGTGTTTTGGAGTGAAAGAGAAGCAACCCTGTTAAATTTGAATCTTGCCCAAATAATTACTGTCTTATTATCAAAACATCATCTTCAGGGTGAATTTGAATTTAATATTAGAGAAACGGTTCCTTTCTTATGCTTTTTTACTATGACTGCAGTTCCCACTGAAATGCTTTGCTCCAGTTTCAAAATAAGCATTAATAAGAACTTGTGGCTTCTAGGAATGAGCTGGTGATTGTCTGAAGCAAAACAATTAAAAGGGGCTTCGGTGCCAATAGACGCATATTTTAACAGGGAATCAAAATGACATGACATGATACCTGGCTGGTACCTCTTGGCAACAAGGCTTTCCTACCCTTTGTTTCCTGGGTGTCTGATGGGAGGGACCTGTCAACTGCAGCTTGCAAAAAGGGCCAGGGGGCTGAAACAATGGTGGGTAAAAATGGCACAATGGAGGAGGTGGAACTGAGGGGGCGGGAGTTGGGAAGAGAAGAGCTGAGCACAGGTGCGTTTCCAACTCTGGTGGTGAAAAAGGCTTGGTTGATACACAAACAAAAGCTCACAAACCTCTCTAATATACCTAATGCCAAGCCATATATCTTAGCTGCTGCTCCTTTTGTGTTTGGAAGCTCTCCAGAATCTAGGTGGCACTGTGTCAGATTTATTTATGTACCCTGCCTTTCATTGTAGAAACCTTCAAGCACAGAAAGCCCGTAAGTTTGGATCATTGAGCAAATGGAGGGCCCCACCAAGTCATTTGGAGGAGGGAATGTTCCCCAATCACAAAGAGGAAGATTTCAGAACTTGGTGCACTGTGAAAGGCTTGTGGAGAAGGCCAAGGGCGACATTTGCAGAAAACACAGTTAATAGAGAAGGAAAGAGACACTGGTTCCAAGCTTTCTGAGAGCACCATAGACATTTCTTTGGATAATTTATTTAGTCGGGGAGTGGTAGAGCAGATGGCTTATGTGGGAAAGCTCATCCTTGATTATGTGCCCAACTTTTTCCTGCTTTGCTTAGACTTTAGAATGCTTGAGAAGACTCTCCTGGACTGCTGAAGTCATCATTTGCATCTTCTTTTGTAAACATTCCTTTTGTGCTCATCAGATCCTACCAAGGTCAGTGTTTCCTCAACCTCATCAACTTTAAGATGCCTGGATTTCAACTCCCAGAATGCCTCAGCAAGAAAGCTGGGTGGGAATTCTGGGAGTTAAAAAGTTTATGCATCTTAAAGTTGATGAGGTTGAGAAACAGGTGGCATGCATAGCCATATTGGTGGGCATGTGAGCTCAGCTCCGGTGCATGCCAGTTGACTTTCAGACTTGCTGGGCTCACCATAAGTAGGGAAACAGCCTGTTTCCTGCCTCCGGAGAGCCTCGTGGGGTGGTGGGAAAGCCCCATTTTTCTCTCTCCCCAGGCTCTAGAGCATTTCTAGGAGTCTGGAGAGGGCGAAAACAGCCTTCCCCATCCCCCTGGAAGCCCTCCGGAGGCCGAAAATGGCCCATTTGCCAACTTCCGGAAGTTGGCAAACAGGCTGTTTCTGGCCTCCAGAGGGCCTCCATGGGTGTGGGGAAGGCCGTTTTTGCCCTCCCTAGACTCCTAGAAAGGTTCTGGAGCCTGGGGAGAGAGAAAAACAGGCCCATCAGGCCATTGCGTGCCAGGAGCGTGGGGGGGGATCGCATGTGCGGGGCGCATAGAATTATGAGTGTGGGCACACACACACACAAGACACCCCCTCTGCGCTCCCCCCCACTCCTGGCACGCGATGGTAAAAAGGTTAGCCATCACTGGTCTAGAGGAATGCAAGGGCAGAAACAAAAAGATTTCCCACCCTAATGCAAATTGAGATTTTTTGTTTTAGAATCGGTGATAGAAATCACCTGGCTTCTGTGGAATCAACCCCAGTTTACTATGGTCACTGACCAATGCTTGGGTTCCTATCCTTAATAAAGAACTGAAGCAACAGTATAAAATGCAAACTAAATAGCCCTTAATAAGGATGCGAACCATTACTTTGACTGCAGAAGATCATTTTTCTTTAATAGCAGCATGGCTCTGTAATCAACTGGACAGTGAGTTCTTCCCTGTGCCAAATCCCAGTCTTCTTTTCACTGATGCTGTAGTGACCCTGGAGCATTGTTCCTGAGCAAGGAAGGGCACCCTCTGCTCCCAGCTGCACCCACTCCTTCTGAGGGAGAAGTTGCCATGACGACTGTCAGCTGTGATTTGGGGCCACCAGAATGGGATGTGGCCCCGACCTGGAATGCTCCCTCTTCGTGAAGCAAGAGAGGGAGGGCTGCAGAGGAGGACGACTCTAGAGATTTGAGGCAATGCGCCCACGCATGGTTTGCCATTTCCCTGCAAGGAATGTGATTGCTTGAGATGCAAGTGCAAACGCCCCAGCTGAGTTCCTGTGCTGCCACACAGGGCTGTAGGAGTCTCAGACACATGGCAGCACCTTCTCACCAGGAAGAGAGGCAGCCTACGCCGCCTCTTTCTTGACTCCTCGAAGAAACCTTTGTTTAGAATCGTGCTTCCCGAATCTCACATTTTGAGGCGGAACTGATTTAGTCTTGGGCAAACTGCTATTCTTGACTATTACCCATTTTAAACAGAGGAGGAGACATATGTCTGGAAATCAGAGCATTTCTCTGCCAAGACCGTTTCCACTCTCCAACCCTCAGGTTCAGTCTTACAACAGCCCACACCTCTTTCCCTCACAGCAATTGTGAACAGAGGTGGGGGCTGTTGTTCATATCCCAAGATGTCAGTGGTCCATATGGCGCCAAAGTAAGGGTTCCTATGTTGCTTCCAAAGCATCTTTACCTCTTTCTGGATCCAAATACAGATTGTGAGTCAGTTGTCAGCTGACCCTGCAGCCCACTTGTGAGGGCACTGAAGCTTTAAGACAGCTGGTCAGATGTGGGGTGGCAGGATCCTAAGAACTGAGTGATGGAGATTGGCAGGAGGTCTTAAACCTGAGAAACCAGCTTGCCCCCAAATTCCAAGGAGCTCCAGCAACACAAAGCACAAATTTTGCAATTTGACTTTTGAGGTAGTTGAACCAGAAAACATGTGCTTGGCTATTTAGCAAGGATGTTAAATGTTGGGGCACAGAATTAATTACTAAAGGAACAGCAGTAAGGAAAGGCTCTTTTGTCCCATAGCTGCAATATATTTTCCTAGTTGATCATGAAATCTGATGTTTACAGCTAAACCTTGAAGTGACTTTAAAAAAAGCTACTTACAACCTGTCCTCAAAGTTACAACCATTGCCTCTCCCCCGGTCACCTGGTCACATTTCAAGCATTGGAAACCAGCTTGTAATTTATGTTCATATTTAGATTTATGCTCAATTGCAGTGTCCTCTGGTCGCATGGTCACAATTTGCAATGTTTTTCCAGTATGACAAAAATGATCACAAAATCAAGTCCAATCATGTGGTGCCTCAATTTACGACCGCAACGGCTTACAAGCGAAATTCTGAACTCCATTGTGGTTGTAAGTCAAGGATTACCCATATTTTGCACAAAAAGAATTAATAAATACATGATTAACATCAGGACTCAAGGAAAAAATATCGTAACATTTTGGTCTCCCATGATTTTTCATTACAGATCTTAGAGTAGCATTTTGGAACAAAGAAACTTTACAGCAATATCACAATGAATTGGGCTACTGCTGAATTCCCATATATCACAAAAAGTTTCAAGCTATTTCAGAAGGTTTCAACAAACACCTTTTTTTAAACATATTACAAACGTTAATTGATAAGCCAGTTATAATCTGTTTCACTCATAACTTGCATCCACACAACCACCCTGTCTTATTTGCTTCTCCTATCCCTCTCCTGCATCCCAGTTTAAATTTACATCAGCTTAGCCATTCCATGTTTGTGATGAAGTAAGGGGCAGCTGATAGAAGCTTATGCCTTTTGATGAAATGCATTAAAAAGGGAAAAGGTGGCAGCAGACCCTCTATGGTTTCTAGTTCTTCAAAAGGAGGATTATGTACAGAATTTTGTGGGGGGGGGATGCATTCGGTGTTTCGGTGAGAGGCACCAATTTTGAGTGTGCCCTAAAGTATGTGGGAGTCAGATTCTGAGAGGGCAAAGGTATTCCAGATCCAGTATGACACCCTTGCTGTGACTGTCATTTACTCCTTAAAGGAGTTTCTTGCTAACACAAGATCAGTGTTGCTTGAATCAAATGGGGCTTGGACAGAACCTGTGGCTACTGTGATGACAGGAGTGTACTGTATTACTTCTTGCTTCTGGCTGAATTAGGCTTGGTACAATTTTGATCAAAGTTAAGGAAATTTGTCCCTAATATATACATATTTTCTTTCTATGTTTCAGCCCTTCTCTTCATGGTTATTGCCTTAGGAGAGAGTAAACACAGCCCAAGGCACAGATATAGAAAGAACATAGTAGATGGTAACCCCATATAGTGCAGAAATGTAATAGTGCTTCTGCTTTCCGTTCACTTTGAAGAAAGGATGATTTATTACCCTGTTTCCCTCAAAATAAGACGTCTTCTGATAATAAGCCCAATTGGGCTTTTGAGCGCACGGCAATAAGGCCAAGCGCTTATTTCAGGGTTCAAAAAAATATAAGACAGGGTCTTATTTTCAGGGAAACACGGTAGCACTAGAACAACTCAGAAATGAATGAGTTGGAAGAATAAGAATCAATGCATAGCTGACTTTGTCCTTGGGGGGAAATCAAAGGTACTATCCAGCTGATGTCTGCTCTGGCATTATGATGCAGAATTTAGGTCTTGCATTATTTGATGCAGCCCTTTGAGATTCCAGATATTTCATTTCATTTATTTCATTTCATTTATTTAAATTTCTATACCGCCCTTCTCCAAAATAGGACTCAGGGCGGTGAACAGCCAAAGTAAAAAACAATACATACAAAATTTAAAAGCAGTTTAAAATAATTAAATATTTGGCCGAAAATTAAAACAACCCAATTTAAAATCAATTTAAAATTCACTCAAGCCAGCCCAGCTAGTTGAAATAAATGGGTTTTCAGGGCCCGACGAAAAATCCGGAGGTCTGTTATTGTACGTATCTCTGGGAGGAGGTTGTTCCAGAGGGTGGGCGCCGCCACAGAGAAGGCTCTCCCCCTGGGGGTAGCCAGCCGACATTGTCTGGCGGACGGCACCCTGAGGAGGCCCACTCTGTGCGAGCGTACTGGCCGGTGGGAGGCTATTGGTGGCAGAAGGCGGTCTCGTAAGTATTGAAATTATGTTTTTTACCTTGCAGGCCAAGGACAGTGATGATGACGATGAGGTTGCTGTTGGCGTGGATCGGGATCGTTTTATGGATGAGTTTTTTGAGCAGGTGATAAATCCTTATTTCCTAATTATTATTTAGTGTATGGCATATCATATATGGACTTGCAATATATATTAAAATTTCACCTAGATGAAAACGCGGTAAAATATGAATGTTTAAATAAATAGATGTTTAAAATGTGGATTCTGGCGTCCCATGATCTAGCTGCCCCATCACTGTTGATGGGAGGGGAGTGTCTTGCTCCCTCGGATAGGGTCCGTAATCTTGGCGTCCTCCTTGATTCACGGCTGTCTTTAATGGACCATCTAATGGCCATGACAAGGGGGGCATTTGCGCAGGTTCGCCTGGTGCGCCAGTTACGCCCTTTTCTAGACAGGGACGCCCTCCATACAGTCACTCAGGCTCTCATTATCTCTCGGTTGGATTACTGCAATGCCCTCTACATGGGGCTGCCTTTGGGGTGTACCCGGAGGCTCCAACTGGCCAGCTAGCCCTTGAAGCGCAGTATTGTTTAGCAATAGCACTTAGACTTATATACCGCTCCATAGAGCTTTATAGCCCTCTCAAAGCATATTGCCCACAACAATCTGAATCCTCATTTTACCGACCTCAGAAGGATGGAAGGCTGAGTCAAGCTTGAGCCTGTCAGGATCGAACTCCTAGCTGTGGTCAGAGTTGGCCTGTGATATTGCATTCTAACCAGTGCGCCACCATGGCTCTTCTATGTGAAAGTTTATGTGAAAAAAATCAGATATTGGACCGGTATATGCCCTCAATTTAGCCAGTCACAATGTGATCTTATTTCTTATATAAACATGTATAAAGATAAATAGATACAAGGAAATTCTCCAGATGGAGGCGCGTGAGACTCTCAACAGTTAGAAAACACCCAATTAACCAAACAATTTTTAAGCACTTTTATTCGAAACGCTCAATAACCTATGACCTGATGAGTCATTGTTTCAGAAATATTGTATTTTCTTATCAGATTCCTCAGTGCTTTAGGATAGATGGTGGCAGAGCTTCTAATGTTTTTCAAAAGTTTTTAAAAATTCAGGGAGCTATTCAGAGATGTATCTGCCTTGAAAACAGCCCATTTTGAAATTTGTAGTTCAATGAAACATCAAGAGTTGACCACAGGAAATGTGTTATGACAATTTACAATTTGTCATAAATTGCTTCATTAAATATTTTGTAAGATTTACTAAATTTCAATTCTATGAGAGTCATGACTCCCAAATTTTGGATGCATTCTGTAAGCCAGCTCATTTGAGATACAGTATTTTGGTTGAAATAGTTTTGCCATGTAGTGCATCATTTCACCCAATTAAAGGTTACAGAAATGAGAATTTTAGTAATCTATAAATAGATAATGCTTATTGTGAAAAATATTTTAAAAATAACCTTTTAAAAACCAATAAAGTATTTATAAAAAAAAAAAAAAAAGAAAAATATTTTGAATATATTTTCAATAGGATGAAAAACAATACAGCAGAGATGTACAAGATAAACTGTATAGTTTATCTCGGCTGAGGGAAAGAACAATAGGGTTACTTGACCAATGGGATTATGATCAGATCGGCTGTTGGTTGATAGCATTGGTAAAATGAGGACCCAGATTGTTGGGGGCAATATGCCGACTCTATAAACTGCTTAGAGAGGATTGTAAACCACTAGGAAGTGGTATATGCATAAATTGTTTCAACTCCTGCCCTCAAAACGACGCTATAGAGCACACCAAAACAACTAGACACAAGAACGGTTTTTCCCCGAACGCCATCACTCTGCTAAACAAATAATTCCCTCAACACTGTCAAACTATTCACTAAGGCTGCATCACTATTTCTATTAGTCTTCTCATCATTCCTATCACCCATCACCTCCCACTTATGGCTGCATGATTGTAACTTTGTTGCTTGTATCCTTACGATTTATATTGGTATTGATTGTTTCCTAGTATGATTTGATTGCTTATTTGTACCCTATGACTATCATTAAGTGTTGTACCTTACAATTCTTGACAAATGTATCTTGTCTTTTTATGTATACTGAGAGCATATGCACCAAAGACAAATTCCTTGTGTGTCCAATCACACTTGGCCAATAAAGAATTCTGTTCTGTTCTACTCTACTCTACTCTACTCTACTCTACTCTACTCTACTCTACTCTACTCTACTCTACTCCTACTGTACTCTACTCCACTCCACTCCACTCCACTCCACTCCATTCCACTCCATTCCATTCTATTCTATTTAAGTCTAACTGCTGTTGCTATTTGACTGATCAATTTTTAATATATCAATCCCAAAATGTGTAGCATCCGTTATAGCTGGCTTCAGGATCCAGAATTTTAATTCTGCAATCATATCAGGCTTTTTTCCCCCCTCAGGTGGAAGAAATTCGTGGGTTCATAGAGAAGATCTCAGAAAATGTGGAAGAGGTGAAGAGAAAGCACAGTGCCATCCTCGCTGCCCCAAACCCTGACGAGAGTGAGTAAGGTTGTGCCTTGCATTTCTTTCACGACTGATCAAGAAAAGCAGTAGGATTTTGCTAGGGAGAGAGTTGCAGTTAGAATAAACGCCTTCACTGCAGGAGTGGGATTCTACTGGTTCGGATCAGTTCAGGCGAACCGGTAGCTCCGACGATCAGCTAGGCCCGCCCGCCCGCCCGCCCCTGCGCTTTACTTACCTTTATCTTTGCAGCTGATTAGCTCAGCAGAGCGGATTGCCGTGCCTCAGCTGTTTTAATTCCTTAGCACAGAGGTGGGCAAATGTGGCCTTTTACAATCTGTGAAAGCTTGGCTGTCTCAGGAATTCTGGGAGTTGAAGTCCACAGGTTGTAAAAGGCCACATTTGCCCACCCCTGCCCTAGCACTAACACGGAAGGTGATTTTTCGTTGAACTGCGCACGCACACGCAGCAGAGTGCGCCATCACCGAACCGGTTGTTAAACCAGAAGGATCCCACCACTGCTTCACTGCATTGTCTCATTCATGTAAACCAGATAGAAGTCGGAAACCTAGTGCAAAGATGGAACATGACCACAGGATTCCATGGAAGTTCAACAAGAAGGGACCTGAAGCTAGTATCAGGCTGTTCAGCCATCTGGTTTTCTCATCGGTGTTCATGCTTGTCAAAGATTTTTGTCTTGAAATACTTCCAGATTTGGTTTTTCATTATACAGCTTCCCTGCCTCGTTCATGGAATTTGACAGGGAGATCCAGATTATGTTACTAGACACTTTTAATGGTTTTTTATGACTCTCCCCCTACTTCTATCTATCTGTTTGGTACAACAACAAAATCTACCGTGGAGGGAAAGTTACAAAGACTGCAGGATGCCTTTCAGTTGGAAGTGTTAGGTGTTAGCCATGTAGAAGCAGCTTTGCATTTTAGATTAGCCAGCTGGAAATTCTTTTTTTGTTGTTGTTAGGAGGGCTGCCCCCCACATGGATCTCTGCTACTATGCAACCCCTATTGTGGCTAGCTTCATATTTTCCCTGCTCTATTCCAAACAATTGAACATTCTCTCCCATGGCAAGTGTGAGTGCTGCGTAAATATTAATTAACTCCCTTGCCTGATTCGTGTGAGCACATTAGAACAAAGTGCTCTGTAATTAGATATGCCTTAATTTAGACAGCAGAACCTAGCACTCTTCTGTCCATCTCACAGTAGGAAGCTCTTGGCATGACCAGAGGTGGGTGGCCCCGGGTGCAGAAAAAATAATCGCATGAAGCCCAATAGATCACTTCATGGCTGATCCAGCTGCTCATGTGATCTAAACATTTCAGGGGAGAATGATATGATCAGGGGACAACAGTGAAATCATATGTAGTTTAAGATCTCCATCTCAGAATCTGTCACAAGGCTGGAAGGTACTGGGTTCCAATCCTAGTCTATGCAGAATGCAGCACAAACATTATCAAATAAATAAAATGAAATTGTCCCGCAGAGACTGAGCCAAATAACTTTATTTTTTTTATCAAATTTCGAAGCTAATTGACTTCTTGACAACTTTGGATTGTCTTGATCAAGTCTAGACGGCTTACAAACAAAAAGAAAACAATACATGTTTAAAGATCACAATCAACTAGAAGAAGAAATAAAAAGAACACCGCTTGGGGGGGGGGGGGGCGAAAGCCCTACTAAGCAGGTATATACGAAAGTATGAAGGCTATTGCTTAACGTATTGTAAGCCGCCCTGAGTCTCCGGAGAAGAGCGGCATATAAATCGAACCAACCAACCAACCAATCAATCAATCAATAAGAACAGTTCACCAATGGTAACTAAAGGAGGCTTGATAGTCCTTTGAGGTAGTCCAGACAGGAAGCACATCATGCAGCGGGAGCTAAAAAAGCCAATGCAATCCTAAATTGCATTAACAGAGGGATACAATCAAGATCAAGTGAAGTACTAATACCACTCTATAAAGCCCTAGTAAGACCACACCTAGAGTATTGCATCCAGTTTTGGTCACCACACTATAAAAAAGATGTTGAGACTCTAGAAAAAGTGCAGAAGAGAGCAACCAGGATGATTAGGGGACTGGAGACTAAAGCATATGAAGAATGGTTACATGAACTGGGCATGGCTAGTCTAGTGAAGAGAAGGACCAGGGGAGACATGATAGCCGTCTTCCAATACTTGGCAAATGGGCCGTTTTCGGCCTCTGGAGGCCTCCGGGCGGTGGGGAAGGTCATTTTCACCCTCCCCAGACTCCTAGAAAGGCTCTGGAGGCTGGGGAGAGCAAAAAACAGGCCTACAGTGCCATTGCGTGCCAGGAGTGGGGGGAGGGGGGGTTGCACACGCATGCGCGGGGGCAGGGCACATAGAATTATGGGTGTTGGCATGTGTGTACCCCCCCGCTCTTGGCACGCGATGGCAAAAGGGTTAGCCATCACTGGTGTAGGGTCTCCTGCTTGAGTGGGGGGGTTGGACTAGATGACCTATAAGGTCCCTTCCAACTCTGTTAATCTGTTATTCTCACATACCATTACAGAGTTCCACTATCATTTTATCCTAAAGCCTAGGAGAACTACCAGGTCTCTAACAATGTCCTAAATGTTATAAGAGTGGAGCCACATGAATCTCTGGGGGATATCATTCCAGAAGACAGGTCCAGACTGGGCTCCTGTAAGATGACACTGTTTAATTAATGGCACCCAGGGCGCAATCACTCTGCATGATCTCCAGTTGTTATAAGAAAAGGTAGTTGCTGTTTTCCTATAATGGAGGTAGGATAATGGAGCTACAGGCAAGAATCAGGCAAGGGAGTTATAGTTAGAGGTGGTATTCAGCCAGTTCAGAGTAGTTTGAGCGAACCGGTAGCGGCAACTGCAGGTGGGCCAGTCCCCACCCCCCACCCCCACCCTGGGGTAATGCAGTCCTATTTAGCCATGTTTTTGAGGCTGGGTGCATGCGTGGAAGGTGTGCGCGCAAGCAAAGCGCATGCGCGGAAGGCATGCGCGTGTGTGTGAAGTGAGTGTGCGGGTGGGCGGGCGGCGAACCAGTGGTAAGAATATGTGAAACTCATCACTGGTTATAGTAAATATCTTTCCACCATTCCTTCCAGAGGGAGGACTTAGAACTGTTGTGACACTGCTTCCTGTAGAATAGTGGGCCCTTCCTTCCGTGTTTTCTCAAGTCTTCTTCGATTAAGTTCCCTTCTGGCTTTTCAATTTGACATTGGAGAAAGGGAATGGGGCTATCCCCTCCCACACGAAGCAGTGTCTTCTAAGCTCCACTTTCAGAGTGACTAGAGGGGAAGCACCCACTTTAGAATGTCTTGTCTCCATTGTATAGTGTTTCCCTGAAAATAAGCCCTCCCCTGATAATAAGCCCTCCCCTGAAAATAACCCGTCCCCAAAAATAAACCCTCCCTAAAAATATTTAAATGCATGCACAGCTGGTCCCCGCCATTTCCTTTGATTATGGTTAGGGAGACAAAGCTGGAAATCAGGTAAGACAGCAAGAGGAGCCCCATCTTGCTCCATGCGTTCCAAAATAATAAGACCTCCCTGAAAATAAGGCCAAGGGCTTATTTCAGGGTTCAAAAAAATATAAGACAGGGTCTTATTTTCGGGGAAACACGGTAGTAAATGGGCATTCATGGCAAATCCAATGGATAGTTTGGACAAGAAGGCACTCAATGGTGGCTTGGTGCTTCAATACTATTATTTCTCAACCTTGACTATTTTAAGATATGTGGTCTTCAACTCTCAGAATTTCCCAGCAATCAAGTCCACCTTCAACCCCCAAAAACTCTGTGTGGCTTTAGGTCAATCATTCTATCTGAACCAACATACTTCATAGGATTATGGTGGCACAGTGGTTACTGCCAAGAGTTTGATCCTGACCGGCTCAAGGTTGACTCAGCCTTCCATCCTTTGTGGACGTGTCCATGATTACCTTTACAATAAAATAGACGTTTACCACTGCTTTCTTTCACAAATTTTTCTTTCCAACTTCCTGGTCTAGCCTACAACCCTGGTCTTCCCTAGGCATCTTCTATCCACCCTAAGCAGAGGGTTGGACTAGAAGACCTCCAAGGTCCCTTCCAACTCCATTATTCTATCCTGTCCTGTCCTGTCCTGTCCATGTAGGAAACAGGTCCAATCCAGCTAAGGTTGTTAACGTCAGCTAAGGTCAGCCAGCTGGGCAAATTTCTGCAACATTGCTAAAAACAATAGTTTGACATCCTTAGCAGTGGCTGAGTCTGTAATAATGCTCATTACAATTTCCTAGCAAATGTTGCAAGCCCTGCTTCTTTTTCAAGTCACGCTGATATGAAAAGCACAAGAGCAAACTAGAAAGTACTTTTCTGGCTAGTTAGTAGCTGGTTGATCAGATGAGCATATCTTTCTCCCCTGCCTTGAAAGATGGTATCCATATAGTCTGTCGTAGTTCACCAAGTTGTGCCATTCCTTGTTCGTTCAATTCCTTGTTTTCTTGCTTCCTCTGACAACTCTTTGTTCTTCTTGTGTCTGCTGTAGGCATTCTGTAATTAGGGCTTGTGTGGGATGGGCTCTCGGGATTCAGCGAGCAAATGCTTCAACTTGCAGAAAGGATAGCTGGATTTAGATAGTTTCTTCCAGGCTTAGCCCTCATTTCCTCCCACCTCAGTTGCCTACGTTCCTGTTGCATTCCCCAGACAGATGCCATCAGTCTCTCTGCGGCTGCCCACTTGGTAGCTGGATGCTTTGCTTTCCCTTCTGCCTTTCATGCTCCCCTGGAGTTTCAGTCAAGCCTTTTGTTGCCCTGTGCCCTCAGCATGAGCCCAATTTTCGGCTGCTCAGTTGTTTAAATTAGATTTGCCTGGTTCTCCCCACTTTACTGTATTCACAAGCCTGAAGTTCATCCGATTGCTATACTACTCTGCTGACTAACAACCCAAGCACGGTTTGTGCATGCATCTGTGGCAATAAGAGGCTTGGATTTTTCTCATCAAAAAGGAACATGCTAAAATACAAAAATCCCGTGGCTTGATTCAGAAATGACAGATGGAAAAAAAAAAAAAGAACAATCCTTACTGTAGAATAACATCTGACCCTAAACCCTGAGATTGAGTATAAAATCTCACAAAGCTGTTTTGTAGCAAGTGTGTGAATTTTGCATGTGATGTGTTTTGCTGTGCAAGTTGACTTGGAAGCAAGTCATCTTTGATGGAATTTATTCTTGGATAAATTTACTTGGGATTGTGTGAATAAACACTGGAATGTTTTCTACGCTGCCTTCGGTCTGACCTAAGCGTAGTACACAAAATTATCTGCCACAATGTCCCACCTGTCAATGACTACTTCAGTTTCAACCATAACAATACACAAGCACAAAATATATACAAACTCAAGGTAAACCGCTCCGAATTGGATTGCAGAAAATATGACTTCAGCAACAGAGTGATCAATGCCTGAAATGCACTACCTGACTCTGTGGTTTCTTCCCCAAACCCCCAAAACTTTAACCTTAGACTGTCTACTGTTGACCTCATCCCATTCTTAAGAAGTCTGTAAGAAGCGTGCATAAGCGCACCAATTTGCCTATCGTCTCTATCCTACTGTCCCCATTGATCCGTATCCATTTCCTGTATTCATAATCGCTTTTATACTTATATCTGTTATCTTATACATTGCTTGACAACAATGGTGGGTTGCTCCCGGTTCGGTCCGGTTCTGTAGAACTGGTAGTAAAACCAGTGGGAGGCTCCGCCCACCCGCCACAATGTCATCATGTGTGATCTGCGCATGCGCAGAAGAGCACATGTGCTCTCCCATTGCGAACCGGTAGTAAAGGTAAGTAGAACCCACCCCTGCTTGACAAAATAAATAAATAAAATAAATAAATAAAAAAAATAAAAAAAATAAATAAAAATGAATAAAAATAAAAATGTCTAGCAGGCCAATCATCCCAGTTCAGCGGAAGGCCATTCTTTTAGCAACAGGTTTTAGTGTCATCCAACCCTTGACTGAGTCAGCCAAAAGGGACCACCACAAGATTTATTTATTTATTTATTTTATTTATTTGTTTTAATTTCTATACCGCCCTTCTCCAATATAGGACTCAGGGCGGTGCACAGCCAAAGTAAAATCCAGACATAGAAAAATTAAAAAACTGATTAAAATAATTAAATAATTTGGCCATAATTAAAAACAGTTCCAATTTAAAATAGTTTAAAAGTTTGACTCAAGCCAGCCCAGCTAGTTGGAATAAATGGGTTTTCAGGGCCCGACGAAAAATCCGGAGGTCTGTTATTGTACGTAACTCTGGGGGGAGGTTGTTCCAAAGGGTGGGCGCCGCCACAGAGAAGGCTCTCCCCCTGGGTGTCGCCAGCCGACATTGTCTGGCGGACGGCACCCTGAGGAGGCCCACTCTGTGCGAGCGTACTGGCCGGTGGGAGGCTATTGGTGGCAGAAGGCGGTCTCGTAAATACCCCGGCCCTAAGGCATGGAGCGCTTTAAAGGTGGTCACCAACACCTTGAAGCGCATCCGGAAGACCACCGGAAGCCAGTGCAGCTCGCGCAGGAGAGGTGTCACATGGGAGCGCCTCGTCGCCCCCATAATCCCCCGCGCGGCCGCGTTCTGGACCAGCTGGAGTCTCCGGGTGCACCCCAGGGGGAGCCCCATGTAGAGAGCGTTACAGTAGTCCAGGCGGGAAGTGACGAGTGCTTGAGTGACTGTGCGTAGGGAGTCCCGATCTAGAAAGGGGCGTAACTAGATTGTTAGATTGTTAGATCTAAATCTAGATTGTTCTTAACAATACCCTGCTGGTATAATGTTGAGCTTGATCAGGGTTTTTAAACTAGGGAAAATAATGGAAAGAGTTTCGTCTGATTGTCTATGGAGATTCTCAAGTCATCCAGGCCATGGTTGTCCCAAAGGTGCTTTTTCAAAAGGCAACTGGATTTTGTTTTTCCTTGAAGAGGTTTTGCTTCTCATTCAAGAAACTTATTCACTTGTGACTCAGTCTGACTCAGTTATGACTTCAGTCAGAACTAAAGAAGCTTCTTGGATGAAAAGCGAAATGTCTTCAAGGAAAAAGAAAGTCCAGTTGACTTTTGAAAAAGCATCTTTGGGTTACCTCTGATTCTTCGTTCCTTTTATATCATAGTGGAATCCACTATCTGTTTCAGTGTAGTTCAGGATTCTCCACTCTCATACAATCATAACGTTTATTTATTTATTATTTATTAATTTATTAATTTTATTTCTATACCGCCCTTCTCCCGAAGGACTCAGGGCGGTGTACAGCCTAATTAAAAACACAAAGACAGACAATATTTAAAAATAATTAAAATTATTAAATAATAGGCCCAATTTATAAAACCAATTAAAAACCAATTAAAATCTTTATATTGATAGCCCAGCCTGGCTATCAATATAAAGGAACATTATGTTAAGGAACATTTGGAAATTATTTATCCCAGCTTTCCTTTGATCTTACCCACTGCTGATTTGAAAGAATTGCAGTTTTCACAATTTTTAGATAGTATGAGCAGCGGTTGCAGAGTTCTGAAAGGAAAAGAATCAAGATATGCCAGATTATGAGGGACTGGCCTAATGAACTCATTACACGATCTGCTTGCAGGGTACAGTGGCAGCATCTCTACAGTCCAACCACTTTTTCAGGGTGCTTATTGAATGAGAACCCACTGCCTGAAGACAGCCTTTGGGCAACAGTTCTTACTGTAAGAAAATTTTCTGTTGAACTGAAATCTACTTCTCTACTTCTCTGCAGCTCCTTTTTCAAAATAACTGGGCTCCACCTAATGCTTATTAGCTCTGAGTTCCCATCATTTTTGCTTCTTCTAAACATGCACAATACTTTAAGTTCTTAGTTGTGGTAAAAAAAAAAAAAAAGCTAAAGGAGTCCCTGCAGATTTTACTCCGCTGACTCTAGGGCAGGGGTGTCAAACTCAAGGTCCATGGGTCAGATCCGGCCCGCGGGGTGATTAGATCTGGCCCATAGGGCCGTCCTGGAAATAGTGAAGGACTGGCCTGCTTTCAGCTGCGGCAGCCTCCTGCAACCCTTTGCCAGCAAAAATGGAGCTTGGGAGTGGTTTGAGGGGTCCTCCCTAGCTCCATTTTCGCTGGCAGAGCATTTGGGTCTCCACAGGCACCCCCAACATGAGTGACATCGAGCTGGCCACGTCGAGCTGACCACACCCTCCCCCCCCCCCCGGCGAGGTCAAACACAACCCTGATGCGGCCCTCAATGAAATCGAGTTTGTCACCTCTGCTCTAGGGGGTGGTGCTCATATCCGTTTCAAAGCCATTGAGCCAGAGCTGTCCAAAGACATGTCCGCGGTCATGTGACCAGCATGACATCACAGAGCACTGTTACCATCCCTACTCGCATTTGTATGCTTTCGAACTGCTAGGTTGGCAGGAGTGAGGCGAGGACGGGAGCTCACCCCATCACTTGGCTCTCAGGTGTTGAACCTGGGCTGCTGGTTTTCCAGGCGACAAGCCCAGCATCTTAACCGCTGAGCCACCATTCCACCCTCTTAGTTGTGGGACATGGTCTAATTGCCCAGCTTTTAAACTAACTCCTACTTTTAAAATCTATCCCTACAGAATTTTACTAATAATGGCTAGAAAGAACCATATCTCCTTTTCTATCTTCCACACACGCCCCCCCCAACCCCCCCCCCCCCCGTCTCAAAGATTTCTCTCTATGCACTTGTTTCATAGGCAATCCGTATTTGCACAGCTGCAGCTGGATCAGTGCTTGGAACATGTTGGCAGCCTTCATCTTCATGTTGCTATGCCATCCACTTCCTCAAATGATAGCCGGCTTCTCTGTGGCTCCAAGATGTCGCTAATGAGCTTTGGGTCACATATAAAGGATGGAAACATTGATTTCCCAGACTGAGTTGGTGTGGCTTATTAGCCATTGTAAACACCTACACTGTGCAAGACAGAAATTGCTCCCTGGGGATGTGTTTGCCTTTGAAAATCCAGAAGATTTTTATTAGATGAGAAATGGTTACTTCAAAAGCGGAATAGCAGACGATACTGGGGAAGGGGATTGTTGAAGAAAGCATAGAGCTTTAATTTTACAAATAGCAAAGATCTGCTGGTGCAGAGATAAAATATTGCATTTGTTATATAGCTTCCTCTTTACTCCTCCCAAAATATAGACATTTCGTAATATATTGCACTGATTATTTGACTGGAAAGCAAGAGATAAATCGAAACAAAGAAGAATGTGCTATATTTTAAAAGGAAATGTAACAAAGGCAATGTAGGAAGGAAAAATCCATACAAGCTCCTTATTAATTGTCGCCTTTTGTTCTCCAGTTTTTTACACAGAATTTAGATGGCATCAGCTTCCTATATTCCAGTATTTTTCTCGACTGTCCCCCCATTTATTTATATATCTGATCTGTATTGTATAATGTATAGTGTGAGTCCAATGATTAATTAGCGATTTAAAAAAGCTAATTCAGCCAATCCTGACTTTAATATCTGCACAACATGTAGGTAGCACAGCTTTTTCTGTTTGTATCTAATGGTGGATTAACATATCAAATGAAGCCTTAAAAGAGCTAACAGGTAGCTCTTGACTTACAACCATTCATTTGGTGACCGTTCAAAGTTACAACGGTACTGAAAAACATGACTTTTGACCCTTTTTCACACTTACGACTGTTGCAATATCCCTGTGGTCATGTGATCAGAATTCAGACACTTGGCAACTGGCATGTATTTATGACAGTTGCAGTATCCTGGGGTCATGTGATCAACTTTTGCAACCTGACAAACAAAGTCAATGGGGAAGCCAGATTCACTTAATAACCATGTACCTAATTTAACAACTATGGAAAGATTGTAAACTGGGACAAAACTCATTTAACAACTGTCTTGCTTAGCAAAAGACTCTTGGGCTCAATTGTGGTTGTAAATCAAGGACTACCTGTATTTGGTTTTGGCTTAATATGAGTCTGTGTAAACAGAGACAATTAAACCTTGCTGTAGACCACACCTGAAGCTGTGGTTTGTTATTGGCTTGTTACCCTAGTATGACAGATAAACGAAGATGCATGATTTGCTTGTGGCTTCCTAGTTGGATTTTGTGCTCCGCCCAGACTTGAAACCAATCCAGTATTGTGGGTATTGTGTGCTTCTATGAACTTATGAATCCATATTCTCTATATTGAAACAATCAGTTCAGAATCATCCTAAATTGCTTACAATTTTTCTTAAGGTGAATGACAGTATGAGGTTGCAACTGAGAAATAAGGCTTTTAGTTTCTTTTTTCCTTGTCCCTCTATGTTCCTACTAGGTTTGCATGGCCTCATTTGATGGAGAAACATCACATTGAACAGCTGTTTTGGCTTCATTTTCTTCATTTTGCCGTAATAATTATCTCACTTCATAATAAATAACCTCGTGAATTGTTCATTTTATTTTTAGTTATTGTCTTGGCAAAAAAATAGATATATTTAGCTAGTTTCTCTTTAAGCAGGAGAAGGCAGTTTTGGTACCCAGCCTTCCATTATTAAACAATATCAGCATTCTATTAATATTTGCTACTTATTAATAAAACATTTTGTGTACTGTGAACCACATGGAAAGGAGTAATGTCCATTAAATGGATAGGCGTGATTTGGGAAGAGAGCTTAAAAAAAAAGATTTGGGTGTGAGGACTTCTTTCTATTTTTGCAATTTTAAGTAGTCCAAATGGATTTTAATGAATATTTTGCTTTTGTTTTGTGTTGAAACTTAGTGAACTGTTCTATCAGTGTTTAGTAATTTGCTGCTGAATTTCAACAAGATAGTTCATAGGGGGAAGAGCTTTGGGAAACTCAGAAATTAAGGATCAGGTACAGAATAACTTCCTGGACTGTAGACATAGATACCAATAAAGGAGAATATTTGTAGCTCAAGATTGAACTGTGGGATCTTTGATGCTCTCTGAGCTTTGATGATTTCTTGCAGATATTTTGTTATTCAATTGCAAAAAAACAAACAAACAACAACCAACCAAGCTCAGAGAGCACCAAGGACTCCCCAATAGAAATAAATATAAGAAGCAGAAATTCCAAACTAGGCATTTTATTAGAAACTCACACGTTGTCTTAGATCAGTAGTCTGGAAGCATATTTTCCAACTAAAACTATTTATTAAAATGCATAAGCTTTTGCAACTCATGAAAACTTACGCCTTTTTAGTAAAATTGGTTAGCTGGAAAAGGTGCTGTCAGTCTCCCGATTTTTGCCCCATAGACTACAGCTTTTCTACAAGGTTCATAATTTACCAACTTTTCTGTCATTAGGCATTGAATAAGCTTAGCAAATACATTGCCTCTTTAGAAAGCTGCAAGGCGGCATGTTCTGGACAAGCTACAAAATCCCTGTTGATAAAGAAGTTTAAAACACTTCACACTTGTGGTCTTAAGCCTATCTCAGATGTTTCACTTGAGTTCTTCACATGCTGATGTTGATGCATCTATGCCATGGATTGGGAAAGTATTTGACTAAAAATTAGGTGGTTATTCGGTTGTCCCACCTAATCCAGAAAATGGAATGCTTGTCTGTCATGAGCAATGATGCAGTACATGATTTGAGCTTGTCCGGAGAAGAGCTGAAGCATGGCTGTGGATTCTGAGAGAAATGGGCTGAGCTGTGTTCTCCTTGCATCCTTGAGGCCAATCTGCTGCTCTTGCCAGTGTTGCTTGGTTACACTGGCAGCATTTAGAGCTCCAGGTGACAAAAATTATCTCATGGGGGGTGAGGAGGGAAACACAATTGCACCTGCCACGTTTTGTGCCAAGCTGCGTTCGTTGTGATCAACATGAAGGTAGGGAGAATCGGCTGGAAGATTGCAGAGAAGGAGCACTAAAGGGACTGTCTCTCTTCTGCAAGGAGGCCTTAGAACAGGGGTGTCAAACTCAATTTCATTGAGGGCCGCATCAGCATTGTGTTTGACCTTGGGGGGCTGGGGTGTGTGTGGCCAGCTTGATGTCGTTTGTGTTGGGGACGCCTGTGGTGGCCCGAGCGCTCTGCCAGCGAAAACGGGCTCCTGAGCTCCGTTTTCAGTTGCGACGGCCTCCTGCAACTTGTGGTGGGTTGTCCCCGGTTTGGACCGGTTTGCAAGAACTGGTAGTAAAACTGGCGGGAGGCCCCGCCCCCGCCCCGGATGTCATCATTGGCCATCTGCACATGCGCAAAAGTTTCTGCGCATATG
Organism: Arizona elegans; assembly: GCA_022577455.1. Lineage (NCBI taxonomy): Eukaryota > Metazoa > Chordata > Lepidosauria > Squamata > Colubridae > Arizona > Arizona elegans. The sequence goes on along the minus strand of JAKOOJ010000001.1, from coordinate 316,222,429 downwards.
CAGAAGCAAAGCACATGCGCGATCCCGTTGCGAACTGGTAGTAAAGGTAAGTAGAACCCACCCCTGCCTGCAACCCTCTGCCAGCGAAAACAGAGCTTGGGAAAGCCGAATGCATCCGTTTTTGCTGGCAGAGGCACTCTGGGCCAGTCCTTCGCTGTTTCCAGGGTGGCCCTGCGGGCCAGATCTAAGCACCCCCTGGCCCCCGGGGGTGAGTTTGACACCCTTTCCTTAGAAGATCATAGAATTTAGGAAAGAAATTATCTAGGTCATTTTCATAAACATGCTAAACTTTAAGCCCTTGTCAACCAATGTATTTGATAAGGTCACAAACATTCTGTTTCATGAACTGTCACACTGATGGTTTGGTTTAAGCTAACATGTTATGTGAGCCACCTTAAAGGAGAAAAGATGAATGACAGTGGAGGTTTATATAAACCTATAAAGATTTCTGTGATGAGACTCATGCAGAAAAACTGATTCTCCCCCCCCCCCCTTCTTAGTTGGAGATGTTATGATGGATAAAAATGCATAATTTATAGAATTTATACTGCAAGGTGTGATGGCCACTGATATTAGATGACAGGTATATTACATTTATGTGGCTAGACAACACTTCTTTTTTTAAAAAAAATAAAGAATGTGAATGAATCTCCAGGAGTTGTGGATTTAGGTCGATGTAGTGTCATTTGAAGAGGGTTGGTTGGGAACATTTTGGTCATTTTGGTAATTGAAGAGTTTAGGTAACTTACAAGGGGGAAGTAAGTACACTAAATATTGCTTAGTTTTAAGCCACCCGTTTTGTAAGTTAATATTTCCTTTAGAAAGGAAAACCAGGATCAGTTTTGGAGAGGTGTTTAAAAGAGAAAACGGATGCAGTGTCTCTTTGTCTATAATAGCCAAAAAAGACTTCAAATGGAGAGGAAATAAGAAAGTCTTTGGTCAGCATTTAGTTTCTGCAGGGTTTTTTTCCAAGCTCTTCATAAACTGTGCAGCAGACAATGATGAGGCAAATGTTTTCATTAAACTGTCAGTATTTACCGTACATTTTGATTATAAGCTCTTTGGGCATTTGCCTTTTCCTTGCTTATGTTGCTATGTAAATGGTATGAACTTCGGTAATATTAGAATAATAACATTATGTAACACGGTATCTGTGTTACTGTCGTAGGGCGTGTCAAATTTTTCAACTTTCAATTTTCAAACATTAGGGTTAGGGTTAGCCTTGGAGATTGTAAAGATATTTTGGTTACTTTAATATAACTTAGATGTGCTTGGTAAATAACTGCATAAATACCATAACTTTTTAACATTTTGTGTTTCATTTGTGCCACAATTCTATTTATTGACTGATTACCCAAATGTATATCTTGCTTACTTATATGAAGGAATCTTATGACGTACAGAGCTTAAAACAGCCATAAAAATAATAGACCATTACAACAGAGTCAGTTGCTGATCTAAATGAAACCTTGTCTGATTGCTCTACAGAAGAGGATTGTATTCACCAGTTCCTGAAAGGCAAAAGGATAGGTGCCAGTCTGTTGTGGCCTCTCAGTGGCCGGTGCAGCTAGTAGCTGATTCCGACAGCGAGGAGGCTGGTGTGGTGCTGGGCCAGCAGCCTGTGCAGCTGGCACTCGAGTCGGACAATGAGGCTGGAGAAGATGTGATGCCAGGGGCGGGGATTCAGCCAGGGCCTTCAGAACCTCTAGAAGCTCCCTTAAGTGAAGAGGACGAAAAGGAGGAGTCTCTTTTCGATTCACAGGCGCGCAGAGCTGCCAAAAAGCAGGAGTGGCTCCTCAGGAGGAGATCTCCTTGAGAGTAAGGCTTGGGGCTAATTGGCTACTCCCTTAACCTATTTAAAGAAGAACGCTGACTGAAGCAATTTGCAGGGAACAACTCCGTTCACATACCTTCGTGTCTTGTCTTGCTTATCTTATCAGCTTCCTGCAAATTGCTTCTGGGCATTCTGCCAACCACAGTAAGCCTTTAGTATTAGTCTTTGAATTCTTGGCCGCTGTTAATGCAGTTAATTAACAGCCATTGTAAAAAACTGGTTTATTTAGTAAACTAAGATTTGAATGGACTTTGTGTGTGCTGCATTCTTTGGGGTCCGTAGCTGGGGCAGAACACAATCTCACTTGTGGGGGCATCCAGAGTGAGGGGAAGGGTACTCATGGGAATGTCTGCAATGGCTTTCTTCTCTATTCCGTCTCTCTTGAATCATGTTTTGGAACATAAAGGATGGAGCGGCTTGGTGACATTTATTATATTTGCCAGTTACAAATATGTTCATTCCAAAGTCCAGTGGAGCAGAAAAAGCCAAAGTGTATGCATATGGATGTGTGTGCATGTTTCTGTCCAAGTCACCAATTTCAGTATTTCCCTTCTAGAAACCAAGGAGGAGCTGGAGGAATTGATGTCTGATATCAAGAAAACAGCCAACAAAGTGCGCTCCAAGCTAAAGAGTTGAGTATCTGCTGTAGGTGTAAGGAGAGAATAGGCCACTCCTTGCATGATTGAAATTGGAATCGTTTTGGGGTTTCCAAATCTCTTCCTGATTTGACATAATGGATAATGAAGTGGCATACACTTGAAGAGGCACCTGCTGTGCTTGGAGCTGCTCACCGAGACATTTCATCTGAAAGTTACTGCCTTAGTGGGAAGAAGTACCGGGGTCCGAAGGAGAAACTAGAGAAGATATGGAAAGTAAAGTGATGGTGCTGGTGGTGATAGGAATTCAGTGGTGATAGGAGCATATTCGGGGACTGTAACTCCTAAACTGGGATGGTGGTCCCAACAGATCCCAGGGACAACATCAGAGCTGTCTGTCCAGAAGAATTCAGTGCTAGGAACAGCTAAGATACTGTGCAGAATCCTCAAATTTCCAGGCCTCTTGTAGAGGACCCACAATTGAGGAAGGCACAGATCATCCATAAGTGGAAGAAGGGAACATTATTTTATTTATTTATTTAATTTAATTTAATTTATATATGCCCTACGCCCGAAGGACTCAGGGCGGTGAACAGCCACAAGATAAAAATACATCATACAAAAGTTAAAAACCATTTAAAAGTACATTAAATAATTTGTACCTCTTAAATAGATTAACTTGTCTCCTCGATAGACATCACATTACAGGCTCATTTCCCAAACAAAGTAGTAATTGATCAACAGTTCATGAAGTCTCAAGTTCAAATAGCTTCTCCATTGTAGGAGCTGACTAAATGATTGTGAATTCCTTGTTCTTTGCATAGCCAATCTATCTGAGAGCTTGACAAAGTTGTTACAGAATTGAAAGCTCTAAGCATACATTCTCTGCTTGTATCACTGCCATGTGCATTTTTTGAGTGTGTGTTTGTACAAGTGATCCATGAGTAATGATAAAGGATGGTAAAAGGTCCCATATGGGGGGAAAAATTCTCACTTTTTTTCCATTCTGAAGCTTCTAATCTTTTCATGAAACTTTTTAAAGCACTTTCCATTGTGCTTGGGGGAAAAATCTTTGAATCGAGCTGATTGCAAGGAAGCTCCCTTCCCTGCTAGCAAAGCTTGGAAAATATTTTTTTTAAAAAAACAAAAAAAACAGTTATTTTTTTATATATATATATTAGGGTTCACCTTTGCTAGCCCAGATTTTGATCTTTTTAAAAAATACAAACAAACAAATCACTGCAACTCTCCAATGAAACCTACAGGTGATAACTTGCCAGGTGCAAATTTTAAAAATGGGTTATTTATAGTTGGTTCCTTCTCTTCTGGAAAGCTATTTTTAGTCCGGTCTGAAATGGATGTTCAGCAGGCAGAGATGGAGAGACAGAGATTGAGACCATCTGTTTACTCTGTAATGTGCTTTTTCTTCCCTCTCTGAAAATAGGTTCTACTTTTCTGCTTTTTCTTAGGTATTGAACAGAGTATTGAACAAGAGGAAGGGCTGAACAGATCATCAGCAGACTTGAGAATAAGGAAAACTCAGGTGAGTCCATTTCTAAAAAGCCATGTTGCCTATCAATTCAGAGGTTTTCATGCACAGAATAACCAGGGTGATCAAATGGTAGATTACTTTTAAAAATCTTGTAGCTTTTGAAAAATGGCTCCACCTGTTTCTCAATATCTACAGCAGTGGCTGGGAGTTATTGGGGGGCGGGGAGGCCCTGTATGCCATTGTATGATCTTCATGTTGGTTAGAATGTTTCCCATGACACATTGTCTGTACTGATGTCCAAAACTTAGAACTGCTGGGAAAGACAGTGTGCTTGACATTCTCCTCCCCACCTCTTCTAAATGGGCTAAAGGAGCTTATCTTTGCAAGGAGCAAAGTCAAATCCAGTCCTGCAGAGGGTTGTTCAAGCCTGATTTACATCATCATTTGACCTTTCTGAAACCAAGCAGATTGATGATGCTCTGTGGAAAGTAAATAAGGAAATTACAGGGACATTATTGCCTGTTCCATAATCCTATGAACACCCCAAATACAGTGTTGATGAGACAGTGAAATATGGGCTCAAATTGAATGTTTTGAAGAATTTAGCTTTTTTCCTCTCTCTCCCATCTATTCCAAGAATATAAAAAATAGACCAAGTGGGTCTTCATATAGATTAACATTTAATTTTATTTGTCTAGCGATGTGGCTTCGGGAAACCCATAAACAGGCAGCAAAGCTGTTTATTTGATAAGATATACCAGATTTCCCCGAAAATAAGACATCCTTTGATAATAAGCCCAATCGGGCTTTTGAGTGCCTGAGCTAAAATAAGCCTCCCCCAAAAAATAAGCCCTCCCCAAAAATATTTAAACACAGAGCTGAAAATCAGGTAAAACGGCAAGAGGAGCCTCATCTTGCTCCATGTGCCCCAAAATAATAAGACCTCCCTGAAAATAAGGCCAAGTGCTTATTTCAGGGTTCAAAAAAATATAAGACAGGGTCTTATTTTCTGGGAAACACGGTATTTATTTGATGTAAGGTATACATGAAAGGTCCATCTAGATTCTCAGCTAGCAGTGATTGGTAAGCATCTCATTTCTCACAGGTTTGTTGCATCCTTTTTTCAAGCCATTAGCCATGATCTCTTCTTCCATAAATTCCATGGGTTCAACGTAGTATCAAAGAGCATTTTCTTTGTAAATTTACAAATTGAAGAAAAGGGGATTTTTACAGAAGCTTGTGGATGTATATAAGCCAGCAGCACCAGGGGTGAAATGTAAAATGTAACTACCGGTTCTGTGGGCGTGGCTTGGTGGGGGGGGTAATGTGACTGGGTGGGCGTGGCCAACTTTTTTTTTTTTTAACTTTTCAAAGCATTTTTTCTAATGCTTTGAAAAGCCTCTGCCAATCAGGAAACTCAGCTGGGATCGTCAGAGACTTTTCAAAGCATTTTTTAAACACCTCTTCGGCCAAGAGATTGCAGAAAAAAATGCTTTGAAAAGCCTCTGACTATCCCAGCTGAGCCGCGCGATCATCAGAGGCTTTTTTTTTTATTTTTAAAAGCATTTTTTCTTCGGAAGAAGTTGTAGATGATCCTGCGGCTCAGCTGGGCATGGTGTGTGTGTGGGGGGGGTGGGCACAGGGATTTTTGCTACTGGTTCTCCAAACCACCCGCCGCCATCGCTACCAGATCGGGCGATCCGGTCCGAACCGGGAGCATTTCACCCCTGAGCAGCACATATATTTTTCAGAAATATTCTGTTGTAACTTTGCTTCCCCCCTACTCCCGCCCTCAGCATTCCACCTTATCACGGAAGTTTGTGGAGGTGATGTCAGAATATAATACAACCCAGACTGATTACCGGGAGCGCTGTAAAGGAAGAATCCAAAGACAGCTGGAAATCAGTGAGTGTCTTCCTTATTAGCCCTTTTCACTGAGATTACCATGTGTTTGTTCATCCATTTCTTACAGAGGGTTATAATGGTGCAGTCTTCTGTTTTTCTTTTTTTTTTTATTGCAAAAGTTTTACAATTACATTTTCACCCCCTTTTTTCCCCCCCCCACTACCCCCCCCAGACTTCCCAACCTCCCCAGCCCACCCTAACCCTCCCCTCCCCCCAGACTTCCTAGTATGCTCATGTCAGATAAAAGGAAAAAACCCTCCTTTGTATATAAAACTTGAACCCCTCCCTCCCCCTTACAAATTTTCATCTTCATTACATTAACCTATTTCTATCTTGGTATAACATTTTCAGATAAATTTTCATCCTGATTACCTTAAAAATATTTCTATCATAATATAACATTTTCTAACAAATTTTCATCCTTAACCTTAAAATATTTCTATCTTAATATAACATTTTCTAGCAAATTTTTATCCTCAACCCTAAAATGTTTCTATCTTATATAACATTTTTAAATAAAGGCTATTTGATACTTCCTAGTTTGATATTTGTGCTGAACATAATTTATCCACTTCTTCCATTCCCATTCATAGGTCTCTTGAGAACAATCTTTTAGATATGCTGAAATCTTCGCCATCTCTGCAAAACTGGCCATCTTCAAAGTCCATTCCTCAATCGTAGGCAGCGCTTCATTTTTCCAGTATTTACCTATCAACAATCTTGCTGCAGTTATCATGTACAATATCAATTTTGTTTCCCCCAATGTAAAACCCTTAACTATACCCAATAAAAACAGTTGTGGAGAAAATTGAATTTTTTTCTTCAAAACATTCTGCATGACCCACCAAATTTTTACCCAAAAAGCCTTAACTTTCTTACAGGTCCACCAAACATGATAATATGTAGCGTCTAAGCAATCACATCTCCAACATTTAGGCTGGACACTAGGGTACATACACGACAATTTTTTTGGATCTAAATGCCATCTATAAAACATTTTATAGAAATTTTCCCGCAGATTCTGCGACTGTGTAAATTTAACATTCTGAACCCAAATTTTTTCCCATGTTTCCAACATCACTGGTTCCTCAAAATTTTGTGCCCACTTAACCATGCAGTCTTTAACTAGTTCAGTTTCTGAATCCCTTTCTAACAAGACATTATAAAGTCTTTTAATATGCATTGGGCCTTTCTCTTTTATATGTCTAACTAATTCTTCCTCATACATCATAATACCAGTTTTTTGGTCCTCTTTCCATCTCAATTGCAGTTGATTATATTGTAACCAAGTTAAATTAATCCCTTCAGCCAACAATGTCTGTAATGTCTTCAGCTGCCATCTGCCCGCATCTGTAAAAAGAACCTCTTTATATAAAAACCCCCCGAGTGACATTATATTTGTATTCCACAAGGTATGACCAAGATCCAGCCATAGCGGTATTTTATAATTCCAGTTGTTTCGGTGCTTCTTCCAAATTCTCAGCAAAGAGTCTCTAAGTATATGGCTTTTAAATACTTTATCCACTTTGCTGTCATAAAATAAGTAAGCGTGCCATCCAAATTCCAGATCAAAACTTTCTGCATTCAATATTCCAGTCTTTTTTCCTCCAAACCAATAACTTACTAAAGTCAAAGCTGTTGCATCATAATATAATTGTAGGTTTGGAAGTTTGAGACCTCCCCTTTCTGGAATGTCTTGCATAATTTTCATTTTTACTCTTGGTTTTTTCTCGTTCCAGACAAATTTGTTGACACCAGTTTGCCATGCTTTTAGTTGTTTATCATTTTTGAGCACCGGAATCGTTTGAAACAAAAAAAGAAATCTTGGCAAAATGTTCATCTTAACTGCTGCTATTCTTCCAAGTAAAGACAGCTGCAGTTTTTTCCAAGTCTCCATATCTTTTTGCACCTCTCGCCACAACACCTCATAGTTATTTTGAAACAATTTCATATTTGATTCTGCAACCTGAACTCCTAGATATTTTACCTTTGGTACAATCTCAAAACCTGCCCTCCTTTCTAACTCCAGTTTACGATCTTGTGTCATATTTTTAACTACCATCTTAGTTTTTCTCTGATTCAATCTGAAACCTGAAACTTTACCAAAGTCTTGTATAATGTCCTTCATCTGGATTATCGATTCCATTGGCTGTGTTAGGGTAACAACCAGATCGTCTGCAAATGCCTTTATTCTGTAATCCTCTTGCCTTATCATTATACCTTTCAATGTGTTAGAATCCCTTATTGTATTTAACAAGACTTCTAGTGTTAAAATGAACAACAATGGGGACAGTGGACATCCCTGTCTTGTTCCTTTTTCAATTTTAAACTCTGTTGTCAAACTTCCATTGATAATGATCTGTGCCTTTTGCTCTTGATAAATTGCTGAGACCGCCTGTATATATTGGTCCCCAAAGTCCATCTTTTTTAATGTCTTTAATAGAAAATTCCAATCCACTCTATCAAAGGCCTTCTCTGCATCCAGGAAGACCAGCACTGCAGGGATCTGTTTATTCTTCTCAAGATATTCCAATAAATCTATTACTTGCCTTACATTGTCCTTCATGTGCCTACCCTCAATAAATCCCGCTTGGTCATCATGAATCACCTTTTGAATTACTGGCATCAGTCTGTTGGCTAATACTTTTGCGTAAATTTTATAATCCGTATTCAAAAGAGATATTGGTCTGTAATTCTCCGGTTTTTTAGGACCTGCTTGCTCTTTTGGTATCAAAGAAATATAAGCTGTAGTCCACGATGGAGGTACTTTTCCCCCTTGTTGTATGTTGCAAAATAAGTCTCTGAGTTGTTCCACCATTTCTGCCTGTAAAGTTTTATAATACACTGCTGTCAGACCATCCGTTCCAGGAGCTTTGGCTGTTTTTAATTGTTTTATTGCTGCTATTATCTCCTCCTCTGTTATGGGATAATCCATTCTTTCCTTTTGTTGCTCAGTGATTTTTGTAACTCTTTTATTGTCCAAATATTTTTCTATAAGTCCATTCTGCACCTCCTCTCTGGCATATAGTTTAGTGTAATATTGAAGAAAAGCTTCTTTTATTAAATTCTGTTGAAAAACTTCTTTCCCCCCAATATCAACACTATCAATAGTCCGTATGCTTTGTTTCTTCCTTAATGTGTAAGCCAACCACCTGCCTGGTTTATTAGCATTGCAGAATGTATTATGCTTCGCATATTGTAAGTTTGTTGCAACTTGTTCCGCTATAAGCATTTGAAATTGGTCTTTCAGAAGTTTTATAACACTAAGTATTCTTTCATCTGTTGGATTTTTAATAAGTAACTGTTCTTTGTCCTTTATTTCTGCTTCCAATTCAAGTCTTTTCTTTTGTCGAATCCGCTTATGTTTAGAGTTCATATGTATAAGCACCCCTCTCATATAAGCTTTGCTTGCGTCCCACACAATTTCCATTGGGGTGCCTTTATTCAAGTTCATTTCAAAAAACTCTTTCAGATGCTTTTTAAGTTCTATTATATTTTTCTCATATCTGAACAAGTTTTCATTTAATCTCCAAGAGCGTCTCTCATTCTTACATGTCTCGATTTCTATCCAGACTGGGCTATGATCAGTCAAAGTTCTTGGCAGAATCTTTGTTCTTTTTGTCCTAACAAGTAAATCATCAGACAACAAAATAAAATCAATCCTGGAAAAGGATCTATGTCTGTCAGAGAAGAAAGTATAGTCCAGTTCTTTTGGGTTATATATTCTCCAAATATCTTTTAATTCCAGGTCTTCTTTCATATCAAAAAAAGTCTGTGGTAATCTAATTCTTGATTTTGCCAAAGTCTTTTTATCTAATTTAGAGTCAATTACTCCATTCCAGTCTCCCATAATTAAAATAGATCTATAATCCCATTGAAGTATTTTAGTATGCAGCATTTTATAAAAATAGTCCTGTTGTTGATTAGGAGCATAAATTCCTATCAAAAGAATTTGACTATTAGCAGAAAGTAATTCAATTGCTACAAACCTACCATCTTGATCAGCTTCTATAAGTTTGGCTGTTAATTTTTTGTTTACATAAATAACCACACCATTCTTTTTTTGGTTAGTTGAAGATATAAAATGTGTTCCTAATTTGGAATTTTTCAAATAGTTTTGATCTTGAACTGTAATATGCGTTTCTTGTAAACAAATTATATCATTATTATGTTGTTTTAAATATGCAAATACTTTCTTCTTTTTTTGTGTTACATTCAACCCATTCACATTCCAAGATAAACATTTAATCATCATTATTCTCCTTCTGGAGCGAAGCGCAGAACCTTAGGATTTCATCTGAGATCCTCTGTCCTGCATTCCCCACAGCCCCAGCCTTGTCTTGTCTCTCCTGCTGTAACTTTTCTTTAAGTTCCTTGGCTTTTGCTCGAGTTATACGCTGATCCTTAACTTCAGCCGCCCAAGCCAGCTCCGAGATTGGGGAAGGTTCCAGCAAAGGCTCATCCAGAAAACCTCCTTCAGCACCCTTCAACTCTGCTAATTCCTGCTTAGATTGTTGTTGCCATTCTTGAGGTTGCTTCTTATCACTCTCTTTAATCTCCAAAACTGTAGATGTGCGTGGGGATGGAGTTCTTTCTTTAAAGATGTCATTATAAAATTGCTCCGCCTTCTCCACAGTATTCAGACGGTGTTTCTCTCCCTTATATCTCAAAATTATGCCAGTTGGGGCGTCCCAACGAAATGGGATTTGATTACTCTGCAGTTCTTTAACAAGAAAACCATACTCTTTTCTAGATTTCAACATCTTAGGTGGGAGCTCCTTGTAGACTGTAATCTTGGATCCGCTCACTTGCACAGAAGTGAGAAAAGATTTTTGCAAAATGTCATTTCTTATTGCTCTGTCTGTAAAATATATGACCACATCTCTAGGCAGTTGTCTTTGTCTGGCCACCCACGAGTTAACTCTATAGATTTTATCTATTTTGCAAAAAACCATCTCAGGTTCAACTTTTAAAATCACAGCTAGGGCTTCGGCACAGATCTGTCTCAAATCTTGTCTCTCCTCTTCTCTAATTCCTCGAAGCCTTATAGCAAATTCCATTGCACGAAATTGCATCATAACAATATCATTCTCAACTCTCTGCATCTTGTCATCAACATCAAGAAATTTATGATCATTATTTTTCATCTTAGCATTAACTTCTAATTTAAATTCATCCACTTTTGTCTCAACTTTCATAATAAATCCTGCCAGACCAGACACCACATCCGTTATTTTTTTGGTCACCATCTTTTGGCTCTGCTGCATTTCCTGCATAATTTCCTGTTGTGACTTTTGAATTTTTTCATCTATTTTATTTATTTTATCATCCATGTCTTGAAATTTCTCATCCAAAATATTTGAGATGAATTCTTTTAATTCTCCCATATCCAAATCTTTTTTTTTGGGCTTGTGACTGCGTATCCTGCTTACGTGGGGGGGATCCCCCCCCTGTTTTGCCTTCCTGCTTTTTTGAAGCCATCCTGCCACGTAAGCTAGCTTTCTTAAAAAGGGAGGGTCCGCCTCTTCTGCCACCTCCACAATACCTTCTAAAAAAGTCCCCCAGAATTACTCAAGACAAAGCTATAATGCAGCAAAGACAAGTAAAAGGGAGAGATTTTCCTCTTATTTCTGTTGCAGCCGGAGCAACTCTGTAACAACTTTTTAACTTTGTAGCAAGACAAGATAACTTCACCAATCCACACCCACTAATTCATTTGCTGAGCGCCATATTTTTTCAATCACTTTCACTCATTCCGAGACTTTCACTTCAGTAAAAAAGTTCAGCAAAGGACTAATACTTGCAGTTCAAAATTTCAGGGTTCAGGTGGATTGCGGATGTTTATTTGAGTTATTTCCTCGCTCTTTAAAGGTTTCCTGAGGTCGGCTTGTTCTGCAAAAGCAGAAGACGTCCCACGCCGCCCGGAGTTTCAGCAGGTTGTAAGGGAGCCGCGCCTGCTTCCTCCCCAGAAACAGTTCCCTGGGGGGGTTGCAGGGGCTCTACCTGTGCCCTGCTGCCTCTTCTTCTTTAATCCTGAGGATTTCGAAGATTTCAAGCCGCTTCGCAGTCAGGAAGCGGCTCTACAAGCGGCGGGGGTGGCGGTGCTAAAAGAAAGCACCGTCGCCGCCGAAGACGAGGAAACCGGAAGTCCAGTCTTCTGTTTTTCTTGTTTGCCTATTTTCACAATTCGTTTTTATTGTAATACCAGTATTTTTCTTGTGGTCAGGTTGCTGTTGAAGCATTCAGAACTACTGTACATATAGTTAAACGCTTCTTGTTCAACTTGAGAAAGAACATTATTCAGTTTATATTCCCCCATTTTCCACCAAATATTCTGTGAAGGCAGATTAATGAAATCCATTTCTGTTCTTTAAGGCAAAGTTCACATTCCTAATTTCTTCTTAGTATTTCTTTTGTAGTAAAAAAGCCTATTTTTTTTTATAAAAGAAAGATCCATAAATAATAATTAAAGACACAGATTCCCGTAGCCAGAGAATCAGAATAGATTAATTTAACTATGATGCAGTTCATACTCAGATAGGTCATTGTACTGAATTTTGAGCTATGCTAATGATATTCAGTTTTTTACTGTAACCATTGGCCTGAAGGAAGATATTATTAAAGTCTTGTCCTGGGCTCTGAGTGGGATACAGCAAATTAAAGTTGAACTTAACCAAATTGGAATTGCTCTTTGTTTATCAAAGTTTTTTTTTGTCAGCTCAACTGTTATCTCTCCAGTGAATGATGCTGTTCTTAAGAGAACTGGTCTGTGACTTTAGGGTCCTCTTGGAGTCACAGCTACTGCTAGTTGCATAGTTGGAGGGCATGGTCAAGAGTCCCTTGCTCATATAAACTGGTGCCAGTTCTGACATTACCTGTAGTGAGAAGACCTGGGTCTGGTTTCAATGTGTATCACCATTCCTCTACATAGGACTGCTTTGGAAATGAATGTCATCAACCTTTGTGATAATTGATGTATTTATTTATTTTTGCTATTACATTTTTGTGGAATTATTGTTGTTTGAAGTTATTACTGTGGGCATTTCGATTTCCTTCTAATATGTTTGCTTCCAGGAATCTGGGAAAATTGGGCAACATATGACCTAATAAATAAAATGCTGGGTGTGATTGAGAAATACCAGTTTAGATAAGAGCTTTTCAACCTGTGCAATTTTAAGATGTGTGGACTTCAGTTCCCATAATTCCTCAACCAGCATGCTAAATCGGAAGCCTGATTTAGACCATGCAAATCACAAGTACTCCTCGCCTTTTCTCAGTTTCCACTACGGATCCTTGGGGCACTTGGCCCAATTGCAGACTGGAGAAAGCAAAGTTCTTTTCCTTTCCTATTTGCCACAAACAAGCCCGACGCCCCAGTGTGAGAGATGAGAGTGGAAAAGAGGCTATGAAGTGGCCCCCTGCCTCTTCTGTCTGTAGGCTATAACTGACAAAATGTACCGAGCTGCAGAAGAACATGTGGTGCCTTGAGGTCTGCTCTATCCAGGTGGCTTTTTCAACATAAAAGGAGGAGAGAGAGTAGATAACTATCAAAAAGCAGAAGGGGCAGCAACGTGTATTGGAAAAAATAGAAGTCTTGAGTGGAAGAGGTTAGGAATTAGAAAAAAAGCTGCTTGCAGACATAATGAGTAGGAAGGGAGGATTGTGTAATGACCGTGCTTTCATCATGCCAAGGAAGGATGGGGAACAAGGACATTTGCATCATTAGGTCACATTAGGGCTTTTCTTTTCTTTTAAAAAATGAAATTTGAAATTTTGATTCTATATGTACTATCACTTTCTGCTGAGGGTGAGCAGGCTGTGTTAAGTGGGCTAAGATTCATCTTGTTACGTTTGTGTGGGCTGTTGGACTTAGTTCTGAGTACAATGCTGATATGTTGGTGAAGTCAGAAAGGGAGGTTATGAGTATCATCTAAAAGGATCAGGAAATGAAGACATATGTAAATAGAAATCGGGTCTGCTATAATACCATCTCAGATTGAATTAAAAAAAGGAAACAACAAAGGAATGGAAAAGAGGGGAGGAGTAGAGAGGGAAAAGTAGGGGAGTTGGGAGGTGAGAAGAAAAGAAGTGGGAAAAGGAGAGAAAGAAGGAAGGAGAAAGAAGAGCAGGAGAGAGGGTAAGAAGGGGAGGAAGAAGAGAGGAGAGGGGAAAGAGGAAAGGAAGTAGGAAAGAAGAGGAGAGGAGAGGAGGAATGAGGAAAGAAGAAAGAAAGGAGGAGAAAGAAAGGAAGGGAAAAAGGAAAGGTTGTAGTAAAAAAAAAGAAGGAAATGGTAAAAGAGCAGACCCAAACAAATAATTAATTAATTACCTAATGGAAGTTAAAGAAGATGAACAAACAATGTATAAGGATGGATAAAAGACTGTACATTTAAACATGTTGATGAAAAATAAAAATAAAAAACTTTTCTCAAAAAAATAAAAAGATCCGAGGAAGAAATATGGACAAGGTTTGGACTATTGGATGTTGGGAAGGAAAGATAGATTCTATTGTTCAACCCTTAACTTCTTTAATATCATTTGCAGCTGGCAGGACCACCACCAGTGAAGAACTGGAGGACATGCTGGAGAGTGGGAATCCAGCTATATTCTCCTCTGGGGTAAGCAAACTCTCCCTTTGCCTTGGTATTTGCCCAATCTTTTCTTTGTCCACACTTCTGAGAGTAGACCCAAAGGTGCTGTTTCAAAAGACAACTGGACAACCTCACGATTCAAGAAAGAAGAGCAGTGACATCCCTAGGAAGAGACCCAAACATCACCATCTTGTTGGCTGATAAAGGAAGGTGCACAGTTATCCTGAACACAGATGACTAAATGCTAACATGGACACTCTTCTGAAGGACACTGCTACATACGAGACTCTGAAGAGAGATCCTACCAGCAGTTATAAGAAAAAGGCCATTGATTTCCTGCAACAACTACTGAAGGACAGTGCTATTGACAAGCCACAATACTACTGCTTTTACTCTAGAAAAGCTACTCCATGCATATATGGGCTCCCCAAAATCCACAAAGAGAGAACTCCACTCAGGCCAATTGTCAGCAGCATCAACTTCATCATCTAAAAACAAAGTCCAGTTGCCTTTTGAAAAAGTACCTATGGGACAACCATGACATGGATGACTGAGACTCTCCATAGACTCATTCTGAGAATAGAATTTAGCAGTGCCATCTTTGAGTCCTTACAGTAGCAATAGCACTTAGACTTATATACCACTCCATAATGTTTTGTAGCAGTGGTCTCCAACCTTTTCAGCTCAGTGGACCAGTGGAGGTGGAGTGGGGAAGAGGGGATGGTTTCGGATGTGCACACCACTTTCACAAATGCAACTTTATGCGCACTTGCCCACCACTTCTGTGAGCCGTTTCTTAACGGGCTGCGACCTGGGACTGAGCTGCGGACCGGGGGTTGGCAACCCCTGCTTTATAGCACTCGCTGATCAGTTTACAATGTCTACATATTGCTCCAGGCAATCTGGGTCCTCATTTTACCGCCCTCAGAAGGAAGGCTGCGTCAACCTCAAGCCCTGTCAAAATTGAACTCCAGATTGTGGGCAGAGTTAGCCTGCAATACTGCATTTAACCACTGAACCATCACCAGGGCTGAGCCATGTTGCAAGAATTGAGCGGCAGCTTGTTGAAAGTGAAGTAAGATCAAGAATAAAAGTCTTTCTACTGGCATGGGAACGATAATAAATAACCACGATCCTTTACTTTGACTCTTGATTTTGCAATATAGGTTCTTCTATACCACAAAATCAACAATGGGTATGGTCAAAGACTTCTGGGATATTATTCTTCCACTGCCTTTGCTTAGCAATATTTCATGTTTATTCCTCCTTTTTTCTATGGAACTCAGTATAACATGTTTGGACATCGGTGACAATCTCCTGATGTGTTTTTCCAGATTATGTACAATAACCATTTAGTCATTTGTGGTCTGTAGATATAGTATGCATTCTTATGTCCATACTTTCTAATAAATATGTATGTTGGGTGAATTAGCATGCAGTGCTAAGCCAGGATTTTTTTAAAACCACACTTTGTTGAACAAGTTATAGATGCTAACACCCTCCCCCCATATTTTATTTGTTTGTAATTTTTTCAATGACTTTAGGTGGGTTGAGAAAGTATATGTATATCACCCAAAGTCATTGATTGTGAAGTGGTTGGTTATATAAATATGAAGAATCATTAGGTATGAAAATATGAAAAATATTCATAATATGACTTCTTGTTGTATGTTATTGAGACCGTTTGGTTAGCAAATTTACCAATGGTAATGAATGGACAATTTATTGTTGTTAATGGTATAGATCCATGATGGCGAACCTATGGCACGCGTGCCAGAGGTAGCACACAGAGCCATCCCTGTGGGCATGCGTGCTGTCGCCAGCTGCTCTTCTGGTTTCTGGTGTGCACAGCCAGGTCTTCGCGAGTGTCGGAACACTGGAAAATGGCCTGAAAACAGCCCAAAACCAGGCCACTTTCTGGGCTGTTTTCAAGCTGTTTTTCACTCTGTTTTGGCCCCAAAAATGGCCTGAAAACAGCCTGAAAAGGCCCGAAAACCAGCCGGAAAATGGCTCAGAAAATGGCCTGAAAAACAGCCTAAAAATAGTCTGAAAACAACCCTGAAAACAGCTGGGAAAATGGCCAGAAAATAGCCAGAAAACAGCCCAAAAATGAACCAGAAAAGGGCCTGGAAATGGCCTGGAAAACAGCCTGAATACGGCTTGGAAAATGGGCTGAAAGCAGCCCAAAAAATGGCCCAGAAAACTGGCTCAAACGGCCCGGAGAATGGCCTGAAATGGCCTGAAAAAATGGCCAAAAACAGGCATGCGTGTGTCAGCCAGCTGATCTTCGGGTTTCCAGTACTCTGGTGCGCGTACATTCATGCACATGCATGCACATTTTGGTTTGGACGCTCGGTGCTGAAAAGGTTCACCATCACTGGTATAGATAATTCTGCAGTTTCATTTTTTCTCTTCTGGGATTTTTCTTCACGGGAGGCTAAGAACAGCAATGATATTCAGTATCTCTTTGATTCTTTAGATGTATGCTCTCATTGCCCACCAACATATGAATCCATGTGTGCTAGAAGCTCTGGGCTTTTTCCAAAGAAAGCCATAATTTTTTAGGAAATCAGTTTTTACCAATTTATAAACTTGTTCTAGCCAGCCACGGAAAATCAGAATGTGGTCTCCAGAAATATCTACCCAAGATGGAAAGTCTACCTGGACCATATGCCATTAATGTTCCAATGTTGCCTTTTTTTTGTTAGATCATCATGGACTCCAACATTACAAAGCAGGCACTGAATGAGATTGAGACACGGCACAGTGAGATCATCAAGCTAGAAAACAGCATCCGTGAGCTTCATGATATGTTCATGGACATGGCCATGTTGGTGGAAAGCCAGGTGAGAGCTGCTGCTGAAGGATGGACTTCTTTACTTATTGGTGTACCAGGTAGCAACATTTAGTCCTGTCTCTACACTATCCTCTGCTAGAGATACTGCAATGGTACCTTTGCACTGTAGTTCCTACATTAAATAGAGGGTTGGGATAAATGCCTTTGTTAGTTCTGTGGCCTGGATCACACAAATAAGATTTTTATTGATACAAACTTCCCTGTACCACCTTGCTTTGAATTTCTTAAGAATTCACTTCATGACTCGCTTTGTTTACTGTGTTAACTCATTTTTGTTTTCATGTGGTGTATTAAAACATAGGCTAACATAACTGAATGCCCCTCCAAAAATCAAAGTTAAAGCTAAACATCTTTTCAACGTTATGCAAAATGCAATTATTTAGCTCTTATAGGACTTGGTTAAGCGTATTGTTCAAATTATGATGGTCCAGTGAGATCAAGCCCATCACATCTGATTTGTTCAAAATTTGCTGCAGTTTGAACTTAGAGATTCTCCGTAGGAAGGACAAGAGAGAATCCTGACCAAGAGGGAACAAGGAAGAAGCAAAATGATCCTTTGATCCTGCAGTTTTTCTTCCATTATTGTGCAGTGTGATCATGCTTTGTCTATTATTGTCACTAATAACTTTTTTCCGGAAGAGCTAAATTTGTGTGCATATTTCTGTGGAAATAATAGTAAGAGGGAATATGATAATGTGTTGTTACAGTATTATTATTTCATTTTCTGAACCATTCTTCCTTCTGAAGGTTTAGAGAAGAACCTAAAGCCAATTTTAGGTAACAAAGTAGCAATTCTTTTAAAACTTAAATTAAAACAAGGCTAAATAAAGTTCATTTAAAAATGAACTGTTCCTGGCAGAGTTGTTGTTCTGCAAATGCCTGGGTGGATTGATGTGCTTTTATCAGAGGTTAGAAAGACAGCGACATGGGGAAAACCTATACTTATTGAGGAAAGAGGTCCATAATTGGGGTGTTGTTGCAGGAAATGCTTTCTAAAAGGTTGGATTGCATTGCAAATGTCTGTCTGCCTGTTTTTGTTTTAAACGTGACTTTCTGGGAAACTTCAGTAATAGAAATGATGTGACATGGTCGATTTCCATATGCCTACCTGTGCAACTCATAGAAAGTGAAGCAAAGGGGAACTTCAAACGTGGGGTGGTGGGCTACGTTTACAGAAATAGGCAGAGAGGAAAGTGGAGGTACCATCCTTGCCCTCTTAAGGGGTAAATACATTCGATTCCTGATTGTCTGGCCCTGCCTTTCTTCGTACCACTCCTGACCCCCCTCTTTCTATCTCCCACGCTACCATGCATACTCGGATAAAGCTGTTCAGGTATTGACAGGTAATGCCCATTTTCCCAGAGTTGGGACAATTGCATGTCTATGCTGCATGGCTGCTTCATGATTCTGCATGTCCCTGCAGTGTTGTTGGGAAGTGGAAGGGCGATGACCAAGTGGCTAGCTTGCCTCGAGCAGATTGGGTTACAGCATATGTGCTTCATGTAAAAAAAATTCAAGACTTGATCCCAGGAATCTAAGAGAGGTGGGCTGGATCCAAGGTAATTGTTTTCAGCTGAAGACAATACCAAATTCAATGACCCAATCTTTCCTTGCATGGTGATCTCCCTCTGGTAGTCAGTCTTAATTGGATTTCTTTTGATAGTTAAAAAAAATTGCTAGGCTAGTTAAAGTGATTAAGGCCTCATCAAGTTGCGTAATCCTCATCGCCCAGAATAGTCACCCACATGGCCATTGCTGAAAATTTTGAGAATTGGTCCACGCATCAGGAGTGGATATGGGGGAAGCTGCAGTTCTAGTATCTTACTCAACCTCAAAGGTTCTGAAGGCAGATTGAAAGGGATCTCAAGTCAGCTAAGCCAAAATCCTGAAAAAACAGAAAGCAGAGGGCCTCCCCCCACCCCATTGTTCTTTACTGAACAACATAGAAGTTCCAGATACAGTCCCTCGACTTATGACCACAATTGAGCATGGAATCTCAGTCATTGAGCCAAGTGGTCATTAAGTGAGACATCACATGAGCACTCATGATTTACTCAATGACTCAACATTCCCAGATATCATTAAACGATTGTGTGAGTCGTTAAGCAGATGAAGTCCCAGATAAGGAGTACAGGGTGCCTGGTAGGGGAAATGCTGGGGGCGGGCAGGGTGGCTCTGCTCAGGAGCTGAAAAATCTCCTTGCCAAAATCCAAGCAGGATTTTCAGTTTTTGGGGGAGATACATTCCACACAGTCTGTGCCAGGCCTTCCTGAGGCACTCTGTGCTGCTAACTTTATTACACTGCCTCTCCATCTCTGCTTGGATTTCAGCTCCCTCTCCTTTCTATCATCTGGCTGAAAGAGCTGCCTGCCAAAGGATGTCATCTCTGCTCCATGTGCAGAAAGGATCACCTTTGGCACAGTGCGGAAATGGAGCTCAAATCATCAGGATCTGATTTTCATTTCTGCTCCCTGTGGAAGGATCGCATCTCTCCTGTGCAGAAGGAAACTCCTTCCATAGGATGTAGAAATGGAGCTCACATCATCCTCTTCTTAGCCCCAATTCTGCATCCCACCAGAGATGTTCAGCTCCCCTTGGCAGGCAGCTCATTCAGCCAGCTCCTGTCAGCAGCTCGCAACCTTCCCTACCAGCTTCCCCTTTGACTTTCTGGGGAAGCTGGCAGAGAAGATTGCAAATGGCGATCGAATGATTGCAGAGCGCTTGGCAGCCAGTCGAAAGGTTGCCAAACACCCAGATCGCAATCACACGACCATGAGGGTGGGGGACATTTTATAATGACCAGGACTGCTTTACAGGGCATCAAACACCGTTTCTGAGGAGACCGTCTTAACTTTGAACAGTTGCTAAACGACTGATCATAAGTTGAGAACTACTTGTAAACATTACTTTTACAAGGATGTCTTGTATGTTTTAATGAGAGTGCTGCTTTGTGATAACTGTGGGGAGACATTCTCTGCATGCACTTGTGGTTCTTTTCTGCCTCCCTGTTGGTATGCTGCCGCAGCAGCTGTGCCTTTGTGATGCTGAGTGCCTTTTATGGAGTAGTGTTTTCCTTTCTTTGTGTGTGTGTGTGTGTGTATGTTTTATTAGACAATAGAGTAAAACTCTAGAATCTTTGTCTAGGCACCTTCATCCTATAATCATGTGCAGATGAAAACACGAGAAAAGGGAGACCTTCACTTTCCTAGGCGAATCCCCAATCCTTGGAAAAGCATTTGGGATTCACACTGAAACTATATAAATCCAGAATAAATAAAGTTGGAGAGTCTCAAATTCAAATCTGTACTTCTGCCATTGAGGCCTCTTCAAACTATATACGATAAAACAATCAAAGAAATTTAAAACAATAAAGCCTGAAGTGGACCAAGCAATAATGAATATTAAAGCAGTTTTTAAAATTAATTACTGCTAAAGATTTTTTCTCTGCTGTTGATCCAAACATTTCTATTTTATAGAGCAGGGATCTCCAACCTTGGCAACTTTAAGACTTGTGGACTTCAACTCCCAGAGTTGAACTCTAGGAGTTGAAGTTCTATAGCTTTGTGTGCTCCAGCCAATGTGGTATGGTTATGAAGATGTTGGAACAGGAGCAGAGAGATGTGAATTTGAGCCTCTCCTCAAGTACAGAAGTTATCTAGATAATTTTGGTCCGGTCACTCTTAGCCCAAACTTTCTGATAGAGGAAAAAATAGACAAAATAGAACAATAGAACAAAGTATGGCACTTTGAGTTCTTCTACAAAAGGTGGGTTAAAAATAAAATAAATCAAATTTTAAAATGAGATCATTATTAACCCACCCATTTGAAGTCCTGAAATATATAACAGAAAAGCTAACAGGGATAAAAACAGAAAAGGAAAAGCACCAGCTTAAGGATCACCTCTGATGCAGTGGCAGGCTTGGGTATAAGTAGAATAATTTGATGGAGCATGTTTTTCGGCTGAATTGATGAATAGCTCTGATGCCAACTCATTTTGTCTTAACTTTTGAGGAGAAAAGCTGTTGAGGAGTATGTACAGGTAGTCCTTGACTTACAACCTCCATTGAGCCCAAAATGTATGTTGTTAAGTAAGACGTTTGCCCCATTTTACAACATTTCTTGCCCAAGTTGTTAAGTGAACCACTGCAGTTGATAAGTTACTAAACTGGTCGTTAAATGAATCTGGCTCCCCCATTGACTTTGCTTGTCAGAAGGTCGCAAAAGGCGATCACATGATCCCGGGATGCTGCAACGGTCATAAGTATGAACCAGTTGGCAAGCATCTGAATTTTGATCATATGATCATGGGGATGCTGCAAAGGTCGTAACTGTGAAAAATGGTCATAAGTCACTTTTTTCAGTGCCGTTGTATCTTCGAACAGTCACTGAATGAACTGATGTAAGTCGAGAACTACCTGTATAAGGGGGCATGTGACATCAAGTATCCCAGTGAGGCCTAGGGATCCTCCCTGCCCCACATCCAGCCCTAAACCCCCAAGTTTCAACCTTGTCATTCTGCTCTCTTTTGTTCCTTCTGATGACAGGTCTAGCGGCAAATACCAGGGTGAAGGAGGCTGAAAGTGCCATTACCACTCCACGTGGACGTGAGAAAAGAGGTAATAGAGAGAACCTCAGCGTCCCTCAAGCCACGTTGTTTGAAATCTCTTGTGCATCCCCCGTTGTACAGGGCGAGATGATCGACCGCATTGAATATAATGTGGAACACTCCGTGGACTATGTGGAGAGGGCCGTGTCAGATACCAAAAAAGCTGTAAAGTACCAGAGCAAAGCCCGGAGGGTAAGCACTGGTCGGTGGTCTGTGCAAAAGGAGGGAGGGGGGTGTTAAGCCATCCTGTGGGGTCCCAGAGATGCAATGGCCGGTGTGGGAAAGTATGGTGGTGAATAAATTAAGACTTGCACAGAAGCAAGCATTCTTTTCTCCATATTGTTCAGGGGTATCAAACTCGATTTCATTGAGGGTCGCATCAGGGTTGTGTTTGACCTCGGGGGGACGGGGTGGGCGTGGCCAGCTCGACATCACCCCGTGTCAGGGGTGCCTATAGTGGCCTGAGCGCTCTGCCAGCGAAAATGGGCTTCCAAGCTCCATTTTTGGCTGCGATGGCCTCTTGCCAGCAAAAACGGAGCTTTGGAGGGCCACGCATGGTCCTCGCAAGCTCTGTTTCTGGTTGCGATGGCCTCCTGCAACCCTCTGCCAGCGAAAACGGAGCTCAGGGGTGCCGCATTCGGCCCTCCCAAGCTGTTTCCGCTGACAGAGGCACTGTGGGCCGGTCCTTCACTGTTTCCAGAGCAACCCTGTGGGCCAGATCTAAGCACCCCGCAGGCTGGATCTGGCCCCCAGGCCTTGAGTTTGACACCCTTGATATTGTTCAACAGCCCTGATTTGCCTTGAAATAATAATAATTATTATTATTATTATTATTATTATTATTATTATTATTAAGATTTATATGCCACCCTAACTCCAGCCGGACTCAGGGCGGCTCACAACAGTAAAAAACATCTAATGAAAAAGTTAAAAAGAAATTAAATCCAAATCTCATAATTTAAAAATTTAAAATACATACACATAGTTTGTGAAGTTCACCTGCTCTTCCCTAATCAACAAACCTTTAGCACAAGCTCATCTGTTAATCTTCCCATTTCTCTCTTGTGTGTTTTCTATTTTATTTAACTGGTCTTAAAAACGGTGTCGACCCTTCCCCTTCTTATTTGTTGAGCATTGTTCTAGGTCTACACAATGGATTGCTGTTGGAAGTGATCCTCCTGGTGTTGCTTTTCAAACACTGCAACTCTGCATCAGCCCTTGAAAATACACATTTTCAACACAGGCAGTTTATTTGTTCATTTTATCATAGTGTACATGCTGCCCCCTCCAAGGACTCTGGGTGGCTCACAATAAGATCAAAATCACAACAGTCAGAACAATTAAAAAATCAATCAAATAAAACCCCATCCTTTAGCTCAGAGATGGGGTACGATGGCTCCTTTATGACTTGTGGATTTCAACAACCAGCATGGCTGGTTCAGGAATTCTGGGATTTGAAGTCCACAAGTCATAAAAGGGCCATTGTTTCCCACCCCGGCTTTAGCTCTTAAAGCTCAAGATACTTCCACTCTGTACCAGGCCCAGAGGCCCATTGGAATAGCATAATCATGGCTGCATTCTGAAAGGACAGCTGGAAAGGGCCATCCTCACCTTGGGAACTGCCACTAAGGAGTCCTGCTCCCTGACCTCTTTCCATGGACCTCTCTCAGGAGGGACTCTAGCCTGCCCATGAAATGCATGAAGGGGATGGATAGATTTATTTCTGTCCCAGACAAGCCTAAAGGTAACAAAGAACTGAACCATAAACCATGAGAAAGAAGCTGTGGTGGCACAGTGGTTAGAATACAGTATTTGTAGGCTAACTCTGCCCATAGCCAAGAGTTTGATCCTGACCAGCTCATGGTTGACTCAGTCTTCCATTCTTCCGAGGTTGGTAAAATGAGGACTCAGATTGTTGGGGGCAATAGGCTGACTCTGTAAACCGCTTAGATAGGGTTGTAAAGCACTATGAAGCGGTATACACATCTAAGTGCTATTGCTAAGTGCTCTAAACAGACAATAGTCATTACCTTGAACTGGACCCAGAGGTTAACTACCACAGTCCAGCTCCTGTAAGATTGCTATTATTCTGCTGAATAATAATTGCTATTATTCATCATCCAGCAGGCAGGGGGCTGAATTTTGGACCAGTAATAGCTTCAAAACTGCCTTTCACGTCAGGCCCCTTAACCTAAATCATCTTAAAGGATTCTTACAATATATTTTAAAGACATCTTTAACATTGTTACCATATCCCTCAGCCTAAAATAAGAATTAAGTCACTACCTGCACATTTAACAATCAAAATATATGATATGAAAGGAAAAAGAGATGGAGGAGAAAGAAAAAGACACTCAGATTCCATTTCTTTAAGCTCAATAAATCAAATAAAAACAAACACCAATCCTTCACCCACCTACCTAAATTCTGAAGAAACGTAACAGAAAAGGAACAGGGATGAAGGCATGCCGTAGGTGAGCTATCGAATTAAATCACACCAGGAAGTAGGGCAGTTCCTTGGAACAGCCCTTGCTTCTCTTCTCCCTTTGCTGTAACTTTCTATGCAAGTTCAGGAGCACCTCTCAAATCTGGGGAATAGAATAGAATAGAATAGAATAGAATAGAATAGAATAGAATAGAATAGAATAGAATAGAATAGAATAGAATAGAATAGAATAGAATAGAATAGAATAGAATAGAAGTGGGAGGGACCTTGGAGGTCTTCTAGTCCAACCCCCTGCTTAGGCAGGAAACCCTACACCACTTCAGAGAAATGGTTATCCAACATCTTCTTAAAAACTTCCAGTGTTGGAGCATTCACAACTTCTGGAAGCAAGTTGCTCCACTGATTAATTGTTCTGTCAGGAAATTTCTTCTTAGTTCTAAGTTGCTTCTCTCCTTGATTAGTTTCCACCCATTGCTTCTTGTCCTACCCTCAGGTGCTTTGGATAATAGTTTGACTCCCTCTTCTTTGTGGCAGCCCCTGAGATACTGGAAGTCCTTCTTTTCATTAAACTAGACATACCCAGTTCCTGAAACCAACTGCTGTTTCTTCCTTTCTCTTGCAGAAGAAGATTATGATTATCATCTGCTGCGTCGTTCTGGGTATTGTCATTGCTTCTACTATTGGCGGGATTTTTGGCTAAAAGCCTGCAACCATCCGAGAATATCGCTTATGGGAGTAAGGAGATGAATAGGAGCACTGGAGCCCCCCAGCCCGCCACCCACTTGGGCCCATCCAAACCCTATAGCCGCCATTGGAGAAAACTGGCGGACCAGCACTCTCGTCTCTAATGCATGATTATTTGTGTTAACACTATGTGTTAAGTACAGTGTACGTGTTGGGGGAGGGATGGTGCTGGGGGTGGGATGGTGGGAAGGGAGTGTGTGCATGACATGCTCAAGCAGTTCCACCACCTTTTGACCTCTTCTTGATGGTCAGATCTCCTCAAACCGAATCCCCTTTCCCTTCCAGTGAAGTCCTCTTTCTTCTCCCCAAAATAAGAATCTGCTAGACAGCTATGCACAGTTAATTCAGTCCCTGCCTTGGCAGGGACAAGGTCTGGTCATTATCATCTGTCACCAGAACTGTGTCCTCTGCGCGGCTGCTTGTAAGAGTAGGGGAGCCTCTTTGGCAATAGCTGTTAGCTCCAACCAGGCCAGTCTTCCTCTTTTTTTTAGCCATGGGCAAGGACCTCTTTGTAGTGTTGCAGGCCTGTTCATCTAGAGTATTCTGTATTTTGTTTTTAATTCTGCAGCTGCCCAGCCAGGAGTAAGAGATGGGTATGGCCCACCAGGCCCAAATCTGTGTCTTCCACAGTTCTGCCCTGAGCGCCATTACTGTTCAGCGGAAACCTCACCCCCTTTTTCAATTTCACCGGGCTTTTTTTTCCTCTTGCCTTCCTGTAAGCAACATGTAATGTGTTTCTTTAAAATGTCATTCAAGGTTTGTTTGCTAAAAAAAAAAAAGCAGAAAGGTGACCTGCAACATGAAATTAGGACAAAACCACTAATAATTACTTCTAAACAACCAGCTAAATTGGAGGAGTCAAAGGTAAGCTTCACCACATCCAATTAGGTCTTCTGGATGTTAACCAAGGGCTGGTGATTGTAAGGAATTGTGGATGATGAAATGGGAATTTACAAATGCGTTTTTTGGAAATGCGTTCTAGACAAGTTGCAGCTCCTCCATCATACAACACAACAAATCTGAGTTTGAAATATTATGAGAAGCAGCCTTATATGTAGGGCCTTTTAAAATGTTTGGGGCACTAATGTGTCTGTGGCATTCCTTGGCCCTTACCAGACCTTCTGTCCCATTTTTTTTTTTAATGCTTTATTTCAAAGTTGGCTTTTTGGTCCTTATATGTTTGGAAATAAAATGGTGGCTGCAAAAAAGATGAAGGTTAACCAGTCTAGTAGTAAACTTTTTAACAATTGAGTTAGAAAGGAAATAGAATTCTCTCTCATTTGGGACAAGGGCACCTGTGGCGTGTTGAAAATCCAGTTATGCCCACTGGAATAAAACAGCTGAGGACCCGGCCTTCAATGAAGGTTGGAATTCTATCAACTTTGTGCCTCGTTGCATAAACTGTCATCATGCCTGCAATATACGTGTTGGATGGTTAAACTATGCCAGAGACTGAAACCTCCTTGGCCTTGAATTAGCCTCTTTGTGCTTAAGACCAACTGGGCTAGTCCAACTTCTGCCACTATAAAATTTCACTGTACCTGAGTATCTTGACTCTTTACCTCTCCATTGCATTGTCCAACAGCAAAAGGCTCGTTATTAATCAAGTTCCACATTCTTTTTTTTTTTTTTTTTTTTTTGTTCCTGTGGGCTAACTGAGGATTTCACCAGGTGGTTCTTGAGAGAGAAACGCAAACGGCATTTCCTCTTAAGAGGAGCTGCCTGGACCTGCTTCTGATGACAAAACCGGTGGGGTCGGCCATCTTCTCCCTCTTATATGTCACAAGTTGCCTCCTATGATTATTCCAAGCTACCCAGAAATTGCCAAACCTTCAGTCTCTCTAGTCTTAACTTAGCTCTTCCAGCTGCTTCACAACACCAGCAGTATCTTTCATACAATAATACAGTAAAATTCTGGACCAAGAACTGCGCTCCTATCCTCGCCCCTAAAGGATGTTTGCTTCTCATCAGTTTGCCTTAGTCAGAAATGGCTTATTGGGGAACAAGAAACTCCCAAGAGATTCTGCTCAAGGATAGAGCTTACATAATCCTCATTAAAGGAATCAGTCAAGACGGAGAGACGTAGCACAGATGAGCTTCAAAAACCCATTTGTGCAACCTTGCAATTCCAGAACTAAAACATGGTTAGGTGAAGTTCACACTTGAAAGACCGGTTGCAGATATTGGCTCCTCCTTGCCAATAGATGGTTGTTTTTTCCTTCCATAGTAGTCAGTAAATATTGAAAATAACCTCTCTGTTGAATAGTTATAATCAAGTTTCAATTTTGCTCATGGCAGTTCCCCCACCTTCCGAAACTGTTAAGCCGCTTCCTTTATTTTCCCCGGTTTGGGTGACCTTAATTAACTTTTCTACGATCAGCACAGGGCAAAAGCTCTGCTGCAGCACTAGGGCAGCTACTGCTCCTCCCTCTATTCACACCTTCCTTTTGTTGCATGTCAAAAATAGAGCTGTTACTAGGACGTCTGTGCTTCAGGAATCTCTCCAGATACTGAGAGAAAATGTGTCAATCATCTTTATCTTTTTTTAAAAAAAAAACCCTCTGAAGTGCCACTGTAGTCTCACCTGTTGCAGTATTCAGCATTCTTGCAGGGGAAGACATTTCACCTATGCTGTCATAAAGGCCTCCCCAGGAGTTGTAATGTTGCTGTACAATGTAAATTAAGTGCCCTTGTCTCTTGTGACCCTCCAGTCTCACTTTCCAGCTCGAGGAATCTGGAACTAATCATCTATTGCAGAGGTCTTCAAACTTGGCAGCTTTAAGACTTGTGGACTTCAATTCCCAAAATTCTGGGACTTGAAGTCCACAAGTCTTAAAGCTGCCAAGTTTGAAGACCTCTGCTCTATTGCCTCCTTTCTACATTCCAGCCTTTTTTCTTTTTTTTTGCTCAATTTGTCCCCAAACGTCTTTCCCTCACCACCTCCAAACTTCAGGAGGGAAACGGCTTTCTTTTATGAATGAACTTTTATGTAGAATAAAGAATATTTATATCAAATATGTCATCCTTTTGAGTCTTCTGTGAACCGGAACATAGAGGGGGGTGGGGGATAAGCTGTACTACATGGCTTCTGGGATGGTTATATAGAATTTAATTTTAAAAGTGTACACCGTATTTATTACAGCACATAAGTATTCAGATTTTCCTATTCCTGGAAATTAGATGAAAGCAGAACCCCATGCCAAGTAACTAACTTACCAAGATATTTTCTAGTTTCTGATATGGTACACATATCTTATTTTTCGGAGTATAAGACACACTCCCCCCCCCCCCCCCAAAAAAAAGAGGCTGAAAATTTGAGTGCATCTTATACTTTGAATGTAACTTTTTTGAAACTTTTTTTCAGCCCTGAGGCGCTAATGAAGTGATCTTCCGTGCTTAGCCTGCTTTTCTCATTGCTTCTCTCTGAAGATCAGCTGTGCTTTACAAGCTGTTTTTTATTCCCAATGCTCAAAATCAGCAAACTAATGTGCTGGAGCTGACCAGACTAAGGAATAGCCAGATGAATACCCGATAGGCAGAAATTTTTTTTCTTATTTTCCTCTCCAAAAATTAAGGTGCGTCTTATACTCCGAAAAATATGGTACCTTTTTCAAATGTCACTAGCTAGAAAATCCTAAATAGTGCTTTGTTTCTTCACTGATTTGCTTCTGCTCAGCACAGAGCTCAGACTAAGATGGGGTCCACCAGCACCCTTTTTAAGGCACACAAAGTAAGATGCTTGATGATCACCTAAGCCCAGATTTTTGTCTGTGTTGTTGGTTGTGGTCCAGAATAGATACAGAGCACAATGTCAATTTTATCATTCATCCAGCTTTTAAAGCAGGCACAGAAATCTCAAAATATATCGGGGGCTGTTGATGCTCCCCCCCCGCCCCCCCAGTTGTAGCAGCTTAAACCAACTAGCAATGACACAGAATCTGTTTCCAAGACCTCATTTAATTGAGAGTTGGAGTAGTAAAACCAACCCAACCTAATCTGAAACCATCAGGAACCAAAGGAGAATCAGGTAGCAAAGAAACATCGTGAATTGTCTGGGTCCAATATTCTCTGTGAGATGCTCTTTTTAAAGGGGTAGGAGCAAAGAAGGGACTGTGGCCAGCCTGGAAGTTTTCAGCAGCTTCTGTTCAATTTGCTTCCTCCTTTTCCACCCCGCAACAAAACAGCCCAGCTCCAAAAAAACTCCAAAGAACTACTTCAGTCCAATTAGCAGGAAGTCAGAAGTGAGGTTTCCGCTTTCGACCTGTGTATTTTGTGTCTGCTCTCACATTCCTGCAGATGAACCATAAAAGAAAACAAAGTAAGAGTGGGTAAAATGCAAGAAGGAGACATAGGAGGATTTTTTGGGGGGGCATGATGTAATAGGCATGGGTTGGTGCACCGTATGAATGACTTACTGAGGATTTAAATTGCCTTTCTTCTGTCCCATGATGACAATGTCACAGGTGTTGTAAAAACAAGGCCTCTGGCGTTTTGTCTCTATGCCCATTCTGATTTTCATGAGGGTAGCTGAGACAGTCACCAATCCTGGCTTTGATCCTGATCATGCTCCAATAGATTCTCAGCCTTTTGGCTAAGATCATGTACGGTATTTTTATTTATTTACTGTTTTAAAATAATGATCAATAAACGAAAAGAAGCAATGTAATACTGCACTTGAAAATTAAGTGTGGTATCAAATGTAAATTGTATTTTACATTTTGATGTAGCAAAAATGATACCTGGGAGAGGAAAGGGAAATGCTAACCTCCTTTGCAGTAGCAGCTGCTTTTTCCAGTAAACTGGGTAAAACAGCCACAGAAAGCCTGACGAAGCCATCTGCTATTAGATGTTGCCAGAACATTTGACTGCAAGAGATTGCAAGGTCAGCCATGTCATGCAAACACAGCTTTCATATCTGTTTCCTGCCTAAAAATGATAGGAAACTGCACCAACAATTCTCAGCTATTTTAGTTCTTGGGATCTGCCAAGCCTTCCAAATGAGGCCATAGGTTACCACCTGGGCCCATTCTTTGGGACATAAAGAACCTTGATCTGAAGGAAGATGCAGAGTTCAGACTTACCTGCCCTGTCGCCGCCGCCGTTCTTTCTTCTCCAATACCCAGTCTCTACTCTTCTTCACTGACTTCCCTTTGGCATTTTTAAACCGGACCCTTGAGAAAAAAAATCACATCACCAATATTATCAGTTGTTACTTTAGTTCAATGCCAAGTAGCCTCAGAAAACAGCAAAACATAGAAATTAGAGCATTCTGTCTTGCCCTTATTTTTGAGTTCTAGTGACAGCCTGTCCATTTACAGAATATTATGACACTTGGAACAAACTGTACCAATGGCTGGAGGAAAAAGAGTCGGAGGAGAAATGATTTAGGGTTTGTAGAACTGAAAATGGACACTATTTAGACCAATATACAAATGAGGACAAGGAATATGTTTATAAGATCAAAGTAGTAATGTACTGTATGATAAATAGTATTTGTTGTTATGTTAAAAATATGTATGGAAATGACAAAATGAGGATGGTCATATTGTGTCCAACATTTTTGTTTATTTAATAAAAACTTTTTTAAAAAAAAGAAATGGAGCAAAGAAGCAACACAAAAATTATCATTTTTTCAAAGGTCCTTCAATGGACTTTTAAAAGGTCTACCAACAAGTAGAAAACTACAAATTGCTCAAAGTCTTTGTCAATTGTCAACTAGGGCTGTAACTGAGAAAGTCCCACTTTTAAAAGAGGCTCATCTAGCCTGCTTAGGGGAAATTCAGAATAAAGCCTCAGGATAGTCCATATAGAAAGATGTGATTTCCCTGAAATGACTAGAATTAAAAAAAAAAAAAGACCTTGAGGATGGAAATGAAGTAACAGCATAGGGACTTATTGTATAGTATGGTTGTCAGCAACCTGCGGCTCTTTGGGCCCTCTGTTGTGGCTCCCTGTCAGGTGATCCCACCACTGGCTGGCCCAACCCCTCACCCTCCCTCCCAGTCACTCCTTGCCTGGCCTGAGAAGGTAAGGGCGATGGTGGGGGATGGAGAAGTGGCTAGGGCAGAGACAGAGATACAAAGAGAAGGGGAGAGATAGAAACATGGAGGGAGGGAGAGAGAGATGTCAAAAGCCTTTTGTGATTCTCAATGTATTTTAACAACAGGTTCTCTGCCCTGATGACCAGCTGGGTAGGCATGGCTAAGGGGGGGGGAGGTCATGTGACTAATGGAAGTGAGTGACTTTGAGCTGGCCACGCCCACCCAGGTTTTGTGGCTCCTGGTGTTTTCTTTTCTGTGGAAAACAGGTCCAAACAGCTTCTTGAGTGTTTAAGGTTGCAGACCCCTGGTATAGTATATTACTAGAGTTTAAAAGACCAGTGCAACAAATGACAGAAACTATCCCAACCTTACTCAGGAAGGATGTTGGATTTCGTTTTTCTAACTCCCAGCTAATATTGGGACAGAACTACGTAGATTAGATAAAGTTGGGCTACACATCCACTAATTCATATTATTGGCCAAATCAGAGCATTTCCATTAGCAGCATGTCAGAGGCAGGAAAACATGGCAATTAGGCTGTTGATTACCATGACAATGATCCTCTGGCTATTGCTGTTTGTCTCTCCCCCAAGCCATGAAGAGGGGGAATGTAGCCTTTCACAGCTTTAGGGAGGAGGAGACGTTGCTGATTTGCCTATCAAGCCCACACACCATAGAACAGAGGTCTTCAAACTTGGCAGCTTTAAGACTTGTGAAGTTCAACTCCCAGAATTCTCCAGCCAGCATAGCTGCCAAGTTTGAAGACCTTTGCCATAGAAGATACTCAACTGCAAACAGCACTTGCTTTAGACAACTTGCTTATAGGCTCTTGCTTCTCCCAGGACCCCAAAAAGGCAAACCACTCTTGCTCTTATTTTGCAGTTTGGGCTCTGAGATTCAAGAGGTCAATTCAGTCTGAACCACCCTAAACCCAATGGCCTCCTGCTTCCAGTTCTGGCCTTGGTACCTTTCATTGGTGAACTTGGCCTGCGTGGTCTCTTCTTCACTGCATTCTGTACCAAGACCCTGCCAAAACCACAAAATAAAACAATCCGTGTGAATTTAAATGAACGAGAAACCCCAACCACAAAAAAAATCAAGCTGTGTCAGCCTTACAAGGTAGTCCAGACAAGAAGCACACCCAAAAAATACTAGCTCTAACTTTACCTGAAAGGTTACATTATCAGAATCTTGCAAGTCTTAAATTATTTCTCCCCCACCTCATCTTTACAATCCAAGAGACTAAAGAGGATTCTTTCTGACTTATTTGCCATACCCACATTCCTTCTCTGGACTCAGCTTCCCTTTGTCTGATTGTTGTCTGGCCTCAAGGTCATTCTTACAGACCATTACACAGGGAGGTACAATTACCGTATTTTTCGGAGTATAAAATGCACCTTTTCCCCTCCTAAAAGGGGGTGAAAATTTGGTTGCGTCTTATACACCAAATGTAGCCCCGCCCACCCACTGCCCCCCACCCTTTGGCTTCTGCCTCCCAGCAATTTACCTCCTTGCAGCAAGCAGCAAGAAGAAACAGCCCATTTCAGCTTCAGCACACAGCCTAATTAGCACAAGTTGATTGTCCATTGGATTGGCCTCCCGACTCTCAGCTGTTTCAGGCTGCAGGGATTGCCATTGCCTATTGCTATGCGGGCCACTGCTGCTTGCTGCAAGGAGGTAAATTGCTGGGAGCAGTTTTTTTTTCTTGTGCTAATCAAGCTATTCTGAAAACGAAAACGAAAATAAAGCAGGCTGTTTGCTGCAACGAGGCAAAATTGCTGGGAGGCAGAGGCAGATTTCTTTTTCTTGTTTTCCTCACCAAAAAAGGTAGGTGCATCTTATAGTCCGGAGCATCTTATACTCCGAAAAATATGGTAAGTGGTCCAGGCAGTGAACTTAAAAGCCACAGACCATCTTAAATGGGAAGCTCAATGACCATGCTTAGCAGAGATCAGATACTGCTTAAATGTTCCAACATGTCATTCTGGAGCAAAAAACAACAACATACCGCTTAGTAAACAAAATACTCTTTAATTTGACAAGAATTGAAAATATGGCTTTCAAACGACAAGCATTTGGAAGTGAGATAGGTGCCAGAGGAATTAAAAGACCATCTGTCAAGAATCTATCTTTGTCCTTCATTGTGGAAGTGTTCTAGATTAAAGCAGTTCAATTTTCCCATCAATTTTATTACCTTTGGTAATACATCAGTTATGCCAGCAAAGAGACAGAGAAAGAATCTGTAAAAAGAAAAAGATAAGTGGAATCCACACATGGAAAGGAACTTCTTAAATAACTGCTCAAAGGTCAAAGGAGCTTCTTTACTGAAAGATGATAGGTTGGTGCCATGTAGTACTGACTCTTAGAAGCCATCAAAGATCTCCAGAAGATAGGGGCTTTTCTGCTATCTAAAAAAGATCCAGTACTGAAAAGTGGTCCCTCCCTCCTCATCAAAATGAAGTGCCGGGAAAAGAGAAACATGGGATTTATTTCAATGAACTGAACAGCCCTGTAGAACTGCATGAGATGACTTGGAATGTTCTATGTCCTTAAATTTCCCACAAGAACTGAGATCTGAACATGTCTGCCACGTTAGATTGAAGGATCTCTCATGAAAAGTGTCTCAAGAGGTGGTCCTTTCCTACAACATATTAAACCATAATATTGTTTGGCACAATTGAATTTTCACAAGTAATCAATTACTCCAAAACTTGAAGCTACGCATTCACTGAACTGATCAGAGAGATTCATATCGCTCTTGATCCAAAAACTTCACAGTGTGCCTTGTGGAGCATCCCCATCTCTCCAGAACCTGAAGTACCAACCTTTCTCCAGATAGCAAAAGACTTACTTTTTGGCTTTGGT
The DNA here is from genome assembly GCA_022577455.1 of Arizona elegans. Taxonomy (NCBI): domain Eukaryota; kingdom Metazoa; phylum Chordata; class Lepidosauria; order Squamata; family Colubridae; genus Arizona; species Arizona elegans. Next base: position 316,188,452 of record JAKOOJ010000001.1, on the reverse strand, counting down.
GCTATTGGGGTAGTCTACCACCATGCCACCCGTGAAACCCGCCTTCATGGCTTGGGTGGTGATGAGCTCCAGCTGCCAAGAGAAAGAACTTCAGTGAATCTACAGACCTCCCTCTTGAGGATGGGAAGGGCCAGGCTCCCTCATCCAATAGACCTTTCTACACATTCCACACACCCTCCTCTATTCTTACAAAGAAACTTGCCCCCTTTTTTGATTTGCTTCTGCACTTCTACTGGGCATTAGCGCAAGGATTGGCAAACTTTTCTGTAAAAGGTGAGATCCTACCAGGGTGAAATCCAGCAGGTTCTGGAGAACCGGTAGCGGAAATTTTGAGCAGTTCAGAGAACCGGTAGTGGAAATTTTGAGTAGTTTAGAGAACTGGCAAATACCACCTCTGGCTGGCCCCAGAGTGGGGTGAGGATGGAGATTTTGCAATATCCTTCCCCCAGGAGTGGGGTGGAAATGGAGATTTTTGCAGCATCCTTCCCCTGCCATGCCCAACAAGCCACCCCACCCCACCAAGCCATGCCCAAAGAACCGGTAGTAAAAAATTTTGAATTTCACCACTGGATCCTACCCTCCTGCACTTTCATACCGGCCCCTGGTATGGCTGGCAGATCTGCAAGCCAAGAAGTGTGGCAGCTATTGAAATCCACCAGTCTACCAGCAAGGAGGCTGCTGATAGATGCTGCTGCTCAAGACACTCCACTCCTAGCCCTGCACCTTGCCCTGGGAGCTCAACTTTGGCTTGGGAATCTGCTTTCTGCCCTCCTATTCACACATCTACTCACTTCACAAACTGCATGAAAAAAAGATAACTGATTGTAGTTTGCCAGCTCCTGGATTACAAGCTCAGTTAGAACTACAGATAGCCCATAAGAAGAAATAATGCCCACTTTAAAAACTAAATGTAAACCATTTTAAAGCTAAACACAATAAGAACATCCCAAAGGTGCTTTTTCAAGAGGCAACTGGGCTTTCTGGTTTTTCTTTGAAGATATTTCGCTTCCTGAGAAGCGAAACGTCTTCAAAGAAAAACCAGAAAGTGCAGCTGCCTCTTGAAAAAGCACCTTTGGGACAACCTTGACCTGGATGACTGAGAATCTTCATAGACACAATAGGAGCATCTTCTCTTTTTTTTCTCTCCCCTTCGCCAAATTTCCTATACCATTTACAAGTATTGCCAGAATAGGACTCAAGTTTTCTTTTTCCCAGAGCACTTTAGAGATTCCCTGCTCTTTAAAACCAAAGAAGTTAAAAAAAAACCAAAAAACTGGGGCATGGCTTCCTCATGTCTCTCTAAATGCCTTCTGCCTCTTATAAGGCAGAAGCTCACATGTGCAGGGTATGTGCAGAATATACATTAAAAGGTGTGAATAATGTTGAAACGTAATTCTCCTAAATTATTCCAGTATGGAAAACATTGACTTGCCTAATTTGATCAAGCAACCAAGATCAGCTCTTGGTGATCTACCGACACAACACGCACCCAACCTCCTACCAGAGGTGGTATTCAGCAAGTTCTGACCAGTTCTGGAGAACCGGTAGCAGAAATTTTGAGTAGTTTGGAGAACTGGTAAATACCACATCTGACTGGTCCCACCACCATCTGTTTTTTGCCTCCCAAGTCCCAGCTGATCGGGAGGAAATGGGGATTTTGCAGTAACCTTTCCTTGGAGTGGAATGGGAATGGAGATTTTACAGTATCCTTCCCAGGGGTGGGTTCTACTTACCTTTACTACCGGTTCGCATCGTGCCTTCGCATGCAGAGATCACTTATGATGATGTCCGGGTCAGTGGGCGGAGCCTCCCGCCAGTTTTACTACCGGTTCTTGTGAACCGGTCCGAACCGGAGGCAACCCACCACTGATCCTTCCCCTGCCACGCCTGCCACGCCTACCAAGCCATGCCACGCCCACAGAACCGGTAGTAAAAATTTTTGAATCCCACCACTGCCTCCTACATAAAGTTACCTTCCTCTACATGCCTTCCTACTCAGTAAATTTTTCTTCCCAGGCCCAAGGCACAAACCTGCTGAGAGTTTTCCGGGTATAACTGTAGAACAGCACGGGCTCCTCGAGCCTAGAAAACAAAATGTCAGTTATATATGAGATCTTGCAATCTGGCCATGAACTTATTTATGAGAAATAAATATTGAAGCAACTTTTCTCAAAGATTAGTGGTTAATCCAGCCCGATATCATCTGCTTTGAATGGCAGTGGAATCAATTTTTCCCCAGCTCTACTATCCAAGATCAGTTTCCTGAAAATTCTAATATCTTCTTCCTGCCAAGTTTACTCCACACTAAGCTATGGCAGAATGTTTCCCCTCTCTCATCCTTAAAACTCTTTTTCATTCAGCTGTATCTAAGCAGCGGTGGTGGGGGAGCATTACTTCCCTACATCCTGCAGAAGCTTTAGCCTAATGTTTCTCAACCTTGGCACCTTTAACATGAGTGGACATCAATTCCCAGGTTTCCCCAGCCAGCATTGCTGACTGGAGTATTCTCTGAATTGGGAGTCCCCACATTTTAAAGTTGCTGAAGTTGAGAAACATTGCTTTAGTCTCTGAACCTTCTTTGCTAGGGAAGCCTAACTATTAGGACAGCTGCAATTTCCATTTGACTTCAAGATCAATCTTCTTATTGATCTGAACACAGAAGAAAGACTGAACTCTTCTCCAAGTTTTCTCAGAATAGCAAAAGGGAAAGGGGGGAAAACAGAACCTGCCTGCTTCATCATATTTCAAGTCCCTACGCATACTTCTAAATCATATTGCTCCACCTCTCCCTCTCTTACTTTCCTCCTCTGAGCTTACTTGTACTTTATATATAACAGCTAATTGTCAAGCTGCAAAATACAGATAGGATCTCTTATCTTCCTTAATTAGAAACCTTAAGAGGTGGGGGGGAAGGTTTAAATAAGAGAAAAACAAAACTTTACCAGAGCAGTATATAGAGTTGAGAAGAATCGATAGAGTCGCTTTGGAGGGCTGTGGGTTTTCTTATCAGCATTACAGAGCCACTGAACTGCAGAAATACTGCAAGAAAATAATTCAGACAGGGAATATGATATTTTCCTTATCTTGTAGTAACTGGTTATTGGTGATGGGTATTACAAATTCTTACCTGATACAGCCATCAAATGTTCCAGGTCGGAAGGGAATCCCCTGGCCCATATCTGCAAGCATCAGGTCTCCCTCCACTTCTCTCTCCATGGCTACATCTAATTAGAATAAAGAAAGCAGGACGCTGCCATTTCTCAGGCATGAAAAGTTTAGCTAAGGAGAGAGCAAAAAGAGAGAGACCTACTCACCAAGCATTGCTGAACTGATGTCCATACCAACCCAACAGTGCCCTTCTTCAGAGATATAATCACCACTTAAACCAGAGCCACAGCTGATAGGAAAAGCACAATTAGGACGAATAAATATCTGCTCACTTTTTCACTAAACAAGATAAGAGTGAAGAATTAAAAAATGTTAAACCCTGGAGATATATTGTGTTACTCAAAAAATCCTGCTAGGTTTTGTGGATCAAAGCAAAGCTACCCCTAAATGCAGAACTCACCTACTGTATTTTTCAGAGTATAAGACGCACCTTTTTCCCCCCCAAAAAAGAGGGTGAAAATCTGGGTGTGTCTTATACTCCAAATGTAGCCCCACCCAGCTTCTCAAACAGAGGTTTTAGAGGCTGAAAAAAGCATCAGAAACGAAGCTTCAAAAACGAAACCCCCGAACAGAGCTTCAGAGGCTTTTATTCTGAAGCTCTGTTTCAGAGGCAGGAAAAAAAGTTTTTTTTCTGAAACAGAGTTTCAGAAGTTTCAGAGGCAGAAAAAAAAGCAAAAAAAAAAAAAAAAAAAGCAAGGCACAATAAAAGAACCTGTTGCTAAAATTCTGGGAACAGCTGATTGGGGGTATTCCGGGAGGCAGATCCACCTGCCAATCAGCTTCTTTCTTATTTTCCTCCCCAAAAACTAAGGTGCGTCTTATACTCCAAAAAATACGGTATTTTAAAATGAAGATGTAGTTAATGAGAGAGGGGAAGAACTGCTTTAATACTTCAGGAATTTACAACTGTTTGAAAGGTGGCTTAAATTTACAAACATCCCCCTCCCCCACTTATAATTCTACTGATCACACTGTTGAATCAGGGTAATAGCAATCTATTTCACTTGTACCAAAAATTGCCAATTTCAGGACATAATATGTCAGTATAGGCAAGGCAGAAACTTTGATTTGGTTCTTGATACCACAGTGATATTCTGATACACAATTTGCATATTTGTTTCCATCTAGAGGGATACCAGACAACATTTATTGGACGATGAGCTGCAGCTAAATGGCACAGCACAGAGTTTGCTTGGGAGGAAGGCAACCCAACATTCTACGTTTTTACTTTTAAATATGGAGAACATCTCAGAATGGTGGTTGCATGAAAGCTATCATTCTACCTTCAACCTGGCAGAGCTGCTTTCAGTGGAATGTAACAATGGACTTAACGGGCCATGATTCAACACTGAGCATTTAAAGGTAGTTGCTGCTGTCCTAAAGAAGGGCTTTTGATATATAGCCAGTCATGCTTCAAGGAGACCTTTAAAATTTAGATACTAAAGGAAGTCTCAGAGCTTATATTGATTGTGTGGGTGGGCAATGCAAACATGGTATCACTTCCCTAGGAAATAAACTTTAAAACCCATTCCTATTTTGGTAGATCAATCCCTTAAGAACAACAAAACAAATTTACCCAACATCCAGCAAAAAACATGGACGATCGTCTGGGAGACCCAGCAATTCCACTGCCCGTTCTGACATCTGAGACTGAATCTCAATCATTCGAGAGCTAGAGGATGGAAATTGAATACATGTGTACCATCAAGAAACAAACATACATACAGCACCGTATTCTCTTGAATGCTCATAGGAAAATGTAAGCTTCTTTTTAACTCATTCTTGAAATTGCAAGAAGATGCTTATGGACAAACAATAAGCAATCTATTCCAGGAACTCAGGAGAAGAAATGACACATGGTGGCACAGTGGTCAGAATTCAGTATTGCAGGCTAACTCTGCCTACTGCCAGCAGTTCCATTCATAAAGGCTGACTCAGCCTTCCGTCCTTCCAAGGTCAGTAAAATGAGGACCCAGATTGTTGGGGGCAATATGCTGACTCTGTAAATCACTTAGAGAGGGCTGTAAAGCAGTATGAAGCAGTATATAAGTGTAAGGGCTATTGTTATTGCTACATTACGAAAGACAAAATGGGTCAATCCACTTAAAGGATTCTTTAAGGTGGTTTTGGTTCTTCTCCCTTTCAATTTTTCCTCCTTACAGAATAGGGACAAATGGAGGCTGCTGACAACCACCTGAGGCTACATAGGTTTCTCTCCATATGATAACTCCCAATGGATGTGTCAGATGGACAAGTGTTTTTCCAACACTCAAAATATACTTAGCATCACACCTTTTAGGGAATCATTCCTTCTCCAGCAACACATTCAAGAACTTTTCCTGTTGGCACTTCTATTTCCATTCTGCAAAAAAGCCAGATTTCCCTTGACACATTCATACCAACTTTGTAACTGCAATTTAACTGTAATAAGGGAAGTTCTACCTGACTACCTTCTTTGTAATCTTCTCAAATTGTTTTAATCTACTTTGATCTATATTTCAGCAAAAAAGATTTAAAAAAAACTTTTTAAAGAGTACTTTTATGTTTTAAGTACCATGTGAAGAGACACAGATCTCAGAAACCTGACAATGTACTATATTTCAAAAACTCTAAATGCGTTTTGTAACTAGTAATTTAATGACTTAAATAAAATGAAGATATATCCACATATTGCTTAATATACAGCTTATATATTATATGCATTAAATATGATGAACTGTGCAAATCCAATGGATTTCATTTTAAATTAGCTATTTGGAAATTTTAACTGATCGCTATGTGCTATGGTTGATTTGAATTTTAAAAATATATAAATTCTATAAATAAGCTGCTTCTCACAGCCCAAGATTGGCTTACTTATGTGTGTATTTCCGAGCTTCAGCTTCATCATAGAACTAGGGGGGGGAAAGAAAAGAGAAATGAATAAAAGAAAATCACAAAAAGAAGTTTTGCTGGATCCATTCAAAAGCCTTTCATCCTTCCCCTGGATAGGTCATTAGAGAGAGATGAAAGCAATTCATCTGTTAGATTTTTGTCTTGCATATAACACAGAGATTTTCCTTTTAGTCCAGATTATCCTCCCCATCCCATTTTTTTTCCTGCCAATAATATTATTTGACATGGACAAATTACTGCTCCTACAGAACAACTGGGATTTCACTTTAAATTACCTAGAGATCATAAACAGACCGTGTGCTAATTTTCCTTTACCTACGGTAGTGACTTCCTAGTACATTACAGATGCTTCCTTGAGGCTCATAAGAGTGGAACACCAACAGCCCTATTTGTTCCTAGAAGCAGTGTGGAAAACAGTGTGCTTCCAAAAATGGAAAATCTATTCAGCTATTTCAGATATGTTGCTTCTTCAACATATTTTTGTCTCCAGAAATGGCAATGTACTTCACAGTTTAGATGAAAGGCTGAACCTGTAACCTGAGTCAAAGCAAGATGGAAATAAGGAATACTGTAACAGTATTAAGAACTTGACTGGATCCATTTTATTTCATCCTCCTCCTCCTTTCCATGGTGACCAACCAGAAGCCAAAGAAGCAATACCATAGGGCCTTAAACAAAGAGTTATCTTCCCCTCGTTCTTTATCAACCTGGAACTACGAAGTGGACTGAATATACAGACTCCATTCTACATCACTACATGATTAATCATAAGAACCATCCTACAGGACCACACTGAATGTCAGAAATCAAACACTGGGACACAATGAAATAATCCATTTCAGTGTTCAGGGATTTAATGCATTACAGTTACTTGTTTGGTGAACTAAGAAAGTATCATTCCAGGCTGCTTCTACCAACAAGAGCAGCACAACGCATATAATATGTATCATTACATTACTTTCCAAAGATTTATAACTGGGGAATCTCATTCAGAAATGGAGCTTCTGGAGTGGGCTATTCTAAACCCTTCCAGAGTATAACTTTGAAAGAATTACCATTCTTAATAGTTATTCTCCTATGCCTTACACTTGTTCTGGCATCAAGGTCGCATTTCACTTTTAATGCATCAATAGGCTTAAGATACAGGAGGATCTTGACAGACTTGAACATTGGGCACTATCCAACAAAATGAAATTCAATGGTGAAAAAAAGAAGGTTCTACATTTAGGTAAGAGAAACAAAATGCACAGGTACAGTATATGTGGTACCTTGCTCAGTAGTAGTAACTGTGAGAGGGATCTTTGAGTCCTAGCGGATAACCATTTAAATATGAGCCAGCAGTGTGCAGCAGCTGCCAAAAAGCCAACACAGTTCTGGGCTGCATAAGCAGAGGGATAGAATCAAGATCACGTGAAGTGTTAATACCACTTGGTAAGGCCACACTTGGAATACTGCATTCAGTTTTGGTCACCACAATGTAAAAAAGATGTGGAGACTCTAGAAAGTGCAGAGAAGAGCAACAAAGATGATTAGGGAATTGGAGGCTAAAACATATGAAGAACGGTTGCTGGAACTGGGTATGTCTAGTTTAATGAAAAGGACTAGGGAAGACATGATAGCAGTGTTCCAATATCTCAGGGGTTGCCACAAAGAAGAGGGAGTCAAGCTATTCTCCAAAGCACCTGAGGGCAGGACAAGAAGCAATGGGTGGAAACTAATCAAGGAGAGAAGCAACTTAGAACTAAGGAGAAATTTCCTGACAGTTAGAACAATTAATCAGTGGAACAACTTGCCTCCAGAAGTTGTGAATGCTCCAACACTGGAAGTTTTTAAGAAGATGTTGGATAACCATTTGTCTGAAGTGGTGTAGGGTTTCCTGCCTGGGCAGGGGGTTGGGCTAGAGGACCTCCAAGGTCCCTTCCAACTCTATTATTCTATTCTAAATAACTACGATGTTTTGTTTGTCGAAGACCCCCAAAGGGCAGGCAGTGAGTGAATCAGCAGGGTTCGAAAGAGAAGGGGAAATGCAACACAGAATAGACTGCATGGAGGTGCCCCTGGTCAGCTCCAAAGACTGACGCCCACGAGAATTTCCACCTCTTCCCTATGAAACAGCGCGTCACTCTTCGCCCTGTCCTGCAACAAGGCTTATTTGTTTCTTTTCTCACCAGCTCAGGGGGCCCGCGATGCTCAGGTCTCTTTCCGCAGGCTGCCATGCTGCCTATCTTCGTACGTCACTCTTACGCGACACCGACTCCGTTAAGAGCCACAGAGCTAGGAAAATTAATCCCCACCCCCCCACCACCCCTGGATAGAGACAGCCGAGTTGTAATTTAACCCGGACGACTAGCAGCGTTTCTAGTCCTCAAGACATAATTACTGCCATAGTACTTCGCAGAGTCAGGTGGAGCCGGTCTAAGGCTAACGAATAAAATGAGAGAGTCATTTGCATCCTTTTAGAGCAGTGTTTCTCAACCTTGGAAACTTGAAGATGGGTGGACTTCAACTCCCAGAATCCCTTCAACGATTTCACTTCGTCATTCAAAGGGCCTTCCTTGACATATATTTACCTGGCAAAGCGATGCGCATGCGTCTTTAGTGACAAGCGGAGGTGGGCCTAGGCTCAGACGGGGGCGCGCACGCAACGGAAGAGACACTAATATAGCCGCTGCTGCGTGCAGCGTGCGCGCTCTGGTCGGGCTCGGTCCCGCCTCCGCTGAGGTGGCTGAGGGGAGCTGGAGGAGGCGGCGGAGGAGGCGACTGCTGCTGCCGGAGGATGGGGGAGGCGGTCGTGTCCGCGACGCTGGTGGGCCTCTCGCTGGTCCTCGGCGTCGTCGTTTTGTGGGGGCTGCTGTTCTTTCTAACGCGGTGGGCGAAGGCCGCGTCGAGCAAGGAGGACGTGGCAAAACTGAGCGGGACGCCCGAGGGTAAGCGAGGACGAAGCGCTGAAGCCCCGCCGCCAGCTTTCTGCTGGGCGGGGTTTGAAGCCACGTTTCCATCTTGCGCAAGAAAATGAGCCGTGGCAGCTCCGGATTTAAACGTTGCTTTGTAAAGCGCTGCGCGTTTATTTGTTTTTTTTTCCGTTATCGTTGTCCCAAAGGTGGTTTTTCAGGAGGCAACTGGACTTTCTTGCTATTTCTTTTTTTTTTTTTTTTTGAAGACGTTTCGCTTCTCATCCAAGAAGCTTCTTCAGCTCTGGCAGGACAGTGGGGAATGGAAGGATTTATATGCCTTGCAGGCAGCTGGTCATTTGCATCCTTTTAGAGCAGTGTTTCTCAACCTTGGAAGCTTGGAAGATGGGTGGACTTCAACTCCCAGAATCCCCCAGCCAGTAGTGCTCCTGGTTCCTGTAGTCTGCAATTTTTTTTCTCTGGACAACCATTCCTATTCCCACTCTGGATTTCCAGAGGAAAAATTACAGACTACAGAACCAGGAGCACTATTCAGGTAACCCTGAGGACACAGATAACCCTCCAAGTGCTTCAACGACCCTCTAAAACAGGGATCCCCAAACTTGGCAGTTTTAAGACTTGTGGACTTCAACTCCCATAATTCTCTAGGATTGTAGAATTCTGAGAGTTGAAGTCCACAAGTCTTAAAGCTCCCAAGTTTGAAGACCTCTGCTCTAAAAGGATGCGGATTACCAGCTGACAAAAAGGAATATAAATCCTTCCATTCCCCACTATCCTAACAGAGCTGAAGAAGTTTCTTGGATGAGAAGCAAAACGTCCTCAAAAGAAAAAACACCTTTGGGACAACCATGACCTGGATAACTGGCCTAGTTCAGAGAAGCGTTTCTGACTGACTAGCAAAGGCGTCGTTGGATCAGTCTAATAGTTGGAAGTATTTGACTGTGAATAGGAAACTTGGTTTCAAATCTTAAAATCAGAGGTACGTTCAGCAGCAGCCTTGGAGCCATCGTTTTTGCTGGAAAGAAAGCAGGAATTGGTCTCAGCAGAAAACCGAAAAAACATACCCTGAAGTATTGCCTCGGATGTCAGGATTGAAATGTATATGGGTGCAGCTCGCTTCATGTCGCTGTGCCTGTGAAATTTCACATTGAGGAAATTTCAGATTGCTTAGGTCATAGACAAGGAAGCTTCATCATAGGATCAAGCAAGCTGGTGGGGGCTTTCTGGACTTCCCAGCAGGTGTTTTTTTTTTACTAGACCTATAGTAACTATATATATATAGTAACTATAGTAGACCTATAGTATTGGGAATTAAATCTGGAATGTCGTTAATAGAAAAAGTACGTTTAGCAAGTCTCAGTACAGGTAGTCCTTGACTTACAACGGTTTGTTTAGTGACCAGTTACAATGACACTGAAAAAAGTGACTTATGACTATTGTTCACTTATGACAGTTGCAGCATCACCAAAATCACATGATCAAAATCCAACACTTGGCAATTGCGATTTAACGGGTGCAATATCCTGGAGGTCATGTGATCACCTTTTGCGAACGTCTAACAAGCAAAGACAGTGGGGAAGCCAGATTCACTTAACAACTTAATAACTGCAGTGATTCACCTAACAACTGTGGCAATAACGGTTGTAAAATGGGGCAAAACTCAGTTAAATGTTTCACTTAGCAACAGAAATGTTGGGCCCAATTGTGGTCGTAAGTTGAGGACTACCTATACTTCTCAACCTTGTCAACTTTGAGATGATTGGAATTCTAGCCTCAGTGGCCTTTATAACAAGTGCTTAATTAGGGAGATCTCGCAGTTGCTTTTCCCAATATACTACCGTGTTTCCCCGAGACTAAGACATGTCCCGATAATAAACCCAATTGGGCTTTTGAGCACATGCACTAAAATAAGCCTCCCCACCGAAAGTAAGCCCCCCCCCCCAATACTTGGATGCAAGCACAGCTGCCGCGCAAACAACACGACGTGAGGAGGCAACGCTGGAGAGGGGGGGAAGGGAGGGGGAACACGCCCCATGCGCCCCTGCCATTCTCACAGAATGGCCTCGTGGAGGCTGGTCCTGCAAACCCTAGCTCGTGCGCCCCTTCTCTTAGTGACAGCCGCAAAGAGCGGCCACAAAAAAACTTGCCAGCCCTAGCCCTGTCGACCTAGGACTGGGGGGAGGGGGTCTGGCGCCGGAGTCCAGCCCAGTGAGGCCCCCCCCCCTCATGCCTGCACCCTCTGGCCCCGCATGAAAAGTGGCTCTGGCCACCCTGACCTCTTCGCTGAGGCCTCTCCCACCCGCCGCCGCTGCCAATTGGCCTCAGCTCAGGGGAAAAATGGGTCTCCCATGGGGGCGGCTACTCCAGAAAAGGAGAGTTGCAACTGGGAACCCCTCGGAAGCCCCGTGAGGGAGCCTGGCCGGCCGGAGGGGAAATAAAGAGCCTGCAGACCCAACAAGCGCATTTTGCAAGCAGCCTCGACTGGAAGGCAGCACCGGGGGCTCCTGCCTCACTTGCCTGCCCGCCCGGCTCGACACAATGGGCAGGCACGGAGACCTTCCGCTTTCCCATGCTGAAAGGAGCCTCCTGTTGGTGGGTGGCGATCAGCCCCTGTGGATGCCAAAAACCCTGCGACAGAGGTGGAAGAGTGGGGAGTGGGTTTCTCGGCCAGCCCTGGGGTTGCCAGGAGAGAGGTGGGGGTTCACCTTCCCCTTCTGCCTGCTGCCCGCGTCCACAGCCCAACCTTGCCCCCGGCAAACCTTTTTTTGTCTGTGAGACCGGCGCTCCAAGACAGGACTTGATAAACAGAGCGGCTTAGGGGGAGGGGGGCGGTGAGGGGACTGCTCTGATGAGCCCACCAGCCAGGTTAAGTGTTCGGGCAGCAGAAAGGGGTGGGGAGGAGAAGGCAGCCACGATGCCGATGCCGACAACAATGCCAGGATGCCAGAGTCCCTGGAGTGGCCACTCCGGCGTCTGACTTAGCCAGGCGATCTCCGATGAGCAGAAACCAGAGAAGGGAAGGAGGAAGAGGAGGAAACGTCCCTGGCCGAAGGGCGGCCTCGATCCGGCACCTGTGAGGATGCCCGAGGGGGATCTGGCCGCCATCTTCTTCCCCACCGCCTCCTCCCCCCGCCTGAGCTTCATGCCTTAAGTCCCGAGTCTGCCTTCGTTCACCCTGGCATTCCCAAGATCAGAAAACCCATTTGTTGCAAGCCATGGCCACTTTCTGCCCAAAGAAAAGAAAAGAGCCCAGTTTCCATGTGGATGGCAGGTGCGTGTGGGGCATACTCCCCCCGTTTGCCCCCCGCCTCACCTACTCACCTTGTGCTGTTTGCACAGGAATATTGCTTGAGGCAGTGGCCTGAGCAGCACCAGCAAAGCAGATGGTCGCCGCTCCGGAGCTGAGGTTTAGGGATAAGACACCACCCATCACCCCCTGATAATAAGCCAAGGCCATATTTCGGGGGGTCAAAAAAAATAAGACCCTGTCTTATTTTTGGGGAAACATGGTAAGCTAGCAGTAAACGTGTTTTTCCTTTCTTTTTTGGCTTAATATGTTGTGTAAATCTAGCTTGTTTGGTTAATTTATGGTTCAGTTTGTTGTGTGAATTGGTTGGTAATTTAGTCACCAGATTAAGAGATAGTGGAAATGCAGTCACTGAGTTTTGATAATAAATGGAAGAAGAATGAACACTGTGCCATTTTGAGGTCATTGGAAGATACCTAGAAAAAAATCTTAACAAAAAATCTATTCTTACATTCACTGCTGTAGTGGAATGTAGTTGGGAGTCACAGAAGGGAGGGGCTGCCTCCCAGAGAGTAAAGAGGAGGGGAGTTGGGAATGTTTGTTAGGCAGAAAGAGGGCTAATATGCCCCCTTCCCAGCAGTTCAGAGTACAGGTAGTCCTCGACTTAACAGTTCATTTAGTGACCATTCAAAGTTACAATGGCACTGAAAAAAGAGACTTCTGACCATTTTTCACACAACTATTGCAGCATCCCAGTGGTCATATGATCAAAATTTGGATGCTTGGCAACTGATTCATATTTATGATAGTTGCAGTACTCCAGGTCATATGAAAAACTTTTGTGACCTTCTGACAAGCAGAGTCAATGAGGATGCCACATTCACTTAACAACCCACTTATTAACTTAACAACTACAATTATTCACTTAACAACTGTGGCAAGAAAGGTTACAAAATAGGGCAAAATGCACTTAACAAATGTCCCACTTAGCAAGATAAATTTTGGGCTTAATTGTGGTAAATTGAGGACCACCTGTATTTCTATAGTTCTGTCTGGCAAGATTCTATATATAGGCAAACAACAATAAAGAAATTACTCAGAACTAGCTCCATATGGTCTGACAACTGCAACTACAAGAGTATTTATGGGCGTCATAAATATAATGAAGCAAAGTATGATCCCTGAAAGTGTATATGTTTTATATATTAAAAAGTATTATAAGGTACTATAAGACTATACAAAAGGCTAACATGAAATTTTTACTAAAGGTGATTATTTAGAGGTCTTCATATCACATTTCCTTCATCCCTTTCTTAGCTTTTATGCTCCAAAGACATGTGAATCTTTATGTAATGGGTATTGTTATGTCTTAAAATAAGGACACATAAACACTAATTGATACAGAAATAACTTCATTTTAAAGCCTTGGCTTTTAGATTAAAAAGCATTCTGCTGCAGGCTACTTATACTTATTTTTTATTGTGCTGATCTGATAATTGAAAAAAATGCTACTAGGGATTCAAAACAGTTAAAACCAATTAGCCCTTGATTTGTTACATTTTTTTCTTCAACTGTATTCCTCAGATCAAAATGTGAATGGTGATGCAGCCAGCAAAACAGGCCTGAAAAAGCCGAAACAACAGCGAATTCGAAAAGAGAAGTCCCAACAGCATACTTTCACACACCCACTTCTGGCTTCAGCCCTCAAGGTGAGCTCTGGTGGGTAATATATTCTTACATGCTGTTATTTCACCTTTTTTTTTCTTGAGCTGATCATACATGTATCTGCCAGCTGGCCTACTTTTGTTCTCTGTAGTAGAGATGACTAAAGATGCAGTAATAATTGGAGGACTAGTAGTAACACTATCTAGTAGTGAGATCACATGCTCTTTTACCGAACTCTTAATGGCAAATCCGGAGTTGTCCCCACCACCTTCCCCGGTTAAAGGGCGCCTTCCTGCAGTCAAAGCTGGAGGCATGAGAGTTTTTAAGAAGCTAGAAAATGCACCAGTTGAAAGAAGTTCTAAATTCGCTGGAAAAGAGAAAACTAGCTCTGCTCCAGTCATAAAAGTACAGAGCCATCTTACTGACAGACACCTTTCAGAAATTGAGGTATACATTTCCAGCTGCCGAAGCACAAGAAGCATATGAGAAGCTCTGACCTACTCTGGAAAAAATTGTATTGCTCAAACGAACGTGCATTATTCAACAGCCACAGAAATGTTAAACGTGTAGAATAAAATATTCATATATTTGACAGACTTGCACTTAACAAAAACACCAATTAGCTAGGCAGGCAGTAAATAGACCAAATCACTCAGGCATTTTGTTTTTTTCACAATAAAAACTCTGTATCTTCACAGAAAAAAAGATGCAGTAATAATTGGAAGTTTAAAGGTGAAGTTAGAAAAATAACTGAACACCTCTGCCATCTCTTAATTGTTTCCGAAATCTTGGGAAGTCACAATTTATAACTACTATTCCGTGGTAACAGAAACATTTCTGGAAAAATTCACCAGGTTGCTTTCAAAAAGGATTGGATTCATATTGTATAACTTTCATTTTCTAGGACCTGCCTCCTCCAAACCCCACACTATGGGGTGTGCTTTGAAAGTAATTACTTTATCTGGTTTTCATTTTGAAATCCTGAGTTACTGCACAGAAATAAACAACTTTGTGATATCAAAAAGCAGGTCCATCCTGCCACAGCTTTACCATTGTATCTTCCTGTTCACTGATGAACTTACAACCATTTTGCTTTACTTCATTATATCTACTTGTCCAAGGAGATAAGTGGGAATCCAGCTGTTTACTGGATGATCCATAGCAATTCACCTAGTTTTGTTAAAAGATAGATAGCAGAAGAAAGCAAATAATTTTGAGATTAAAACACCCTAAAATTTATTTCAAATTCACTAAGTATACTTGACTCAAAAGCTATTTAATTTGACCACTATTTCAGAGTTGAATTAGCCTGTTCTGAGTTTGGAATTTTTGTGGTAAAATTGGAAAAGGTGTGTAAAGGTCATGAGGTTTTCTTGACTGGATAGTTATACTCTTCTTTCTTATATCTACAATTTTCAAATAAATCCTTTTTTTAGAATTTTTAAGTGCTTTTCGCTCCTTAGATAATAGATATCCAGTATACAAGACACCTGGATTTATTAATAGGCCAAAGGATAATTTTATTTTTATTCTGCAGGGCCACAGTGGAAATGTCACGTGCCTGGACTTCAGCAATAATGGGAAGTATTTGGCATCCTGTTCTGATGACCGTACGGTGCGTATCTGGAGTACCAAAGACATTTTGGAGAGGGAGCATCGCTGCATGCGGGTTAATGTGGAACTGGACCATGCTACCCTGGTCCGCTTCTTCCCAGACTCCAGGTAGGATGGAGGTTTGGATAATAACCTTTGCATTACCTGCTTACCTGTAACCTGCCCTAATCCTGAAGGAAAACGGGCAGTGCATTACAATAAAAACAAAGACTATAATAAAAATTAACTGAAAAAGTTTTTGTAGGAAACTTCGTAGGAAGAGCATTGCAAAAAGGACAGGCTGAGGAGTTGTTTCAGTCACATAATGTACTGAAAGAGTCTGAAGATTTTGTCGCTGTGATTCCTTTTGGCAGAAAAGTAGCCAGAGCAGCAGTAAGAAATGAAACTAGTCTGAAGTTGCAAACGTGGAAGCATTTTCACACGCTTCACAAACCATGGTGGGCTTATGTTATATGACTACCTAGCAGAGCAGCTTCTTCCTTGTGATCATTGTGTTGTTTATATGCCTTTCTTTCCTTCACTCAGAGCTTTCATTGTTTGGTTGGCATATGGAGACACCCTCAGAGTTTTTAAAATGACAAAGAAGGAGGATGGCACTTTTACATACATCGCAATCCCAGAAGAATTTCCAAAGCAGCACAAGGCTCCTATCATCAATATTGGGGTTGCTGATACAGGTATGAAAGCTGATCTTTTGAACAGCCTAGCTTACAACTACAGAGAATGGTTCAGCTTTATTTCCTTAAAACCAAATTAATCTGCTTGGTTTCCTGAATAATATATATAGCCGCATCAGCCTGTCAGAATTGTAGCCTTACCTTTGCCCTTTATTCCACAGGGAAGTATATCATGAGTGCCTCCAGTGATACCACCATCCTGATCTGGGATATGAAGGGGGAAATTCTGGCTAGCATCAACACCAACCAGATGAACAACACTTTTGCAGCTGTGTCACCATGTGGGAGGTAAGGAAGGGCAGTCACTTGTTTACGTTTCCTTCTATTATGTCAGAATAGAGATGTCTTCTTTGTGCTCTAAATAATATTGAAGAATAAAAAAGTGACCGCTCACAAAATGGTTCAATTCATTTTAGCATTTCCTTTCCTATAGGTTTGTTGGTTCATGTGGATTCACTCCTGATGTAAAGGTGTGGGAAGTGTGTTTCAGCAAGAGTGGAGATTTCCGGGAAGTGATCAGAGCCTTTGACCTGAAGGGGCATAAGGCTGGCGTGTATTCCTTCGCTTTTTCCAATGACTCTCGGCGGTGAGAAGCTATCTCTCATTTCTATGGAATAATAACATTTTTATAATAACTTGTTCACATCTTCCCTTTGAGTCCTCTGTCTAGTTTTCCTGATATCCTTGGTGTGAGGAAGAGAAGGCCCTTTGGAGTTGCTTCCTTCCTCTTTATAAACCTATGGAGGGATTTCCTTTGAAGATTAAGTCACTATGTTCCCACAATATATTTAGCCAGCTCAAATCAGAATTTACCAAACGGATTCAGACAATTTGCTAAGTTTGATTAATTTGGGGCTAGAGGTTTGTGTGTGTCGGGGGGGGGGGGAGCGGGGGGCTTCTGTTGTTTCAATCCAAGCCATTTGATTTGCAATTTTATGTATTCTGTAGACTCAGAAAATATATTAAATTATGAATTAATGATGTTAAGTACATGCAATTAATAAATGGCCCATTGTTCAGCAATGTCCTTTGTTAATAGGTTCTCAGTTGCTTTATTTAGTAGGAATTATAGCCTAGCCTTTCCTAAATGTGGCTATATTGCTAGGGCAATTGAGTAGGCTCTCCTGCAGTTTTGTTTTGTTTTTTTACAGTTTTTAATCTTTTTATAGAGTTTATTATAAGTTTAGGGTTATTTTGTTTTATGTTTTTAGCTTGGTAATGGCTCAGAGTCACATACAAGAGATAGGTAGCTATATATAAATCAATCCTCAGGAAACTAAAGAGATACATTCTGGCACCAACAGGCCATCTGAAATCTTAAAATATTCCTGAGGGATATTTTGAGTTTTATCAGATCTCTTGAAGGCATCTATATTATACATACTGAGTATGTCTATATGCATAACCACTTTCCAAATTTATGATATGAATTATATAATCATGGGGAGCTCTGTGGTTAGCTTCTAGACATTAGAACCGAAGAAAGGAAGCATAAGCAACAAGAAGCTGATAGACCCTACTATAGACCGAAGCCAATACATTCATCTAACTACAGTATTAACTTGAAATTGCTAAATAATACGTGCCATTGTCTCACCCTAACAGGATGGCAACAGTTTCAAAGGATGGCACTTGGAAGTTCTGGGACACAGATGTTGAGTATAAAAAGCAACAGGATCCCTACCTATTGCTGACAGGCAGTTGCAAGGTAACAGAGCCCTGCCGCATTGCTCTGGCTCCTGATGCACTGGCAGTGGCCATTTCCAGCAGCACCAGCATCTTTGTTTATAACACCCAGCGAGGAGAGGAGGAAGAGTACTTTGAAGGTGCTCATGGAGAGCACATAACAGACTTAGCCTTTGACGTGAACAGTCGCTTCCTGATTTCCTGTGGGGACCGAGCCATCCGTGTCTTCCACAACACAACTGGGTATAGGGCTGTGGTGGAAGAAATGAAGACGCTGCTGAAAAAGGCTTCTAATGAGTCTACTAAGCAGAGACTGCAGCAACAAATAACAGACGCACAGAGTGCGTTGGATAGTATCTATGGCAAAAAGAAGTGAATTGCTCCAAAAAGCATGTTTTCTGTGCAAATTTGGGGCTAGTTTTTTTTAATATGCAGAATGAGAACTAATAAAACAATTTTTGCACAGTTGTTGCTTCCTGGGATTTCCTAAAGACTATTTAGAACAAGCAAGACAAGGCAGTTTGTCCTGTTGTTCTAATTGTCAATTGGTGCCTAGGTCTGAGTCACATAGAAGTGACTTTCATCACCCATGCGTCTTGGACATTCTGAGAAGTCTTAGTGTTATTATTTCAGAGGGCAAAAGAAGTTGAAAAAAGGGCCTTCACCAAAGAATTTGAAAATACACAGTGAATTCTGACATTTTGGAAGTCAGATAATGTCTAACTCCTCTTACTAGGTAGGTGCAAAATATTGCAGCTCAGACCATCCTGAATTTAAAACACACTGCTTTGAGTTCAAAACAGATGTTTTAAGCTCAAATAGACTGTTTTATACTGAAACACTTTAAATCCAGATGTTTTGCATACCACTACCTTATCTTTGCCATCATCCATTTTAATTAGAATTTTGTAGAAACATAATAGAAAAAAAAAATCTAGCTAAATGTTATCTGCATTAGCTGCTTGTTGGCTCTTCACTCAGTTTAGTTTTGAGAGTTGTGAATTCTCTGATACATACTTTCCTGAAAAGGATGGGTTTGGTTAGTGGTATATTTATAGCTTCATCTTCTTTAGATTACAAACAGGAATGAACATAAAATACAGAAATACAAGTAGTCCTCAACTTATGACCAGTCACTTAACAACTGTTCAAAATTACGATGGGCCCAGAATGAGTGATTTCCCACCCATAAAGCACTTCTGGCTGTTGTAAAATGTGCTCTTTCCCAGTCATATGACTGCCTTCTAGGCCGCCTTTGCAACTGCTCTCCTTTACAACTAATTGCAGCATTCTATGATCATGCGAGCATGATTTATGACTTATTTTTACCAGTTTTGGCAAAAACTGCCCATTTCAATCAATGGGTTTACCCTTATGACTTGCAGTGTTCTCTTAATGACCACCATAAACAAATATTGTAGAACAGGATCAAGTCACATGGTTGCCCCATCTTATTACCATAACAATTTTACTACTGGAAATCCAATCCCAATTATTGTAAGTCAAAGACTACCTACACAATCAAATTCAATCATATACAGCACAAAGCTATATACCGTATTTTTCACCTCCCTAAAAGGGGGTGAAAATTTAGGTGCATCTTATACACTGAATGTAGCCCCGCCCACCCACTGGCCCCCACCCTTTGGCTTCTGCCTCACAGCAGTTACCTCCTTGCAAGCAAACAGCAAGAAAAAACAGCTCTTTTCAGCCTAACTTGTGCACAGCCTAATTAGCACAAGTTGATTGGATCAGCCTCCCGACTCAGCTGATTTGCTCTCAGCTGTTTTGCGCAGGGCTCTGTTGCTTGCTACAAAGAGGTAAATTGCTGGAGCAGATTTTTTTTCCTTGTGCTAATCAAGCTATGCTGAAAACGAAAACAAAAGTAAAGCAGGCTGCTGTTTGCTGCAAAGAGGCAAAATTGCTCAGAGGCAGAGGGAGATTTCTTTTTCTTCTTTTCCTCACCAAAAAAGGTAGGTGCGTCTTATACTCTGAAAAATACAGTATATAGCACATTCTGTAAGTTAAGTTTACCTTATTGTCATTGCACCTTGTACAACGACATTAAATTCCATCTTCAGTGTACATCATACATAAGAAAACTACGGTATAAAAAATAAAAACACATTCTACACAATTGACTTAAAAACCCCTGATACTGCATTAATATTGTACTATTCAGTAGAATTCGACATAGTTACTGCTTTGGGATAGAAGCTGTTTTTCAGCCTATTTGTCCTTGGTTTTATTGTCTTGTATTTGATCATACAGAGTTGAAACAACCTGGATAAAATCATTCACTGTCAAAACCATGTCCAAAGTAAAGTGAAGATACCATGGAATGCATTCTAAACTAAATACCTTTTTGGAATTTTAATTTGAAGAGTTATGTGTGGAAAAAGAATAGATACAAATCATAAATCATAATATGTCAAGAATTCAAAATTATTAAAATTATTTAATCATCTCTATTATCAAATTATTTAAAATATTTCACTTATTGGAGATGTGTAGATAGGGTTAACTTCCAGGTAACTCAGAGGCTTTTATTTGTGAGTAGATGTAGACAGCACTGAGCTGACCTTCACTGATCTCAAAAAGCTACGTAGTTTTGGACTTAAGTGGCATCTTCAAGAAAGAAAAGGACAGGAGGCCAGACAGAAATTGAAAAAAGTATTCCATGAGAAAGCAATGGCAAGTCATTTGCATGCTATTCCCAGTAAACGTTGTGACTCCGGCTCCCAAGCCTGTCCTCATGGAGGAAGATGACTCTGAAAGTGATGGGGAGGAACTGACAAGGCCTCCCACTCCAGGACCCTCCTTTCTGGCAACGCCTCAGGTTCTAGCTGAAGGCCAGGAGGAAGGCCTGTCGGAGCACCCACTAATAGGGAGTGATGAAAATCTATCTTGGATTGATCCCAGGCAGCGTCGGAGGGAGAGGCATGCGCAGCAAAGGAAGAGGTGGGGAAGAGCCAGAGATTGCTGAGTCACTGAGCCATGCCCCACAGGGGATAAAAGTGGGTGGGGTTGCTCTGCAGGCTCTGTGACGGACAAAAATTGCATATTGTGAGCTTCGGATGGGATATTTTTCGGAATTAAGGCTTGGACTTTGTGAATGACTTCTGACTACTCTTTGAACTCTTGGTTGCCCCAGCAACGGACTACAGATACGCTGACTCCTGTTTCTAGAGGTGATAAGAAACTTGGCAGGCATTCGGAAAGTAGCTGCCAGAATTTTTATCTGCCAAAGGGATTCAGGTTGGATTGTAAAAATAAATTACTGGTAGACATCTTTTGCTCGTGTGTCTGCCTCTGTGAGGTGGGGGGACAGAACAGTAAAACTACAATGATGTATCCATAAAGTCACCAAGAATTAAGCTCAACTTGAAGATGTCTGTACCTCTACCTTTTAAATATGGGACTATACTGGAAAGCTAATATTACCTACACTAAACTCAGATTTGCTTACTTGATTAATTACTACACTCCTCTGTAAGGAGTAGTCTTAAAAGTGCTTACAATATTGGCTTACAATATAAGAAATATCTGATTAGATTCCCATTCCCTCTGGCAGCTTTATAACCAAGAGTCTCTGTGGACCATATCATATTATTAGGTTAAGTACCTAAACATAATCAGGGGTACAATGTGCATATTGCTTCCTTCCTCATAGTGACTCTAAGGCACGGGTGTCAAACCCGTGGTGTCACATGACATATTGTGACATTTTTTCCCCTTCATGGAGCTGGGATGGCCATGGCCTGCATGTCAGTGGTGGGTTTCAAAATTTTTTACTACTGGTTCTGTGGGCGTGGCTTGATGGGCATGGCAGGGGAAGGATACTGTAAAATCTCCATTCCCACTCCACTCCAGGGGAAGATTACTGCGAAATCCCCATTCCCTCCTGATCAGCTGGGACTCGGGAAGCAGAAAAGTGGTGGGGCCAGTCAGAGGTGATATTTACCGGTTCTCCGAACTACTCAAAATATCCGCTACCGGTTCTCCAGAACTGGTCAGAACCTGCTGAAACCCACCTCTGCTGCATGTGACACCTCCAGCCCGCGGGCTGCCAGTTTGATACCCTTGCTCTAAGTGATAACTACAAATCCAGAACTTGCCACAACAGAAATAAGATAGCATGTAATGCACATTCAGCTGATTGGTTCTAAATCTAATCTAAAGCGGCCTTAATTGTTGACTTCTAATTTGCAGATATTTGCTGCATCTCAAACCATCCCTAAACTGGAGTATTTAGATGTATTAGGATTACAATTCCCACATTTTCATATTAGTGGGTGTAGCCACCATATATCTAGAGTGCTTTAGATGGAGGGGGCTGTACAACAAGTTTGTCAGATTTAATAAACTTGGTGTATGGACCTCATAGTGCTCCAGTAATTAGAACTAAATCAGCTGCCATTATGGTTGGTTGGATACATACATTACACAGTGTATTTGTTTTTGGTTGAATGTTTTGGCTTAGTGTTATATGTGAACCAGAGCACTATAGTTTATAGAGGGACAGGAGACCCTCAGGAAATCCCAGAACAAGGCAAGATTGGGAAAAATTTAAAAAGCTACCAAATCCACAAGGTATCACAGCGAAGGCTCAAAGGAAACATTTATCTGCCGTACAAGAAAGCCTTTCTCCATTTGTAGCTACCATTTGAAGTCAGGTCTTAAGAATCCAAAGTAGACCCTCTATTACAGTGTTTCTCAACTTTGGAAGCTTGAAGATGAGTGGACTTCAACTCCCAGAATCCCCCAGCCAGCGAAGTCCACCCATCTTCAAGCTTCCAAGGTTGAGAAACACTGCTCTATTTTTTCTGTTACTTTCTCTTATATAAATGGCATCCAATCGCTTTATAAAACTGCATAACTGTATTTCCCCCTAGTTATATTTAAAATAAACCAATAGCATAGCAAAACCAGTTCTTCTGAAGCGATACAAAACTCCAGTCCCGTTTTAAAGGGCAATCCAGAACTCGCTTCGCACCTCCCCTATGCACGGGGCACATGAAACCGCCTCGCGCATGCGCTGAAGGAGCCCGTACTCTTCCTCAGGCGGGGCGCTGACGCGTTACGCACGGAGGTAGAGGGGCGGCACGCGCATGCGCGTGTGGGCACAGCGGCTGCTGCGGGATCTGGGGCTGCTGGGGCCACAGGCGCCATGTCGGGCCGCTCAGTGCGGGCAGAGACCCGCAGCCGCGCCAAGGATGACATCAAAAAAGTCATGGCGGCGATCGAGCGCGTTCGCAAATGGTGAGGGACAGGAGGGAGGGGTCGTGGGGGGGAGGGGTCTGATAAGGGGTCAACCAATCCCCGCCGAATGCGGCCTTGGTGACAGCTAAGCAGCCAACTGGTGGCAGGCGTTTATTTTGGTGGGTGGGGCTTTTGCGAAACGGCCAATCATCTTGTAATAACTGAAGTGGCCGGGTGCGGGGAGCTGTGCGATTTGTAGTGCAGGCAGTGGGACCTGTCACATAGTTTAGATTGACGTGACGCTACACCAGTCGAATCCCAGGGGAGCTAAAATAGTAGGGAGCCGGGTTGCTATAGGAATTGGCGGGCCTACCTGCAGCTGCCTGCCTCATCCAGCTGCTTGGAGGTGGATGCGGGCAGGAGGGAGATTTCTGCTTGTTGGCCCCACAAGTTTTGTATGCATAAACAGGAAGGGGAAGAGGATTTCAGCCCATCCCGATTTTTAAAAACCTGTAATTGTGTGATCGTTAGCAATCTGTGCAATAACCTTGAAAGGTAGGCCAAATAGTAGCATCTCCATAATTCAGAGGTGAGAATTGAGAATATAGGGGCTCATTAGCCAGAAACAGAGCCTCCATCTTTTAGAGCAGTGTTTCTCAACCTTGGAAGCTTGAAGATGGGTGGACTTCAACTCCCAGAATCCCCCAGCCAGCGCTGCTGGCTGGGGGATTCTGGGAGTTGAAGTCCACCCATCTTCAAGCTACCAAGGTTGAGAAACACTGTTTTAGAGTTAGTCTACCACAGAATATGAGATTTGGTAACACCTCATATGGAATGTCTTCCTGCCCTGTTTTGGCAGATGGGGATGTCTGACTAATCTGTATTAGGACATGTGTTATGATCCATATCTACACACAAGTCACAGCCAATGGATGATTATTTTGGCCAAGACATTGTTTTCTTTGTTGGAGCTCAGAGTTCTGATAAGGAGAAACAAGCAACTCAGTGCAGCTGGTATGATTTTGGGGCCAGTATACCAGAGCCATGTTCTTCCTGGGTTGCAGAGATGTGATTGTTCAGGGCCTGGTTTATGTTTCTTCTACAGTTGCATATTATTTGGTCTGATATAGCAAGTGGCATCTGAACCTCAGGATCTAAAGATAAACAACTTGAAGATTGGCTATTGGTATACTCCTTAAAAGTGGTGGTGGTGGGGGGGTTGTTTTGGCTGGCTGCTATTAAAAACAAGAGGGTGAATATAAAACACCCAGCAATGAACTTTGATTCACTTCATTGGCAACTAGGTGCAGATACATTTTTTAAAAATTTGGGTCATACAGATACATGACTATACAATTGTACAGGAGTGGGATAGAGAAATTAAATTCTAACTTGGTTACTGTTTAAAAACAATGAATGGCTAAATTTGGGGGGGGGGAGGAATAAATTCAAATTCCTGTGGTCTGGCATCAGATGTTTTGGCTACAAGAAAAAGTGGCTGGAATTGAGCAGCTTATGCTTTCCAGATAGAGTTCCTAAGATAGTATAGTATACCCTCTATTGTCATTATACATAATATATATATAATGAAATTGGTTTAGCCTCCCTGGTGCAATCCATAACAGAAAGTACAAAACAACACAAATAATATAGAAAATAATCCCTATACAAGTAGAATAATCCCTATACAAGTAATAAGGGGGAAAAAGACTAGTCATACATTTCCGTATGTCCATGGAGTGATTGTGATTATGTTTAAGAGTCTGACAGCCCATGGGTAGAAGCTGTTTTTAAACCTGTTTGTCAGACTGGCTATGCTTCGATGTCTTCTGTCCGATGGTAGAAGCGAAAAGAGACACTGGCCAGAGTGTGAATCACCCCTAAGTATCTTCCTTACTCTGCTGAAACAGCGAGATCTGGCAATGTAATCTAGTGGTGTTAGAGGGCAACCAATGGTTTCTTGTGCCCAATTGATCACTCTCTGTAGTGCCTTCCCGTCCGCAGCTGTTAGACCAGCATACCATACTGTTATAACAGTATGTGAGGATACTTTCTATTGTAGAACAATAGAAAGAAGTCATCAGCCGTTGTTCCACCTGATTTTTCCGCAGGACTCTAAGGAAGTGAAGTCTCTGTTGAGCCTTACTAACCACCAGGGACATGTTGTTTTTTCCAGGTGAGATCTTGACTAATGAGCACTCCCAAGAATTTAAAAGCGGAAACCCTCTCCACACAGCCCCCCTCAATATATAGTGGGGCAGGTTCATCTCTGTGCTTCCGGAAATCTAGCACCATCTCTTTGTTTTGCTAGTATTTAGATATAAGTTGTTTTTTGAGCACCATATGGATATCTTCCGGACTTCTTCCCTGTATGCTGATTTGTCCCCTCCAGTTATAAGCCCCAAAACCATTGTGTCGTCTGCAAACTTTATTCTAGTGTTAGATGGATTCGAGGATATTCAGCCATACGTATGCAGCGAGTAGAGGAAGGGGCTGAGCATGTAGCCCTGAGGGGAGCCTGTGCTTGAGCTTCAGGGTGGAAGATGTCAGAGACCCAACCCTTACTATTTGTGGACAGTCCGTCAGGAACTCTTTGACCCAGTCACAAAGAAGGGGAGGGAAATTCAGGTCGGTCAGCTTTTCAATGAGAATGCCTGGTAAGATGGTATTAAAGGCCGAGCTATAGTTTATAAAAAGCATTCTGACATAGTTCCCAGATTTCTCGAGGTGTCTCAATGCAGTATGTAAAGCAGTGGCGATGGCGTCTTCTGTCGACCTGTTGCTTCTATAAGCAAACAGGTGTTGATCAAAATTTAGTGGAAGATAAGACCTGAGGTGTTGTAGAACCAGTCTCTTAAAGCACTTCATCACTATAGACATCAGTGCAATGGGTCTATAGTCATTCAGGCTGTTTATGGCTGCTTTCTTCGGAACTGGAATGATTGTGGCTGCTTTCAAGCAAGTTGGAATTCTAGCAAATTGCAGGGAGATGTTAAAAATTCTTGTTAGGACCCCTGTTAATTGGGCAGTGCAGGTTTTTACCACTTTCCCCAGCACTCCGTCTGGACCTGCAGCTTTGTTGGGATTTACGGCCTTCAGCACAGCTCTCACTTGATGTTCATGCAGGGTGAGTGGCTGGAGATTAGAGCAGGGGTGAAATGCTCCCGGTTCGGACCGGCTTGTGCGAGTAGGTAGCGATGGCGGCGGGCAGTTCGGAGAACCGGTAGCAAAAATCCCTGCCCCCGCCCCCCCCATGCCCAGCTGAGTCCCGCGATCATCAGAGCCTTTTTTTCCTTTTAAATGGCTCTGACCAGCCAAGCTTTGACATCCCAGCTGAGTTGCCTGCTAATCAGGCAACTCAGCTTGGATCGCCAGAGCCATGTAAAAGAAAAAAAGTTTTTTTTTTCTCCCCCTCCCCCAGCCTCCAGCTTGCTTACCTTAGCTGCTGATCGCATGATGATCGCAATCCATGCATCAGCAAGCAACTGAATCTCCCTGCCTGCAATCAAGCTCATCGGTGAGCAGCCTTTTCTGCCTGCCTGCCTTTAGATTTCACCCCTGGATTAGACGTCCTTTGAGCTAGAGCCACAGAGACAGGTATTTTAACCTCAAAGTGGGCAAAGAAGCTATTCAGCTCCTCCACCAGCAGGGCATCAGCATTGGCTGTTTTCATCGCATTTCCCTTATAATTGGTTAGATGTTGAAACCCCTGCCACACCTGTCTTGGGTTATCATCTGCCAGATGCTTCCCTATTTTTTGTTCGTATTCCTGTTTAGACGCCTTAATGCCTCTCCTCAAGTTTGCCCTGGCCTTGTATTCGTCTTTATTTCCTGCCTTGAAGGTGAAATTTAGGGCTCTCAGAAGTGATTGTATCTCTGCTGACATCCAAGTTTATGATTACTATAAACTCTAATGCACTTATTCACTGTTACATTTTCTGTGCATGTTTTAATGTAAGAGAGTACAGCATTAGTGAATTCTTGCAGCTCCAAATGTTCAAATATACTCCATTCAGTAGTCTCAAAGCAGTCCTGCACCTGGCAGAGTGCTCCCTCCGGCCAGATTTTAACAGTTTTCCTGACTGGCTGTATCCTTTTCCTAAGGGGAATATACTTTGGGCACAATAGCAGAGAGATGTGGTCAGAAGTACCCAGATGGGAGAAGGGGATTGCTCTATATGCCTGTCTTAAGTTTGAATACATATGGTCTAAAATGTTGTTAACCTCTGGTGGTACACTGCACATACGGCATAAATTTAGGAAGACAGGCTTGATTAAAATCCCCAGCCACGACAAAAGCACCCTCAGGGTAAGTTTGCTGCTGCCTCTCGACAGCGTCATGTAACTTAAGAGAGCGCTGTGCTAACATTTGCATCAGGTGGAATATAGACAGCGGTGATATCTATAACTGGCCTAAATCTTCTCCCCTTTTAAATATAAATTTTAAATACAAATTTTAATCTGTTTAAATTATGGGTTATTTTAAATTCAGCCAAATTATTTAATTCATTTTTAATCTATTTTAAATTTTTGTATCTCTGTGTTTTATCTTCTGGCTGTTCACCGCCCTGAGTCCTTCGGGAGAAGGGCGGTATAGAAATTTAATAAAATAAATAACAGAAATAACAGAAATCTCTCTAGGTAAATTAAATGGCCAACAAATGACAGTTAAGAATTCCGCGTCTGGAAAACTGTGTGTATAAGTAACTCTACTGTTAATACACCACTCATTATGTGTGTAAATACACTTTTGCTTTTACCGGAGTTGCCGTTTCTGTTACAGCAGTGTGTGGTGCAGTTGTTTAGCTCCACTGATGCGTCTGGTACAAATGGATGAAGCCAGGTCTCTGTGATAATCACAGAGGCTGAATTGTTTTTTTATGTTATGTGAATACAATCTCTAGCTGTTATTACAAAACTTTAGACGTTACTGATGCATAAATTAAGTTCAACATCTGTTGAAAGATATTGAACAATGGTAGAGAAGCAATAGTAAGAGGATTGCCAAGTATCAAAGGTTAGTACTGTAGAAATTCAGTTTCTTATCGAATGGTGCTGGTACGTAAAGCTGTAAACAACTTGAGATTCTGAGAAAATAACTTCAGCTTATCTGCGTACTTGAGAACTCTTGTGGTTCCCCACAATAGCTAAAGTAAGTTTGGTAGCTGTAGGAAACATGCAAAAAGATTAGTCTTGGGTTTATTGTAAATCTTTTAGTACAGACCATCAGATTATACTAAATGGATTGAAGATACCATTTTGTGTTCAGCTATTATTTTTTTTGTCTACAGTATTTTTAATGCTGTTTTACAGCTCTGGCCTGTGAAATCACATAAAGCTTGGGTGCATCCCTAACAGGCCTTCCAAAAGTTGCCACCGCATTATACTCATTAATGTATTAAAAAACAAACAATATTAGTCTGAGAAGTTGTTTTATTATCCATATGTAATTTAACATACATTAAATTAAATTGTTTCATTTTTGACATGACCCTGCCTATTTTTTATTATATGGCCCCTTGAGCCACACTCAAAGGCTAAGTATAGAATTTGGATTCCAAAATGTTATTTACTCCTGAGCTAAGTGATTGTTTCGTTCACAGTTCTGAACACAGAGTGCTACAATTCACCTTCCCCCCAAAAGGGGAGAAGGCATACTATGTTGTACAATTTCACCTTGGCCTCAGTACAGCTTAAGAAAAAAAGCAGAAACCCAATGAAACTAAAATAACTTCACTGTTCACCTAAGCCAGTCTTGTAAATTGTAGCTGGGGAAGAAGGTTGCTTAACTGTATCTAATCTCATTCATGCTTTGATGCAGGGAGAAGAAATGGGTAACCGTGGGAGACACATCTCTGCGGATATTCAAGTGGGTACCTGTGGCTGATAGCAAAGAGGTGAGGAATGAGAGCTTCAAGGAACGGTGCCTGCTGGAGGGGGGCTTAGGCTATTCTCCAGCATGAGGCAACAACTGGAGCACCTGGCAGAATGAGCAATATGCTAACTTTTACTTTCCCTTCCTACAAACAAAAATACAATCCTTCCGGTAGTGTGACAGATATCAGTTCATTTTCAATAGACTTCCTGCCTCTCTGAAGAAAATTAAAAACGAAACAAATCCCTTCTGCTTTGGTATATTTGCAAGGACCATTCTTTCCCAGCTACCTCTTATCTGACCCACCAGAGTCGGGAGGCAGGGTATGTTATGGGTCCCCTTTCTTAAGGAGGTTCATCTAGTGGGACCATGAAGAAGGGCCTCCTCTGTTGTGGCTTCCTCCCTGTGGAATATCATCCCTGTAGAGATAAGATTGGCTCCCAAATTGATACTGTTTTGAAAGACCCTGAAGACATGCTTTTGCCAATGGGCCTGGGGACCCCAGGGTGATATAGTGGTTTCTTTGATTGTTATCGGTAGGGAAGCAGAGGTTTATTGGGTTTTGTATTTGAGATATTTATGTCTGTAAGTCACTGGTGCAATCACCCAGAGTGAGTTGGGCAGCACATGCAGTACATTTTCTAAATAAATGACAACTTGGATGTGTGATGAGGAAGAGAGCATTATGTAAAGCCTTCTTCTTAATAGATAGCAAAACTGTAGCTCTCATGCTTAATTCTTCAAAGACCTATCACATTCCAGATAAGGGGGCCTTGCTTTCCTCATGGAGAATCCTTTGAGTCTACTGGTGGCCTCTGAAGCCCAATCTGCTCCAACTGCTAATTGTAGAGGGTGCATATATGTGGTAGAGATATTTCTTTTGCTACAAAACTCACTGCCTTCTTTCTCATTTCAAGAAAGAGAAGTCCAAATCCAGTGGTACTGCTGCTGTCCCAGAACCAAATGGCTATCCAGCTGAAACTGCAGCCAACTCTTCCCTTCTCCTGGAATTCCAAGGTGATTAGACTTCAGGTCTTTCTTGCATATTTGATAAAAGCAGAAAAGACATGGCTCTGCAAGCACTGGCAAAGAGGTTCTGTAAGAGCCTGAGGCATCATTACCACATAACAGGATTAAGAAAGCAACATCCCCGTTTCAAATCATGGCAAATCATTGCTAGTCAAAAGTGGCTAATACTGGGCTAGATGGACCCATCTTTCAAACCGTGTTACGATAATATAGTATTCCTGCACTTAGGCAGGAAAAACCAAACGCATAGGTATAGAATAGGTGGTAACCTGGTTCAACAGTAGTAACTGTGTGAGAGATCTTGGTGTCCTAGTGGACCATCACATAAGACAACAGAGTTTTGCAGCTGCCAATGCAGTCCTAGGCTGCATCAACGAAGAGATAGTATCAAGATCACAAGAAACAATAGTGCTGCTCTATATTGCATTAGTGAAGCCACATTTGGAATACTCTGTCCAGTTCTGGTCACCATGATACAAAACATGTTGAGACCATAGAAAGAGTGCAGAAAGAGAAGGGCAACAAAGATGATAAAGGGTCTGGAGGCTGTATGATGAACAATTAAGGGATTGTTCATCCCTTAATTATGTCTAGCCTAACAAAGAGAAGGATTAGATATGACATAATAGCTACCTTGTGATACTTGAGGGGCAGTCACCGGGAGAAAGGAAGCAAGACCAGAAGCGATGGGTGAAAACTCATCAAAGAGAGATCCAACCTGGAACAGAAGTTTCCTAATAGTAAGAACCATCAGTGGAACAGCCTGCTTTCCAGAGTTGGAGTAATTCATAGCTGGAGATTTTCAAGAAAAGATTGGACAGCCATTTGTCCAGAATACAATAAGATCTGCCTTGGACAGGGGGTTGGACTAGAAGACCTCCACGGTCCCTTCCAGCCTTGTAATTCTATATGCTCACATACTATTGCAAATAATATCAAGAAAACATTTTGGAGATTTGTGTAACTTAAATTAGTTATATAACCAAAGATCAAAAATTGCTATTTTAATGTAATTTCCCTCTTTCTCCCTAGTTTTGAAATTTAGTCTGGCTTTGTTTGTCATCATAGATGTATAGGAAAAGCTGAATTTCTACCTCCAGCTATTGGAATTTCACTTTGTTTCTGATATTTCAGCAAACTTCAGAGATCCCTTCAGTCCATAAGTCTTAGAAACTTGAATTTGATTTTAACACAAAACCTCGAGATTCTCATGAAATGGGATTTTGTGTTCAATAGTCTTTCTAGTCTGTTAAAGAACTGTAGTAGACCTAAAACCATCCCTTGGTCCTGGCTCTCTCTGTCTGAGTATTACACTGACTAGGGAAGGGGATTATAAATTTTACTTACTCAACCATTTGAAAATCTGAATTTTGTTCCAGTTATTATCTTGCAGATACACCTGCAGTGCTACTTCTGGTTCCAGTTCACTGAAAAGTGTTTTTTTTTTTTCCTGTTTGGTTTCCCCAGATGAGAACAGCAATCAGAGCTCCCTTTCAGACACCTATCAACTAAAGGCAGACAGTAGTGCTGCTTCCAGTCCTAGTCCACAGCAAAGTGAATCCATGAGCCCTAGCCACACTTCTGACTTCCGCACTGATGATTCACAGCCACCCACGCTGGGACAGGAGCCCTTGGAAGGTGAGTCGTTTGGCTAAGAAGTTGAGGCACCACAAAAACCCATCCCCATGGCCACTGAGACAGGCCTGACATATTATGTAGAATTCCTGGTAAGGG
The DNA here is from genome assembly GCA_022577455.1 of Arizona elegans. Taxonomy (NCBI): domain Eukaryota; kingdom Metazoa; phylum Chordata; class Lepidosauria; order Squamata; family Colubridae; genus Arizona; species Arizona elegans. The sequence continues at coordinate 316,156,748 of JAKOOJ010000001.1, read as the reverse complement.
GCTTCAGTAGTAATGGCATACTATCCTTGCTATTTTCAACTTCTGCAGAGTATTGAATAGACAGTTCCGTAAAAATCTTGAAGTGTCATTGACCCTTTTTTCTTCTTGACTTTCAGAACCTGCTCTCCCGCCATCAGAAGTAGCTGATGAGCCTCCAACCCTCACAAAAGAAGAGCCAGTAAAACTCAAGGCTCAGGTAAGGCCTATGAAATAGGCAACAGCTTTCTAAGGCAGATTTAGACCCACACTCTTTAGCAGCATGCAGTATTAATATTCAGACATTTCTGTCTGGACATTCAGCTACAGAATTCCTAGCCAGGCCATGAATTTAATCGGAAAATTGATTAGCTATGGTTATTTTCCATGTGATACAATCTAAAATAAAATCTTTGTCACATCCAGCTTGGTTTCTAACATCTTGATGGATACAGCCATATATCTCCCTTAGTAATCTGTCATTGCCTTTTTCTAAGATGCTTTCACTACTTCTCAGGACAGCCTAGTCTCCCAGGTATTCCCTAGAATTCTTCCATCCAAGTACTAAGCAGGTCCAACCCTGAATAGCTCTCCAGGCCAAATGCAGCCCTTCAGATGTTCCACCTCTGAGATGTAGCTTAATCAAGAGTGGCTGATACACCCTTCTGCAGCCTGTGCTTTTTTGGATAAGCAAGGAATGGGGAGAAAGAAACGTCCCTTAAAAATGACTTTGCAGATCTGGCAGGCAATTATTATTCTACTGAAACCGCTATGGCAGGGGTTTCCAACCCCCAGGCCATGGCCCACTACCAGGCTGAGGCTCATTTAGAACCAGGCCATGGCAGCAGGCGAGCACATGTGTGCACACAACTCCACTTGTGTGCATAGCAGGCAGGTGAGCATGGAACCATCCCTTCTCCTCCCACTCTGCCAGTCCACAAAAATGGAAAGGTTGGAGACTGCTGCACTATGGGTTTCCTCTGATACAGCAACAACAGCAAAAAATTTAAAAAAAACACTGGCAACTCATGATATAATTGCAAATCAATATCCTAGTACCTTTTAAGGCTGAAGCCTTCATAATATACTGGATAGGATTTTTTTTAAAAAAATCTTTTGTTGAACTGAGCATTCCTTTGACCAAGAATCTGAAGGATTTGAAGGCCCTGCTTTAGTTCATCTGTAATAGCTCCACAATAGCTCCTGCTTGGGAGGTCCAAAAGGCAAGGAAACATAAGATTTTCAGAAGAGCAAATATTCCTACAGGTACCATGCAGTGAAGCACTAGATGACAGTCACATCTTGGCCACATATTACACTTTGTATTCTTTGGTTACTATAAACATGTAGCCTAAAAAATAGAAAAGAAACAGTGTTTAGCAAAGAGACTGACAGATCCTGTGGTACAAAAACAGTAATAGAATCATACACATATTCTTGATAGTCCTATTCAAATATCAATTGAAAACACTTATTTGCTTCCATTCTCAAAAGGGATACAGACCTTTACACAGCTCCATAACCCTAAGTCTATGAAACCACACACCAAGGGTGAAATCCAGCAGGTTCTGGAGAACTGATAGCAGAAATTTTGAGTAGTTCAGAGAACCGGTAGCGGAAATTTTCAGTGCTTCAGAGAACCGGCAAATACTACCTCTGGCTGGTCCCAGAGTGGGGTGAGAATGGAGATTTTGCAGTATCCTTCCCCTGGAGTAGGGAATGGAGATTTTGCAGTATCTTTCCCCTGGAGTGGGGTGGAAATGGAGATTTTGCAGTATCCTTTCCCTGTCACATTCACCAAGCCACGCCCATCAAGCCACACCATGCCCACCAAGCCACGCCCACAGAAACGGTAGTAAAAAATTTTGGATTTCACCACTGCCACACACTATTCCTGGGTTGGTGATTCTACTCTTAGCGACAATCAGATTATAAAATAAGTAATGGCCATTTGAATATGGAACCTTCCAGGGGTTCGTGTTTCTCCATGTTTGTTCCCTGCATAGATAGGAGACCTGTCACTCAACAAACCGTAAATGCTGAAGTTAAACCAAGACCAACGTTGATTCCGTATTTCTCAATCCTTTCTGCGATGGACAAGGAACTGATTCTTGGAGTATCTGCAGCATTGCAGCCAGACAACCATAATGCAAGATAGTTCCAAACCCAAAATATGCGTAGTAATCTCAAATATACAAAAAATAATTCATCATTTTACGCTTCAGAGTATTTGTATCTTTTTACTACCCTGAAAAAAAGAGAGACTTACTTGGATTATAGTGGTTTTAGTAACTGCTTTACACAGTAGGTGGCAGCATCCAGCCAATTTTGGCTGATCTCAGAAAAATTAAGTGGATAGTTGAGGATCAGGAAATTCTAGGATATAAATTAGTCTAGGAAGTTAAAACATCCCAGAAGAAAATGGTGGTCAACAACTTTTATAATACTGGCAAGAATGCAAGGTACAAAGTTCGTCTTTAATCAGTTAGAAGAGGCTATTCAAAGCACATGAATAATGTTCATAATGTCCACATTCAGTTCAGAAAATCTAATTATGTACTTCTGGATGTATCTCATTTGGGAAAGGGATATGGTCACATCATTGGAAGTATTTCCACATTTTTCTTTCAGTATTGTAAAACAGGTTTTGTTCACATTCTATACAGATAGTCAGATTACATCTCTATTGGGACAGAATTTTTGTTATTAGGTGAAGCATTTGTTAGATGAAACATCACTTAACCATGACACTTCCAAGTAGTCCTGGCTCTGGTCATTAGGCCAAGACTTACCATTGATAGGTCAGGACCCCATGTTTCTCCTGCCCTGCAGCACTCTCTGCTTCAATTCACCATGCCCACCTATCTCCTCTCCTATCTCTGCTCTTTTGGCTGTCCAACCTTCCCCCACTGTTCCCTACTTCCCCCAGATGACCTTTGCCATCCTCCTCCTGTTGCTGACAGGGTGGCAAAGGTCATCTGGGGTAATGGGGCAGTAGAGGCAGCAGAGTGGAGGACAGCCAAAAGGGCAGAGATGAGGAAAAGCAGACAGGTGGAGGAGGGAGCTGAAGACCCTGACGTCATAAATGTGTGCAGACTACCAACCATTCAAATTTTGATCATATGACGAGGGATATTGCTGAATTTTCAAGGACCATTTAACAAGCATTAGTTCAGCACCACTATAACTTCGAACAGTCGCTGAACAAATGGTCATAACCAAGGACTACCTGTATTGACAACCCAGCTAACCATATTTTTTTCTTTCTTTCAGGTGAACGGAGGGGAGGAAGATTCTGGTGCACCTCCACTTAAGAGATTTTGTGCAGATCAGAACTCCATATGTCATGCAACTTCTGAGAGCTAGTCAGTCTGCTTCATCCTGTGATGCAGTTGTTTTCAAAACTCCACCTGCCCCTTCCTGTCAAAATACCAATCTGTTTGAAAGTTGGTATTCTTCTCCACCTCCGTGTTTCTCTCCTGTGCAGTGTCCTCCAAGAATCAACCTGCTCTTTCCATAACCTCTCCAGATGAAACTTTGCTCATCCTGTGTTAAGATTTGTCCCTTTTGTGCAATCTCCTCTCAGCCACATCCTCTTGACTTGCACGCTTAAGGAATGAGGTGGTTGCACCTCTCTTGTATACTTTTTATTTATCCTCTTTGTGGGCTTTGGGGACTGCAGCTAAGAAGGTTCCTGTAAGAAAGAGGAGTTCTCTGCACTTAACAGGTAGCTCACAAATCCTTTCCTGTCCTTTCTCCTCCAGACAGTGAAGGATTCTCTCTGGAAGTGAGTCAGGACCTGGTGGAAGTCTGCCTGGGATGTTGTGCAATAGTTGTGGGGTTAAGCCATTAGTGCTGGAGGGAGCAAAAACTTTCCCCTCCAGGGAAGGATAATGGTGCTGCAGCTAAGAAGGTGTTCTAGGAAGTGAAGGCTGGGCTGCATCTAGGTGGCTAAAGGGCTCTCCTTTGCAGTCTGGCAAACGTGGACCTTGGAGTGCAAAGTATCTTCCCAGGTACCAAAGGGGCATTGTCTCTGAGCAGCCCTTCTCAGGGGTGGAATAGCCACCTAGCACAGCTAGCACCAATTGCCCGGCCCTCTATAGTCTCTGCGGACCTGTCCTCCCCATCACAATCTGCATGTGGAACTGACTTCATGATCAGGGCCCTGCTGCCATGAAAAGTGCTGGCCACGCAGGGAAGAAAAGAGATATTTTAGCACTGAAGAGAATATTTTTAAAATTAAACTATTTGAAATAGTATATGTGTGAGAAAGTGTATTTGGGGGCAGGGGGAAGATATTCGCAACAAGAAACTAGATGACTGGCATAGAAGTCCTCTTCCCATTTGCATGGGAATCATGACAGAAACTTATCTTGACAGCATCCTTTTTTATGCATTTCCCATGATGTTGCCTTCATCTAAGTCCCACTCCATTCATGAAACAGGATTAAGTGGTGTTTAGTTGCGCTGACGCAAACTTTTTTTTTAACCATTGTTCCTATACCATAAAAGTGATAAATGATTAGGTTTTCTCACCCATTACCTTGTATATCGGGACTATAGTGAATGGGGAACAGGATTGGGGTTAATTAGTAAGGGGAACAATACATTTCATGTAGGTCTAATTTTCTGCCATCTCCCAAATACATCTATTTCAACCTACCATTGAAGAAAGCTTGAAGAGTTTTGTTAAGGGGATTTCATGGAATAACTTTCCTTGGGTAAGAGTAGGAGAGCACAAAGTCAGTCCATAACTTCAAGGATTGCCACTGCCACATCTAAAGCTAGAAGAATGTGAGGCAAATGTATCCTACAGACCAGTGGTGAAATGTAAAATTTGTTACTACTAGTTCTGTGGATGTGGCTTTTTTTTTTTTTTGGGGGGGGGGGGGGGTAATATGACCAACTTTTTTTTTTTTAACTTTTAAAACCATTTTTTCTACCACCTCTTCGGCTGAAGAGGTTGTAAAAAGAAATGCTTTTAAAGCCTCTGACGATCCCAGCTGACTTGCCTGATCGGCAGAGGCTTTTTTTTCCTTTTAAAAACATTTTTTCTATAACCTCTTCGGCCGAAGAGTTGTAGAAAAAATGCTTTTAAAAGCCTCTGATGATCCCAGCTGAGCTGCGCGATTATCAGAGGCTTTTTTTTTATTTTTAAAAGCATTTTTTCAGCCAAAGAGGTTGTAGAAAAAATGCTTTTAAAAATTAAAAAAAGCCTCTGATGATTGCATGGCTCAGCTGGGCAATGTGGGGGTGGGGGCAAGGATTTTTGCTACTGATTCTCCGAACCACCTGCCTCCATCGCTACCAGACCGGGAGCATTTCACCCCTGCTATAGACCTTAATCCAATTAAATCAAGAAAATGTCCCATTTAAATTAACAATATGTTTGAAAGTACTGAATAGTACTAAGTTTCAGGGAAAGGGAGGATGTGGACAGAGCTATTGAAAGGTCAGGGTCTTCAAAGAAATTCCTCTCCGGAGTACTTACCAGATAAAATTTGATGTTCAGTTCCCAAGCCCAGCCATCATATAGCAGCTTTTGCTTTTAAAGGACAAAAGGCATAATATATGTTAAAAAGTTAGTAAGGATCCTAGAGACAAGGGATGCGGTAACTAAGACACTGAGCTTGTCGATCAGAAGGTTGGCAGTTCAGTGGTTCGAATCCCTAGCTCCGCATAACTGAGTGAGCTCCCATTACTTGTCCCAGCTTCTGCCAACCTAGCAGTTTGAAAGCACGTAAAAAATGCAAGTAGAAAAATAGGGACCACCTTTGGTGGGAAGGTAACAGTGTTCTCTGCGCCTTTGGTGTTTAGTCATGCCAGCCACGACCATGGAGACATCTTCGGACAATGCTGGCTCTTTGGCTTAGAAACAGATGAACATCGCCCCTAGAGTCAGAAATGACTAGCACGCATGCGCGGGGGAACCTTGACCTTTATTTTAGAGACAATTAATAGGCCCTCTTCTGACTATTAGTAGGTACAAAAGGTTGGTTTCTGAACTGAACTAACCTTATCTTGCTCAAGGATGGCATTCTGAAGAACTGAAATACCATCTCTGGTCTTTTTAGGATACCGCCATTATCAAGTGATGGAATTGTAACCTTGGTTTTTGCTTAGAGCCTGGCCAGATTGTCCCATCTATATTTCTAAATACTTTCTGCTGACAGCCTGTGACCAGCTTGCTAAATAAGTGCCTTATGCTTCTCCTGATGCAGATAGTGCTCTTTAAGGGTATTCTGGCAGACTTGGCCTCTGGATCTCTTTTTAGAGATCTAAAAGTATTACTGCGATGTATGATGGAAAATGGCTTTCAAAAGTTGCCTCCATTGCATTTGATGAAGAACAAGGAAGATTTCTTTCTTTCTTTCTTTCTTTCTTTCTTTCTTTCTTTCTTTCTTTCTTTCTTTCTTTTCCTTCCTTCCTTCCTTCCTTCCTTCCTTCCTTCCTTCCTTCCTTCCTTCCTTCCTTTCCAAAATAAATAGGAAGAGAGGATTGACACATCTCCAAAGCACCAGATGGCAGAACAAGAAGCGAAACCTTGTTAAAGAGTGATAAGGAGATATTTTCTTCCAGAACAATTAATGGAATAGCTTGCCTCCCAGTGTTGTGGATGGTCCATCATTGGAGGTTTTCAAAAATAGACTGGAGAACCATTTGACCTGGTATATGGTCTTCCATCTTGAGCAGGGGATTGGACTAGATACTAGAAGACCTCCCAAGTCCCTTTCATCCCTAAGATTCTATGTTGTATATTCTACAAACAAAAACTTAAAATGGTCTCTTCTAAGCCTAGGGGTTTGTAAAAATGATTCTATGATACACATGTCCCAAAAGCGCTTTTTTTACCCCTTTTGAAAACATTTCACTTCTCATCCATAAAAGTTTCTTCAGTTCTAACTTACTGGTGGGGAATTTCAAAGGGGAAAAAAAATCTCCAAAAAGTGTAGTTGCTTTTTGGAAAAAAAACCAACCATGGGACAACCATGACCTCGATGATTGAGAACATCTACAGACGTGTGACAAGCGTGTCTTGCAAAATCGCTTCACTTAATTCTCCCGCGGAGAACGTCAAACCTGACTTTTCGCACGGAATCTGGTAACGATACCACTAGAAGCTTTTGAGCAGGGGTCTCCAACCTTGGCAACTTTAAGACTTGTGGACTTCAACTCCCAGAATTCTTCAGCCAGCTTTGCTGGCTGAGGAATTCTGGGAGTTGAAGTCCACAAGTCTTAAAGTTGCCAAGGTTTAAGACCCCTGCTTTAGAGGCCTCTTTTTTTTTCTCCCTATATTTATGTTCAACGCCACCTTGTCGTTTCCATGGAAAAAGCGGCCTAGTCGAGTCTTAAAGTTGCCAAGGTTGAATACCCCTGCTTTAGAGGCCTCTTTTTTTTCTATATTTATGTTCAACGCCATCTTGTCGTTTCCATGGAAAAAGCGGCCTAGTCGAGACGCCGCTGCCTTCCTCTCCCCGCCCCGGGAGCGATGGCGGAGGCGGCTTGGAACGAAGACACGGGCGCGGCGGTCTACCGATTCCGAGACCCCATCCGTAACCTGCGCCTCAGGTTGGTGTTCCCTTCCCTTCTCTGTCGTGAAACGCCCCGAACTCTTCCCGCGGCTCAAAGTTGCTGCCGCCGCTGCTACATTACTCCAGTCGCCCTTTGGATTTGAAGCTCGCCCATCGGGTGAAACAAATCAGTCTGGAAAACATCCTGTGGCATCAATATATTAGTTTCCAAAAGGGGAACCAACATATTTTACTCGGTTGTCTTACACGAAACTGTGCTCTCTCTCCCTCTCAAAATTACACCTCAAATGCCCCGTAAACGCGCACAGGCGGCAAATCCTCTAATAATGCCCGCCCTCCCCGGGAGAAAAATCGCCGAGTAGCAACTCTAATGTTCTATATTATTGAAAGAAGTGTGACAGTTCAAAGCCCATTATTGTACTATATAATAAACATCGTGTCCGGTGGGCTTTATAATCCACCTCAGGAATGCAAGAAAGTCCCCCACCCCCGCCAATTGGCCGTAGTTTGCATGTATGGGGGATGCGTGTTAAAAGTTGAGTTAAAAGACTGAAATGCAAGCTGAGATCTGAGGGCTTAGAATTTAGAATAACAGAGTTGGAAGGGACCTTGGAGGTCTTCTAGTCCAACCCCCTGCTTAGGCAGGAAACCCTACACCACTTCAGACAAATGGTTATCCAACATCTTCTTAAAAATTCCCAGTGTTGGAGCATTTACAACTTCTGCAGGCAAGTTGTTCCACTTATTAATTGTTCTAACACAGGAGTTTTTTCCTTAGTTCTAAGTTGCTTCTCTCCTTTATTAGTTTCCACCCATTGCTTCTTGTCCTGCCCTCAGGTGCTTTGGAGAATAGTTGGACTCCCTCTTCTTTGTGGCAGCCCCTGAGATATTGGAACACTGCTATCATGTCTCCCCTAGTCCTTCTTTTCATTAAACTAGGCATGCCCAGTCCCTGTAACCGTTCTTCATATGTTTTAGCCTCCAGTCCCCTAATCATCTTTGTTGCTCTTCTCTGCACTCTTTCTAAAGGCTCAACATCTTTTTACATCGTGGCGACCAAAACTGAATGCAATATTCCAAGTGTGGCCTTACCAAGGCATTATAAAGTGGTATTAACACTTCACGTGATCTTGATTCTATCCCTCTGTTTATGCAGCCCAGAACTGTGTTGGCTTTTTTGGCAGCTGCTGCACACTGCTGGCTCATATCATATACAAAAGTATGAAGGCTATTGCTTAACGCATTGTAAGCTGCCCTGAGTCTCCGGAGAAGGGCGGCATATAAATCGAACCAATAAATAAATAATAAATAAATATCTAAATGGTTGTCCACCAGGATTCCAAGATCCCTCTCACAATTACTACTATTGGGCAAGGTACCCCATGTACGGTACCTGGGTGTTTTGTTTTTCTTCCCTAAATGTAGAACCTTGCTTTTTTCACCATTGAATTTCATTTTGTTAGATAGCACCCAATGTTCAAGTCTGTCAAGATCCTTCTGTATCTTGAGCAGAAGGATCAAGATACAGAAGGCTTGATAGTAATGTGCCAAATAAGCAGTCAACAACCACAACATCAACTGGCAGTTAACAAGAATAAGAATAAAATAAACGCATAAGACAAGATGTATTGTTAGGGTTGAGGGTTAGTGTTCCTAATATAAAATATCAAAAAGAAATAATTTCACATGCGCTGCAAAATAATTACAAACATAGCTGCAATGATACAGAAATAGTACGCAGTAATGTGATAAAAAATAAATATGAATAAAAGTAAGAGAAATTACATGCCTTTCCATTATAGTTATTCTTATTCGGAGATCTATAATCAGTTTGTCTTAGGGAAATAATTTAATTTTAAATATATCCTGCAGTTCTAATTAATATAATCAAGGAGCCTAACACTGGATGCAAAATATAAAATAAATTAAAGCAAAATTAATACTAGAATATGTCTACAACTGCTAGAAAGCACTAAATGTTAAAAGTGACTGGTATTCCTTAGCTAGCATGTAGTTTTTAGACTTTTACAGTTCTGATTTGATAGCTCTAACTAAAATTAATTACGTAACAAAAGTCTGGCTCTATTGTACTTCTATGTATAAAAAATACATAATATCTTGTTTTTTTAGTTACAACTACTACTGGTAGGTACAATCAACAGTGCAATATTGATGTTACTGTAAAATCAAAGATAATAAAAAATTAATCTGAAAATCAGGAAAAGTATATTTAAAGTACAGGTGCTCAAATGGTTAAAAGAGAACTCACCCTTTAAAATTACTATCACACCTATATAAAGAATTACAAAAACATATGCATATCCAGTCCTAGAAAAATAATAATTTAAGATGAAAGTTGAAACAAAAACTTAATTCAGAAACCATAGATTTACTTATTGTCACCAATAAAGTCTCAGATAATAGAAATAGATAATATATTCAGTAATGCTGGAAATGTAATGATTCATATCTGGTTGCAAGCTCAACTATTCTGGAAGATGCCTCACAATAGAATGAAACAGATTTTAGATTCTGATTTTTCTTTTCTTGCAACTGTTTTTAATGTTAAGTACCACTAACTTTATCTTTTTACAAAGTATACAGAAGTAACATAGTATGTAACTGCTCCTGAGATACTTTATACTTTTCATTGTAAATTACACTCAGTTCTTTCTTTAGAAGACTGGCAGACCCAACTCTGGAAGTACCGGTATGCATCCAATGTCAAAACTGATTTCATATTTTTTAAAAAATATATCTGTTGACTTCAGTTTGGAAAACATTTATAAATTATAATTCTGCACATAGACCTTGGCCACAACTGAAGTTTGAATTTCTCTTAAGATCTTAAAATGCTGAGTTCTTTTTAAGTGGTTATAAAGTTAAGGGAGGATTATCTCAGATTAGCTAGATTTTGACTGAAAATTCTTATTATTATAGTTGCCATTGTTAATTTCTAATTTCACCCTATTGATAATTTTAAATCGATTGTTTTGTGATTACTGTATCTCCATGTATTGTCTTAATTTAATGTTACTAGTGGAATATTACAGAAAAACAATTACTACCAACCTGCCTTCCATTGAGGACCTGTATACTGCACGAGTAAAAAAGAGTGCTGTGAAAATATTTACAGACCCCTCGCATCCTGGACATAAACTGTTTCAACTCCTACCCTCAAAACGACACTATAGAGCACTACACACAGAACAACTAGACACAAGAACAGTTTTTTCCCGAATGCCATCACTCTGCTAAACAAATAATTCCCTCAACACTCAAACTAGTTATTAAGTCTGCATTACTATTAATCTTCTCATTGTTCCTATCGCTCATCTCCTCCCACTTATGACTGTATGACTGTAACCTTGTTGCTGGTATCCTTACGATTTATATTGACTGTTTCCTAATATGATTTGATTGCTTATTTGTTCCCTATGACTATCATTAATTGTTGTACCTTATGATTCTTGACAAATGTATCTTTTCTTTTATGTACACTGAGAGCATATGCAACAAAGACAAATTCCTTGTGTGCCCAATCACACTTGGCCAATAAAGAATTCTATATTAGAGTTTTTCCTTAACATTTTATCATTTTTATGGTTTGTAAATCCATTTTTGTGTTGCTCTTGTTACACATCCATATTCTATTCTTAAATATCTTTTAAAAGAAAGTAAAATATTTTTTAAAATTCAGATACTTCCCAACTGATAATGATTAGTAGGGACAAGAGTCTAAGTAGAACAGTTATTTGGAGTAAACTTCCTCTGCTTTCATTTTTTTCCCCCAAGCAACTGGCTTTGACACTCCAGATGTCCAAAAACAATATATTTCTTTCTTGCAGGGTTAAAATTCAGCGGGTTACTTCCACTAGCCTTCTACTACAGCAGCTACGGCAATCTTTCTGCCAATCAGGCCAGGAGCTCATCGGCTTGTCAACTTTTGAGCCTTACAACTCAGCAAGTGAGTGCTCTTGGCTGGACTTTAAGAACAATGATTTCTGGAAGTCTAGTCAGATCTTAAGACTGTTAAAGCTGCAAAGTCTGATCAGTATAAAACCAAATAATTGAAATATTCGCTTTGTAGAATATGACCATGGAACCAAGAGATGTTTCTGTATAATTTTGTTTCATTTTTAAGTTAACTTTTATTTTGGTGGTCAGGAGATACCATTTACGTTAACAAAACAAAACCTTGGTCAATGAGATTGTCTGCTCTCCTCACTGCAATTTTCTCATTTCCTGCATTGCTTTTCTTGTTAAATTGCCAAATTAAATGCCCCTTGATTTGTGCAATGATTTAGACAAGTTTTTCTTGTCTTTGGCTTTGATTTTGAATATAAAGACATTCAAAGCAACAAAATAATCATTAGACCTGCCCAGATGTTATGTATATTAGTAACCAAGAGAGAAAATAAATTCTGGGAGAGTTGGAGCATCTTAAGCCATTATTCTTGCCAAGCACACTTTCGAGGCTTGTCTATGTTTCAGGTGGACCTTGTCCTGAAGAGGAGAAAGAGGAGGCTGTTATTGGCTGGCAAGAAAAACTCTTTAGTCAAGTAAGTAGATGGGATGATTGTTCCACTAATGATTCTAGCAGTATTCAGTGCTTCTGGCAGTGCTTATTCAATTTATTCTTATGTAAGCCAGATATTTGGCTGAGCAGTGATTGAAATCTAGATCTCCTTCATCCAAGTATAATGTTCTAGCCTCTTGTCTGGGCTGATCATATGCTCTTCCTGCAAATTTGTTGTGTGCTGTTCCTGCAAATTTAACATGGATATCTAATGGAATGTATAAAAGTACAAACTTCATTCTAAAAAGCTGCTAGGTTGAAAAATATGAAGTCATAAATCATCTGGATTTCAACAGTAGGCCTACATTTTTTTCTCAGTCACTCAGGTAAAGATGTTTTGTTTCAAGTGTTCTTAAGTACCAAACCCTTATTGTGAACATTTGGGAGCTTCGGATGTTTCTAAAATATTTGAAAGAGCCTATTCTGCTTTTAAAACAATTATTTCATGTTCAGAAGGTATTTTGTACATCGTTCACACTGAAAATAATTCAAAAGAAAACATTTTGGCTATCACTTTGAATATCACAGGTATTTTTCTTGCCTGGTTGAACTCCCTTGAATAGGGAGTCAGTTTAACAGTACTGTACATCATGCTCACAAGGGCTTTTGCCTTTTCATGTTTAATAAAGAAAACAGGCTTCCTTTGTACACTTTCTCATTCAAGTTTTTAGAAACTAATGACTCAGTCTAATAGGTAGAAATGTTTCAGACTATTTTTGGCCTATTTTGTTGAATTGTAACCTTGGTGGAACGTTCTGTCTAAACTGTGTCCCTTTGCTCCACCCCATTCTTCACTTTCACTGCACCTATTCAGATATGAGAAATTCAGTTAGATATGAGTCCTGCAGAAGTTAATGGCTTGTTTTTGTGATTTGCTCATCTAACAAATCCAACTATTTGTCTGTTTTTTGCTGGGACCTCTGTTTTGCTGATACTGCAGTTCCATGGATTGAGATTTTATAGGGAGGGCTTTGTTATACAAGCAACAATGTTTTTTTTTCTACTCTATTTAGTTTGAGGTTGATCTTTACCAGAATCAGTCTGCCTGCCAGAGCCCACTTGATCGACAATACCACCAGGATATCTTAAAATTGGAAGAGTTGGGGGGTCGAAAGAATAAGCGGATCTTCACCTACATAGACAATGACCGCTTCACCAGCCTAGAAGAGGTACCAGCTTTTTAATGGAGATGGAAATGGGTTGGAGATGGGATGACTGACCCAGGGTCCATACTTTATGTCAACATGAATGATAGGAAGGGAAGAATTGTTCATACTAGCAAATATGAAGTAATGTAAAAATATGTTTATAATCCTTAAGTAATGATTAATGATATTGTTAATTACAAATATAATTCCTGGCTTAGGGAATAAAGTTCAGACAGATAATAGCATCTTGGTAATCTTGGCAGATTCCTCCAAAGCTAGATAGGCTTAGATCGTTGTGATGTTTGGATGGAAGATCACCAGGAAAGTCCAGAGCAGTCATTTAGAGTTGGAAGTTGAAAAATATATTGAAAGATTGCAATACCAAATCACTTTCATATTACTGTCAAGAAAGCATGTAATTAGCAGGTGTTCAATTCTGAAGCAGTGTTTCTCAACTTTGGAAACTTTAAAATGCTTTCCCTTGATGGGCTGTCACTGGAGCCTTTGCTGTCTGCTTTGTACCAAAAGTACTGCTAAAAAGATATTTCCCTGGGTTGAATGGTACCTCTTAGCTCACATTTTTCCTGTTTAAATGAGTATAACAAGCTTTCTTCTTACATTCCAGCATGGTCAGAAAATGACCACTTCTGACAAGGAAGTGCCTTCGTATTTGGCAGAAATGATGGCTAATGTGAGGAGGAGAAGACAAGAACGCAGGCCAGTGTAAGTGAAGCCATAGACAATGCTTTTGCTGTACAAATGTCTTGGGCTTGAGGGGGAAGAGGAATTATTTTGATATATCCTGACATTCCCTGGCTCTTCTATATATTCTGAAGGAAACCTGCTTCACTATAGTCAACAATCTCCTTTGCCCCTCTTGGCAGAGAAGGAAACATCCTGAAATCCCGAATTATCACCTGGCAGCCCTCTGAAGAATTCATCAAGAACAACCATGTCCTTAATACTCCTGTGCAGACCATGTATATTATGGGGGACCTAGGACCCCAAGGCAAGTAAGTTTATGCACCAAAGCTTTCCAGTCCCATTGTTTTTTTTTATCAGCCCCCCCCCCCCCCCCCCCCCCAGGTTCCAAGGAATGTTTGAAGTTGAACAAAAGTCATTGATATAGAACTGAAGGTGACAGCTGCATGAGAATAGTGTCCCACATGTTACCATCTCTGGGGAATTTGTCTCTAGAAAGTTAGTATAAATTTGTGTTGAGAGTAGCAGAAACAAAGACTATGCTGAAGAGATATAGTAATCCCTGCTATATATTGACCAGGTGACAAAAGTATAAGGTGAATGAAATCCTTTCTGGCCTAGAAGTAGTTAGAATGCGGTTCTGCAGGCTACCTGCTGCCTGCAGTTTGACAGATCAAATATCACCAGGCTCAAGGTGGACTCAGCCTTCCATCCTTCCAAGGTCAGTAAAATGAAGACCCAGATTGTTGGGGACAATATGCTGACTCTGTAAACTGCTTAGAGAGGGGGCTATAAAGCACTATGAAGCAGTATATAAGTCTAAGTGCTAGTGCTAATGCTAGAATGGCATAGAAGCTCTCCAATATTTCAAGACCATCTTCTATGTCTTAGGGTTTTCCTTTGGTCCTGGATCTGGTGTTTGCATAACATTATTCTATAATATGTTCAGAAACACCTGAATGTATCTTGTACTGCCGGTATTTAAGCCCTGATAAGCAGATCATGTTTTTATAATGATCTCTCCATAGGCTTGGTTGCAAGGAGTATGAGTATGTTCTCTGCATGATCAAGGTAGATGGCAATGGAGTCCTCACAGTCAAGCCAGATTTTACAGGCACAAAAGGGCCTTATAGGTGAGCACCACTTAGAACCCTTTGATCTCTGCAAATGAGTTGAAGTCAAGGGGCAATCACCTATCAATTGTACAGATCTTTTCTCTGAGTTGGGCTTGTGTTGTTTGGCCCCCTGAAGGATTGAGCTGGAAGGCGAGAAGCGGGAAATGTGGAAATTCACTTTGGAGAATGCCTCGGCCACAGTGGGAGAGAAGGAGGAAGCACGGGAACAGCGTGTCTTCAAGGATGTAAGAACTCTTATCTTTTGCTCCTAAGTGGGGCCTAAATTTGTAAAAGGGGTATATGTCTTATTTTCGGACTGTATGTTTCATTCTTTAGTTGTACAGCCGACATAAAGAGTACCTCAGTGGACTTGTTGGATCTGACTTTGAGATGGTAAGTGACTTCACAACCTGGTTCTATTTTTAGTGGAGAGTGACAGGTTGGGGGAATTTGAAGTTCTGCTTTGTAATGTATTACCACAACATTCATGATTAGTTTGTTGGAAACAAACTTTTATATGATTTGAGCAGATAGGTAAAGTTCCTGCAATTTGCAGATTGTGTTATAATAGTGACTTTTTTGTGAAAAAGTTGTACTGCTGTTTTCTTAGTCCTTTGCTCACCATGCAAATTTCTCATACTAGTTATTGTTTAATTGAGAAACCCATACTGAAAGTTAAATTGTGCTTATGCATGCTTTAGGTGATATAAGGAAGCTAGCATGATTGATGGTGGCTAGTCTTTGGATGGAGAACCACACAGAAATTCCAGAGCCATTGAGAAATTGAGAAAAAAAATATTCTGAGTACAAAGACAAACCACTTCTGTAACATTGTTAAAAATTACATAGATAAGCCCTCAGGAGCCAAGCTCAACTAAGGATATTTTTAATCTTTGAATCTGAAGCACATGACAATAGAATCTCAAGTCCTGAATTTGTCCTGACCCACCGCCTCTGTCATGTATTCATCACATAACCTTTGGTATGTCTCCTGTTTCATTGACCATCAAAAAACCCTTCCATCCCTGTGTTCATAAAATCAAGTAATAGAAGAGGTAAAAATGAGAACTTCCTTCCACAAAATGTTTAACTGCTACATGTAAACTGCTCTTTGTGCAATAAAGTCATCAAGATGGAGGAGATTGAAGGAGCCTTGGTTGCGCAGTGGACTAAGTGCTGTTAAAGTAGTACTTAGCTGCCAGCTGCCTGCAATTACTACAAGTTCAAATCTAACGAGGCTCAAGGTTGACTCAGCCTTCCATCCTTTCGAGGTAGGTAAAATGAGGACCCGGATTGTGGGGGCAATAAGCTAACTTTGTATAAAAAAAAGAACACTGCTTAGTGGGGGCCGAAAGCCCTACTAAGCAGGTATATACAAAAGTATGAAGGCTATTGCTTAATGCATTGTAAGCCGCCCTGAGTCTCTGGAAAAGGGCGGCATATAAAATCGAACTAATTAATAAATAATAAATAAATAAGATGCGTATTAACAGGCACCAAGCTAGAAATGACCATGAGTTCTAGTTCTACCTTAGGCATGAAAGCGGCTGGGTGACTTTGGATCAATCAACCTAACAGGGTTCTTGCTGTGGGGAAAATAGGAGGAGGAAGGTATATTAGATCTGCTCACCACCTTGAGTTGTTTTTAAAAATAATAAAGGTGAGATATAATTAAATAAATATCTCTGACGTGGGGTTTTGCATCTGATGTTCACCTTCTAATATAAAAATATAGTTGCTTTATATCAGATCAACCCTTTGATTCCTCCAGTCTAGATTTATTAAGTCTGATGAGCCAGAAGCTCTCGGGCACTGGAAAACTTTTCAACTGCAGTTTTTCTGCTGGATAACATTCATTCTTTCCTCTTGCAGACTGCTCCTGGTATTTTCCGACTCTTTGTTAATGGTGAAATAGGTAAGATAACCTTTTATTCTTGGTGGAGTTTTTGTTTCTCCTCCTTCCACATTCAACCAAAGATTGATCCCCAGGCACTTAAATCAATATTAAGGGTCAAAACTATAACTGGAAGCCTATGCCTGCCCTATGAAACTGCACAAAGGAAATTGTGATTCTGCTATCTGATTTATACCTCTCATCGTTCTGCAATTAATTTTGTGATTTACCTAATATTGATTTAGGTACCTTTTTGCTATTAGGAAAAATGACTAAATTTTCAGTTTGTAAACGATCTAGAGCTGTGATTGTAACTAAAATATCCCCCTACAAGTTTGATTAGCCAACTCATTCAGGTTTTGTTATAAACTCAAAGTCTCTTTAGCAAGGTGTGTGCACCTTCATAGGATTGGGCGGCTTGGTTAAGAATGAGAGAAATGGTCCAGAGAATAAGGCTTTATGACTGTGTTTCCTTTTCTTTCCTAGTTTCAGCCCAGGGTTACGAATACAGCAATCTATACATACATTTTTTCTTGGAACTGCCCAACTGTGAGTAGTACAAATTGGGCCCTTAGGATTGGGACAAGATACAATATGGCATCTACCACAATACAGTTTTTGTAGAAATGTGTATCCTCCTGGAGAGTTGCTTCTAGCAAAGAAAAAATTGAAACAATACAGGGATTCATAAGTCTTCCCACAGTAAATCAAGCATATCATTGAACCTACCCTCTTGTTATTTACGGCTGTATATTCTCCAAAACTCCCTTTCTCTAAAATCCAGTCTTAAGATACTGATGGACAATCAGTACCAGGTCCAATCCCATGATGAGAGCCAGAAAAAAATCCTTGTGTCTCCCTTCTCCACCTCATCACTTATCTACCTGTTACATCACGCACTTCACACTTCAAGATCACAAGCATAACAGAAGTATGGCTAGTAACTTAATGTATCATTACTTTTATAACGCTGGAGTCATTTTAATTCTAAATCTGCATGATTCAAGATGAAGAAAAGGATCAAATAATTTTAAGCCATCTACAGTATTTTTCCATATTGTTCCATATTAGAATATCTGAGAGAAATTCTAATGGTTTTGGGGGGAAACATACAGGTGGTCCTTGCATAACGACCAATTGCTTAACGACCAAAGTTGCATCAGTCCCCTGAAAAGATACTTACGACCCGATTGCAGAGTTCCAACTACAACACACACACACACACACACACACTTACCTGATTTCATTTGGGAGCTAGGCTACTGGCTCACATTTATGGCCATTTTACAGCATGACCATGATTTTTAGCATTTTTGCTAGATTCTGATGTTAACTTTCTGTGGATTCATTTAATCCCTGTTACATTCACTTAACAACTGCCACATCCAATAACCGTGGCATTTGCTTAATGACCATCACATAAAATTAGACCTGGTCCTATGGTGATCAGCTTAGCAACCACCACGATGTAAAACCATAATTCCAGGCTCAATAATAGTCAGGAATTACCTGGTATGCAATGAAAGGGTGTCTGGTTTTGGAGCAGAGTTTTGTACTTTAGCTGCTCATTAATCTTGCTGTCTTCTCCGCGGTGCTAAAGCTTTTATTTTCTTTCTAGGCTGGTCATGTCCCCCATCTCAACTACTCTCTGGAATGACGCAGACTTGCACTAGCAAAGTACATGGCAAAGTATGTTTAAGGTGGTTCCTTTGTGAGGGAGGGCAACTATTTGCAGAGTCGCAGTGTTTAATGCCAGTTTGGGGGTTTTGAGGCACATTTTTCTTTCATACTTTGAGGAATAGCAGCCTTATATGACTGGAAATCCATCTTGCTATGGATTTTAGTTTTCTGATTCTCCTAATCAGGGGTGAAATTCACTTACCTTCACTACTGGTTTGCAAATGTGAGAGTATGCATGCTTCCTCCACGCATGCGCAAAGCCTTCTGTGCATGCACAGAGGGTCAAAAATGGGACGTGATGACATCTGGGCGGGTGGGCGGAGCCTCCCACCACCGGCGCTACTGGATCGCACAATCCAGATAGATCTGGCTGAATTTCACCACTGCTCCTAATATTTCAAAGCTAAATTCTAGTAGAGCCTTCTTCAGCTTACTCCTTTAAGTCTTAAATGTATTGTACTGCCAAATTATTGAGATTTCTTAATGATTTACATTAAGCTTTGTTGAACTTCAGTTGGCTGGTAGCTCACAGATTCAACTGGAATGCCCAGGGAATAAGAATTATGAGACTTTTAGTCTAGGATGGCCACCAGAATCACAACTGCAAAATGGACAACTATACAAAATAATATAATTTTTATAAAGATAAAAATTAAAATTAAATCTGGAGATCAGATTGGAGAAGATCTTCAGCATGTAGACAAATATATAGGGAGAAAAACCCTCCCTTGCTTTAGGGTCTATATGAATTCTTCAGTGTTGGCACAAAGCCAGTAGAGTTTATTCTATTGGTCTAAAGCCTGAATTAGGCTTCTCCATCATCAGGGAACATATAACTCTGTCATTTGGAGACAGTTGCATAGCTTATGCATCTGTGAAACCTACGCTTAGCCCATCAACCTTTTCACAGCATATATATGCAACAACAACTAGGCACAGTTGCAGGCAACTCTAAATCAAGCTTAAGAGCCATGGTGGTACAGTGATTAAAATGCAGTACTGCAGGCTACTTCTGCTGACTGCTGTCTGCCAGCAATTTGGCAATTCGAGTCTCACCAGCTCACGGTTGACTCAGCCTTCCATCCTTCTGAGGTCTGTAAAATGAGGAACTCAGATTGTTGGGGGCAATATGCTGACGCTGTAAACTGCTTAGAGAGGGCTGTAAAGCACTGTGAAGCAGTATATAAGTCTAAGTACTATTGCTATTGCTAATAAGGCATATCCCTCTTCAGGGAATATTTGCTGGTTTTCTTATCCCATTACACACACAAACACAAACACATACACACACGGTTGTTCCGTTCCCTGCTGCCGCATGTAAAAGCTGATACTACTATTTTTCATTCCCAGGATAGGGTGGCTTTTTTTTCCTTCCCATTTACCCTGGAGATGTTCTTCACCCAAGAGGATGACTTGGAAGGTGAGTCATGCCATTGTGTGTCAGAGAGAAGTTCAGAAACAGTTCGGCTCTAATGGGTTTGAGGTATTTTGCCTGTTTTGGGAAATTGATTGGCCTGTCACATTGAAGACAGAGGGATTTAATTTATGGGGTGTAATTCTCTGGAACATTCCCTAGGTTATGAACGCACAACTTTTTCTAGACTGAAGTTGATATTTAGCCTTTGGGAGGCATGCCACTATCATTATCACCCTTAAGATTGTTAAGAGACAAACACAAAATTCTATTTAAAAATTGAACACATATTAAAATTTAATTACAGAGAAATGTAATTAATATGATCACTCTCCACTTATATATTCACTCACCTTCTCCAATATTAAAAATTACAAATTGGTTACAACTTTTGGAGATTTCTCAGAACTGAAGCCATGGTTTCAGGGGACTATAGACAGCCTTGAAGCCTCCAATTGAAAACTTCTGCTCTAGAAAAAAACTTGTACACTAATGGCCGAGGCCTGCAGAAGAATAGGATGTGTTGCATAGCTTGCGTTCATTTCAATGAACACTTGCAACTATGTCAGAGGATTGTGCCTCTGAGCAATGGTTTATTCTGATCCTAGTGTAAAGCTATTGGGCTAGATGACCTACAACACGGGTGTTAAACTCGCCGTGTCACGTTGCCGTCATGTGACGTTTGGTGACGTTTTCCCCCTTTGCAGAGCTGGGCTGGGTGTGGTCTGTGCGTGATGCATCTGGCCCATGGGCCACCAGTTTGACACCCTTGACCTACAAGGTCCCTTCCAACTCTGTTAATCTGTTAAAAAACATCCCTTCATCAGCAGAATTGCCCTACTGTTTACCCTGGAATAAAACATGACATTGATGCGAGACTGGCTGGACTCTTATTCACTTTCTTCCTTCCTCTTATAGGCTCCCTCCCTGAGTGGCCTGTCCTATACTTTGAGGTTCTTTCCTTGGATTTCTGGCATAGGTACCGTGTTGAAGGCTATGGTTATGTAGTGCTGCCAGCAACGCCAGGTAAAAGACAGCGCTAGAAGTGAACTTGCATTGGTGCAACTCATGAAGCAAATTTATTTATTGATTTTTATTTATTTATTTGATTTATTGTATATAACCACTTTTATGAGACTCCTGAGTGATTTACATAAAACAAAAATCAAAATACATTTTTATTTTTTTACTTGCCTCTAGTAGTGTATGTTCATCATACATTTTAGTACTAGATGCTCTTCTGATAACTGTATTTGAGCAAACTTCCTTATTTTCTTTAACTGCTGGAATTCTGGAAACTCCTTTTAAGATGGCATGCTCTTAGCATTTAAGGTGGCATGCTTATAATAGATCCTCTCTTTATCATGCCTTTCTGTCATTCTCCTAGTAGACTCACATTCCTATTGATGGGTGAAATTTCCTGGGTGGTTTTGGGCATTTGTCCTTTGCTGTTGTTCAGTTTAACACATTAGGAAGAGATTAACATGCAACAATTTTTGTGGGGAATGGCAGATGATTTAAGGTTTGGAAAGGATTGCCTTCCTTCCACTCAAATGGGATAGTATATCCTCGATAAAAGATTAATGCACCAAGTGATGTGAACATATCCTACGGTCACTGCCAAAAGATGGGCAAATTCACTGAGCGTGTACATTGTGCTAAGCTGTAATGTGGTTGTTTGGGTTTGTCTTAGTATCATAGTATGATACAAACATAGTCATTGTGTTATATAAACTATGGTTTATAGTCCATAAGCCACCCACAATCACTCTGCGCCTGAGATGCCACATAAGCCTGCAAATATATAAATAAAACTTCATGTGTGAATTGAGTACTATGGCATCTTTTACAAGCCATGAAAATCCAGCTTCTCTCTTCTATTGTAGAGTATCTGTACATTTTCCTTTGCTTGTAGTACACAGTTTCCAGGTCTTGTATTTCACTGGAACTTTTATATTGTGATCTCAGTGGCTAACATACTGGTAGTGGGCATGCATGTTCTGAGTAACCTTTTGATTTTTTCCCTCCCTCATATCTCTGGCATCAATCCCGTTCAACCTGACGATTCAGGAGTTCACACTTTGTCTGTTTCTACATGGCGTCCTGTAGAGTTGGGCACCATTTCAGAACTACGGAGGTTTTTCATTGGAGGATCTCCAGAGCTTGAGGATATAACCTACACCAAAGTGCCAAGTACTTTCACAGTGAGTGTCTGCCTCCCCATGCCCACCCATATTTTCTGCAAAGCATTTTGGTCTAGAGCTTGGGACATTTATTGAGAAAGAAGGTTGAAGACTCAGATAGAACTTCCTCTAAACCAGGGGTCTCCAACCTTGGCAACTTTAAGACTTGTGGACAAAGCTGGCTGAGGAATTCTGGGAGTTGAAGTCCACAAGTCTTAAAATTGCCAAGATTGGAGACCCCTGCTCTAAACTGATGCTTATCTTTTGTGCAGGGTGATCGTCTCAGCCGTTTGGGTTTTCGTTCTGAAACAACAGGGAGTGTCACTTTCCGGCTGAACTGCCTGCAGCAGTCCAAGTAAGATTTTCTCTTCACTAGAGAAAGAATTTCTGGACATTCTGAACATGCATAGGGAAGAGAATCTCTTTCCCTCTTCCGAGAAGCAAAAAGTGGCTTCTGTTATCAGCTTGGTTATCTGCCTTTGGATTCAAATGCCTAATTTTGATATTCTCATTGATACAGATGCACATACATAGTCCTTGCTTACTGATCACTTACTTGAAGGTGCAACAACACCGAACACTAGTACTTATGACTGGTCCTCAAAGTTTAAAAGTTATAAGTTTGAAACTTATTTCTTGGCAGAGCTTTTCTGGAGTCCAGCTCCATGAAGAAACGCATGCAGAGTGTTCTGGATCGACTAGGAAACTTCAGTCAGCAAAGTTCCCTTTATAATGTTTTAGGTAAGGCTTTTGACACAGAAACAGGTAGGACTTTTTTTGCGCAAAGCAGAACTATTTGGATCTTGGTCATTACAATTTCCCTATCAGGAAAGATTGCAATATTTGATCTTTTTTAGTCTAAAAAGAAGATGAAGGGGGACGTGACTGAAACGTCACACAACTATGTATGATGCAGTTAAAGTGGACAAGAAGCTATTTTCCCCTTCCCAAAATTCTAGAACCAGAGGTCACTCAATTAAATTGAATCCTGGAAGAATCAGGGCAGACAAAAGGAAATATTAATGCATAATTAAATTTTGGAATTTGCTACTGTGAGATATGTTGTTGGCTATCAACTAAGGTGGCTTCAGAAACAGGTTGGATCAATTCATGGGAATAATCCAAGGGGTTAATGATTATTAGCCTTGATGACAGTGTAATTGCTTTAAAGGCCATTGCTGGGAAACTAGCTGGCTTCCTTGTGTCCTGAGTTGGCACTGTGATAAGAGACTGATGGACCAGGGACCCAATCTAGCAGGGCACCATTTTTGTTCTTAGGATTCTCAATGGCCATTTTATGCATTTTAATTCTAAATTGTTTCAATGTATGGTAGTTTCTTTAAAAAGCCCAAATTAATAGGTGGTTATTCATTTTTATTAAATATGAACATATCTTCTAATTAAATATTGTTTTAAATAATCTTGAACATTAGAATCATTTAAAGAGGATAGAATTTTTTATCTATTTAATGAAAAACATATGGCATCTGTTTCTTATTTGCAAAACTCAGATTTACCAGAGGTGTATGTATATATATATTATTTATTAAAGGTAAAATAGCTTTGTAGCCCCCCAGGTTTTTTAAAAAAATATAGAATAAAATATTTGTTATTCTGGATAGTCAAATAATCATAATATATTCACCAGTAAAAGAAATCCAGAGTAGATAATTCAAATCCAACAAGGTAAGGCTCTTTTCACATCCCAAAATCACGGCATTACAGAGATCTGCCACAATCCTCAGGATAGTATTAAACAATTGTTCGCCTCCACTATCTTTTCAGATGTTCATTCATTTTTTAAAGTCCCTGGCTTCACTGTTGCTTGGTTTAGAAATTGCTGTTTCTATGAGATCTATTTCTTTTCTTTTTCTTTTGCGGGTTGAATTTCCATCCTCGTTTCGTGCCTACCAATTGTGTATCGGCTGATCGATTTTCATTCTGCTTTGTGAGTTGATCTTGTTGGGTTAGTTTTATCATCTCATCTTTCTTCTCCATCACTTGTATATCAACTGGTTGATTTGCGCACTTGTCTGTGACTTGATGGTTCATCACATTGGAGTCGGATGACACTGCTCTCTTATTTATAGACAGTCCAGCTGGGGTATCCAGAGAGTCCAAAGACAACTTATCCACCACAGCCTCTGTAATTTGATATTTTCTTTTTGTTTCCAACTCCTTTTGCTTATCCTGTATTATGCCTAAAGATGTTAAATTCATTTTTAAAATTTTTTGATAAAATTCTTCCGCTTTTTCAACAGTGTTCAGTTGATATCTTACTCCTTGGTGTCTCAATATTAAACCAACTGGGGCATTCCACCTAAATAGGATATTTCTTTTTTTTAACTCAGTCACTAGAAAGCCAAATTTCTTCCTCTCCATTAACATCTTAGTCGGGAGCTCCTTAAAAATCCAAATCTTTCTTCCATGAAATTGCAAAGTAGAATTAAAAGAGTTCTGCACAATATTATTCCTAATTTCTTTATCTGTAAAATAGATCACCACATCTCTAGGCAATTGCCTTTGCTTTGCCAACCAGGAGTTTATTCTGTAAATTCTATCAATCCTGCAATACACTTCATCAGGTTGAACCTTTAAAATCCCAGCCAGAATTTCAAAAGATATTTTCCTTAAGTCATCTCTATTATTTTCCTGCAAACCTCTCAATCTAATTGCATATTCTGTAAAATTATATTGAATCATTAAAACTTCTCTTTCAATCCTCTGTTGCACATTTTCTTCATTACCAGTCTTTTGGTCAACCTCCAATTTAGGTTTGTCTTCTGAGCTATTATCCTGAATGTTTACCAAATCCTTTTTAATTTTTTGAATCTTGTCATCCAAATTCTCCTCAGTTTCCTTCATTTTAGACTCTAATAATTTAGTCTTTGCATCCACCCGAATCAGAAAGTCTGATAGACCATTAGCTGTTTTAAAAAGTCAAACTTTGATTTCACCAGTTCAGCAATTTCTTTAATTTCCTGCTTAAATTTTTCGAGTTGCTGGTTCACAATCTCATCCCTTCTTACAATCTCTTCAAGAAAAAATTCTATTATATTAAAATCAGGTTTCTGACACTGGAGAGTTAAAACTTGTTGGTGTAATTTATTAATGGGGGAGATTCCCCCCCCCCCGTTTGTCTAGCTGTGTGAGTCCCGGTGCCATTTCCCACACAGACAAGATTTAGTGGAAAAGAGAGGAAAAAAAAAAAGCTTGTTTCCAACCAAGATCAATATCAGATCCCCAAGAAAAAAAAAGAAAAGAAAAAAAAAGCAAGAGTGAGAGTGAGGTTTTGCCTCAATTACGGCCAGAAGTATTCATTCCGCTACTTTGTAATAGAAAACGGAAGGACTTTCCCTTTCAGCCTCTCTTCAAGCCGCAGCAGTCGCAGCAGCAATCGCCATTTTAAAAATCTTTTTTCCTTTCACTTCTTAAACAACTTCAATAACTTTTCCAATAAAAAGAATACTTGCGCTTCAGGATCAGAGGTCCAACTGACTTCTTCTTGAGTTAATTTAACAAATTTACAGGCTTGCTTTTGCCCCTTAGCTCTGCATGTAGCAGAGATCTCCCAGAGCCCGGAGCATCGGCTGGGGATACGGGGAGTCTCTTCCGCTCCGTCCCAAAAGTAAAAAAAAACTTTTGGGATTAGGCAGAGGACTCAACTCACCCCAGCCTGCTCTATCTCCGTTTCCTCATGGAAACGGAGTTTTTTCGAGCCGCCATTCCGCTATAAAGGCGGCTCTTTACAGGCAGTGGGTGGGACGATCCCAAAGGAGCGTCCAGCGGGGACAAACAGCAAACCGGAAGTCAAAATCATTGTTTTGATTTTGCCCAATACATTTTCTTTCTCTCTTCCACAGAGCTACTAGAAGTTAAACATACTTTCTAGCCTACATAATGTATTCAACTCATCGCATGCTTTGAACATTACAGCATAGGATTTCGGTTAAAATGTCTAGAAGGAAGGAGTGGTCAGGCAGAGGAACTAGCTGACTGCGCAGGTTGAACCTCCACCTAACTACCATGTCTGTTCTCTTTGTTGCAGAGGCGTTCCAACGGGCTCGTCAACGGATGCAGGAAGCCCGAGAAAGCCTTCCTCAAGATTTGATTCGCACTTCAGCCTCTGAAGTTCACAATGATGAAAGCATCATCGAGCAGCCTGCTGTCTTCTAAGATGTTCTCCACCAGTGTTTCTCAGCCACCTGAAGACACATGGACTTCAACTCTCATAATTCTCCAGCCAGCTCTGCGCCTGGGGTTCTCACCTCTGCTTTTGCAACTTATGGGGGGAGTCCTGCACCTCAGTTTGAATCTGGAGGTGGGCCATGTGGTGCTGGGCATAGGCGCTTGGACTGCTGTTTCTTCAAAGAATGTGACAGAAACCTCAGTATTTCTCCCTTTCTTCGCATAAGATCATGAGATTACAAAAAAGGTCTATGTCTTAGGAAGGCAACCATGTTGTACAGTATTTTATTTTGTCTACATGGATGTGTTTTTGTATCTAAATGTGTGTATATTTATATATACATAGGGATATATATATTAGTCTCCCAAAGGGCAGCAAACTATTTGCTTGCTGTCTGGAAAAGCCTAGAACTAGTGAATTGTGATTTCACTGAGCTATGGCAGCATTTTGAAAATCTTGGTTTACGTAGGAAAATACCCGGCTGAGGAGAAATACACATAAAGGGCTTACGATAAGAGAAGAAAACATATACTTGACCTTTATGGGGTCTACGGGACCTCTACGGGGAGGAAACGTGTGATGAGGGTGTGGCTAACTGATGAGGACTAATTAGTCCGAAATAGATCTATATTAGTCTCCTAAAGGGCAGCAAACTGTTTGCTTGCTGTCTGGAAAAGCCTAGAACTAGTGAATTGTGATTTCACTGAGCTATGGCAGAATTTTGAAAATCTTGTTCACGTAGGAAAATACCCAGCTGAGGAGAAATACATACACACACACACACACACACACACATTGTACCTGTACTCTGTTTATAACAAAGGACAAGCAACAATTAAAACAATGATATTTCATTATTACTATTTGTAAAGAGGTTTATTTCTTAAAAAAACAAGTACTTAAAACACACAAACACAAGTTGTCCCACACAACTTTTTTCTTCCAGTAAGCTAGAGAACAAGGATGCTACTGGTACATTGCATCTTTGTCTCCATTCTTTTTCTATGCAAAACCAAAATTGCCTTGAAGCAAAGGGTGCAGAATAACTGGGAAGCTGTGGGCTCAATTTCAGGTGGTGCAGCCACCTGTGAATCTCCTAATGACTCATGCAGGGATTGGAGCTGTAAAATTCCTGCTAGCAGCTTCCTAGGATTCTTGTAGGAAGGAAAGTTTTTCCAAGTTGCTTTCCTGATTTGTTGCTAATTCCCTTATTGTTTGGACTACCTTCCCTTTTTTTTACATTCAAATTTGTAATTAGTTTATCAAAATATAAAATACAGAAATACAAAGAAAAATGAAAATAAGGGGAAAATAAGGGAGGGAAAGGAAAAGAAAAAAGTGAAGGAAAAGCAAAAGAAAAACATTGATTTATGACTATTTGGCACAGTAGAATAAGGTAATAACATACAACCTCAATTTTTTACTTTTACATAATAGTGTACACTAACCATTCCATAACAACAAACCTATTGTCAGCTTTGAAACGGATTGGGCCTGTCGCAGCCATTTTCTCCATTTCTCAGCTTGACATACTTCGGGGGAGGAGGGAGCTTTGGAATGTCAGGCGAGACAACAACTTAACTATCTCATGGGAACTTAGGTCATTCTACCAGGTGCTGGCCAGAGACTGGAAGAGGTTACCAAGGAGCCATCAGAACATGTAATTGGACAATGTGACCTGTGAAAAGGAGGGAGGGAGCTGTTTAATCTTTTAATTATACTGAAAGCAAGGGAAATAGCCAGAGCTGGTTTGTTCTTCAACCGTGCTGAAATGATGTACTCAAAGCAGTTCTTTGAGAAAGCTAAAAGTCTCAAGAGTTGCTGAATTGGTTGGGTTCGTTACTTGGAACCTTGACACCTATCTAATCAACAAAGTCCAAAATCAAAGTTTCATTTTTTTTCCTACCTCGAGCACAAAGTCCAAAAGTGGTTTCCAAGTAGAAACAAAGTTAATTGTATTCTTGTCTCTAATTAAAGAAGCCAATTTAGCTACCTCAGCTAAAGCCATCAACTTTTGCAGCCATTTGCCAATATAGGAATCAAGGTATTTTATTTATGTGCATAAAGTATTCTTGCTTCAGCATAGTATTAACATCAAAATTTTATTTTTTTAAATATTTTTTTTCAAGTTCTTTATCCATTAAATCCAAAAAAAAAGTCACTGGTTTTATCTTATATTCATTCAGAGGCGTCAGAGGTGGCTCGGGAGTTCATGGCTTCCATGACGGCCTTGGACCTGACCCAGTTAGTTCAAGGCCCCACTCACATAGGGGGACACACTCTAGACCTGATTTTTATCTCTGGTCAGTGGTTGAATGATCTTGGTAGAGGGGACCTAGATATTAAACCCTTGTCATGGACAGATCATTCACTCCTTCAATTAGACTTTCCTACCGCCTGCCCCCACCGCAGGGAGACGGACCCGACTAGATGGTTCCGTCCCAGGCGCCTGATGGATCCTGAAAGGTTTCTGACGGAGCTTGGGCCGTTTCCTGAGACTCTAACACATGACTCGACTGAAGAGCTGGTGGCCGCCTGGGAAAGGGCGGCCGCTGGAGCTTTGGACCGTGTCGTGCCTTTTCGGCCTCTGACCCGATGCCGATCTCAATTAGCTCCTTGGTTCTCTGAGGAGCTGAGAGAGATGAAGTGTCGGAAAAGACGCCTAGAGAGCATTTGGAGGACTAGCCAATCCAACTCCGACCGGACACAGGTGAGGTCTTATATCAAGACCTACCTAGTGGCGATAAAAGCGGCAAAATCTAACCATTTCTCCGCTCTTATCGCATCTGCAGAGAACCGCCCAGCCGCCCTGTTTAGGGTGACCCACTCCCTTCTTCGGGGGGGAGTGCGGGAAGATCCCTTGCAGGGTTGTGCTGAGGACTTTGTGCAATTCCTGCACGATAAAGTCGCTCGGATTCGGGATGGCTTGGACTCCGATTGGATGAGTCCACGGGAGGAGACCGGGGCAGGTCTTGAGAATGTTATCTGGGAGGAGTTTGATCCTGTGGCTCCCGAGGATGTGGGTTCTGGGTAAGATTAGTGCCGCCACGTGTTTATTGGACCCGTGTCCCTCCTGGTTGGTACTGGCCTCCCGGGAGGTTACACGAGGCTGGCTCCAGGGAATTATAGGTGCTTCTTTGAGTGAGGGTGCCTTTCCTGCCGCCTTGAAAGAGGCGGTAGTGAGGCCCCTCCTCAAGAAGCCTTCCCTGGACCCGGCTGAATTAGCCAACTATCGTCCAGTCTCCAACCTTCGTTTTGTGGCGAAGGTTGTTGAGAGCGTGGTGGCACGACAACTTCCCCGGCATCTGGATGAAGCTATCTATCTAGACCCGTACCAGTCGGGCTTCAGGCAGGGGTACAGCACAGAAACGGCATTGGTCGCGTTGGTGGATGATCTCTGGAGGGCTCGGGACAGGGGTTGTTCCTCTGTCCTAGTCCTATTAGACCTCTCAGCGGCTTTTGATACCATCGACCATGGTATCATGCTGCAGCGGTTGAGGGGGTTAGGAATAGGGGGCACCGTTCTGCGGTGGTTCTCTTCCTTCCTCTCCGACCGCTCGCAGTTCGTGTTGGCAGGGGGGCAGAGGTCGACCTCGAGGCATCTCGCATGGGGAGTGCCGCAAGGGTCGGTCCTCTCGCCTCTCCTGTTCAACATTTATGTGAAGCCGCTGGGTGAGATCATCCGTGGTTTTGGGGTGAAGTGCCATCTGTACGCTGATGATACTCAGCTGTACATCTCCACCCCAGACCACCCCAACGATGCCCTTGATGTGATGTCCTGCTGCCTGGAGGCCGTGCGGGCCTGGATGGGGAGGAACAGGCTCAGACTCAACCCCTCCAAGACCGAGTGGCTGTGGCTTCCGGCGCCCCGATATAGTCAGCAGGTGCCATCGCTGACTATTGGGGGTGAATCCTTGCCCCC
This sequence comes from Arizona elegans, assembly GCA_022577455.1. Classification (NCBI taxonomy): domain Eukaryota; kingdom Metazoa; phylum Chordata; class Lepidosauria; order Squamata; family Colubridae; genus Arizona; species Arizona elegans. The sequence goes on along the minus strand of JAKOOJ010000001.1, from coordinate 316,126,414 downwards.
CACAGAGAGGGCTCGCAATCTGGGTGTCCTCCTGGACACACGGCTGTCTTTAGAAGAGCACATGACGGCCGTGGCCAGGGGGGCCTTTTATCAGGTTCGCCTGATTCGCCAGTTGCAGCCCTTTCTGGATCGGGACGCCTTGCGCACGGTCACTCACGCCCTTGTCACCTCCCGGTTGGACTATTGCAATGCTCTCTACATGGGGCTCCCCTTGAAGAGCACTCGGAGGCTCCAACTGGTCCAGAATGCGGCCGCGCGGGTGGTTATGGGCGCGTCCCGCTGTGCCCATGTGACACCCCTCCTGCGCGAGCTGCACTGGCTCCCAGTGGTCTTCCGGGTGCGATTCAAGGTGTTGGTTACCACCTTTAAAGCGCTCCATGGCATAGGACCCGGGTACCTCCGAGACCATCTTCTGCCACCAATAGCCTCCCACCGACCAGTCCGTTCCCACAGAGAGGGTCTCCTCAGGGTGCCATCAGCCAAGTTATGTCGGCTGTCGACACCCAGGGGGAGGGCCTTCTCTGTGGGAGCCCCAGCCCTATGGAATGAACTGCCCCCGGAAATTCGTAAGATCTCCGACCTCCGGGTGTTTCGCTGCGCATTGAAGACCCTGTTGTTCCGCCAAGCCGGACTATCAACACAATAGTTTTAAATTGGGTATTTAAATTTATTGGGGTTTTAAATTTGAGCCACCTATTTAATTATTTTAAATTTTATACTGTTGTTTTGTCTGTGTTTTTTAAATAGGCTGTACACCGCCCTGAGTCCTTCGGGAGAAGGGCGGTATAGAAATAAAATTATTATTATTATTATTATTATTTTAAGAATCCTCTGTATTAAGATGTGAATCCTACTCCAATATTTCTTTGCTGAACTCTCTTCGTTGACTCAGTTCATATGAATGAGCCAAGGGCTCCCCAGGTTTCCAGTGATGTCACAGAGCTCTATGAAGGTTGCTGTTCCATTAACCAAGGTCAACTGGAACTTATCTCTGGGACACACTGTTCAACCTGGTCCATCTCAGTCATCAGCCACTCTTTAGGACTTCTCTGTCTTTGGGAATGATCAAGGCAAGATCTGAACATTCAACCCAGAACAAAGTGAGCTGGATGGGGGGATCCCTGCAAGAACCTTGCCGGGTGGGAGGGAGGTCTATCTATACTATTTTACTGCCCTGTCATTTGCCATTTCTGAAACTTCATTCTTTGAGATATGACAACCTATTCAGGCTAGTGCTTGGCTTGCTTTATACACCATAGTAAAGCCTAATTCCAAGTTGTCAAAATGCAGCAGCATACGCAATTCTATACAGCACGGAAACGGCATTGGTCGCGTTGGTTGATGATCTCTGGAGGGCTCGGGACAGGGGTTACTCCTCTGTTCTGTCCTGTTAGACCTCTCAGCGGCTTTTGATACCATCGACCATGGTATCATACTGCACCGGCTGGAAGAGTTGGGGGTGGGAGGCACCGTATTGCGGTGGTTCTCCTCCTTTCTCTCCAACCGGTCGCAGTTTGTGTTGGCAGGGGGGCAGAGGTTGACCTTGAGGCCTCTCGTCTGTGGAGTGCCACAGGGATCGGTCCTCTCACCCCTTCTGTTCAACATTTATGTGAAGCCGCTGGGCGAGATCATCCGTGGCTTCGGGGTGAGATATCATCAGTACGCTGATGACACCCAGCTGTACATCTCCACCCCAGGCCACCCCAACGATGCCCTTGAAGTGATGTCTCAGTGCCTGGAGGCTGTGCAGATCTGGATGGGGAGGAACAGGCTCAAGCTCAATCCTTCCAAGACTGAGTGGCTGTGGCTCCCGGCATCCCGATATAGTCAGTTGACTCCATCACTGACTATTGGGGGCGAGTCCTTGGCTCCCACAGAAAGGGCTCGCAATCTGGGAGTCCTCCTGGATATGCTGCTGTCCTTGGAGGAACATCTGACGGCTGTAACCAGGGGGACCTTTTATCAGGTTCGCCTGATTCGCCAGTTGCGGCCCTTTCTTGATCGGGTTTCCCTGTGCACAGTCACTTACGTCCTCGTCACCTCTCGCCTTGACTACTGCAATGCTCTCTACATGGGGCTCCCCTTGAGGGGCACCCGGAGGCTCTAGCTGGTCCAGAACGCAGCAGTGCGAGTAGTGATGGGAGCAGCATGGCGCTCCCATGTAACACTGCTCCTGCGTGAGCTGCATTGGCTCCCGGTGGTCTTCCGGGTGCGCTTCAAGGTGTTGGTTATCACCTTTAAAGTGCTCCATGGCATAGGGCCTAGCTATCTTCGAGACCGCCTGCTGCCACCGACGACCTCCCACCGACCTGTGCGCTCCCACAGAGAGGGCCTCCTCAGGGTGCCATCAGCCAAACAATGTAGGCTGGTGACCCCCAGGGGGAGGGCCTTCTCTGTGGGGGCTCCCACCCTCTGGAATCAACTGCCCCCAGAGATAAGGAGAATCCAAGACCTCAGTGCCTTCCGCCGTGCCCTTAAAACCCACTTTTTCCAGCAAGCCGGGCTGCCTTAGGAAGAAATTTTTTAAATTTTTTAAATTTTTAAGTGTTTAATTGGTTTGTGGTTTTTTAAATTTTTGGGCCAAATTTATATAGATTTTAATTGTTTTTAATATTTGTATTTCTTGTTTTTAATTCTGGCTGTGCACCGCCCTGAGTCCTCAGGGAGAAGGGCGGTATATAAATTGAAAATAATCAATCAATCAATCAATCAATCAATCAATCCAACCAAGAAGCCATTATGTTGTTTGTTCACACGTGAGCTAAGACAATGACAGGGATGCCATAAAGACTTGCCATATTCTGCAAGAGAAAGATAATTGCATCGCCACCATAAGAATGGGAGGTGAGTTGGGGAGGGTAAATGCAAACCACAATCACTGCTTTTTTCACCATTGGACAGTAAACACGAAAGAAAAGCAGTATGAGCATATGGCTGATGAAGGAACACCGTCAAGTGGAGGTAAGACTTTTATATGTTCAGGGCAATGTAAATAAATGCAATAAATACAAAATATAATGTGTAATAGACTATGTAGCAGGACATCAAATATAAAGAATCTTTTGTGCCCCTACTTGCTTTTGCCCTTTTTGTACACAAATGGGCATTCTTCTTATGCTGTAGCTGTCTGCCATTTTAATTTCCTAACATTTGTGAACCAATTTGTGGTCTTCGATGCATTTTGGAATATAAAGATTTTTTTGGGGCAAACCAATCTCTTGTGTGTATGTGCGTGTGCGTGCATGCGTGAGTCAGTGTTGATTTCTAGTGACTGCCTAGATTCCCTGCAGTTTTCTTGGCAAGATTTCAGAAGTGGTTTGCTATTACATGCTACTTAATGAACGGCCCAAAGTCATCTGGTTGGCTTGGTGCTTAAAGCAGGACTAGAAATTCATAGTCTCCCACAGTTTCTAAACTAGTGCCTTAACTACTACTCCTAACTGACTCTTCCTTTTACTTTTCAATTTTCAATTTTCAATTCAATGTTTAATTAAAAGTTTACTTTTTAATTAAAACATATTTAAAAACACAAAGAAGTCTTTTCCCCCATGAAACCAAGGGCATGTTATTTTTTTACCTACATAATTTTGGGACTTTTGCCCAGGACATCTCTGCTCCATCCATCAACTGTTACAATTCCCAGAAGAAACAAACCCGAAGGATCTAGTATTTCATATTATACATGCAGCTCGTAACCAGCCAGCTGTTGTGATGCCAGCACTCATGACGATCCTCCAACAGGATGAGGTATGGAAAATTGTTCTTTGCAATTCTGGATTATGTTCAGTGAAGCCAGGGCTCCACCAAGGCGTATAACCGTGATGGCGAACCTATGGCACGCATGCCAGAAATGGCACGCAGAGCCATCTCTCCGGGAATGCTAGCCGTCGCCCATTGCTTTTCCAGGTTCTGGCGCACTGGCCATCTGGTCTTCGCACACGTATGCTTGCCAAAAACCGGAAGACCAGGTGACCGGCACGCTTGTGCATGCTAGAAACCGAAAAGTTGGCTTCCCAGCATGCATGCTATTCCGGCTCCGGTGCATGTGCACCAGGGAGCTGCTCTTCCAGTTTCTGGTGCTCCCGTGCATATGCATTGGGGAGCTGCTCTTTTGGTTTCTGGTGGTCTCCCCCGTGTGCGCGCTCCCATTTCGGCACTTAGTGCTGAAAAGGTTTGGCAACACTGGCCTATAACTTTCTGCAGTCTAGACCACAGTCCAGGGCCCACAGCCCTGCCCTGGAAACAGCAAACGACCTACCCACAATGCCTCTGCCAGTGAAAACAAATCTTGGGAGGACCATGTGTGGCCCTCCCAGACCCTGTTTTCAGACGTGATGGCCTCCTGCAACCCTCTGCCAGTGAAAAGGGAGCTCAGGGAGGCTGCGTACTGCCTGCCCAGGCTCCTTTTTCAGCCTGGAGCCCTCCTGGAGCCCTCTGCCAGCAAAAATGGAGCCCTGGCTCCATTTCGCTGGCAGAGGGCTTCAGGAGGCCATCGCAGCGAAAAACGGGCCTGAATTAATGATATTGAGCTGGCCATGCCCACCGATGTCAAGCACAACCCTGATGCGGCCCTCAATGAAATTGAGTTTGACAACCCTGGTCTAGACTATTCAGAAACAGCACTGTAGTGCTGTAGAAAAGGATCTCTCCATTCTGCCAGAGATGCCAGCTTCTGAACCTGCCATTTGCTATGTTCTGACTTTTTGTTCTGTCAATGAAACAGGGCTTCGTTCCATACCTCTGCAGAAACGGTCTCTCTCCCACCTTGCAGGGCTCTGTCTGGGAGAAGGTGGCCATCTACCGCAGCCTTCGGGCTATGCTGGAGCGTGGCCTGGAGGTGGAGCCTGCCTGCAGCTTTGTTCTCACAGCCTTGAAGCAGCTGAGAGCATCTCTGTTGGTAAGCAGAAACAATGTAAGCTGTATTTGAATCAGCTGTATTATCCAAATATGTAATATAGTCTTTGATCTCATCCTTTTTTTTGACAGGAGGTGCCTTGGGAGCTCCAGGTGGCTGTCAGCAATGCACTGGCTAGTTTTGCTCGCCGACATTTCAGTGTCATCATGAATGAGCTTCAGCGGCACCTCAAGCCTTTTGCCCAGCCTGATGAATTCACTCTCCTCACTTTGGGCAAGATCACAACCATGAATGGTAGGTTATAGCTCGGATTGGGTGAGAGTGGAAAATGACTGCTTCTGCCCCCAGTCCAAACATAACAGGACTCATCAGGATGTCCAGTTCTTGTCTTAGAGGGACATATAGGTAGTCCTCGACTTACCACCATAAATTGAGCCCAAAATTTCTGTTGCCAAGTGAGACATTGGTTAAGTGAATTTTGCCCCATTTAATGAACTTCCTTGCCATAGTTGTTAAGTGAATCACTGCAGTTGTTAAATTAGTAACATGGTTGTTAAGTGAATCTGGCTTCCCCATTGACCTTGCTCGTCAGAAAGTTGGAAAGGTGATCACGTGACCCCAGGACACTGTGACCGTCATAAATATGAGTCAGCTGTCAACCTTCTGAATTTTGATCACATGACCAAGGGGATGCTGTCACGGTCGTAAGTGTGAAAATGGTCATAAGTCACTTTTTTCAGTGCTGTTGTAATTTTGAACGGTCATTGAATGAACTGTTGTAAGTCGAGAGCTACCTGTAATTTAGACTTTAAAAAATTGCATTTATAGTCTTGCCCAACATATGGGAATAGTCTGTAATGTAGAAGTCAAAAGTAGCTCATGACTTTTCCCAAAAAGTTGCTCAACAATCTTTGTTTCTTGATTAATTCCCATTTCAGAGTTGCAAATTTCCATAATGATCGCAGCAACACTTCTCTTTTGACAAGCTCTTTCTCTCTCTCCCTCCCTCCCTCCCTCCCTCCCTTTCTTTTCCTCCCCTTAGTGTACCACTGTGTCCCCTTCTTTGGCATCACCCTAACCACCATGCAGACAATCACACGTAGAATTGAGGATACCAGGAGACGCTGGGCCCTCTGCACAGGTGAAGCTTCTAGAGCTGATTCATGTTTCCCCATCACAAACCTTCAAACTCTTTGACTGGCAGCTCTGGGGAATCACAGACCCAGACCCCCATGAGTCAAACACTTTGAATTTTAATTGATCTGTTCAAGTGTGTTGTGTGAATGGTACAGTGGCCTAGAGGTGGAGCTCTCTCTCACCTCACAATCAGGAGGCTGTGAGTTTGATCCTAGGTAGAGGCATATATTTCTTTCTCTGGGCACAATGAGAATATATCTGCTGAACAAAATTCCGCATTGGCGATAGGAAGGGCATCTGGCTAGTAAACAGTTGCCCAGACTCCACCCCGCAAGGGATTTTTGGGTTATTAAAAGAAGATGATGTTTAAATATGTTGTGTGAATGAAGCCCCTAAGAAATAAAAAACAGAGGAAAATATGAATTGAGTGGTTGACAAATGACAATTTGTTCATACAACACGCTAAGCCAAATTCAAACAAACCAGTTATGACTAAGCAGATGTGGACCCAGATTGGATCCTTCAAGCGGAAGTGTCTTTGCTGCTTTTCAAAACTGGACCAGCTGTAGTTCTGAAGACTTTGAAAGAAAGGTTGGCCGAGCTTCCCCATAGGTCCCACTGAATAGCAGAATTGCAGAATTGCTGTCTTCCACCAACATTCTCACCTTTCTCTGTTTCTCCTACATACAAGCCCTTAAACAGATATGCAAAGCAATTCAAATCTATCTTCGGACCTGGGAAAGGAGTTCCTACCCACGTATCAGTGTCCAACAATTCTCCATCTACCTTCTTCCACTTTATGCCTGTATCACTCGCACCTGGTTACCTGGAAGTCACTCCAAGGTGAGTTGCCAACTCAGAGGAGCTCATGAACCTGGCTCAGAACTGCCTTCAATTCTGTGTAGGAAGGCAAGGAAGGCAAGAAGGCAAAATGGCATTCACGTCAGAGGGACATCCAAATCCTTTTATTACCAGTTCTGTGGGCATGGCTTGGTGGGAGTGGTGTGGCTTGGTGGGCGTGGCAGGGGAAGGATACTGCAAAATCTCCATTTCCTCCCCACTCCTCGGGAAAGGATATTGCAAAATCTCCATTCCCACTCCACTCTGGGGCCAGCCAGAGGTGGTATCTGCCGGTTCTCCAAACTGCTCAAACTTTCCGCTACTAGTTCTCTAGAACCTGTCAAAACCTGCTGGTTTTCACCCCTGCTTCCTCTTCTATCCATCCTGGCAGGTCAGGCTAGCAGTTCTGAAGGCCTTAAGCCCCATGCTGAGCATCCTGCTTCCTAGGACGGAATTCCAGACTCAGATCTATGATGACATCATTTTGCTCTCATTGCAGTATGACAGCAGCAGCACTGAAGCTTTTTATATCTCTAAGGTAAAAGTCTGTAGAGATTCTCAGTCATCCAGGTGTCAGGATTCCAAGTAACACCCCCAACGAAAGAAAACTCCGAGGCTTGAGTTTCCTCAAAGTTCCATTTTATTAGAGATGTCATATTGGCACATCTGGGAAAACCCGAATCTGAAAGTTTCCAGGTTTTCCCTACCCAAAGAAAAGTTCAAGTCCCACCCCAATACCCACAAGTCCATCACATGATACAATCAAAACACCGTCCCACCTGGAGATGCCTTCCAAGTCCAGCCTCCTAGGTGCAGGGCAAGACGGCCTTGACTTTCTGAGAAAGGAATGTTATTATGACTATATATCACCCTGGCTCCATACAATCCCCCCTCCCAGTTTCCTACAGCAGTAAATGTGGCAGGCCCGAAGGCCCAATTCAAAATATGGCTTCCAGGTCTGACACCGGATCGTGGTTGTCCCAAAGGTGCTTTTTTTCTGGAGGCAACTGGACTTTCTAGTTTCTTCTTTGAAGACATTTCGCTTCTCATCCAAGAAGCTTCTTCAGCTCTGACAGGATAGTGGGGAATGGAAGGATTTATATTCCTTTCAGACAACTGGTCATTTGTATCCTTTTAGAGCAGGGCTGTCAAACTCCTGGCCCATGGGCCGGATGCGTCACGTATTGGCCACACCCACACCCTGTTTAGCGAAGGGGAAAAAGTCACGATATGTCAAGTGACGCTGCTGTGACAACGTGAGTTTGACACCCTGTTTTAGAGGGTTGTTGAAGCTCTTGGAGGTTTATCTGTGTCCTCAGGGTCACCTGAGTAGTGCTCCTGGTTCCTGTAGTCTGCAACTTTTAGCTATACAATTCCCACACCATTCAAAGAACAGTCTTTGAATGGTGTGGGAGTAGGAATGGATTTCCAGAGGGGAAAAAAAAATGCAGACTATAGGAACCAAGAGCACTAGTCAGGTGACCCTGAGGACACAGATAAACCTCCAAGTGCTTCAACGACCCTCTAAAACAAGGGTGTCAAACTGGCAGCTCACAGGCCAGATGCATCATGTGCAGGCAACGCCCACCCCAGCTCCGTGAAGGGAAAAAAGTCACAATACGTCACGTGACAGCAACGTGACTCGATCGAGTTTGACACCCATGCTCTAAAAGGATGCAAATGACCAGCTGTCTGCAAGGAATATAAATCCTTCCATTCCCCACTATTCTGTCAGAGCTGAAGAAACTTCTTGGATGAGAAGCGAAACGTCTTCAAAAGAAAAAAAACAAGAAAGTCCAGTTGCCTCCAGAAAAAAGCACCTTTGGAACATCTCTGAGGTAAGGAGATTTGAGATTCCCACTCCTGCTATACAGATGGCAGCCATTCCTTCAAGGAGTCAGCAAGCTAAGATGCTAATTGTAAACTGTTTATTTGACTATATTCCCACTCACGCACCACTTTAATCAGAGATTCAAATTCTGTAAGCAAGCTGCAACCCTTATCCATATAGCACAGGTAGTCCTCGATATACGACCACAATTAAAATAGAATAAGAGTTGGAAGGGACCTTGGAGGTCTTCTAGTCCAACCCCCTGCCCAGGCAGGAAACCCTACAACACTTCAGACAAATGGTTATCCAACAATTACTTAAAAATTTCCAGTGTTGGGGTATTCACAACTTCTGGAGGCAAGTTGTTCCACTTATTGATTGTTCTAACTGTCAGGAGTTTTTTCCTTAGTTCTAAGTTGCTTCTCTCCTTGATTAGTTTCCACCCATTGCTTCTTGTTCTACCCTCAGGTGCTTTGAAGAATAATTTGACTCCCTCTTCTTTGTGGCAACCCCTGAGATATTGGAACACTGCTATCATGTCTCCCCTAGTCCTTCTCTTCATTAAACTAGACATACCCAGTTCCTGCAACCGTTCCTCATATCTTTTAGCCTCCAGTCCTCTAATCATCTTTGTTGCTCAAGATTGAGCCCAAGATTTGTGTAGTTAAGTGAGATAATTGTTAAGTTAATTTTGCCCCATTTTATGTCCTTTCCTGCCACAATTGTTAAGTGAATCACTGCAGTTGATAAGTTAATAACCTGTTGTTAAGTAAATCCTGCTTCCCCATGGACTTCGCTTGTCAGAAGGTTGCAAAGGGGGATCACATGACCTTGGAACACAGCAACTGTTATAAATATGAACCACTTGCCAAGCATCTGAATTTTGATCACATGATCATGGGGATGCTGCAAAGATCATAACTGTGAAAAACAGTCATTAGTCACTTTCAGTGCCATTGTAAGTTTAACGAACTGTTGAGGACTACTTATACAACTACAAAAATGGTCAAATATATGAAATATCACTCTGGAACAAAAAGGCAGCACTGCCCCATTCTTTTCTGAAGATTCACAAATGCAGTGGGAAGGTAACTTAGAAAGGATTTCGTAGAGAAAAAGCTGGAAGTCATCACGAGAATGGACCTGGATCTGCCAGACTTCTGAGGGACCTTCTTACCTCAAGGGGAGGAAAATCAAGTGTCTTCCACTGTTAGATTTGAGAAAATGTGAGCTTTTTCCTTCTCGATAATTAATGTTCCATTTCCATGATGCTGGGCTTGTCTCAGCTGTATACCATTTTTAATGCAGACATATCCAGTACCACAAATTTTAAGCTACCGTGGTCCCACCATAGGTCCGTGCTCTGTAAAATTCATAAGGACTGGAGCATAGTTGTAATTGTTGAAGCATTCAGACTAAATGATATTCATGTCACTCAAGACTTGGTTTTTTAAAATGTATTTTTTAAAAATAATGTTATTTATTTTTTTAAAAATCCTGCCTTTCCTTCAAGAACTCAAAAGTTTATGGAGTGGGAGAGGGGCAGAAGTGGTTGTTTCAGTGGTGAAATCCAAATTTTTTTACTATCGGTTCTGTAGGCGTGGCTTGGTGGGCGTGGTGTGGCTTGGTGGGCGTGGCAATGGAAGGATGCTGCAAAATCTCCATTCCCACCCCACCCTGGGGCCGGCCAGCCATAAGTGGTATTTGCCAGTTCTCCAAACTGCTCAAAATTTCCGCTACCAGTTCTCCAGAACCTGCTGGATTTCACCCCTGGGTTATTTCCTCCAGCAGTCTTGGAATGTATGTTGGCTTGGAGAGAAAAATTGGCCAAGCATCTCTGCATGAGCTTTTTGGTTGAGTGGAGACTTCAAAATGGTCTTCTTGATCCATATCTATCAATTTAACCCACTATTGCTCAAATTTGGCAATTTTAGGCTATGTGGACTTCAACTCCCAGAATTCTGGTTGGAAATTCTGGAAGTTGAAATCCATGCAGCTTAAATTTGCTGAGGTTCAGAAACACTGGGTTAACCATTATATAACATTGCCCATTCCCTTCTTCATCCTAATTTCTTTAGAGTACAAGAAAAAGAAAGAAAGAAAAGTATATAGATGTATTAGTTTTATATTTATTACAGATCCTGGGCCAGATTCTGGAAGCTTCTCTAGTGAACAAAAACCCAATCCCAAGTATGTATGTGGGACCCCTTGCGCAGAATCTGATCCTGCAGGTAAGAATGGACAAATTACAGATTGCAATTTTTTATGTGTGTAACATTTTTCTTGTTATGAACACCATTTATTTATTTACTAGTGAAATTTCTTTGGAAATATGTTACACTTAGAACAGTTCTGCAATGTAAAGAATATTCATAAAGAAAAGTTGAGATTAAACTAGGCAATGAGAATTTTTTCCATTCCAACTGATTTCTATTACCTGCCCACTTCCATTGATTTTTCTCACAAGCAGTGTGGATGGACAGCTACTACACTATGTGTTGCCCTGAGCAAATTGATGGAAAAGTCAAATGTACACAAACATGTACACACACATACAACACACTTATACTTTATCAGATGTATATATCTCACCAGAAATGACTCTAGGCAGTGTACAAAAATCAAACAAAACAATAATATGCAGGTAGTCCTCGATTTAGGACCACAATTGAGCCCAAAAGTTCTATTGCTAAGCAAGACAGTTGTTAAGTGAGTTTTGCCCCATTTTATGATCTTTCTTGCCACAGTTGTTAAGTGAATCACCGCAGTTGTTAAGTTAGTAACACTTAAATGAATCCGGCTTCCTCATTGACTTTGCTTGCCAGAAAGTCTCAAAAAAATGATTACATGACCCTGGGACACTGCAACGGTCAGAAATACATGCCAGCTGCCAAGTGTCTGAATTTCAATCCTGTGACTGTGGGGATTCTGCAACAGTTGTAAGTGTGAAAAATGCTCATCAGTCACTTTTTTCAGTGCTCTTACAACTTCAAATGATCACTAAATGAATGGTTGTAAGTCGAGGACTACCTGTAAAAACAGCCATTGTAAAAACAAGCAATATTAAAATATAAATACTGTATTTTTCGGAGTATAAGATGCTCTGGACTATAAGATGCACCTACCTTTTTTGGTGAGGAAAACAAGAAAAAGAAATCTGCCTCTGCCTCCCTGCAATTTTGCCTCGTTGCAGCAAACAGCCTGCTTTACTTTCATTTTCATTTTCAGCATAGCTTGATTAGCACAAGAAAAAAAAATCTGCTCCCAGCAATTTACCTCCTTGCAGCAAGCAGCAGAGGGAATAGGCAATGGCAATATCTGCAGCCTGAAAACAGCTGAGAGTCGGGAGGCCGATCCAGCCGACAATCAACTTGTGCTAATTAGGCTGTGCTGAAGCTGAAATGGGCTGTTTCTTCTTGCTGCTTGCTGCAAGGAGGTAAATTGCTGGGAGGCAGAGGCCAAAGGGTGGGGGCCAGTGGGTGGGTGAGGTTACCCCCTTTTAGGGAGGAAAAAGGTGCGCCTTATACTCTGAAAAATACGGTATGTATTACTGAAAATTAAATATTATGAAAAATAAGGAATGCAAATCACAAACAGAATAAGTATATCAACCGCATCAACCTCAATAAGGGAGCCACCTTAAAATGTCATCAGTTCCCTGGGAACCCCAAGCCTGATGACATCACCAGGTCCTAAAAAACTTCAGCGTTCCCTTAAGCCCGTCACTCTTTATCCAACCAAAGCAGCTGAAGGGCAAAAGGAGTTCTGTCCTCCCAGCTTCTCAAGAACAGGGACTCCTGACCTCTCCTTTTTCTAGATCTGCAGAAGAGAGCAAAAGGAACATCTTCAATGGCAGAGCCACAACTCTGTTGAAATCACACAGCTCTTCCTAAAGCTAGGTACAGGCAAGAGCCACTTCTTTGATGTTTATTTAAGCTAAATTCAAATGAAGTCATGTTAGAAAGATCCCTTCTGCCCATTTATCTGACAGTATTCCTGCCGCATTAAAAATTACATTTTGATAATACTGTAGGATGTACAGCTGCAGGCTGTACTAAAGGCTTCTGAGGCTAGTATAAGCTCTGAATACCCAGCTTCATAGGGACACGGCCCCTCAGTGGCTAAGACGCTGAGCTTGTCGATCAAAAGGTCGGCAGTTCAGCAGTTCAAATCCCTAGTGCTGCATAACGGGGTGAGCTCCTGTTACTTGTCCCAGCTTCTGGTAACCTAGCATTTCAAAAGCACGTAAAAAATGCAAGTAGAAAAATAGGGAGCACCTTTGGTGGGAAGGTAACAGCATTCCATGCGCCTTTAGCGTTTAGTCATGCCGGCCACATGGCCACAGAGACATCTTCAGACAGCGCTGGCTCTTCGGCTTTGAAACGGAGATGAGCACCGCCCCCTAGAGTCGGGAACGACTAGCACATAATTGTGAGGGAAACCTTTACCTTTACTTTACCCAGCTTAGCCTGAAAGATAAGTTTGGAGAAGTGGTTAAGGCTTTAGGAGTGGGAAAGTAGGGTAGGTGAGCTTGGGAACAAGTTGTAAATCTGCATTCTAGGGCAAAATTGGGAAATTATTCCTCCTCCTTCTTTGGGCAGGAGGTTGGACTAGATGACCTACAAGGTCCCTTCCAATTCTATTAATCTCTAATAATCCTCCTCCTCCTCCTCCCAGATTTTAAATCTATGAATTAGAAACAAAACAACCCTGCAGTTGTTTTAATGCACCTCTTTTATTTTATTTTTTTAAAAGTCTGCTAATCTCCCAGCAGGCAAAAGATTGGGCCAGATTTTTGTGACATCCCCATATTACCACTACAACATCCCCTAAAACACCCGGAGGGTTGAATGAAAAAAATGGCATAAATCCACCTCCATGATATAACTGTTATATTTTTGCCTCCACTCAGCACGTTCACATCCTTCTGAGCTGCTGCGGTTTTTCCTGAAGAAGCTGGACGAAAGCCAAGGAGACATGCGCACGGTGGTGCTGTTGCTGCTGTCTGAAATTGTTGGTGCCCAATGTAAGGACTGGGATAGGAAGGTGGTTAGGCTCAGGATAGGAAGTCCCCAGTCCATTCGTTTAGTGACCGTTCAGAGTTACAACTGCATTGGAAAAAAAAGTGACTTGCAACTGGTCCTTGCACTTATGACCATTGCTGCATCCCAATGGCCATGTGATAAAGAAATTGGGTGTTTGGCAGTTGACATGTATATACAATGGATGGTTGAATCATACCAGAGTCACCTGATCTCCATTTTTGACTTTCCCAGTTGGCCTTCAACAAGCAAAATCAATAGGGGAAGTCAGAGTCACTTAACGACTCCATGATTCGCTTAACCGTGGCAACAAAAAAAGTTGTAAAACTGGATGTGACTCACTTAACAACTGTCTAACTAGCATTGGAAATCCTGATCCCAATTGTGGTCGTATGTCAAGGACTACCTGTATGTCAAAGTACTGTGTTTCCCCAAAAATAAGACCCTGTCTTATATTTTTTTTGAACCCTGAAATAAGCGCTTGGCCTTATTGCCATGTGCTCAAAAGGCCAATTGGACTTATTATCAGGGATGCCTTATTTTAGGGGAAACAGGGTAGTTTGGCTTCTTCAGGGTTTGAAATTAACCCTGAGCAGATATGTTCCCAGTCAAAGAGAACAGGTTCGGTGATGTCACATCATCACCACTACCGGCTACTGGGGACACTGGACACTTAGAAGATTAAAACAAGAAGTAAAAAATAACCAACGAACAAAAAGAATATATGATGAGAAGGTAACGAAACAAACATATGCTCAACCAACCACTATCAGGGAGTTCATCACAACATCTTACCCAAGAGTCTGTCTTCCAAGCCAACTTGGTACAACTCTAGGGAAGTCCAACAACAAGTGAAAAGAGCTTTGGTTAAAAATGATATTTTTCTCTGATTTTTTGTTTAGCTGTGGATGCCTTAGATAGGAAGATGTTAAGTACACATGGGCATGAAGGGAGGGGCTGCTCCCACAAAAGCTATAGCAAGTACAGATATAAAAACTACGGGCCCCCACCTACCAGAAAGAAAATGACACTTGCTTTGCTACCATGGCTGTGCTGTATACAGAAGCAGAATTCAATTAATCAGTCTGAGGCTGTGATATGGGTGTCCCAGGCAAAAACGCAGGCAAAAGCAGATAAAGTGGTTGAAATATGGAAATAGATTTAAACCAGCTTCATTCCCAAGAAATTTATGCACAGAAGCTTGGCAGCTTAAGTTTGCAGTGCAGAAAAATCCAAAGATGTCCCAAAGGTGGGACAACTGGAATATGTCCCACCTTTGGGACAAAAGGCAACTGGAATTTCTTGTTCTGTGGGAAGATGTTTCACTTTTCATCCAAGAAGCTTCTTCAGATGTGACTGAATGGTGGAGAATGGAAGGATTTGTATTCCTGTCAGTCATGTGGTCATTAGCCTTCTTTTTGAGAGTAGTTGAGGCCACTTGGAGGTTTACCTATGCCCTCAGGGTCACCTGTTTCCTGTAATCTGCAATCCTCCCCCCTCCCCGGAAATCTGTTCATACTTCCGCACCTAAAGCAGAAGTTTGGTTGTCCCAAAGCATGGTAGAATATATAAGGTCATCAGTTGTCCAGGTCGTGGGACAACCATGATTTGGACAACTGAGAATCTTCATATACAAAACCCAGAGAGTTTTTACATTTATGATTAGTGCTTCTTGTAGGGCTAGGCCATGGTTTCCCAACTGTAGCAACTTTAAGACTCCTACAATTCCTCAGCCACCTATGTTGGGAGTTGAAGTCCTCATGTCTTAAAGTCAGCAAGGTTGGGAAACCTTGCTCTACAGGGGTGTCAAACTGGCAGCCCATGGGTCGGATGCGTCATGCGCAGGCCACGCCCACCCAAGCTCCACGAAGGCAAAAAACATCGTGATACGTCACGTGACTTGTGACGCGGCGACTTTGACACCCGTGCTCTAGTCTAGGCAGAAGATTGTAGTAGGCCTTTTGACATTATCCCGGGTAAAATTATGAGGTGAATTAAATTTGATTTTGTTTAATTTACCTGTGCATCTAACTAGAATTAAACAGACTTAATATATTCTCCAGTTAAATATTTAATGATTTTCTCCCTCTGCCTTTCCTTCCCAATTGAAGTAATTATTTTTCAGAGTCCATTGTGGCAGCTCCTAAGGCTTTCAAGGGCCCACAAACAGCCAGGGATTTCACGTTGTACATCTCGTGTTAATAAGCTCCCATCTTTGCCCCCGTCTTTTTCAGTACCTGAGGTCTGGAACAGGAGGCTACTGTGTGTAAAGGTGGTGAAGGCTGCCCTGGTTGATGATAGCACCCCGGTGAGAAACTGTATCTCAGCAGTTCTAAATTTGATGTGTGTCAATAGCAATTTTCTGGTGAAAAACTTTATAATACTAGTAGTAGTCTTGTGAACTCTCAAGTCTCTTCTTTTTGTTATGTGTTTAAAATGGAAAGTGATTCAAATATATGTGTGTGTGTATATATGTATATATATATGTGTGTGTATGTACGGGTATGGGAATATACAGTATATATAAATTTCATTAAAAAAAATTCTGATGCCCACTCTCAAAAGAATATATATATATAGTTCATTTTTAATGTGTGCCAGTGTATTCACAGAAAAAAAAATGACAATAAAGGTTATCTTATCTCTCTCATCTCTTAATTATTATTTCTCAGTGGAATATGAGAGGAGGCATAAAAAAAGAGAGCATAACAAGATGAAATTAAATAGAATTTAAATGTTTTTTTGAAGACAGAATGCTTGAAAATAATCTGCCAGTTGACCCAGGGAGACAGGGGAGAGTTCCTCAGTGGAGGTAGCTGCTGAATTGATGGTGGACTCTACCTCCCCATCTCCTCCTTGCTCTCTGCTTTCCACCCATCCATCTTTTTATCATTGTATTGATCAGTGGTAGGATTCAAAATTTTTTACTTCCGGTTCTGTGGATGTGGCTCAGTGGACGTGGCGTGGCTCGGTGGGTGTGTCAAGGCTCGATGAGCATGGCATGGCTCGGTGGGCATGGCAGGGGAAGGATACTATAAAATCTCCATTCCCTCCCCACTCCAGGGGAAGGTTACTGCAAAATCCCCATTTCCTCCTGATCAGCTGGGAGAATAGCCTATCTATTCTCTGCCCGAGAGGCAGAGAATAGATAGGGGTGGGGCCAGTCAGAAATGGTATTTACTGTTTCTCCGAACTACTCAAAATTTCCAGTACCAGTTTTCCAGAACTGGTCAGAACCTGCTGAATACCACCTTTGATATTGATGTACTCTATTTGTTTTCTTTTTCATTGTTTATTGTATTGTTCTATTATTTTACTTCTGTTTTGTTTATCCTCTTTTCAGTTCTTTTTATTGTTGTAAGCCGTCTAGAGTAGCCCCATGGTAAGGTAGGCAGCAAATAAATTTAACCAATAAATGAATAAATAAATAAAATAATGTCATCAGATTAAAAATAATATAATTAGGCATCACAATGTGTCTAGAAAATATAATGATCAAAGAATGGCATAAAATCATTGATTAAGTCAGCGGTTCTCAACCTGGGGGTCGCGACCCCTTTGGGGGTCGAACAGCCATTTCACGGGGGTCGCCAAAGCCCTCTCTCACCCCCCTCCCCATGCCTTCACTCACCCTCTGCCTCTGCTGGATCGCCCGGTCGCCGTTCGCTTACCCCGCCCACTCCCAATCTATTGCTGCTCCGGAGTCCCAGCTGATGGCTAGAGGGGAAAAAAACTTTAAATTCTTGCCGTGGGGCTTCAAAGAGCCGCCCTACTCTCAACTGTTTTGCGGAGGGCTCTGTTGCTAGCTAGGTGCAAAGAGGTAAATTCCTGGAGCAGATTTCCCCCCTAGCTATGCTCAAAAAGCAAAATTGAAAGTAAGCAGGGTCTTGGCTGCAACGTGACAAAATGAGGCAGAGAGATTTCTTTTTCTTTTTCCTCACCAAAAAAGGTAGGTGCAAACTGCAAACAATGGGAAATTTAGGGCAAAAGAGGAGATTCAAGATTTTAAAACACAGAAGAAAAAAAGCTCTATTTAACTAGGGAATTGTAATAATTGAGATACTGTTAATTGCATATTGTGTTGAAAGCAGAAATGGTTAAGTTGTGGTTTGGAGGAATATGGGGGGAAATTATTTGGTTTATTATTATTGGTAAATATAATTAATTGATTTGTAAGAAATTGGATTGCATGGAAATAATTGGAATATTCATGTTCATATTGATTAATATACAAAAAAGGTAGTTATATAACTAATTGATTTATATTAAAATGTTGAATTTGTATTAAACAACTGTATTATATAATTAACCAATGTGAGGATGGATATAAAAATAGATGACAATGGGAAGGGGTATAATATAGAATAGAAGGGAAAATTGAATTTGATTAAGATTAGAGATGAGGATGAAGGGTAATATTGGTTTTTTAAAAAAAATAGATGAGGAATAAATATGGTAAAAAGGAAATATAAAAATTGTAAATTTAATTGAAATGACTAAATACTGTGTTGGAAGAAATATCCTTCTGGGTTCTGCTCCAAGTGGGGAAAAAGACACTGGAAACATGGAGACTGCTTGGAAAGATTGTTTAATGGTGGACAGGATCACATGGCTTGATGGGGCCCATTGTGTTAGTTTCTGTTGCTATTGTGTTGCAAATGTCCTTTGACAAAGGATTGAGTTTCTGCCTCTGGCCCATTAACAAAGGGTGGGGGGCAGGAAGGTGGAAGTTGCTTTGTCTGTAAAATATGCTTCTCCATTTCTCATACAGGAAAATATAATATTCTGCCTTTTTAATATTTCCCAAAATATTTCATTCTTCTAGGAAAGGGGTGGGTGCTAACCTCCTACAACTGTTTAAATTTGTGGACCGGCCAAATACTCTGTTCAAAGAAAATACGTTGTATGTTTGTATGTGTGTTTCTAATTATTACTATTTATTGCTATTTGTTCTCTTTTATTCTTTAAAATTTAACAATTCATTCTTTATCTTAATATCTTAATATTTGTTTGGGGTTGGCTTTCTTCCCTTTCATCTTTTTTATTGTACAGCAATCTTTCTCCTCAAACCTACCACCTCTGTCTTTTCTTTCTTTCTTACTTTCTCTTCCCCCCTTCTTCTTCTCCCTACTTCCTCTTTCTTTCTCCTTCTCCTCCTCTCTTCCTCCCTCTCTTCCCTTCACTCCTACTCTAATTTCCCTTCCCTTCCTTCATCCCTCTCTATTGCTGTATCCTTTTATGCATATGGACTACTCAGAGGGCTGAAAAGGTTATTTTTGACTGGTCCTCGCACTTTTGACCAGTCCTCGAACTTACGACTGTCCTCACAATTTACGTTTTTTGCCCTATCTTATACCATGTTGAAGAGAAGCAGTTGTGAAATGAGTGACATGGTTGTTAAGAATGCTGCACAGGCATAAATGTGAGGATGGTCATAAGTGTGAGGACCAGTCAAAAGTGCGAGGACCTGTCAGAAATGACTTTTTTCAGCCCTCTGAGTAGTCCCTATACACATAGCCATGGCCACTCGGTCACATGACCAGCTAGCCACGCCCACTCAGTCGCATGACCTCCAAGCCACACCCACAAAATAAGCCACACCCACAGAACCGGTAGTAAAAAAATTAGAACCCACCCCTGGTTGGGGATCACCACAACATGAGGAACTGTATTAAAGGGTCGTGGCATTAGGAAGGTTGAGAACCACTGGATTAAGTGATACAGAAAGAGAAAAGCTATTGAACAGGCTGACCATTATGATTTTTGAATATTTATTATACATCTTAATAAATATTGAAAATATACTAATATTTTATTATGCATATTGATATATTTGATGTTACAATTCATTTTCATAAATCCTTTTTCTTTTAAAACATAAAATGGGTGCATTATAGCACACTTTAATGTCTTTAATTGCAAAAATAGAGAGAGAGAAAATTGAAATTTTGCTTTAATTTTTTATAGCAATTCTTTTAAATGAAATACAGAAAACATATTAAAAATTGAAACCAAACAAAACCAATATATTCGGGAAGATATTAGAGACTGCAAAAATATAGCTGCAGGAGTGAGAACAGGGCTGCATGTTTTCCATCCTGACAAGGTAGCAGTTTTTTTTCTCTCAATGTCTTCTCCTAACCCCAAATCTCTGGCTGTTAGGTTTGTCTTGCAACGCTCCAGACTATTAGAAAACTGTTGTCTGTCGGTTATTTGGAGAAAATTGAAGGATGGCCTCTGAATTATATTGCCCTGCAGCTGTCCAGGTCTGCCCATCAGCTGGTAAGGCTAATCTGAAATTTCAACAATGGAGCCAGTGCATCAGTGGTGGGTTGCCCCCGGTTCTCACCAGTTCTATAGAACCGGTAGTAAAACCAGCAGGAGACTCCGCCCCTGACCCCGACATCACCAAAACACTTCTGCACAGGTGCAGAAAAGCGCGCGGCCCCGCTGCGAACGGCTAGTAAAGGTAAGTAGAACCCACCCCTGCAGTGCATGTTGGGGGTGGGAGTAAAGTGGATGAGTCCAGTGACATCCCCCTTATATTTTGGGCAAGGTGTGCTCTCTTTCTTAACAGGAGCAGCTATTCTTTTTCGGCTTGCTGTTTTTCAAAATAAGAGAAAACTCTCAGCCCTGAAGAATATGCACCAGCAATAAGATGGGAATGGGGCAGTGGTGAAATCTAAAATTTGTTACTGCCGGTTCTGTGGGCGTGGCTTGGTGGGGGAGGTAATGTGACTGGGTGGGTGTGACCAATTTTTTTTCTTTTAAAACCATTTTTTCTACAACCTCTTCGGCAAAAAGGTTGTAAAAAAAATGCTTTCAAAAGGCTCTGCCGATCCCAGCTGAGTTGCCTGATCGGCAGAGGCTTTTTTTCTTTTAAAAGCCTCTGCCAATCAGGCAACTCAGCTTGGATCGTCAGAGGCATTTAAAAGAAAAAAAGCCTCTGCTGATTAGGCAACTCAGCTTGGATCGTCAGAGGCTTTTAAAAGAAAAAAAGCCTCTGCCGATCAGGCAACTCAGCTGGGATCATCAGCTGATGATCCCTTTGACGATCCCAGCTGAGCCGCGTGAGCATCAGAGGCTTTTTTTTTTTTACTTTTAAAAGCATTTTTTCAGCCGAAGAGGTCGTAGAAAAAATGCTTTTAAAAATTAAAAGAAAAAGCCTCTGATGATTGTGTGGCTCAGCTGGGCATGGGGTGGGGGAGAGGCAGGGATTTTTGCTACCAGTTCTCCAAACCACCCGCCTCCATCGCTACCGGATTGGGCAATCCAGTTTGAACCAGGACCATTTCACCCCTGGAGTGGGGGGGAAGGGGTGGAACCAAGAAAAGAATACAAGATGAACTCACACTCATGTACATAGACATTTATTTTATTTATTTAAGAGCGTTATTCTTCCATAGCTTCTGGATGTGCATCATATGGGTTTCTTTTTCTTCATTCTTTCCTTACCCAAACTTGAAACAGAGATTAACAAACAGGGCTGCTGCTGTCACATACCATGCTATGACCTGTCACAAACTCACCTGTATGACAGCTTGACGTAACTTCCACGTTGGGATGTTAAAGCAATGGCTACCTTCCCACAACCTTCTGTCCTTACAAACTACCCAATTCCATTTAGCTTAATCTAAAACAGAAGATCCTAAACCTCTCAGCTCATTGACCCTTTCACGAAGTTTCAGACGGTTCATCAATCCCCATATATTCATTATATAAAAATTAATGAATACTGCTTTAACTAATAATACTATGAATAATAATAAGCAAAGCTAGTGCCATTTTATTATTATATTATATATTATATATTATATTATAATAATATAATATTATTATATTACTATAATAGATGCCTTGAGCTCAAGCCCAAAACAACTGGTGTACTACTTGAACACCATCACTATTGACAAAATTACCATCAGTCAATTGCAAAAGGCGGCTATACTCGAAACAATTTATATTCTGTGACGATACCTTTAACGCTGTCAAACATCAACATTTGCCTATTCCAGATCCTTGTGAAGAACTCAATAGGTGGATAAAAATGCCAAATTCAGTCTAATCATATGGCTGACTATCAACGAACCATAATAATAATAACTGGAGCACCACGTGGACACATTGGCATTGGCAAAATCACCACCAGTCAATTGCAAAAGGCAGCTTTACTCAGAACAACTTACATCCTGTGACAATACCTCTAATACCATCAAACATCCACATCTGCCTATCTCAGATCCTTGGGAAGGATTCCATGCTTGGATAAAAATGCCAAATCCAGTTTAAATATCTGGCTGAATGTGCGACGTACCATAATGATAGAAATAACTCAAGGCTGTTCCCACTGGCAACTGACCATCCAAACCTGGGTAATATTGTTTCATCACTAGTCACATCTTCTTCAGGCCTAGAGACTGCCATGGAGCTCTACAGAGATGCCCAAAGATTAATGGACCTTAATTATCCTGCCATCATTTATCAGCCATCTACTGATCCCCAGACATTTATTAATCCCTTGAGCTAGTCCTTTTGACATTTGGGGGTTGATATTGACTATTTTGGGGAACTCTGATCTAGCAGAATGTGCAAACTCTGGTTATGGCTGGATATCCGATTTTCTCTTTCAGACACAGCCAACATGGAATCTTCCTTTGGGAGGTTTAAAGGAGAAGGCCATGGAGAGAGTCAGTGTGGATCTTCTTCATTTCGCCGTAACTTCAGGAAGGGGTGCAAGTCAGGTCAGAAGCCCATTAAGACTAAGCTAGCTATGTTTAATTTCTTTGCAATCATTGCTTCATTCATGTCATGGTGGTGGTGCTGCTCATATAAATTCATTCATATAAATTCATATAAATCAGGGGTGTCAAACTCGATTTCATTGAGGGCAGCATCAGGGTTGTGTTTGACCTCGGGGGGCCGGGGTGGGCGTGGCCAGAGTGGGTGTGGCCAGCTCAACGTCACTCATGTCGGGGATGCCTGTGTTGGCCTGAGCGCTCTGCCAGCAAAAATGGGCTCCCGAGCGCCATTTTCAGCTCTGCCGCCTCCTGAAATCCTCTGCCAGATAAAATAGGCTCCCAAGCTCTGTTTTCAGCTACAACAGCCTCCTGCAACCCTCTGCCAGCAAAAACAGAGCTCGGTGAAAGCTGTGTCTGGCCCTCCTGAGCTCCGTTTTCACTGGCAGAGGCCCCACGGGCCAGTCCTTTGCTGTTTCCAGGGTGGCCCCACAGGCCAGATCTAAGCACCTTGCAGGCCGGATCCGGCCCCCGGGCCTTGAGTTTGACACCCCTGATATAAATAGTCTCTTTTTGCCTTGGTATTTTGTTCCTTTTTTTTGTATTACCATATAAATTGAGACATCTTGTGGAGGAACCTGAAACAAAATGCGGGGTGGGGGGGGATTGGCACTGTGGGAAAGATCAAATGGGACACCATGACAAACTTAATGTAAAAATCTGGATTTAATGCTCTTAGTACAAGGAGGAGGAAATCTTCTGAGAGTAATATGTGAGAGATTCACTTCAGAAAACATAAAAAGCCAGCCATGCCTCCTTTAGATCAGAGTTTCTCAATCCTGGCAACTTTAAGATCAGCGAACTTCAATTCCCAGAATTCCCCAGCCAACCAAAGTTTGTCTTGATGGCATCACTGCAAAATGGCTTTAAGCCTTAAGAGGAAATCCAGGAAGGAAGAGACATATTGAGTGATTCTTTTAATCTGATACAGCATAGTTTCATTTTAGCAGGTTAAACCTTTTATTTATTAGGAAAAAAGCATATTTATATAATAATACCTGTGCACATGTCTGAGGTACATTGCTCTTTTTATTGAATGTCCTGTGAGGATGGATGGACGGTCAGACAGACATTCTGTACATACATAGAGATTTGATAATGCTAGAGAAGAAGCAGACTGTAAGGGTTTAACTATTCTTTCCCTTCGGCTAGGAATTATGGAAAAAGTTGCTCAACTATCTAATGCAGCCACATTACACTAGTTTGGCTACACCTCTGTGCCAAGCCTTGCGGCTCCTAGCTGAACACCGACTGAGGTGGGTTGTTCCAACACAGGCTACATTTGAGCCAGGTGGGTACCAGCAGATCTAACACTCAGCTGGGCTGCTTCATTCCTTGTAGTGGGAGATAGTAGAAGCAACCTAGCTGAGGAATCTGCAGTTGTCTAAGAGATTCTGGAAAATCTTGCAGATCTTCCTGGCTATGAAGCAACTAGCCACCTTTAAATGTCTCAGGCTATCATATTATGAACTCATGCTGTCCATTAGCCTGTCCATTTGTCAGTTGATGTCTAGATAAAAGTAGATAAATGCCCACATTGTCACTAGACCAGTAGCGGATTGCAAATCCCATTGCTACTGGTTTGCTCGTGGCTGCATGCGCACTTGTGCGTCTGCAACGCTTCTGCACATGCGCAGAAGCATCCGGGTGGGTGGGCGGAGCCTCCCGCCACTGCTGCTACCAGTTTGCCCAATCCGAGGTGAACCGGTAGCAACCCACCACTGCACTAGACCTAGGAAATCAATTTCCATCACTTAATGATTTACTGAAATTTTGTACTTCTCGGCCTCATCCATATTTCTCTTTCTCTCTCCACCTCTCAGTAGATTCACCAACTCCCCAGGGACTGATGGCTCGCCTTATAGTAAGTGATATAGCTGCAGGACCCGGGTTTATATCTCCTGCAACTTCACATGCCGTGCTGTAGGAATTTTGCCCCCTTTGATGCAGGAAGTCCATCAATTAGTTTCCTAGGTCCCCATTTTTCCTAAAATAGTCTAATGACGGTCAAGATCTGCTCAGAGGAGGAATTGTCATAACACATATAACCAACAATGGCCAGAAAGGCTAAACTGACAAGAAGCATTTGTATTTATATTCCAATATATTATCTCCAATGTAGATATTTTTATTTATTTATTTATTTATTTTCAGATTTCTATATCGCCCTTCTCCTTTCGGACTCAGGGCGGTGAACAGCCAAAGTAAAACACTTTATACACAAAAGTTAAAATAGATTTAAAATAATTAAATAAATTTGGCCCATAATTTAAAACATTTCAATTTAAAACCAATTTCAAATTTTAAAAACCCATCATAAAATCAGGACAGCCCGGCTAACTGAAAGAAGTAGGTTTTAAGGGCCCGATGGGCCCTTAAAAAGTAGGTTTTAAGGGCCCGATTTGAAGGTACATGGCGGAAAATCTTCAAAAGGTGGCAATCTGCTGGACACCAGCTGGTCCAGCAGGTCTGTCAAACCATCCCATTCCTGGATTCTTCTCTATTGTCATGTTTGCTGTGTCTGTGAGAGAGACCAGACACCTAGCTTCTTCAACCTGTTTCTTCTTTTTTGTGGGGGCAGAGGAGATGGGGACAAGAGGATTGGACATAGGATTATTGACCTTATGGAAAACCAAATATAGAATAAAGTAGAGTAGAGTAGAGTAGAGTAGAGTAGAGTAGAGTAGAGTAGAGTAGAATAGAATAGAATAGAATAGAATAGAATAGAATAGAATAGAATAGAATAGAATAGAATAGAATAGAATAGAATAGAATTCTTTATTGGCCAAGTGTGATTGGACACACAAGGAATTTGTCTTGGTGCATATGCTCTTGGAGTACATAAAAGAAAAGATACATTTGTCAAAAATCATAAGGTACAACACTTGATGATAGTCATAGGGAAACAATCAATATCAATGTTAAGGATACCAGCAAACAAGGTTATAGTCATACAGTCATAAGTGGGAGGAGATGGGTGATAGGAATAATGAGAATATTAATAGTAGTGCAGACTTAGTAACTAGTTTGACAGTGTTGAGGGAATTATTTGTTTAGCAGAGTGATGGCATTTAGGAAAAAACTGTTCTTATGTCTAGTTGTTCTGGTGTGCAGTGCTTTATAGCATCGTTTGAGGGTAGGAGTTGAAAAAGTTTATGTCCAGGATGTGAGGAGTATGTAAATATTTCACAGCACTCTTTTTGACTCGTGCAGTATACAGGTCCTCAATGGAAAGCAGGTTGGTAGTAATAGTTTTTTCTGCAGTTCTAATTATCCTCTGAAGTCTGTGTCTGTCTTGTTAGGTTTTTGGTCTTCCAAAATATATACAGTATGTGTCTTCCAGGATATTCTTATCAGTCAATTTAACTGTATTTACAAGTTTCTTAACCACTAGACCAAACTGGCTTTCATTTGGTGTCCTGAAAGTACTTGCATTATAATATGTGAAGAAAGCAATTTTATCAGTTTCATTGTTGAAGTGTCGCTGTGGGCCAGTGTTTTCTACATCCACAATTATGTCCACATATTTTCTAACATCTCAAGGACAGAAAAACAACATATTCATGTGGCTATAGAAGAGGCTATTGATAGTTGATAAGTCCCATACTAAATGGATGGTAATGAACTCAACAAAGAGGTTGGGAGACAGAATCTGTGAGGGCAATCCCTCAATTATGTGTAGCTGGAAAGCAGAAGATAGCGGGTTACATTTTGACTTAGTTGAAAACTCCAACTGCTTTTCAAAGTAGCTTTTCAAACATGATTAGAGCAGCATTGGGAAAGGTTTTGAAAATTTGGATATAAAATCATGTTCCTTTTATTGTCCTAATTTGCAGGCCCTTGCAGTTTGCCCTTTAGAAGGAGGTGGCCAAGGAACTGCAGCAATTCTCCTGCTAAGCGCTTTGCGCCCAGAATTCTACAAGGGTGTGGGTGAACATTGGTGGGTTGAAGTGCCCCTCCTGGCCCATTACCTGGAAGGTGAGACGAATGAAACCAAAGAGACCTTGTCATCTGCAATTTTCTGTATTCTTCTAACATATTTAATTAATGTGTGGAGAATTTTAACCAGACAATGGGACTGCATACCAAATTCTAATCCATATTCTTCCTGACTTGCAAATGTTCGATGGGGAGATTTAAAGGATAAATTTGTTTAGTTTGCTTTGAACGTGTATATAGCTGCCCATATGGTCCAGGTCCAGGACTCTACAAAAACAGGGTCCTGGATTGTATAAAAAATATTCAAGCAAACATAAGTACTGTATACAGTTCTCTATCCAGTTGAAAATCATTCCTGCATTTAGGCAAATACTGTACCCGACCAAAGTATATACAGGTAGTCCTTGACTTACGACCATAATTGAGTCAAAATTTATGATGCTAAGCCAGACATTTGTTAAGTGAATTTTATTACCTTTCTTGCCATAATTGTTAAGTGAATCCCTGTAGTTGCTAAATTGGTTACACGGGTGTTAAGTGAATCTGACTTCCCCATTGATTTTGCTTGTCAGAAGGTTGCAAAAGCTGATTACATGATCCCAGGACACCGAAACCATCATAAATATGAAACAGTTGTCAAGTATCCAAATTTTGATCATGTGACCATGGGGATGCTGCAATAGTTGTAAATATGAAAAATGGTCATAAGTCACTTTTTTCAGTGCCGCTGTAACTTTGAACAGTCATTAAATGAACCATTGTAAGACGAGGACTGCCTGTACACATGTTGATGAAAATTCCATTTAAATAAAACATAGTTTGTACAGTACAACACAGTAATCTCAGAATATATGTCCTAGCTTCTTTTATTGATTGATTGATTGATTGATTGATTGATTGATTGGTTCGATTTATATGCCACCCTTCTCCGGAGACTCAGGGCGGCTTACAATGTGTTAAGCAATAGTCTTCATACTTTTGTATATACCTGCTTAGTAGCCCCCCCCCCCCCCCCCCCCCCCAAGCAGTGTTCCTTTTTTTAATACAAAGTCATCTTATTGCCCCCACAATCCGGGTCCCCATTTTACCTACCTCGGAAGGATGGAAGGCTGAGTCAACTTTGAGCCTGGTGAGATTTGAATTCGCAGTAATTGCAGGCAGCTGGCAGCTAAGTGCTACTTTAACAGCACTTTAGTCTGCTGCGCCACCAAGTGTAGCAGTAGGAAGAATTGTATAAGAAAATTTTAGCCATGATATGTAGCTTTTCTAAGGCTGAATGGGTTGTCTAAGTCTAAATTTCCAACTACCACAAATAAAACAATTGACAATTAATCTTGGTTCTAAATTTTAATACAGTAGGTACTAAAAAAGTGTTTCTCAACCTTAGCCATTTTAAGATGTGTGGACTTCAAGTTCCAGAATATCTCAGCCAACAATGCTGGCTGGGGAATTCTGGGAGCTGAAACCACATCTTAAAATGGCTAAGGTTGAGAAACACTGTGCTAAACAAGAATGGGGGTTACTTCAGGTTCAGATAATTCAATTAGCCAGAGTTAAGCCTAACTGGTTAAAGCGATATATGGTTTGGAAAGTAAGATTCCAACACCTGTCCTGTGCCATCAATTATAAGCACAGGATGTCAGACATAATCATAGATAGTTATCTATGGCAGCTGTAAATCTTTCCACAATGCAGGAATGTGAGAGCTCAAGAAAAAAAAAGTTTATTTCTGAAGCCAAGGTTCCATGCCAACAAGCCCAATATTGAGAAATCAAAGTGATTTTGGTCTTGTATCTGTCCAAACATCGTTAGAGACGTCAGGAAAAAACCCTACAATGTTAGGCTCATCCAACCATCCAGACTTCAAGGATTTACTGAACACCAATATGTTTGGAATTCATGAAAGTGATTGCTTTTTAAACTGTAGTTGGCATGATTCATTTCAATAGTTTAGTTAGGTATCCATGATCTTGTCCTCATATTTTTATGGAAATTTCTCTCATTTCCAAAGGGCTTTAAAAAGAACCATCTCTCCTCCTGATTCCCTGGGTAATGTTGGTCTCCTATGCTCTCCCCAAAGGCCACAGCAAGTACACATTGCCACCAGCAGCCTGGGAGCAGAAGCTACTGGAGGTAACCCCAGTGATGGGAGCATGAACGTTTCCCATGGCACTGACGACCCTCTCTAATGGCCTCCATTCTCCTGATGCCTCCACAGTTCCTGAAGAAATCCTTACAGAGGAACCAGGAAGAAGGCTGGAACCTAATCTTGGGGCAGGAACTCATGAAGCAGATGGGTGTCTATCACAACTCCTCTAAAGAAAAAGTCAGTGTGATAAAGAATATTGGTGATGTCCTTCATAAAAAGGCTAACCAGTTCCACCTCGTAACTCATACACTAATACGTACCACGTCAGCCTTCCCCAGCCTAGAGAGCCTTCAAACGTATAGATTTCACCTACAGTAAATCCAGTAAATCAGCTAGTAACGGAGGTTGTGGGTTGGCCCTCCCACCTGCCCAGTGGTGGGTTTCAAAATGTTTTACTACCGGTTCTGTGGGTGTGGCTTGGTGGGCGTGGCATGGCTTGGTGGATGTTGCTTGGTGGGTGTGGCAGGGGAAGGATACTGCAAAATCTCCATTCCCACCCCACTCCAGGGAAAGGTTACTGCAAAATCCCCATTTCCTCCCGATCAGCTGGGACTTGGGAGGCAGAGAATAGATGGGGCCGGGGCCAGTCAGAATTTTTACTACCAGTTCTCCGAACTACTCAAAATTTCTGCTACCGGTTCTCCAGAACTGGTCAGAACCTGCTGAAACCCACCTCTGCACCTTCCCCGGCGCTATGCCACCCTATTTAGCCACGTTTTCCAGGCTGGGCGCATACATGGAAGTCACACGTGCAAGCAAAGCACATGCATGGAAGGCCGAGCGCATGCACGGAAGGTACGAGCGTGCACAAAGCTAGTGTGTGCATGTGGGGCAAACCAGTAGTAACAATATCTGAAACCCACTGCTGAGTAAATCTTCCACTATTGTGACCATTGTTGAGAATTCTGAAAATTAAAGCCTACAGTACACATGGGATATTGGTTCTGGATGGTCTGGGTTTCTTTAGGCCATGTTTAAAGAACCTCCAGCTGTTTCATTTCTCTCCTCCAGCTCTTCCTCTACAAGACTTTGGGAATTGCTCTTTCTGCTACAGGGGATGTTGGTGGGGTGACCCAGCAGCTCCTGAATCTGCTCTTGCATACAGATTATACTGAGGAAGCCCAGCAAAAGGCAAGAACCGCAGTCTGCTCCAAACTAATGAGAATTCTAGATTTCTTCTGTTATAATGTTGTCTGCCTTGCTCATACAGTACATGATGATTGTTAGATCGGCGCAGGGAAAGGAAGACGTGACCAGCTCGTTACATTAGTAACTTTATTTAGAATAAGAAACAGTAGCAAGACTGGCTGTGCGCTGCCGGGGCTCTCCTTATACGCTCCGGCAGACGCACCGCCCCCTGACAGGGATTCAAATCTTCCCGCCCGGTGGCTAGCAGCCAATCCGGGCGGATGTCCTTATAAGGACATAACACTCCTCCCCCCTAGTCCAAAGAAAAAAAATAGTTCAGCATTCGTCAATGAACGTGACATAGTCCCGCAGGTACGTAGGACGCCTAGGCACCCTACTTGACCTGCGCAATCTCATTTCCTCCGTGTCCCCGCCCTGGACGGACGGGGTTCCTGTGGCTCCTGGCTCCTTCCCCGGAACCGGGCTCGGTTCGGCTGGCGAGTGTGCGGGGTCACCCTCAGCGCCTCCGGCCGGACCGCAGACCTTGGATGGCTGGTTCTGGTGGTCTTCCTCCTGGCCTGTGGATCTTTCGCCTCGGCGGTGCTGTTCGGTCTCGACCCGGGAAGAGCGTCTGAGTCCCGGTAAGACCCCGGCTGTCACTTGCTCTTCCTGGGTCTCTCGGTGGCTGCGGTTCTGCTGCGGCCCGGTTCGTTGTGGTCCGGAGGGTGGTTCGGGCCGGTGCCCTTGGGTCCGGTCTGCTCGCTGTGGGTGGTGTTGGTTCGGGTAGCGGTGTCCGACCTTGCAGGGGTGGCGCAGGTCTCCTTTGCCGGGCTGGCGCTGGCCTTCCCCGTCGGGTTGGTGGTGGTCGACCTGGTCGGGGTGTCGTTGTGGGGCTTCCTCCTCGGGCTGGTGGAGGTCTCCCCTGCCGGGGTGGCGCAGGCCTCCCTGGCCGGGTTGTTGTCGGCTTTCCCTTCCCCCTAGTCCCTGGTCTACCGCCAGTTGGTGGTTGGGGTCGTCTGGGTTGGGTTGTTGTTGCCGGGTTGTTTCTTGCGTTGGGCGGGGGTCCCCCTCGCCGGGGAGTCGTGTGCCACCCTCGCCCATGTGCTGTGGTGTGCCCATCTGCGACGGTCCCCGGTCTACTCGCCTTGCGTTGAGGTCTCCCTGGTAGGGCTGCCGTGGGTTGCCGTCACTGGTGGGGTGTGGTGCTCCCCTTCTGGGCAGGTCCCGGTCTACCTGCGGGCTGGGTCGGGGGTCCCTGGGCCTGCTGTGCCGGGTGCCCACCTGGTCGGGTTGGTGTTGCCATCCCCCGTGTGGTTGGCCCCGGTCTACCTCGCTGCACTGCCGACGTGACAGTGCCTGGTAGTGTGCTGGGCCGACCTCGTCGGGATGGCGTTGCTCTGCCTCGCAGGGGTGTGGTAGGCCTACCTCGTCTGGGTGTTGTAGGCCCACCTCGCCGGGGTGTTGCAGGCCTACCTCGTCTGGGTGTTGTAGGCCTACCTCGTCAGGCTGGTTTTCGTGTGCTCCCCCCCACCTTTTCCGGAGTTGGTCGATGTGACGTCTCACGACCTGTCCATCTTCCAACTCGACGGTGTAGGATTTGGGGCCGGTTGTGCTGGCAATCTTCCCCTTCAGCCACTTAGGAGAGCCGTTGAAATTCAGCGCGAAAACTGAATCTCCTTTGCTGAAGGCGCGAAGCGGGCGGCTGGCGGTTGCGGTCACTTCCGGGCTGTATTGGGGGTGCAGCCGGTCCAAGGGTGACCTCAACCTTCTGCCCATCAGGAGTTCAGCCGGGCTCTTGTGGGTGGTGGCATGCGGCGTGATGTGCTGGGTGAGGAGGAAGTTGTCGATGCGTTCTTGCCAGTCTCCCGGGCCCATCTTGGTGAGGGCTTCCTTTGTGAGCCGGACCATCCGTTCCGCTTGTCCGTTTCCGGCCGGCCTGTACGGAGCGGAGAGGGCATGGCGGATGCCCAGTCCTGCCAGGAAGGACTCCATGGCCAGGGATGTGAGCTGGGGGCCGTTGTCCGAGACCAGCACGTCCGGTAGACTGTGTGTGGCAAACAGGCGGCGCAGGGCTCGGATCGTCGCTTCTGTTGTGGTAGATGCCATGGGTATCACCTCGAGCCACTTGGAGAAGGCATCTACCACGATGAGGAGGTGCCGCCCTTGCATCGGGCCCGCGAAGTCGATGTGGACCCTCGACCATGGGTTGCTGGGGGTCTCCCAGTTCGTGACTTCGGCTTGTGGTGGTGCTGGGCGGACTTCTTGGCACGGGTCACATCTGGAGACCCATTGTTCAATGTCTCTGTCCAGTGAGGGCCACCAGACGTAGCTCCGTGCCAGGGCCTTCATGCGGACGATGCCTGGGTGCCCGTTGTGCAGAGTCTCTAGCGTCCGCCGTTGCAGAGTGCTTGGGATCAGCACCCTGTCTCCCCATAGCAGACAGCCCTTTATGGTGGACAGCTCCGTCTGTTTCCTGGTGAACGGGCTGAACCTCTCTTCCGTCTGTTTCGCTGGCCACCCCCTGAGGATCCAGGACCTTACTTGGCGGAGGGTGGGGTCCCTCTGGGTGTGCGCGGCCACATCTGCGGAGGAGACTGGACAGCTGGCGTCATCATCTATGTGGAATAGATGGAGCGTGGGGGCTGGGTCTTCCACCGGGTTCTTCGATGGGCATCTGCTGAGTGCGTCGGCGTTTCCTATGGCTGTGCCTGGCTGGTGCACGAGCCTATAAGAGTAGCCGGCTAGGAAGATGGCCCATCTCGTCATCCGCGGGGACATGAAGGTCGGGGTGGGTTGGTCGCCTGCGAGGAGTCCCAGGAGTGGCTTGTGATCCGTGACTATGGTGAAGCGCCTTCCATAGAGGTATTCGTGGAAGCGCTTCACTCCTGCCACGATGGCCAGGGCTTCTTTGTCCAGCTGACTGTAGTTCCGCTCTGCGCCGGACATGGTTTTCGAGAAGTAGGCGATGGGGGCCTCCGTGCCGTTGGGCAGCTCGTGGCTGAGGACTGCCCCCACCCCGTATGGCGACGCGTCGCAGGTCAGCTTGATGGGGAGCGTCTCGCTGTATTGGATGAGGACGCTTTTGGACGTCAGTAGTCCCTTGATGGCCCGGAACGCTGCTTCCTCTTCCTGGCCCCACTTCCAGGAAGCCGATTTCCCCAGCAGGCGGTGGAGTGGCTCAGCAACTGTGGCTTTCTGTTTTAAGAAGATGGCGTAGAAGTTGAGCAACCCAAGGAAAGCCTGAAGCTCCGTTTTGTTTTTTGGGCTTGGAGCTTCATGGATTGCTTCCACTTTTGATTTGGTGGGGTGGATGCCTGTGCTATCAATGAGGTAGCCCAGGAACTCGACTTCCTGTACTCCTATGATGCACTTGTCCCGCCTGACCCTCAAGCCCTTGGCCTTGAATCGCTGCAGGACAAGCCTGAGCCTTTCAAGGAGTTGAGCTCTTGAGTCCCCGGAGACGAGCACATCGTCGAAGTAAGGCACCACCCCTGGAACGCCTTGGAGGAGGCGTTCCATCATGGATTGGAAGATGCCGGGGGCAGCGCTAACTCCAAATTGGAGCCGGTTGCATTTGAATGCCCCCCTGTGCGTGACAATTGTTTGAGCCTCCGCCGTTTTTTCATCCACTGGCAGTTGCTGGTAAGCCTGGGCCAGGTCCAGTTTCGCAAAAATTGATCCAGATCCCAGGGAATGCAGCAGATGTTGCACCACTGGGACTGGGTATGCGCTCTGTGCCAACGCCTTGTTGATGGTGCAACGGTAGTCGGCGCAGATGCGCACAGACCCATCATGCTTCAGTGGGGTCACAATGGGGGTCTCCCATGAAGCATGATCGATCGGTTCCAGGACGCCCTGGGCGATCAGCTTATCCAGCTGCTCATCTACTTTGGGCCGCAGGGCAAACGGAACTCGGCGGGGCTTGAGCCTAATTGGGGTGATTCCCTTGTCCAGATTGAAGGAGATTGGCCTCCCCACAAATTTCCCCAGCTTACCATCGAAGACTTCCTTGAACTCTTCGATGAGGTAGTCGAGTTCGTCCCTGCCAATTTGGTTGATGCCCTCGATTGAGAGCCCCAGCGGCTTGAACCACTCCACTCCTAGCAGGTTCGGTCGGCTGTCCCGTACGACGGTGATGGGGAGCTTGCCTTCGAACTGCTTGTAGGTGACCCGGATGTTGGCTCTTCCTAGCACTCCGATGGGGTTTCCCCCGAAGTTGACGAGCTTGGAGTGTAGTGGCTTCAGCTCTTGCTTGGTGATGCTGGGTTGCAGGCGCTTCAACTGCTGCCAGTCCATGATGGAGTAGACCGAGCCGGAGTCTACCTCCATTTTGCAGGGTGCTCCTTCCACGTGGATGGTCACATGGAACTTGGTGGCACTGTCTGACGTCGTGTGAGCGATGGTCGTCTGGTGGACCGCTCCGCTCCGGGGAAATTCGTCGTCTCTGCGTCTGGAAGGGCCAGAGGACCGTTTGGATGACCTCTGGTAATCCTTCCGATTCTCGCGGGGACGGTGGCTGGAGGGCTCTGGGGCTGGTTCCTCAGCTCTGCAAGCTTCGGCGATGTGACCCCTTCTGTTGCAGCGTCGGCAGGTCGCATCTCTCCACTTGCAGGTTGCCCTGGCATGGTCCCCTCTGCAGCTGGCGCAGCGCTCCCCTTTGTAGTTCCGTTGGGCGGTTTCCCGCCTTGGGGGTCTGGATACCTTGTGGACGGTGGACTCTCCCTCCGACTCGGATCCAGCCGTGGAATCCTCTGTTGAAGATTGCTCTGTGGAGCGAATCTTGTGGATTCCCTTGGCTCTGCTTACTGCGGCAGCTGCTTTCTCCGAGATTTTGGATGCGGTGGCTTCCTCCACCACATCCTTGAGCACGAGCTTCTTCCTGCTCAGGAATTTCTTTTGCAGGCCTCTGTCCCTCATGCCGAAGACCACGCGGTCAGCGATGGCGTTGTCCACGTGGTCGAACTCACAGCTGGCTGCGATCTGGCGTAGGGCGGCCACGAATTCCTTGATCGTCTCACCCTCCTTCTGGTCCCGTTGGTGGAAGGTGAAACGGTTCGCCACCGGTGTTCCTGTTGGGGCATAGTGGTCCTCCAGGATCTGCAGCAGGTCTGTCCATGGCACTTCTTCGATGTCTCGTGGTGCTGCGAGATCGATTGCCATGTCGAGGACCTCGGAGCCGCAGTTGGCCAGGAAGATGCCCTTCTTCCGGTCATCATCGGCATCCCTGATGTTGTTGCCTCTCAGGTATTGCCGGAATTTCACTACGTAGGATTTCCACTTGTCCTTCCCTGGGCGGAAAGGAGCAAGGGCTGGCAAAGTGACTTCAGCGGATGCCATGCCTTTGGAAATGCCTACTGTAGTTCCCGGTGCCAGAGTCTTGTCTTGTTGGCTTGGTGCCGCGAGGTTCGTTCTTCTCTCAGTCCTTCGTCGCCAGTGTTAGATCGGCGCAGGGAAAGGAAGACGTGACCAGCTCGTTACATTAGTAACTTTATTTAGAATAAGAAACAGTAGCAAGACTGGCTGTGCGCTGCCGGGGCTCTCCTTATACGCTCCGGCAGACGCACCGCCCCCTGACAGGGATTCAAATCTTCCCGCCCGGTGGCTAGCAGCCAATCCGGGCGGATGTCCTTATAAGGACATAACAATGATGATGATGCTATTTGGTAATCCTAATCCTCTTTCTGACACTGTGTTCTGATGTTTTGGGAATAACTTTGTTTTTTAAGTATGGCTTTACTGGAATTATATAGGATTCCGCTCTCTATATTCCATTTGATATTATTGGAAGAATATACCTGTTCAAAAGAGGTTATTGTTGTAAATCAGGCAATGTTCTCTTTTTGCTCTGTTCTGTGTTTTATTTTGTCACTGGACTCTGCTTCAGTAGAAGGCTTGTTCTCTCATGCTGGAGAGAAGAGGACACACTTTCAACTATTATTAAATCAGAGAAAAGCATCAGAGTAGAACACAGGTCACATTTGCTGTTAATTTTAAAAACGTCTTTGATTTTTTTTTTTCCCCTATGATGGCAGGGCCTGTAACTGAATGATCCACTTAGCTCAGTTTCTCTAGGAGTGAGAAAACGGGGTTAAAAAGATCCTAAGTGGGGAAACTGGATTTGACAGAGAAGCTCTTCTGTTTTCTGGCTACCGCTTCCTTCTCTTGTCCTCAGGGTGTTCGCTGGTGTCTGGCATACTGTGCAGAGGGGCAGCTGGTGGCGGTGCTGGAAGCTCTACATCACTTTGAGAAAGAGATTTCTGAGGGAAAAGATTTGGCTTGCTTTCAGATTGGCCAGGTTTGGAGATTCTACTACTTCATACTATCTTCTTGGTCTTCTTGACTGGCAACTGGGAAAGCTGGCCATATGAGAACATAGGTAAAAGTAAAGGTTCCCCTCGCACATATCTGCTAGTCATTCCCGACTCTAGGGGATGGTGCTCAGTGGTGGGTTGCCCCGGTTCGGACTGGTTCTCAAGAACCAGTAGTAAAACTGGCGGGAGGCTCTGCCCACTGACCCGGACGTCATCAAAGTAGAGCTGCGCATGCATTGGCACGATGCAGTAACAGTAAGTAGAACCCACCCCTGGCAGTGCTCATCTCCGTTTCAAAGCTGAAAAGCCAGCACCTATCTGAAGATACCTCTGTGGTCATGTAGCCTGCATGACTAAAAGCCAAAGATGCATGGAACACAGTTACCTTCCCACCAAAGGTGGTCCCTATTTTTCTACTTGCATTTTTTACGAGCTTTCGAACTGCTAGGTTGGCAGAAGCTGGGACAAGTAACGGGAGCTCACCCCATTACAAAGGTGTTGGTGACCACCTTTAAAGCGCTCCATGGCTTAGGGCCAGGGTACTTACGAGATCGCCTTCTGCCACCAATAGCCTCCCACCGGCCAGTACGCTCACGCTCGCACAGAGTGGGCCTCCTCAGGGTGCCGTCCGCCAGACAATGTCGGCTGGCGACCCCCAGGGGGAGAGCCTTCTCTGTGACGGCGCCCACCCTCTGGAACAACCTTCCCCCAGAGTTACGTACAATAACAGACCTCCGGATTTTTCGTCGGGCCCTGAAAACCTATTTATTTCAACTAGCTGGGCTGGCTTGAGTTAAATTTTAAATTGATTTTAAATTGGGTTGTTTTAATTTACAGCCAAAATATTTAATTATTTTAATACTGTTTTTAAATTTTGTATGCTCTGTTTTTACCTTGGCTGTGCACCGCCCTGAGTCCTATTTGGAGAAGGGCGGTATAGAAATTTAATAAATAAATGAAATAAATAAATACGCGGCACTAGAGATTCAAACCGCTGAACTGACGACTTTTCGATTGACAAGTTCAGCGTCTTAGCCACTGAGCCACCGTATATGAGCCCCTGAGCCCCTATATGAGAACATGGTGCCCTTTTAAAAGATCACGTTTAAAGCATGTGTCAGTCAGACCTAGAGTCCAGATGATGCAACACATGTAATCGTATATGCTAGGCTCCTTTCCACAGGCATCTTCTCTATGTGTTGGCACTGCAGTTCCCAGAAGTCTTAGCTCATATGACCTTTGGCCTTTGTGTCTGTCTCTTTGGTTTGCCAGCCTAAAAAGAGAGGTACAGAAGACAACCTTCTCCAGCTTGGATTTTAATTTCTTTGAGCAGGCTTTTACAATTCTCCATTTTGTTTCTGAGTCAGACTCCAGAAAATTCCTCTAGCACCTCTAAGCATGAAGCTCAAACAAACGGCACTTAGAAAGAAAAATACTTAGTGAGCAAGAAAAACCAAAATTATTTCTGATAACTTGTCATATTTTCTCTGAAACAAATTTGGGACCCCAGCAGCAGAATATGACTCTGCCTTTAGAGTTGGTCTTCTTCATCATCTGTAGGCCTTGCCTCAGCCAGAGAAAGAACATGTGATGAAAACTCTCCTTCTATTATATGGTAGTGTGGCAATCCGTGTTCCCCAGGAGCAGCTAATGCCTCATCTAGCCAATGAGATTGTGCCAAGGATCCTACACCATTATATGACACTAAACAATCCAGAGGTGAGTTATTTGCCTTATTGTGCTATTGGGGTAGCAGGATTCTGCTTCATTTAACTGGCGGCATTGGATTTTGAGAGCATCCTTTTAGGGATGAAGATCGAGAAATGAGTTCTGGAATCACAAAGAGTATAAGTTACAGGAGCAGATCAGTGGTGAAATCCAAATATTTTTACTACCGATTCTGTGGGCGTGGCTTGGTGGGCGTGGTGTGGCTTGGTGGGTGTGGCTTGGTGGGCGTGCAGGAGAAGGATACTGCAAAATCCCCATTCCCTCCCCACTCCTGGGGGAAGGATATTGCAAAATCTCCATTCCCACCCCACTTTGGGGCCAGCCAGAGGTGGTATTTGCTGGTTCTCTGAACTACTCAAAATTTCCACTACCAGTTCTTCAAACTGCTCAAAATTTCTGCTACCGGTTCTCCAGAACCTGTCAGAACCTGCTGTATTTCACCCCTAGTTTACATGCCACCCAACCCAAAAGTTGAATGGATGTTTGCAATAAGATATCCACCCGCTGGCTATCTTATTGCTTTAGGTCATTATACAAGTCAAAAAAGGCAGTCCTTAAAAGGTATAACATAATTTCATCTATGAAAAAATCCTGGTTGATTGGTAGAATATATTTTATGGTCCTAGCTTTTGGAAGCGCTGATGGTGTTGTTCAGAGGGTCTTCAGAATTTCCCCACAGGACTGATATGGGTGATTGATGCCCTGCAAATTAAATCACTATTTATAAACAAGACTGTCAGTTATCTCTTACTCAGGAAGGGTAGCCCTTTGGTTATTCAGTGCTTCCTTCCTATTCTTTAATCCAAGTTCCTCTTGGAGTCAGCCTCCACCATCCTTTTCCCATTTCCATTCAGAGGGCCAATGATGTTGAGCTGGTTCTGAGTTTTGCCCAGTGCGTGTCAGAAATCAGCCTTTCCATGAAGAGCAAAGGTGATTCCACTACTTTCCAGCTGCCTCAAAAAAGAGTGTTGCTTGACCTTCTCATGGTGAGTACAATTTGTTTATTTTATTTAAAATACTTGACTTGATGCTTGCAAAAGGTCCCCTAAAGGGATTTCTTATACCTGGTCTCAGGGAAAATTACTGTAAAAAATTGGAAGGATCACATAAATCTACCATGTGATTTTTGTTCTGGCTGTGGCTCTTGCTGGAAGGGACGTTAAAGACAAAAGCATTTTCACTTACTGGCTTCTCCTTCTCCTTCCTTGTAGAGAATGGCTACTTTGAAGGTTTTGTCTTCCAAGCTTTTGGACTCATACTAGGGATGGTCCTGAAAGCTTGGAAGACAAAACCTCTGGTCCTGGTGACCAACCCAGATTGGATCCTGCAAAGTTGCCTTTGCCTCAAATGAATTCTTCCATGCCAAGGACCACCCTTGGCAATTGACTGGCATGTGAACCGAGCTGATGTGGTCGAGTTATAGATGCAACGTTTATTATTTATTATTAATTATTCCAAATTTATATCAGGGCTTAACTTTCATGTTAATGTTCTTTTCTCTAATCATATTGACATTTTATTCTTACACTCCACCCTGAGTTCCTTATGGTTGGCCATATACCATATATGTAAATTGGATGTATGGATGTATGGATGTATGGATGTATGGATGTATGGATGTATGGATGTATGGAAGGAAGGAAGGAAGGAAGGAAGGAAGGAAGGAAGGATGGATGGAAGGATGGGTGGAAAGAAGGAAGCCAGGACAAAATTTATGTTTGAATTCATAAATTTACATGTCATTAAAATTAAATATAGTCCTATCTATATATTTAAAGTAACTCAATTACTTTAAAAATGACTATATGGTGACATCTTTGGAATGTTTCTGAGGCGGTATCATGGCCTAAAACCCCAACTGCTTATTCTGGAATGTTCCTTACTGAGGAATGCTGCTTGGGAACTCAACAGAAGGATCCCAATCTAAACCATGCCCAATTTATTTCCTTCCTATACTGTTTGCTACAGAATACTGTTAAAACAGAATCCCTGGAGGTGCTTGTAACTCCTGTCTGTCAGCAGGTGATGGTTGCTCTTCGGCACCTGAGGCAAGTACGCATTGCTATGCCGTTCCTTTTAAGATCAGCCCTACATGGATAGTCAAAGCACAAATAAAGAGTGTGGAACCAGATTGCATAGTCTACCTTTAGTTCTGGCACACAAAATGCCTTAAAGCATGTATAGATGCCAAATCCTCACCTCCAGTTAATGAGAAGCCCTCACTGATTGGGTTTGGACAACATGTGAAACTAAATCACTGAATTAACACAATACATTGAATCTTTAGCTTACCAAACCTAGCCAAGTTTACCATGATCCAGGTTTTTGATATTTTGTGATTCAGCTAGTAGACCTTTAACTGAGTTGTAAAAGGAGCTGTTATCCAAGAAGCTGTTATGCAGAATACAAAGGAAGGGACATTACCTCCCTCTGCCACTCACCAAGTCAGAAATTAATCTCTGGAACTCGGCGTTTATTTGATTTCTGTCCATTTGATGGCTGATAACTATGTAAATAAGGAGATGCTATCAAGAAACCCTTTGCTTTTTGGATATCATATACTGAAGATGTCCTAAATGAGGGCATTCACAATAAGGAGGCCCTTACTGACCATAACTGGCATCATTTGGGGAATGTGGACATATTTAGAATAAGAATAGAATAGAATAGAATAGAATAGAATAGAATAGAATAGAATAGAATAGAATAGAATAGAATAGAATAGAATAGAATAACAAAGTTGGAAGGGATCTTGGAGGTCTTCTAGTCCAACCCCCTGCTTAGGCAGGAAACCCTACACCACTTCAGACAAATGGTTATCCAACATCTTCTTAAAAATTTCCAGTGTTGGAGCATTCACAACTTCTGGAAGCAAGTTGTTCCACTGATTAATTGTTCTAACTGTCAAGAAATTTCTCCTTAGTTCTAAGTTGCTTCTCTCCTTGATTAGTTTCCACCCATTGCTTCTTGTTCTACCCTCAGGTGCTTTGGAGAATAGCTTGACTCCCTCTTCTTTGGATATTGGAACACTGCTATCATGTCTCCCTAGTCCTTCTTTTCATTAAACTAGACATACCCAGTTCCTGCAACCATTCTTCATAGGTTTTAGCCTCCAGTCCCCTAATCATCTTTGTTGCTCTTCTCTGCACTCATTCTAGAATCTCAACATCTTTTTTTATGAACTCATCATTTTTCAACATTTTTATCAACATTTTTTCATATGAACTAGTATATAAGAGTTTTTGATTGTTCTGACTTTGGAACCTCTGCTGAGATGTTGATACAGTAAAAAAAAAGGAAAGGAAAGTGACTTGATCATATAATGGGCCCCAGTGAGGTTCTGTTTTATTTGCTTCAGGAACTGGGAAGGCCAAGAAACTGCTTTTTAAACAGAGTATTATTGTTTCCTCAGCAAGGTGCCAGAAATGCTGAGCCCTGAGGAGAATTGGAAGCTGGCAGAGGCCTGTCTGAGCCATGTCTTTGCTCTTCCTCCTTTGGGGATTGAAGAAGGTGCCAGTCAGGTAAGTAGTTGTGTGCTATAGGAGAGGTCTTTGAAATCCCCTGCTTTTTCTATACTAATAAGTGCTATTGTCTTCTGCATTTCAGACTCTCTATACTGGTACTTTGACTTCCTTGTCAGAGCTGATGGAGACCTTATTGGAGCCAGGATCAGGAGAGAATGACTTTTCAGACTGGTTCCAGCAGATCTTCCAGGTGAATTGGACAGAAGAACTTCGTGTTGATTTAAATAACACTGTCTATGATTTTATAGTGTCATCAAGAATAGCAGTCATTTAGGCTTCCATTAATTTATCTAGTCCGCTTTTAAAACTATTTAAAGCTGTAGAAAGTTATCACCAACCCCTCTCATAGAAGAATGACATATTTTAGGAAATATTTAAAAAGGCAGAATATTATATTTTCCCTAAAAGAGAAAGAGAAATCTTAAGGAAGACAGAAACTCAGAGGTTCAGCTCCCTGCTCCCAGCAGTTATTTGGTGCCCATTGAGAAGGACTGGGCCAGCCTATCTACAGAACGAAAGACCTTCAGCTCCAGGGTGATGGGATTAAGACATGACCCTCCAGGACATAATAGGATTAATCCATCTAGCAGAATTACATCAGCCCAGGCTCCAACCAAACTTGATTCAGACAAACATGACCCCACATGGACCAATGGGAGTCTGACTACAGCCAATAGAATACATTTATTGCACAGGAATAGGAAGCTCAAGGGCAAGGCCCAAGAGAGGGTATAAAAATCCCTCACTCTCTACTCCATGTGGTCAGCTGCCCAGGACCTCAAAACCATGTGATCCTGTTCATCAATAAACCATCTTTCCAATCAGCCTCCATGTTTCCAGTGTCTTTTTCCCCATTTGGAACTGAACCAGATGGATATTTCTTCCAACAAAGCTATACGACAGCAAATTCTATACATTATCTACCACTTTTTATTGGTACAAACTCTCATTGCATTTAATTTTGGTGAATAGCCCTAGATTCTAATGGTGGATGATAACATAGCCTTCCATCTTCTCCACAGCTCTTGGGCTACTGGCTGGTGTCGGAGCATGAATGGGAGCGGGCTCGGGCTATGCAGCTTGGTGTCCATCTACTGAAAGCTCATTGCCAGAGGACTAGCACTTCTGTAAGTATGGCCCAGCATCTGCCAAGCGAAGCCTGGCCCAGCAAACTATTCCCAGGGGGTATGTATTCTTGTATGTTGGGGGAAACATCTCCATGAAGATTGGTCCAAGTTTCGCAAAAGTAGCTTTTTGGAATTGTTACTTCCAGCAAACTGGTTTATTCTGTAAGATTAACCAAAGTTTAGCAACCCATTGCCTTTTTAAAAATAATCTTTCACAGATCTCTCAGAACCAGTTCAGCCACTTGATGGCCCTCTTGGGTCCTTTCACTTATGACACACTGGGCACCATTCGTCATAGTGCTGGTAATTGCATTAGACTCCTGCTAAACATCCAAGGTGAGTTTAACAATGGAAGAGTGGGGGGTTGGACTAGATGACCTATAAGGTCCCTTCCAACTCTGTTAATCTGAGCTCTGCATGTGTAA
Organism: Arizona elegans; assembly: GCA_022577455.1. Lineage (NCBI taxonomy): Eukaryota > Metazoa > Chordata > Lepidosauria > Squamata > Colubridae > Arizona > Arizona elegans. The sequence goes on along the minus strand of JAKOOJ010000001.1, from coordinate 316,083,583 downwards.
ATTTACATAGGATTGCAGCCTTAATGAACAAACCATTTAGCCATCTCAGGCCACTAGACCATTGAATTCTGTTTAGGGCCCATGTTCGAAATAGTCCTTGGGCTACATCCCATTTGTTCAGCAACCGTTCAAAGTTACAAAGTTGTTGAAAAATTGAATTTACAACTGGTTCTCACACTTGCAACATTTCCATGGTGACATGATGAATATTTGGGTGCTTGAGTGACCAACTCACATTTGCTATAATCGCAGCTTCTAATCATTCATTTCCAATCCTTCTGCCAAAAGGATTTCTAAGTTCCCGCGGGGTGGTGGGATGGCAGGTCTTTTCATCTCAGCTTTGCTGTTCAGAGTGGCCAAAAGAGCAGAGATAGCAATAGCACTTAGACCTATATACCGCTTCATAGTGTTTTACAACCCTCTCTAAGCGAGTTACAGAGTCAGCATATTGCCCTCAATGATCTGGATCCTCATTTTACCAACCTTAGAAGGATGGAAGCCTGAGTCAACCTTGAGCTGGTGAGGATTGAACTACTGGCAGTGGGTAGAGTTAGCCTGCAATGCTGCATTCTAACCACTGTGCCACCACCGCTCTTGGAGGTGGATAAGGTAGATAGGCAAGAGGGGAAAATTGAAGCAGAGGCAATTTGTGGAGGGCAGGAGAAGCATGAGGTCGTTACCTAATGACCACAACTGAGACTGCTAGGACTGCCATCGCTAAGTGAAGTGGTCATAGGATGTTTTGCTTGACATTTGCTTCTCTTAGCAATTGAAATGCTGCTTCATTGCTTCATTATCTTTCCCCTGATTGTAGGAGGATACATTTTCAAATATTGTTACATCCTTGCTATACTACTAAAACTTACTGAGAAATATTTTATAGCTACAACATGGAATAATAGAGCATAGTATTCAGCCAACATCTTCTTAATTTCTTTAGGAGCCACAAAGTTGCGTGAGCCCAAAGTGCGTGTCAACCAACAGCGATTGTATTGCATTCAAAGGGACCTTCAAAGTGAGAGTACAGAGACGATGCACACTGCCTCTCTCCAGTTGGCCAAAGTACTAAAAAAATGGACAGCTTCTTGTGTGTGACTGCATATTGTGTGCATGAATATCTACAGATGTTTGAACAACTGCCACAGTGGCCATTGCTGAGGATTCTGGGGACTGACTTTCACACACTGGGATATCGTAGAGCAGGAGTCCCCAACCTTGAGGCTGCAGCCCACTACTGGGCCACAGCCTGTTCGAAACCGGGACATGGAGAAACAGGCAAGCGCATGCACGTGAAGCTCCAGTCACATGAGTGGAGGTTGCTTGGGTTTGCGCGCAAAGCTCCACTTGTACAAGCAAAGGGCACTTGCGTTTGTATGCGAAGCCCCACTTGCGTGAGCGGAGAGCACTCACACGAGTGTAGCTTTGCACACGGGCATAAGCACCATCCACTCGTGCCCTCTGCTCTCGCGCAAGTGGAGCTTCGTGCACAAATGCAAGCACCCTCCACCTGTGTGTAAAGCTCCATTTGAGTGAGTGGAGGGCATGTGTGCACATCGTTCACACAAATGGAGCTGTGCATGCGCATGCCTGCCACTCACACACAGACACACATGTGCCAGGCCGGGCCACCAAGCTGGAAAGGTTGGGGACCACTGTTGTAGAGGACAATTCACGGCATCTTTCTCTGACTCTTAAAGAGAGTTCTCAGTTTATAGCAAGGGACCTGATCAGTGGTGGTTTTCTACCGGTTTGCCCCAGTTCGGGTGAATCGGTAGTGGCAGCGGCGGGAAGCTCCACCCACCCACCCAGACATCATCACGGACGCTCTGTGCATGCGCAGGAGATTCTGTGCATGCGCGCACTCCTGGTTTCGAACCGGTAGCGAAGGTAAATGGAACCCACTACTGGACCTGATATACCATACACATACAGTATATGTTGCTGCTGATAGAATTAGTATAGATTAAGAAACCGAAAATACCAGCTTTTCATCAAGTTTCCTAGGTAGTCTTCCCAAATGTGTCAACTCATCTCCCAGAATTTTCAGCTGATGCCATGCGGGCTGGAAATTCTGGGAGTTCAGTTAACATAACTGGGGGGCACCCAAGTTGGAGAAGGCTGCTCTCAGAACTTCAACAAAGCATGAGAACAAAAATGTAGGTACAGTCAAAATAAATTGAAATTTTCATCCTGGCCCACACAGATAATACAATTTTGCTTGTTTTGTTTTGTTGTCCCGCCTAGTGTTGAAACGTTGCCAAAACCTTGTTCAAAAATAGGCATCTGGCTTGGAGAAAATAAACCCAGAAAATTTGTAATTTTTTAAAGAAAAGTCAGATCACTTATAGCTTAGTTGGATACACAGTGTAAAACGAGAATCTCCCACTGCAGTGATATGGGAGAATGATCTTGGGAGACGGGAGGAAAAGTCACAAACCAGACAACCATTCTAAAAGATATCTCAGTACCCAGGAGAGGGGTGAGGGAAGCACTTCACAAGGGACCTTCCCTAGTTTTCCAAAGAAGAGGGGAAAAATACTTTCAGTCTTGCATCTGTCTGTTAATACAGCCCTAAAATGAAGATGGAGTTCGTACTTATAATTGGGTTGGGTTTGTCTGGGCTACCTTGAAGAGCTAACAGATCCAAACTAAATCATGTGAGGTAGAAGAGATCTTTTGAGATCCTGGAGAGCTGTTGATGTATTAGAGAAAAAAATGTTCTGCCCATGCTTGGTCTGAGTTCATACCGTATGCTCGAAAAAGGATGAAGTGATGTTGCTCTGGCTTAAGATGAAAGTCCTTTGAACTTTCTGTCCTTACTTTCTCTTTCAGATTGTCAGCTGTGTCCTGCCTCTCCAAGGAATCCTAACCTTCTTGCACACTTTGCTGGAGCAACTGAGGACTGTGAATGGTTCCTGCGACAAGGCTTCCCTCCTGTGGTTTGAGGTGGCTGTGAAGGAACGGCGGCCAGATCTAAAAGACAAGGTAAAGCCTAAATCTGATCTTGTTCGAATCAGTGGTGGGTTCCTCCTGGTTCGGCCCAGTTCTCCCGAGCCGGTAGTGGTGACGATATGACAACTGGATGGACACAGGTTATCCATCCCTTGATTAGATGATGGTTGGCAACAATTGGCCGGCAAGGAAATTTTTTACTCCTACCCTGCTGTGTATTTCTTAAGGCTGATAAAAAATGACGTTCTTATCTCATTCAAATTCTAAAAGTATGGCTAAAATAAGAACTTGACACTTTTTATGAAAGCAGGAAAGTGGGGTCTGAGTGTATCTCCAAGGGGTGCATTGCACAGCAGAACTTGAAAAGTGAGGTCCTTTAAAAAAGCTTCTGCTGCGAACTTTGTACATGCAAACAGGTTCAAATTGAGGCAGGTACTCCTTCAAGGGGTCAGGATCCAATTTCTGGTACATCTAAAGGGTAGCCGAATGAAAGTTACATTTTTGTTGTCAATTCATGATGTGCCTGCTGCCAAATTTGACTGGTTTAGATATCTATGGAGATTCTCAGTCATCCCCGTCATGGTTGCCCCAAAGGTGCTTTTTCAAAAGGCAACTGGAGTTTGGTTTTCCTTGAAGACATTTCTCTTCTCATCCAAGAAGCTTCTTCAGTTCTTCAGAACTAAAGAAGCTTCTTGGAGGAGAAACATCTTCAAGGAAAAAAAAATCCAGTTGCCTTTTGAAAAAGCGCCTTTGGGACGACTGGCTTAGATGTAGTCACAGGATGTCTATGAGATGAACTTTTCAGCACTTCTCACCCTGATTGCCGTCTGGGACTCCAGAAGCATCTGTAGATCAAGGGGCACTCCTAGCCTGAAGACTTCCAGTAGCAGCTGTTTCCTACCAACCAAAAATACCTCCATCTTATCTGGATTTAATTTAAACTTTGCTACCAAGTCGAAATCTTTGCAGGTTAACTCCTGAAGGATTAAGATCTTAGCATCTTTCTAAAACTGAGAGTTGCGAGTAAATTTGCAGTATTTTATAGACCTTCCTCAGAAAGAATAAAACTTACATAATTTGTTTTAGGCTCAGATTTGTCTAAATACATTCCAGTCGTGAAGAAAAGCTGCAGATATAATTTCCTTGGTGATGATGGCTTCTCCTTTTTTCAGGTTCACAATATCGTAGACATCATTTGTTCCTTTTGGCAATATTCTGAAGACTCAGCTCAGCGCCACTTCCTGGCCCAGGCCATCTGCATTTTGGCTGAGCATCATTGCAAAGCAGTTTGTTTCTCTCTCCTGGAGCAACCCCTGCTTCAAGACAAGTGAGTGGTGAACACAGGGCTGGCCTTAATCATTATGAGCCGTGTTGACGCAGTGGTTAGAGTGCAGTACTACAAGCTACTTTTGCTGACTGCCGGCTGACTGCAATTTGGCAGTTCGAATCTCACCAGGCTCAAGGTTGACTCAGCCTTCCATCCTTCTGAGGTGGGTAAAATGAGGACCCAAATTGTTGAGGGCAATATACTGACTCTGTAAACCACTTAGATAGGGCTGTTAAAGCACTGTAAAGCGGTATATAAGCCTAACTGCTATTGCTATTAGGCCGAAAGGTATGGAGCAGCAGCATTTATATTCCACATATTTTATGTGATGACCCAGGGCATGGCATGAAAGCAACACAACCAGAGAACAGGTCTAATGCCCCTTTATTGCTCCAACTGTGCCCCAAAACGTTCCCACATTCACTACAAGTCCTGGAGCAAACCTCTCACACACACCTTCAGAAGCCTCTGGCTGCAAGTAGTCCAGTAAGCCAGGTTAATCAAACAGCAACCACAGCCAGCAGTCCAATAAACCAGAGCTAAACAGTAACCAGAGCAAGAAGTTCACCGAAGCAGGCAAACTGGCAAGCTCCACAAGACAGAGTGCAGCGATCTCCAGGCTTTGGCAAATACACATGAGGCTCCACAGATTCAACACTTGTTCCTGACAAATGCCTCTCCCACCAGCACCTCCTTACATCTCAGTCCCCAGGTGTGCCTTGTTAAAATGGGTGGGGCACTCGCCTCCCTCGTAGCCAGCTCAGTCTGCATTGATCTCACTATCTCTCTTCCCTCCTTGCTCCCGGCCTCTCCATCTCTGTCATTCCTCTTCCAGCTCATCTTCCCCTGCAGATTCAGACTCCGAAGAGGACATGAGATTTTATGTTTCATACAAAAATGTCATTGTGGGTTTCCTTTCTGCTTCAGCAGTAGTAAAGGTCTCAAATATGGATAGAGACTGTCTCTTTCCATCCATCCATCCATTGGATGGATTCACATACCATGCTAAACCTTCATCCTGGGTTAAGAAAACAGTTCATATATACACACATACACATTCCAGATATATATATCTGGAACTTAAAATATATTATCCACTTAGCTTTCGTTAGCCTCTGCTAACATTGTCAGAGTGTAAAAACCACCATTGAAGAGATATTCGCCTTTATGCATCATTGATCAATTTGGCCATTGCGCGTGAGATAGGCCCATCCACCCACCACCCACTTATAATTAGCTCTGTCGCTTTTACTTCAGACATGTTAATCAATGGAGGCTTAGCTCCTGTTTCTTCCTCCCCTATTCCGCACCGCTTGGGCTGCCCATCCCCAGGGAATGATGCTGAGCTGTCAAATATTGCTTTAACGGCATTATTTTTCGTCTCTAGGGTAAAGAGGGAACTCTGGGCATCGCTTGCAACCTATAAAAATAGTGGTCCTTCTGTTCTGAAGTGTTTGCTCATCTGGATGAGAATGGAAGGAAATGATACCCGCAGCTGCCTTTGGGTGAGACCTCTGGACTCGAGACCGAGGGACAATCAGTATATCCAAGGTGGGGAGGCTGATTTTTTGTGGATGGCTGGGAAATAAGTAAAGTGATTGGACAACTCATTTCCTAACAAGTTGGGAGAATTGCCTTGTCAGAGAGCTGTTGCTAGTCAAGGTCAACAAGAGTGGGGTGGATGGACCAACAGTAGACCCAAGACAAATACAATTCAGATGTTCCATTGTATCTCTGTCCTTTTCAGGGTCTTGAGGCTCTCCATGAGGTAGTCTTGGCTTTGGATGGTTGTGCCACCTTCTTTCCATTACTGACAGAGCTGTGCTACATTCTTCTGCAGCAGCTCAGCAAACATCAGGATGATAAGATGCCAACATTCTCTTTTTCTCCTCTAGAAAGCAACGGGAGTCTTGAGACAGAATTCATGACTTCCCATGGGTAACATTGTGCCTTTCCTAAAAGTGGACAATTCCTTCGAAACCTCTCTCTTTCATGTTTCTGGCACTTCTTCCCCTTAATATTTGTTTGCCAGGAATGTTTCACTGCCTGCAATCTGATTGTTGCCCAGATGTTGAAGATTTGTGCGGCATTGTCCAGCAGCCATCAATTGGATAGCAATCTGTTGCCTGGGGAAGAGATCTCTTGACAATCATCTGGGGGAAATGGCTTCATGGTTTTCTTCTAGCAATAATTAAGCTGCTTGGCTGGGTTTCCATTTAATTATTAATTTATTATGGTATCAGTGATAGTGATAGTGGCAGGGGTCTTTGGGTTGGGGGATAATGTGTGCCATCTCTTAAATCCTGCCATCTCTTTAAAAAGCAAGGATCCATAGGAGGGACCAGGATCTCTCTCAATAGTTGACTGTCTAGTGGAAAGGCCTGTCCTCTCCTCTGATCTGCCATAGGGTGATGATGGTTGGTGGGTCTTTTCATTAAGCCATTATAGCTTTAAGCATTTGCTATTCATTCAAGTTGGGTGAATGCTCCCTCTTTTTATTTTTGCCTAACTGCTGCCATTTTCAATATAATTTGTAAAACTGGAACATAAAATGCAGACTTGGAATGGCACTTCCAAATGGGGCTCCAATCTGTTGAAGAATTGTGGTAAGCCTGCTCTGATTAAATGATGCTGCAGCCAGGACCTTGTAGATGCTCTCTGTTCCTTTTACTCAGGCCATTAAGTAAACAGCAGGAGCAGGAACAAAAATCATTTCCCTAACACTGGTTTGCAGTTCTTGTTTCAAAGAGGGAAAATCTATGCTTTAGGGTGAAGAATCCAACTTGCCCGTAGCATGCTGGCATACAAAGGAGCCCTGATGCAGAGCTTTTGGCATATCACCATCAGTAATATGTGATAAGCACAGAAATACCACAATTTATATCTTTTTAAGAAGTGGAATGTGTATGTTTAGCTGGGAACCAGAGGGAAGAGGGCAAGGCTATCTAGCAGCAGAGCTGTGGTTGGCAGATGGAATCTTGTTTATGGTGATTCTCAGTCATTCAGGTCATGGTTTCCCAAAAAGTGCTTTTTCAAGAGGGAACTGGACTTCCTTATTTTTCTTAGAAGATGTTTCGTTTCTCATTCAAGAAGCTTCTTCTGACTGAATGATGGGGAATAGAAGGATTTATATTCCTTGCAGACAGTTGGTCATTTGCATTATTTTAGAGCATTGTTGAGGCCACTTGGAGGTTTATTTATGTCCTCAGGGTCACCTGAGTTGTGCAAATGAGTGCGGAGCCTTTTTGGAACTGCTGAAAGGGTTCTTGTAGTTTTTCTGCAGTTTTTCTGGAAATCTCTTCATTTTCCCACACCATTCGAGGGTGTTCATCCCAAAGTACATAGCTAAATGTCTATGGAGATTCTCAGTCATCCAGGTCATGGTTGTCCCAAAGGTGCTTTTTCAAGAGGCAACTGGATTTCCTGGTTTTTCTTAGAAGATGTTTTGCTTCTCATCCAAGAGACGTCTTCAACCTAGTACTGCCTTTTGCTGCAATCTATAGATCTGCTTTCCCTAACTTGAAACCTGCCAGATGTCTTGGAACTATTTTGGAACTACATTCTTAGTCAAATGGAAAAAAAAAAATGGGTGTTTTAATTCTAGTGTCAGCACTCCAAGCTGCATTCACTCCAGTGCTGACATAAGAAGGAGGTGGAGGCATCTGGCAAGAGGACGCTTGACTTTTCACCTACTTATTTTCCCTAGAGATACTATCCCTTAGGAGATGAGTTGGGAGGGGGAAAATTCCTTTGAGCTGAAGTAGTAGATAACAGTAGAGTGACTTGGAAGATGGCCAATGAGAAGCAGCAGCGGGGAAAGGAAAGGGAGGGTTTGGACCAGGAAGTCAGTGTTGGCTGCGACTGAGTCGGAGTTTTCGATTGTTGTGCCTAATAAATGAAAGATTTCGATCAAGGACTATTTGTTTGAAATGCAGTTTATTTGAGACGACACCAAATCCTGACACCTAGCCTTTACAAAGGTTACTAAAATGGGGAAGATTACTATAAATCTATAAGATTTTCCCTTTCATTCTGCAAATGTGTTCTTTGTTTGCCCCCCACCCTGTGGCTGTCTTTCAGGCTACAGAATAGTTAGGTGCCATTGAGTTGAGTTTGACTTCTGGTGACTGAGTAGATATTTACCAGCTTGATTTATTCAGATCACTATGAATAAAATTTGCAAACTTTCTGTCCCTGACGTGTCTTTTCTGTCCCTGTGGGGTCTTTTGTATTTCAGGCTAGCTGTTACAGTACTACAGGCTGTGTTCAGCAGAGCTCTGCCAGAGATTGCAAGGGAACTGAACTCTGGAAAGACCTGGGACTTCCTGATGGACCCTAGTAGCAGCCTCAAGGGTGTGGCCCTGTTGGCCAGGTAAGGGACATATCCCTGACACTGGAAATATCCATTTTTAACTCGGCCCAGGAAAAATCATTCTGTAGCTCTTTAAACCTAAGAACAAAGGTAGATGTTCTTAAATCAATACGTTCTGCCATGAAGGGCTTAGATTTGAGCTCAGTATTTTTTAATCTGACGCTCTGTGGAAATTCAACACAATTCCAGTTTTTTGTTTTTGTTTTTGCTTTGAACTAGCAAATTCACCAATGGAACTTGGAATTTGAAATACGATGAAAATAAAATTACACAGAGTAACGGCAAAGTTGGCATATTTGAACTTTAAAAGGGTGGGAGGGAGTTCAGAAAGCTTTTTGGAAGTTTTGGGGTAATCTTGAGAAGAAACAGATCCTTTGATACCAAGTTAGTCCGCACTTGATTGCTTCCTTCATCAGGGCCTTGATGCATACAAAGAACCCCTTTTTAGATGGGCTACTCCTTCATCTCCATTCTTCCCTTCAGTCCTCCAGAACAACATCTAGAAATCTTAGCCTGGTCTTCTGCATGGAGGTGAGATATTATTTCAGGTAGTACAAAGTAAAAGAACTAAGAGAAATGGCAACATAGGGCTGAGATGTGATAGCCTTAGTCTTGTGGAGGAGGGGAACAATAAATAAGTTGTGCCATGTACAGAAATAATTAAGAAACATATCAGGAGTGGGTTCTACTTACCTTTACTACCGGTTTGCAATGGGAGCGCGGGAGCACTTCTGCGCATGCGCAGAAGCTTCTGCACGTGTGCAGATCGTCCATTATGACATCCGGGTGGGTGGAGCCTCCTGCCACTTTTACTACCAGTTCACAAGAACCGGACAGAGCCAGGAGCAACCCACCACTGAAACATACTGCATATATATTTTTTCTATTATTTTTCAGTGGGGAAAAATAGGAAACAATTGAACCATCCATTTCCAATGGCCAGTTTAGAAATTCAGTAACTATAATTTCGGTATTTCAGGTTATAGGTCATCCTTTCTTGAAGAAACCAGAAACATTGAACCTTCTTTTGCATTTATTACTCATCCAAGTTCAAAATGGAAATGATCTTATGCGTATCTTGTCAATGCGAGGGCTGGGGAACATGGCAAAGGGTGCTCCAGAAGAGGTAAGCCAAAAAGTGCACAACCAAGACATCTTGTTCTAAACAAGAAGGTAAGGGAAAGGGACAACCCAGGGGTGAAATTCAACAGGTTCTGACAGGTTCTGGAGAACCACTAGCGGAAATTTTGAGTAGTTCGGAGAACTAGCAAATACCACCTCTGGCTGGCCCCAGAGTAGGGTGGGAATGGAGATTTTGCAGTATCCTTCCCCTGGAGTGGGGTGGGAATGGAGATTTTGCAGTATCCTTCCCCTGCCACGCCCACCAAGCCATGCCCACAGAACCGGTAGGGAAGAATTTTGGATTTCACCCCTGGGACAACTATACTCTAATGGAACAGGGATTTTGTGGATTGCTTTAAATTTAATACATATAGATTTGTTGGCAGTGATTGATTGAGATGCTCTTCTCAGAGGGAGGTTGGCCAGGCAACATAATCTTTGACTGTCCTTGACTGAATTGTTTATTAAGGCGGGGGGGGACCAAATAAAGAACAAAGAAGATGTCTGAGGAAGGAATAACCCAAGGAGAAGAGATCTCCAAAAAAATGTTTCTTTAAGATGAAAGAAAGAGGACACTACAGAGAAGGGAAGGAAGATGGACAGTAGCATACTGGACCTGTTAATGGAAAGAGAGCTTCTGCTTGTCATGTTGACCTGAAATAGTCATTCCACAATCTGTTAGTTACATTTTGCTAGTAATGGAGATTAGAAACGGATTGTAGGGGATAAAAGTAGTCTAGGCGTTGACAAATACAAGAATTGTTTCACAGGCAAAGAAGTACCAGAAAGCTTTGCTGAAGCCTCTTCTCCAAGCTCTGCAGGACAGCTCCAGTCCAGAATTAGCCACTGAAAGCCTATATGCTTTATGCAAGTTAGGCAGATATCTTGGGAAATGGCCTGCAGATTGTACTTTCCAGATCGTGGTCAGCCAAGCCTGTGCACATCTCCGGCATGTAAGTTAGGCCACAGAAAGATCATTCTCCTGTCACTACTTTGGTAGAAAAGTGTTGGACCAGGTCCTCCAAAACTAGTGTTATACGGTATTTTCAACTCTCTCCAGGGAGTTTATAAGTGGAATTAGAAAGGAAGAGTCTTCCCTTTTGGTTGCTATCCAGCAGTTAATATTTGCTTCTGAATCTGGAAATCCAAGCATCGGAGCCTTTGCCACTGAAAAATCATCTCGTCCTCCTCCTCCTCCTCCAATTTCACCTGAATACACTTAAACCAGCCATTATTATTACAACTTATGACAACAAATTGTCATAAATTTGCAGTCAGTTAAAGAGTATAGGAATACTTCTACTGGTACTCAGTTATGAGACTGGAATTCCAGATTTCTTGTGGGGAGGGTTGAGGGCTTAAAGGGATTTAGAGTCAATTAAATATTTTGGATGTTATATGGAGGAAGCAGGTGGAATATGAAGGGGAAATGGAGGCAATCAAATTATAAAATGATAAATAGGAAGTATTAAGAGAGGCAATCAAACTATAAAGCAATACATATAAAGTGATAAACTATAAATGTTCAGAATTAACGTTGGGACTGTCTGGATCTTTAGCAAATTCTCCATTTCTCATAATAAACAGATATTTCCTCTCTTTCAACTCACTCTTGCCCGTGTTTTATATAAAATAAAAGGAGAAAAAGTTTGACACATACAAAGAAAAATGACATTGTGAAAACAATAGTAACATACTTATCAATGACATTTCAGAATCCCACTGAAATGTCATTGATAACAGGACTTGGGCAGGGGACACACATATTCAGCGGGTCATAGGTTGTGCACCTCTGACCTTCTAACTATAGAGGAATTGCCTGGTTATACCCAACCCACCTTGGGAATGCATATTGAGTTTCCTGATGTCAAAGGAAAACTTATTTATTTATTTATTTATTTTATTTATTAGTTTGTCAAACATGTACAAGATAGCAGGTATGAATATGAACATGGACATGAACAAGGGAAATGAATACAAATAAATGGGGACAGTAGGGCAGGGAGGGTAGGCTGGTCCGCTTATACACGCCCCCTTTACGGACCTCTTAGGAATGGGGTGAGGTCCACGGTAGACAGTTTTAAGGTTGAAGCTGTGAGTTATTTCCTGAAGATGGGCTTAATTTTCCCTCTCCTTTGCAGGCAGATGATACTGTCCGTGCTGCAGCCTTTGAGTTGCTTGGTGAACTGGCCAAGACAGTTCCACCGAGGCTTTCCAAGTTTTTTACCAAGAAGGTGGGAGGTGCTTTGGCTGCCCTCCTCTTGCACTTCCATGATCCTTGCCCACATGTGGCCCAGGTTTGCTTGAAAACAATACAACCTTTCCTCTTTGAGCAGGGCATCCTGTCCCTACACAACAGGGCTTTTGTTAGGATTCCAGATTTCAATTTGCACTAGAATTGGCTGCAATGTAATACAGTTCTGGGCTGGCCGAATGCCATTCCTGGGCTAGGAGGCTTGGGTCCAAGTAGCAGAAGGGATGTGGTATAGTAAACTTGCCTATCTTTTCTGCCTAGGCCTGCCAAATGGCCTTTATCTCATGTGCCTCATTCATCAGTCTGTGTGGATTCTTAAAAAGTACAAATTCAGATTTATTGCTGATGGACCTCTCAGATATACAACACTCCCAGCTCATGGACAGAGTTTGTCAACAGCTGGTAAGCAGACAAATTTGAGCCAGGCAATCTCTTTTGGCATAGTCAGGCAGCCTAAACTTAAGCCTAGGTTCCGTATGGCAACCATATACAATTATTCCTTTCCCCCCACCTCTCCCAGCCATTTTATTTATTTATTTGTTTTTTCTTTATCCTTTTTGTTTGTTTGCTTGTTTGTTTGTTTATTATTTATTATTTATTTATTTCATCAAGCATGTAACAGATATAAGTATAAACATAATTATGAATACATGAAATGGATATGAATAAAAGGGAATGTTAGGACAGGGTCGGTAGGCACGCTGGTGCCCTTATGCACGCCCCGTAAGGACCTCTTAGGAATGGGGTGAGGTCCACAGTAGACAGTCTAAGGTTATTTATTTATTTTATTATTTTATTTAATCAAATTTCTATACCGCCCTACTCCCGAAGGACTCAGGGTGGTGAACAGCCAAGATAAAATACAGATAATACAAATATTAAAAATCCCTTAAAATTATTAAATATTTTGGCCGAAACACAGATTAAAACACCCAATTTATAAAATCACGAATTAAAAAAAAATGTAAAATTTAAAAAAATTTAAAAGAGGGGAATTAGGCCAGGCCAACTTGCTGAAATAGAAAAATTTTGAGAGCACGGCGAAATGTGCGCAGGTCCGGGATGTTCCGTATCTCTGCGGGGAGCTCGTTCCAGATGTTAGGTTCCCCCACAGAGAAGGCTCTCCCCCTGGGGGTCGCCAGTCGACACTGTTTGGCCAACGGCACCCTGAGGAGCCCCTCTCTATGGGAGCATACTGGTCGGTGAGAGGCTATTGGTAGCAGAAGGCGGTCCCGTAAATACCCCGGTCCGATGCCATGGAGCGCTCTAAAGGTGGTAACCAAAACCTTGAAGCGCACCCGGAAGACCACCGGGAGCCAGTGCAGCTCGCGCAGGAGGGGGGTCACATGGGAGCGCCATGTCGCTCCCATAACCACCCGTGTGGCCGCATTCTGGACCAGCTGGAGCCTCTGGGTGCTCCTCAAGGGGAGCCCCATGTAGAGAGCATTGCAGTAGTCCAAGCGGGAAGTAACGAGAGCATGAGTGACCGTATTTAACGAGTCCCGATCCAGAAAGGGACGCAACTGGCGAATCAGGCGGACCTGATAAAAAGTCCCCCGGGCCACAGCCGTCATGTGCTCTTCTAAAGACAGCCGTGAGTCCAGGAGGACACCCAAGTTGTGAACCCTCTCCGTGGGGGCCAATGACTCGCCCCCAATAGTCAGTGATGGCACCAACTGACTATATCGGGATGTCGGAAACCACAGCCACTCTGTCTTGGATGGGTTGAGCCTGAGTCTGTTTCTCCCCATCCAGATCCGCACGGCCTCCAGGCACCGGGACATCACTTCAAGGGCATCATTGGGGTGGTCCGGGGTGGAGATGTACAGCTGAGTATCATCAGCGTACTGATGGTACTTCACCCCGAAACCACAGATGATCTCACCCAGCGGCTTCACATAAATGTTGAACAGAAGGGGCGAGAGGACCGACCCTTGTGGCACCCCACATACAAGGGGCCTCGGGGTCGACCTCTGCCTCCCTGTCAACACAGACTGCGACCGGTCAGAGAGAAAGGAGGAGAACCACCGTAGGACGGTGCCCCCCACCCCTAACTCCTCTAGCCAGTGCAGCATGATACCATGGTCGATGGTATCAAAAGCCGCTGAGCGGTCTAATAGGACCAGGAATGAGGAACAACCCCTGTCCCGAGCCCTCCAGAGATCATCAACCAACGCGACCAATGCCGTTTCCGTGCTGTACCCAGGCCTGAAGCCCGACTGGAACGGATCCAGATACGACAATTCATCCAGGTACTGGCAGAGGTTGAAGGTTTGGGGGTTTGGGGAAGAAACCACAGTCAGGTAGTGCATTCCAGGCATCTGCCACTCAGTTGCTGAAGTCATATTTTCTGCAATCGATACATTTTTAATATATTTATTATTAAATACTACTGCAATGCTCTCTACATGGGGCTGCCCTTGAGGACCACTCGGAGGCTTCAGCTGGTGCAAAATGCAGCCGCGCGGGTTGTGATGGGAGAATCCCAATACTCCCATGTTACACCTCTCCTGCGCGGTTTGCATTGGCTACCGGTTGCCCTCCGGGTGAGATTCAAGGTGCTGGTGTTGACCTATAAAGCCCTACATGGCTTAGGACCAGGATATTTGGCGGACCACCTACAGCCAGCAACAACATCCCATCGCCCAGTTCGCGCCCATAGAGAGGGCCTACTCAGGGTGCCGTCGGGTAGACAGTGGTGGCTGGCGGCCCCCAGGGGTAGAGCCTTCTCGGTTGGGGCGCCCACCCTCTGGAATCAACTTCCCTTGGAGCTCCGACTAGCGCCTGACCTTCGCACCTTCCGCCGGGAATTAAAAACTTGGCTTTTCAAATCCCTTGACCTGGTTTGATGACGGGGTTTTAAGGGTTTTAATGGGTTAATTTTAAATTTTTTAGATTTTAGTCTTTATTTTTATTGTGGCTTGTGTTTTATTGTTGTGAGCCGCCCTGAGTCCATTGTGAGATAGGGCGGCATATAAGCCGAATAAAATAAATAAATAAAGAAATAAATAAATAAATAAATAAATAAATAAATAAATAAATTTATAATTTGATATATAAAATACAAAGAAAAAGAAAAATTTGGAAATTAAGGGAAGGAAAAGGAGAGGGGAAAA